>JAWHQI010000300.1:1902500-2502500 GCA_033032865.1 Dactylorhiza incarnata | reverse complement strand
ATCCATGTCATGCATCTTCATGGATATATTGCTAATAATGAGACACCCATTCCTGATCCTCTTCAATTCAGGGTGTCTTCTGATGATTCTTCTACAGCACCTCCCCCTGCCAAAGCTACTGATCAAGAATACGATTCCACTGATTATGCTCTAGATCTTCCTGCAACAGACACAATTTCACCACCAGCTCAACCTCCTTATCCACCACCTGCTCCAAAACATACAACTGCTCCTCTCCTTCCAACACCTATCTTCAGAGGGAGACCTCCTTATCAAGCTAGAGGAAGAGGAAGAAGGGGCAGCGGAAGAATACCCATTTGGGAACAATATACAAAGAATCAAAGGAAACAATACATAAAGGATAAATCATATTATAAGAAGCATGAAAAGGTTGAGATACCAGAAAATACAATGAAGACCTATACTGATCTAGGGTTGGATACAGTACTAGAAGACATTGGTGAAAGAGAAACATGAGTATGAGGCAGCTCAAAAGGAGCTTCAGGAAAAGAAAAACAGATTTATAGATATTTTGAAAAGAGGAAAGGAAGTAGTTGAAAAGGAGGAACTGGCCAAAGCTATTCCTATCAAAGCTAGTTGGTTTGATCCGTCAGAATATACTACAAAGAATCCTCAGGCTAAGATGTTAGAAAGAGTTGGACAACTCCACAGATGAGGCATTGGGTGCAACCCTAAGGAAGTAGTACAATTCTCTCAGAAAAGGAAGAAAAGGGAAGAGTCACCTGAAAAGGAGAAGGAGATGAAGAAGATTATGTTCACAAAGGCATCAACCTCTAAGCAAGAAAAGACAATAGTCAGTGAAACTCAAGCACTGCTTGTTGAACCCGAATTAGAGGAAGATCCAACATCAGCTGATCTGAATTTGGAACTCATAAATCTGATGGTAGCCAAGGTGATTGGAATGGGATGTACACTCAAGGATGTTCACCCCAGTACAGAAGAAGACCTGGAGAAGCTTTTCAAAGGGCATGCAAGGATACAGAAGAATCCAGAGAAAGCCACTCAAGCAAACTTCAAGTATGTGGAGAAGAAGTATAGAAGAGTGTATGAAGATCTATTCTTATTTCTCAAAGACAAGAAGTGATACTCACTCTGGGTAATCTATGATGAATTTGCTGACTATTATTAATCTGTCATCTGTGCTGATATCAGATTATCTAGCTTGCTCATTTTCTTATGTCTCTACTATATCATATGTATTGCTGGTTATAAAAAAATTATATAAAATCACTTAGAACAAAATGTAAAATTTGTTAAGATAAATAGGGAGAGATTGTTGGGAAAACCCCTTGATTTAACTTAACAAATTAACTAAAAGTGATTTTATTCACTAGGATTTAATTTACCCATTGTATAGTGAGGGTAATTTGGTCTCTAGATGTCTTAGGATGTCACACTCAACCAAGAGTGTCAACACTAGACCAAGGGAAGCAAAAATGGCAGGAGTTAATAATTGCGTCGAATGGAATTCGACGCAACATTGAGTTCATGTCGACGCTACTCCAACTAGAAGTCCCAGTGGTTCAACTCTACTGTCGAAGCAACACTAGTCGACGTTACGTCGAATAGATATCGACGCAGAGACCAGAGACTTTCGAAGGAACTTGAGAAGTCGACGCAACTTTTACTTCAAACTCGACGCAGAAGGGAATATATGTCAGAGCCATCTAAAGTCGATGCAACGTCGACTTCATCTCGACGCAGTTAATGAAAGTCAGAGTGGATGCTATTCAACTCGATTGTTGCGCTACTAAGAAATTGACGCAATGTCGACTAGCTGAGTTCAGTCAGAACACAGAAGAAATCTAAGCAGCTATTAGATGAACTCGAAGTTGCGTCGATAAGTGAGGAAGTTAATTCGACGCTACATCAAATACAGTCTGTGAAAGTTCAATCTTTATAGCTGTCTTTTTGATGCTTCTATCATGTCCCACATCTTTCAGACCATTCTCCAACGGCCTAATAATTGCCTGAAGAAGAAGGAAACATTAAAGAAGGAGAAAAAGGCTTTCTTGGAAGTATACACCTTCTGCTTGGACGGGTCGAGAAGTAATTAAGGAAGGAAAGAGAATGTCTATCAAATATACCTATTCAGGTCTTACCTAATAAGGAAACAAATTCAAAATAGAGACAAGGTATATAAGAATAAAGAAGGAAGAGAAGAGGAGAGCATTAATCACTATCAGCTGTCTCTTCTCAAATTAGGGTTTCATGTCTTCTTCTTCCTCACTCTCAGGAACTCTAACATAGAGCTGTGAAAAAGAATAGAGGAAACTGGTGTTCTTCATCTGATAGACTAGAAGATCCAACTACTGCTTCTCATCACCATCATATAGCAGCAGGATCTGAGTTAGAACAAGTCAAGAAGAATCTGACAATAAAAGTCTCTGCAGTTCATCTTCATCAAAAGAAGAGACTAATCAAGAGCAGATTCTGTGGGACTTCAAATTGGTTGTTCTTCAATCAACCATCATAAGAATTCTGAGAAAAGAATTCCTTCAATCTTTTTCTTTCTTCTTTCTCATTCTGCAAAAGAGTTTTATTAATCCCTCCTCAAAGGATTCAGCGGTTCAAGATCTCCTTATCAAAAGATCTGGTGGTTCATGATCTCCTTATCAAAAGATCATTGGTTCTAAGAGTCTCCTGATCAAAAGACTCAAGAACAGGTGGTGTATTCCTACCAGGTGGTCAAGAGAGGACTACCCATATTTTGGGGAACCTCTATAAAATTATGTGTCTGTGCTGTGATTTTCTGTGCTGTCCCATTCTTTTATTTTGCACTTATTTTCTGCTTTATTTATTCTGCCTGCATTGTTAAGTATAACTCTTTAGAATAATTTATTGAATACAGTTAGGATAGAAATGTTGAAATTATTGAGGTGAAGAGGAGGTGACCGGGCGGCCTGATTTTGGGTGACCGTAGAGACCGCGCGGTTTGCGCTTGTGCTCTACCGGTCTGTTCTGTCGGCCTGGTTCTGGAGATCTGCTAGTTGACCGGTTTGTTCCTGGTTGTTGCGGTCTCGTCCCGGGTTGTTCTGCTTAGATTGTTTATATCCTTTGCAGAAGACCGGGTGATATATTTTTCATGTAACCGCTGTGACCGGGCGGTTTGTGCTGGCGATCTGACGACTTGTCTGAAGTCGGTCAGATGGGTCTTGGTTTGCTCCTGGTGATCCAAGGAAGGAGCGGTCTTGTGTTCGCGCGGCTTGTGCGATCTGCCTGCTGATCTACGGTCTTGGACGGAAGGATGTCCAAGTTGTGTGATCGCGCGGTTTGCCCTTGTGAGACCGCTGGCGATCTGTCGGGTGGTGATTGTATCCCTCCTGTGCGGTGATGACATCCGTCTACCCGCCTATGAATAGGGGTGCATGGCCCGTCATTCATAATGAGAACTGTAAGAACTAGAGCCTGGGTTAATTCGTTTGCGGTCAGCAGGTTGCGGTCTCCTTCCTTAGTGATTTTTCGACGGCTTGAATAAACAGTTCGGCAGCTGTCTGTCTGCGAACTGGTTTGTGTTCTTGTGCTATTCGCAGCAAGCTCGGTGATCAGGCGACCTTCAGCGGTTAGGCGATCTGAGTTGCGGTCTGGCGACAGCTTCAGTTCTTTGTTCAGTTCAATAAGCTCCAGTTCGTGCGGTCTGAGGTGTCGGTCTGGCAGTTCAGGTCAAGCTGGGTGTGAGCTGCGGTCTTACCTGTTCTCTATTCGAGCGGTCTCAGGTCAAGCCGGGCGATCTCTGGAGTCGAGCGGTCTGTGCGGTCTCAGCTTGTCTAGCCGCCAGATTTTTTCGGTGTGTTTTGTTCTTCTCTTCTCCGTGATTCTTATGAATCATGTCTCGCCATTTATACGTCGCATTGCAAATGAAGTTTGTGATTCAATAAAGTTTCTTGTGTTGCTGTGTGGCATTGTGGTTGTTTGGCTATAACTCAGTTGATGCAACTCCTGCTTACTCCTAAATGATTCAAATCAAAATTTTAACATGGTATCAGAGCTAGGTTGTTGGAGTGGATAAGCAGTGTTCAACTTGAGTTGCCATCGTCTTTATGAAGAAGAGACCACATAGGTTTGCCATGGAAGGTGGATACGCAAGAGGGCTTGGTATTGAACTTCTTACATCGACTAACTATAAGAAATGGAGGTCGTGTATGGAGAGTTACTTACTTGGCGAGGATCTATGGGAGATAGTTGGAGGAGAAGACACACAAGAAATATTTCTAGCATGAGATAATATGGCAGAGGTGAGACTTTGGAGGAGGACTAATGCAAAGGCAGAGTTCACACTCAAGAGGGCTATCTCACCAGAGCTGTTTGATCATATCATTGGATGTAAATCTGCTGCTGAGATTTGGACGTCTTTGGACGGGTTGTTTAATAAGAAGAATGTAGCTCGGCTATAGTTTCTTGAAAATGAGTTGGCGAATGCCTCTCAAGGTGATCTTTCTATTTCTACCTTCTTTCTCAAGATAAAGAACCTCACAGCAGAGATTTTTGCATTGGACCCTGATGAGCCCATCTCGAAGGCAAAACTGAAGAGGCATATCATCAGCGGGTTGCGGAAGGAGTATCTTGCCTTTGTGACGTCAGTTCAAGGTTGGGCAAATCAACCATCTCTGTTGGAGCTAGAGAACTTACTTGCTTCGCATGAAAGTTTGGCAAGACAGATGGCGGGGACTTCTATCTCTGGGGGAGATAGTGATGTGTTGTTCTCTGGAAAGAAGAAGAAGAAGTGGGAGAAGATGAAGCCTGGTCAGGATGGACCCTCTACTTAAGGTTAGTAGGATAGAGGTTATGCTTCTAAGTCTAATGGGAAGAAGAAGGGAGAGGGACCAATGTGCTTCAGGTGTAATAAGACTGGCCACTTCAAGAAGGATTGCCAGGTTAATTTTCAGTCAGGACATGTAGCGGAGAAGGAGAAGCCAAAGTCTGATGAAGCTGGATGGGGAGGAGCCTTTGCGGCTAATATGACGGCGATGCCCGTTAAGGCCTTGGATGCCATCAACTTCAAAGAGGATTGGATCGTGGATTCAGGGTGTGGGCATCACCTCACCGGGGATGAATCAAAATTCTCTTCTTTGGCGCCTTACTCAGGTAACGATGTTATCATTACGGCTGATAATTTTGTTCATGCAGTAGAACAAGAATGAGTTCTCTCTTTGAGCAGTGATAATGGTCCACTCACCTTGAGGAGTGTTTATCATGTGCCTGGTATGAAGAAGAATCTCTTCTCTGTGACCAATGCGGTCGATGTCGGTTATCACATTCTGTTTGGCCCAACAGAAGTGAAGTTTCTTAAAACTCAACCGGAGATAAAGGGAGATGTTATCCATGTTGGAAAGCGGGTAAAGGACTTGTTCGTTTTATCGACAAGTACCTATGTTGATAAGATGAATACCAACGATAGCGCGGCTATCTGGCAAGAAAGGTTGGGGCATGTTGGCATGGATAAATTGAAGGATATGGCGGTAAGGGGCCTTGTCAAGGGCTTGCCTAGCTTGTCCTCCTATAGAGACTGTCATGTTTGTGCGGGATGTCAGTTTGGTAAGTCTCATCGACTTCCATTTGACAAATCGCAAACAAGATGCAAAGCGCCGTTGGAGTGCATTCACGGTGATTTGATGGGACCGACAGCCACCCCAAGCCTTGGAGGCAACAAATATATGTTGGTGTTGATTGACGATTACACCAGATATGTCTGGGTGTATTTTTTGAAAGAGAAGTCGGAAGCTTTTTCAAGGTTCGTGGAGTTCAAGAAGCTGGTTGAAGGTCGGTTAGGCCTGCGGGTGAAAAAATTGAGAACTGACAATGGTGGGGAGTTCACCTCTGGTGAGTTCTCAAGTTTTTGCAGGAAGCACGGCGTTCGGAGAGAGCTCACTTGTGCCCATACTCCACAGCAAAATGGCGTTGCAGAACGGAAGATCCGTCATCTAACGGAAACTTGCAAATGCTGGCTTCATGCCAAGAGTATCCCAAAGTCCTTCTGTGCGGAGGGAATGTCTTGTGCGGCTTACGTCATCAACAGGATGCCTCTAAGTCCTATCAACATGAAGACCCCTCACAACTAAAGTTCAAGGAGAAACCAAGTGTTGCTCACCTTCGGGTGTTCGGGTCAACCTGTTGTGTGTATATTCCTGATGCTCGTCGGACAAAGCTAGATGCGAAAGAAAGGAAGCTAGTCTTTGTTGGATATGATGAGCGGAAGAAGGGATGGAGATGCATGGATCCCGAGACTCGAAGATCTTTTGTATCTCGGGATGTGGTGTTCGATGAGGTGACTTCTTATAAGGGGAGTTCAGGAGTTGAACTACCGAAGAACAGGGTTGATGAAGAAGGGAAGGCTGCGAAAAATCTTCAAGTTGAGTTGCCTGTTTCACCAGGAGCTCCTGTTGTGTCAAGCTCATAGATGGAGGCTTCAGGTTCTGGAAGCAGGGGGACCGATGCTCCAAGTTCATCTAGAAGAGGAGCTAGCATAGAAGAAGCAGATGAGGAGGTTGCTAGTCAGGTGCAACCTCTTAGGAGGTCGAAGAGGACTATCAAGCCACCAGATCGATACACAGGAGGAAACATTGTAAGCTTCGTCTCATGTTTCTTCGCTGGTCCCTTGGATGAGAGGGATCCGTCGAGCTTTGAGAAATCCAAAGGCGTGAAGCAGTGGGATATTGCTATGCAAGAGGATATGGATGCTCTCAAGAAGAATGAGACTTGGTATCTAGTGCCCAGGCCCAAGGGCATTACCCCTGTGACATGCAAATGGGTTTTTAAGCTCAAGAAGAGAGCTGACGGAATGATTGAGCGATACAAGGCTCGCCTTGTGGCTCGCGGGTTCTCACAGCAGTATGGAGAAGATTATGATGAGATGTTCAGTCCAGTGGTAAAGATGACCTCAGTTCGGTTTGTTATTGCTTTGGCGGCATCTAGTGGATGGGAGATTTGGCAGCTCGATGTGAAGAATGTTTTCTTATACGGAGAGATTGACAAGGATATCTTCATGATCCAGCCGCCGGGTTTCATCTCGGAGGATCGTCCGGACTACGTCTGCAAACTGAAAAAGGCCCTGTATGGGTTGAAGCAAGCGCCTCGGGCGTGGTATGGAAAGATCGTGGAGTATCTTCTATCTGCGGGTTCTTTGCTTCAGACTATGATTCTAGCTTGTTTGTCAAGAAGGAGGGGGCGCTTCAGGTTATTGTCCTGCTGTATGTGGATGACATGATTGTCACAGGTAACTCGAAGGCAAGGCTGAGAGCCGAGCTTGCCATCAGATTTGAGATGAAGGATCTGGGTGAGCTTCACCATTTCCTTGGACTCGAGGTGCAGAAGCGGGAGAGCGGAGTGCTCGTTTCTCAGGCAGGATATGCGGAGCGGATCGTTCAACGATTTGGCATGGAGGAAGGGAAGAGCAGCTCTATACCTCTGGAACAACATCATAAGCTTCGGAAGGATGAGGGGAGAGTTCTATCTGATCCGTTGGTGTTCCGAGCTCTGGTTGGGAGCTTGATCTACTTGACCATCACGAGGCCTGATATTGCATATGCAGTTGGCAAAGTGAGTCGGTACATGGCGGAGCCACGGAAGCCTCATCTTTTGGCGGCAAATAGAATCTTGAAATATGTGAAGTCGACCTCTGATTTGGGTCTCCTATATAGGAGAGGATCAAGCTTGGAGTTGCTTGGATACATTGATGCTGATTACGAGGGAGACGTGGATGATCGGGGATCAACGTTTGGTTTTGTCTTTATGATGGGCCCCACAGCTATTTCTTGGTGCATCAAAAAGCAAGACTCGTTGTCTGTATCTACCACAGAAGTGGAATACAAGGCTTCAGCCTTGGCAGCTCAGGAAGCCGTTTGGCTCAGGAGGTTGGTGGAGGACGTTCATGCGGAGGTTCGAGGTCTCACTATGCTACGCGGGGACAATGAGAGTGCTCTCAAGCTGGTTAATAATCCAGTTTGCCACGCGAGGACCAAGCATAATGAGATTGAGCACCATTTCATTCGTGAAAAGGTGTTGGGAGGATCTCTTATGGTCGAGTAGGTTCGGAGTGCGAACAATGTTGCAGACATCATCACAAAGCTGCTGGCAAAAGGACCGTTTACCCGGTTGCGGAGTTTACTCGGGCTAGTTTCCACTTCCCACTTCAAGGGGGAGTGTTGAAATTATTGAAGTGAAGTGGAGGTGACCGGGCGGTCTGATTTTGGGTGACCGCAGAGACCGCGCGGTCTGTGCTTGTGCTCTGCCGGTCTGTTCTGCCGGTCTGGTTCTGGCGATCTGCTAGTTGACCGGTTTGTTCCTGGTTGTTGCGGTCTCATCCCGGGTTGTTCTGCTTGGATTGTTTATCTCCTTTGCAGAAGACCGGGCGGTCTGTTTTTCATGTAACCGATGTGACCGGGCAGTTTGTGCTGGCGATCTAACGACTTGTCTGAAGTCAGTCAGATGGGTCTTGGTTTGCTCCTGGTGATCTAAGGAAGGAGCGGTCTTGTGTTCGCGGGACTTGTGCGATCTGCCTGCTGATCTGCGGTCTTGGACGGAAGGATGTCCAAGTTGTGTGAACGCGCGGTCTGCCCTTGTGAGACAGCTGGCGATCTGTCGGGTGGTGATTGTATCCCTCCTGTGCGGTGACGACATCCATCTACCCGCCTATAAATAGGGGTGCGTGGCCCGCCATTCATAATGAGAACTGTAAGAACTAGAGCCTGGGTTAATTCATTTGCGTTCAGCAGGTTGCGGTCTCCTTCCTTAGTGATTTCCCAGCGGCTTGAATAAACAGTTCGGCAGCGGTCTGTCTGCGAACTGGTTTGTGTTCTTGTGCTGTTCACAGTGAGCTCAGTGATCAGGCGACCTTCAGCGGTTAGGCGATCTAAGTTGCGGTCTGGCGACAGCTTCAGTTCTTTGCTCAGTTCAATAAGCTCCAGTTCGTGCAGTCTGAGGTGGCGGTCTGGCAGTTCAGGTCAAGCCGGGTGTGAGCTGCGGTCTTACCTGTTTTCTGTTCGAGCGGTCTCAGGTCAAGCCGGGCGATCTCTGGAGTCGAGCGGTCTGTGCGGTCTCAGCTTGTCTAGACGCCAGATTTGTTTTGGTGTGTTTTGTTCTTCTCTTCTCCGTGATTCTTATGAATCATGTCTCGCCATGTATACCTCGCATTGTAAATGAAGTTTGTGATTTAATAAAGTTTCTTATATTGCTGTGTGGCATTGTGGTTGTTTGGCTATAACTCAGTTGATGCAACTCCTGCTTACTCCTAAACGATTCAAATCAAAATTTTAACAAGAAAAATATTTAAATCTCTATTCACCCCCCCCCCCCCCTCTAGAGGATTCTCAGAGGCACACTGTGCACTTTCAATGACTACAAGGAGTGGACTCGTCCCCAAAACTTTGGTGCAAGTGCGTTCAAGGAACCCTATGAGGAAATAAATCTGAGAAGTTATGGTCCTTTTGTTCATAGACCTAGTGTAAAGAAGGCACCAACAGTGAAGACTGTTGCTCCTAAGCCAAAGGAGATAGTTATACCATGTGTATGCTGCACGCATGAGAGATCCTCATCAAAAAGTAATGATCCTGCCAAAACTAACGTTCAAAAAGTAAAGTAGGAGAATACAAAGCGGAGATACAAGAGATTTGATTGTTGGTGTTGCGGCAAGATTGGTCACTTTGCCGTAGATTGCTGGTTGAATCCTATTTATTTCAAGAGACCACAAGTAAACATTGCAAGAAAGATCACTCGCCATGTTAACGTTCATCGTGATACTCAGCTAACAAGGGACCAAGGACCCAAATTTGTTTGGGATCCTAAGACAAAATAATCTATTTTTGCAAGTATGTCCAAAGGTCAACAGAAATCCTATCTGGCATTTGGACAGCTGTTGTTCTCGGCACATGACCGGGACAAGAAGCCTATTGCAGAACTATATTCTAGTTGAGAACGATCTAAAAGTTATTTTTGGCGGATCCGACAGAGGAATAACAAAAGGCTACGGCATGATCACTAACGGTAATGTATCCTTTTCCGATGTGACTTCAGTGGAAGGATTAGAACATAATCTTATAAGCATAAGTCAACTCTGTGATAAAGGATACACAGTTGATTTTTGTAAAGATAAGTGTTTGATAAAGTCGGCAGAAAATTCTTAAACGATTTTATCAGGCACTCGTTGTAGAAATATTTTATGTTTGAATTTTCATTGTTTATCCTCTTCTACACCAGTGTGCCTTTTAGAAAAAGATAGTGCATCTCTTATTGACCAATGGCACAAGAGACTAGCACATTAATTTCAAAACTATAAATAAATTATTTTCTCAAAACTTAGTTTGTGATGCGCCGAATGTTAAGTGCATTAAAGATAGACCTTGTCATGCATGTGTAAAAGGCAAGTAAACAAGAGCTAACTTTAAAAGCATTATTGGCAAAGACTCTACCAGGTGCTTACACCTGCTTCATATGGACTTGTTTGGTCCTTTGCAAATTAGAAGTTTAGGAGGTAAGTCTTACACATTGGTTATTATAGATGATTACTCACGTTTTGCATGTGTATTCTTTCTTAAACACAAGTCAGATACCTTTGATATTTTCACTAGGTTTGTCAAGCAAATCCAGAATGAATTAGATTGTTCAGTGGTCAACATGAGAACTGACCATGGAACATAATTTGAATCTGGGGCAATGACAGACTTCTGTGGAAGCCTTGGTATCTTTCGTGAGTTTTCCTCTCCTCGAACTCCACAACAAAATGGGGTAGCTGAGAGAAGGAATAGAACACTCATTAAGGCTTGCAGAACAATGTTGAGCGATTCTTAACATCCGGAATACTTATGGGCTGAAGCCGTCAACACTGCTTGCCACGTGCAAAACAGAGCACTCATAAATAAAAACCACGAAAAGACTCCCTATGAACTACTAAAAGGCAAGAGACCCACCATCTCTTATTTTAGAATCTTTGGCAGTAAATGCTTTGTTCTTAATATGGGAAGCATTACAAAACCAAGTTTAGTGAAAAGAGCTTCAAAGGTATCTTCGTAGGCTATAGTAGCCATATCAAACTTATAGAGTTTTTAATAAGAAAACTCTGGTTGTTGAAGAATCTATTAACGTTGTATTTGATGAGACGAGCATGCTACATATCAGCTCTTCTAGTGCTTTTGCTGAAGATGCAGGTTCAAAGTTGCAAGACTCAAGCTTGGATGAGCCAGTTAAAGAGAATACTCAAACCTTCGTCATGATCTCTCCCCCAACCTCAACTGAAGAGGAAGATCACCAAGATGAAAGCCAATTCAAATGGAGCAAGACATTCCAGTAGTAGAAGAAGTTCCTTGTGTCCCAATTGATGCAAGGAACCTTGAGTTTAGACATATGAGGGATCATCCGGTTGATCAGATCATAGGAAATCCTCAAGTAGGCATAAGAACAATAAGAGGTACTACTAACGAAAATATGCATTTGAGTTTTCTCTCACAGTTTGAACCAAAGAAGTTCCAAGAAGCAAATGAAGACCCCTATTGGATAATTGCTATGGAAGAAGAACTAAATCAATTCAAGCGGTGCAAAGTGTGGACTCTTGTTCCAAAACCCAAGGATAAAAATATCATTGGAACAAAGTGGGTATACAGAAACAAATTGGATGAAGACGGAACAATAATCAAGAACAAAGCCAGACTTGTAGCAAAAGGATACAGATAGGAAGAAGGGATCGACTTCGATCAGACTTATGCTCATGTAGCAAGGCTCAAAGCGATCAGGATGTTCCTAGCTTATGCTGCATTAAAAGGATTCACCGTATACCAAATGGACGTCAAGTCAGCATTCCTCAACGGTAATATAAAAGAAGAAGTATACGTGCAACAACCCCCAGGTTTTATTGATTCTGAACATCCTGATTATGTTTATTTACTGCAAATAGCTTTATATGGTTTGAAACAAGCTCCTCGAGCTTGGTATGAGACGTTGTCTAACTTTTTTCTTGAGAACAAATTCACAAGAGGGAAGATAAATAAGATGTTATTTCTTAGGGAAGTTAAAGGCGAGATTTTGGTAGTGCAAATCTATGTCGATGATATTATCTTTGGCTCTACGGATAACAACCTTTGCAAGAAGTTTTCCAAACTTATGCAAGGGAAGTTTGAAATGAGCAGTCTGGGTGAGATGAAATATTTCTTAGGACTTCAAGTGAAACAATCTGAAGATGGAATTTTCATCTCTCAAACGAAATTCAACAAGGAGTTGATAAGGAAATTTGGAATGGAGAGTGCATCATCTATGATGACTCCAATGAGTTTAGCTATGTCTCTGGACAAGGATGAGAAAGGGAAACCTTTCGATGAAACCAAGTACAGAAGCATAATTGGCTCTCTGCTCTACCTTACTGCTAGTAGGCCCGACATAATGTTCTCTACATATGTATGTGCTAGATATCAGGTGAACTCTAAGGAATCTCACTATTCCGCTGCAAAGAGGATTTTGAGATACCTTAAGGGTACACCAAATCTTGGCTTATGGTACCCAAGAAGTAACGATAGAGAACTAATTTTTTTTTCAGATGCAGACTTTGCTGGTAGCAAGGATGATAGAAAAAGCACTTCCGGGGCTTGTCAATTTCTTGGAAGGAGGCTGATTTCTTGGAGTAGCAAGAAGCAAAATTGTGTTGCAATTTCAACCGCCGAGTCAGAATACATTTCTGCAGGCAGCTGTTGCGCACAACTTCTCTGGTAAGGAATCAACTTGAAGATTATAACTTGAAGTTCAAAGACATCCCAATGTTTTATGACTCCTCCAGTGCTATTGCAATTGCTAATAATCCAGTCTCTCACAGCCAGACAAAGCATATTGAATTGAGATATCATTTCATCCGGGAGCATGTGGAGAATGGGGACATCAATCTAAGTTATGTCCCTAAGGATAAACAAGTTGTGGACATTTTCACGAAGCCGCTGGATGAGACCAAGTTCTCTTTCTTCAAGACAGAACTTGGAATGCCTAACTTGGAGTCCTAATCAAGTCATAAATGAAGCAAGGAAGAGCTTCAGCTCTTCAATCTATCAAGAAAGCAAAGATCTGAAAATTTCTATGAAAGTTCAAGTTATGCCTGAGATTTTCGAGAAATGACCTCTTATATCTCGAGAACTCATTTTTATATCTCGAGTAATGATCATAATTTCTCGAGAAATACAAATTCTCTCTGGATCAAGACTTCTAAGTGCTGACACGACAATTTCTCGAGAAATACAATAAATCTCGAGAAACAAATGATGATTTCTCGAGAAATCAATTCGACCTCTCGAGAAATATGTATTAATTTTCCGAAATCAACTGTTCATTCCCTGGAATTCGAAAGGCCAGGTACGCGCAGAATTTTATTTTTTTATTTTATTTCCGTCAAATCAAGGACTATGTATAAATAAGATGAGTCGATAGAATTAAAGCTCACACAATCTTTCTCTCCGAGAAACCCTAGACCTCTCACGACATTTCTGACTCCCTGGACTTTTCGCGACCTATCTCGTCAGTTCGATTTCAACTTTGACAGTTTGCAATTTCTCCTCGATCAAAGGCGCCTCTTCCACGACCTAAGATCGGCGTTGGTAGTGAGCTAGTTCGTGCAGGCCTCAGTTCGATTTCAGACGATTTCCAGAACCTATTTTACCTCTTAGATGCAGCAGGCTTGGCATTTGTTCTGGAGCAACCTAGCCAAATTCTATTCAAGGAGTGGAAGATTTCTTCATAAATATCAGAGTTCACAAGGATGGTAAATTGATGAAATCCACAGTGAATAACTTCAAGATCAAGATCAGCCCCAAGACTCTATCCAAATTCTTGAGATTGACAGTAGTAGATTCTGAAGACATTCTTGAAGATGCAGACTAGGCAAGAGCAGGACATTTTGTGGTCTGGATAAAGCTAGTACAACTGTTCGAAGACAGAAAATGAATGATGTGGGCAAGCTTTTGGTAGACATTATTTCAAAAGTGTTCCTTTGCAATACAGGTAGCTTGGGTTATGTCTCTGCAGATGTCTTCTGCTTAATGACAGTTATTGTCTGTGGGAAGAAATGTGACTGGGCAACTCTCCTCTTTACAAAAATTAAAGAAAGCCTTCTTGCTCCGAACTTTGCAAGAATTCTTTTTCTTTATCTGAATCAGATCAATCCATAAGTTTTTGATTTGTCCAAAGGAGCAGTTCTCCACCACTTGAAGAAGTTAGATGTCTCCACAATTCAGAGGTGGGACATCAGGATTAAGAAGCCTATGGATGCAGGTGTATCTTCCAAGGGGGAGCCTGTTCATTCTGATGATGATGGAAATCAGCCTGCTTCTCCAGCTCCCCTCCCCTCTTCTCAGCCTTCAAGTACTCCACCAGTTCCTCCTCAACAACTAGTTCAACCCCAGCAAGAAATTCCACCTCAACAAACAGTTCAACAACAAGAACTAGTTCCAACTCAGAGTACAGTCCCATCTCAAATCAGTTCCTGAAATTCTCCTTGAAGAAGCTATCCCCTCCTCAACAGGTGCTGATTCTACTATTCTATCTCCTCCAGATGTGAATCCTGAAATTTTGCTTATAGAATCAGTGGCAGAAATTGTAGCAGATTCAATTGCAGACATTGAAAGGGATTTTCATGAAGAGCTCAGTCCTAGTTTCCATCAGGTAGGGTCAGGGGCTGACCTAGAATTTGCTGTTGATGATGATTTAGACTCGGTGCATGGGCAGTCTCCTCCCCCAGCAGATGTTGAGGGGGAGAAGGAGTCTGTTTTGGATGAAGGCAAGGCTGCTCCATCTGATCATGCGAGTGAGGTAGAGGATGTGGATCCATCCTATGCCCAAAGGAAAGTCAGTTCAGTAGTCCTAGAAGAAATTCCTGATTAGAGGACTGGTATTCTACCTCCTCCACCTCCTCCACCTCCAATGCATGATGCAGTGTCTCTTCTTGGTCAGATATAAATGTTACTGAATAGGGAAAGAGAAATGTTTGAGTTTTCTCTCAAAGATATGCATGCAAGGATTCTGCTATAGAAAAAGAGATGAGCAGAGGCCTAGCTGAAGTTCAAGCTAACATAGATAATCTTAAGAAGCTTGTCACTCAAGGTGACAAAGCTATGGATCATTCTGTTCAGAGCATGGCAAAAGTCTTTGAAGAAACTATAAAGGTAAGGAAGACTCAAGACTCCATGGAAGGAAAGGCAGAAGTCAATACTTTTCAGATAACAGATGAAATTGGTCAGTTCAAGGAATCTGTAATCCAAACCCTATCTGTAGAAGTCAGAAAGGGGGAGGATAGGATGGCAGAGATTTTGGATTATCAAATATCTCAGCTTCAAAGAAATTGGGCTGATCAGTTTGAGCAACTGAATGTTGGTGTTCAGAAGTAGATTGCAGATGTCAATGCTTACACTTTAAAGACTGATGTGTGGCTGCATAATGAGATCTTTCCTGAGTTCTCAATCCATACTGATCAACCTCAATTTTCACCTAGACCTGAAGGGAAACCTGAGTATAATCCTCCTATTGACTATACTCAAGTCTGGCCTGCAGACCAATCTGAAGTTCAGTCTAGGGTGCTAGGGTCAAGGAAAAGGAAATATGGAGAAGGTCCTTCTGCCAGTAGGTCTGTTCCTGTAAGAATTTCTGAAGGTTCAGGTAAGGGTGTTGCAGTAGAAGCTGCTGTAACCTGGAGTCCAGATTCAAGGATAATCATTCTAGACACCCTCAAGCTAGTAAATGAAGGTGTCATGAAGGTTCAAAACTATTACAGCCAGGAAGAATGGAAGAAATATGAAATGAGCATGACCAAGAGAAGGATTCATTACAGAACCCATGGATGGAAAAATCCTGAAGCTCCACCTCCACCTCCAAAGTATCATCCCAAGCCTTATTCCTATTTCAAGAGACATGAAAAGAAGAGAAGGAGCAATTGAGGAATAGAATCTTAGATCTATCAAAATCTTTTGTGAAAGAGATTGTGTGAGCTTTAATTCATTTAAGACAATCTTGTTTATATATATATATATATATATATATATATATATATAATTTGTGATTTTGATGGTCTCTGCTGTTTCTTATTATTTTTCTTCTGTGATGTGTAGTTTATATCTTTTATCATGTTGTAATTCATCTTAGTGCACATGGTTCTGACTTCTACAAATAGGGGGAGATTGTTGGGTATTGAATCCACAATAGCCTAGATTTGTGAGAAGTCACCCTTGAACCAAGGTGAATTGCTAGTGTATTTGATGTTGTCTTTTAGCTATGTTCTTGCAGGTTGTTATTGCCAAGTGTATACCAATGTCAGATCACAATGGTTCATTAAACATAGTCTCATGCAATGTAATCCCTCATTGTGTGGAGCATGGTGTTGACTCATGTGTGATCTCTCTATTGGGATACACTTTATTTTCAAGACTCTTGAAGCTTGGAAGATGGAAGAGTTGTTTGTGTTCTAGAGAAGAAAGGAGAAAAGTTCAGATATTTTTCTAATGGTATTTCTCGAGAAATCAAAGGTATCTCTCGAGAAATCCAAGTTATTTCTCGAGAAGTCCTCTTCAGTTTTCGAGAATTGCTTCTCAGATTTCTATTCTATTGTTTCTCAGGAATTTCTTGAGAAGTTAAATACATTTCTCAAGAAGTCATAATTGTTCTCGAGAAATATTCTCTAATTTCCTTTGAAAGCTTTTCTCAGCGGTTTCTCGAGAAGTCTTATGTTCTCTCGAGAAATCAAAGTCATTTCTCGAGAAGTCCCATTGTTCTCGAGAAATTTTCTTCAAGTCTTCATGAAAGCTTTTTCCAGCCTTATCTTAATTTCTTATAGCAATTTCTCGAGATGTAAAGTTCATTTCTCGAGAAGTCAAATCTATTTCTCGAGAAATCCATGTTGTCTCGAGAAAATTGTTTTCTTCCTGTGCTGCTTTGAAATCTGGTTCCTGGCGGGATTTTATCTTCCTCTAACGGACTTGACGGCACGTGTGAGTGGTTTTAAGGTTAATCCTACCTTAAATCAAGGCCTCTTAGCCGTTACTTATGATTGCTATATAAGGCTTCTATCCGATCTTATCTCAACCCTAGTTTATCTTTCTAATCTTCTATTCGATCGGATCATCGTGAAGAAGCTGTTGCCTCCGGCTATTGTTGAAGGATCGATCTATCCCACTCAATCAATCAATTCCTTCTAAAGAAAAGATTCGACATATTAGCGCCCTAATCATCTACAGCAATCTACTGGATTGTGTCGAATCCTAGAAATCAGATCTATGCTTTCAATCGTTTCTTCCTCATCTTCTAGCCAAAGTTTTTCAAGACTCAAGGAGGAATAAGATTTCAGAAGTTCAGATCTGTACAAGTTTTGTTAGGTATTTCATTGTACTCAATCTCAATCTTTTGTAGGAGAGTGTTCTCCGAGTTGTAGGAGAGTTTTTATCCGAGTTGTAGGAGCGTGGCCTCTGAGTTTGTAGGAGATTTGTCTCCAAGTTGTAGGAGTGGTGACTCCGCGGTTGTAGGATCATTCTTGATCTGAGATTTTGAGAAGTAGCCAAGCCTAGCCGTGGTGCTAGATTGGCGAGGTCGGTAAGTGGTGTACCCAAGATTGGGGAACCACTATAAATTTCTTGTGTCGTCTGTGTTTGTGATTTGCTTTCTGTGATTATCTTTTTATCAAGTTTTTATTCCGCAAAAGACGCAGTTATCACCTATTCACCCCCCTCTAGGTGATTTAGGTAAGCAACTAGATACTTCAGTCTCGATCCATGGCAGTCTCTTTGTATGTGACCTCTCTCTTCAGGTGATTTTGGGACCATACGATCTCAGCAGGTCCACACGATCTCAACATGTCCAGATGATCTCAGCAGGCCCAGACGATCTCAGCTCCTCCAGACAATCTCAGCAGGTCCAGACGATCTCAGCAGGTCCAAACGATCTCAGCAGGTCTAGACGATGTCAGCAGGTCCAGACGATCTCAGCAGGTCCAGACGATCTTAGTAGGTCCAGACGATCTCAGCAGGTCCAGACGATCTCAGCAGGTCCAGACGGTCTCACCAGGCCCAGACGGTCTCAGTAGGCCCAGACGGTCTTAGCAGGCCCAGACGGTCTCAGTAGGCCCAAACGATCTCAGCAAGCCTAGACTGTCACAACCCGCATTTTCCCAACATTTAAAATGCTATCAGAGTAGGGAAAGCTACGCTTTGTGATGCCACGTCACATAGGGGACACCTACTGACGTTAAGGCAACTCATCGTCCCTCGCAGTTCAAAGAAATTATTATTATTAACTCAAGGTAATTCAAATATTATTTATGCAGAAAATTAACAAAGCCATGTCCCTCGGCTAGGTTGATCAACTAGTCCACGCTTTTAAAATATAGTTTACGCAGCAGAAAATACTTGATTTAGTTACTTAGTGGCCTAAGTGTACATGAAGACCAAGTGAGGTGCACCATGCATGATCGTACTTCTAGATTTACTATATATAAAAGTAAATTTATCATGCGCAGAAAGTAGTGAGATTAACATTTCAAATCATGATATGCAATGCTCCAAATGCCCTAGCATATCTAAGCAAGGGGGCTATCAAGCCAAACCATATCTAACCATTTCAAAACAAGTGTCCAAAAGTAAACAACAAGTAACAGCAGCAGTGTAGCAAAAGCATAACCAAACGGCACCATGGGCGTCGACACCTGGCACGAACCCATGGGCCGACAAGTTCACAGAAAAACCCTACCTCAAGAGGGTCAGAAAACTGCAACCAACGCAACTCCACACTAACACCTGCTACGGTCCAGAACCTGAGGCATTCAAAGAAAGAACACCTCAGAAATAAGTTACAAGTGGTGCAGAAAACAAGAAAGTAAGCAAACCTCCGCGAGACCGGAGGGAAACAGTAGCTGCAAGGATCAGTGATGACAACACTAGCCGTAAATAATCAACAGGAAAAAAGATACAGCAGAAGTAACAAATAATCAGCAGAAAAACACTCACCAATCAAGGTGTGAAAACAGGCAAGGTCAAAACTCGCGATAATCAGATAACCATCAATATTCACATTATTAATCATGTTACTCTTGGTCAAATTATAGAGACTGATCAGCTCATCAGAAATGGAGAAGCCGTGCGGGGATAATACCATCTCCATCGTCACGGACCTCAGAGCACCGCACCGGTGGCACCGCCAACATCGTGTACGACCTCCAACAGAATTATTATTTTAAAAGAGCATCGCACCGGTGGCACCGCCAACATCGTGTACGACCTTCAACAATATTCACATTTTTCATGTTTCTTTCAAATGAAAAGGGGCGAGGACCATCAGAACATAAGGTAGCATTTATGGTAAACAAGATGAGCAAAATTATATTGAGTAAAAAGAAGCAAAAGTGAAACAGATGATATAACTCTGCATAATACTAAATACTGTAAGCAAAGGCGAGAAAAAGGGAGGTAGCAAAGAGAAATGGCAAGATCACCACTTGCCTTGAAATTACTGGAATCATCTTCTGAACAACTCCTCGTCGGAGATCAGTCCAAAAGGAGGCACGACGAGGCGAAATCTACAGAAAAATGGCCAAAATGAAGGTTAGGGCCGAAAACCCTAACGCGAAAAGTCCAAGAAACGGGAAATACTCACCACAAACGCAAAGCTCTCGTCGAGAGCTTTCCGGATCTATGCTCGGTTAAAAATTTAGTCCAGCGGAGCTCCGTCGGCGGCGACTGGAAGATTCATGGAAAGTTCTCTCTCTCCGTCTCTCGCTCTCTGGTTCGGTTAGAAAGAAGAAGAAGAAGAAGAAAAGAAGAGAATGACATATATATATATTATTAATAATAATGATAATAATAATAATATATTTAAAAGAGCCGGAAACTGTGAACCGGTCCGCATGGTCTGACCATAAATCATATTTATTTTAGGTTGCGCTAAGTTCTTCGACTTTTTGATCAATATATATAAGATCATGTTATTGCGATTTGGAATTGGTCGTCGAAATGGGGGACTATATCGTCGAAATGAAGGGAGGGATATCGTCGAACGGAGGGAGGCTATCGTCGAATGGAGGGAGGATGTCGTCGGAATAGGGGGCTGAAGGAGCTGTGTCGTCGAATAGAAGGGGAAGCTCGATCGTCGAATAGAAGAGCTGCTGGGGATCGACGAATGGAGAGGGCCATCAGATCGACGAATGCTTTGTATGGAGATCAACGAATGGACTGGTTGATCTTCGAACGGATAATGGAGGGGGGGGGGGAGCTGATCGTCGAACGGAGCTTGCCTAATCATATATATATATATATGATTTTATTATAATAATAATATTATTATTATATTATTATTAAAAACTAAACGAACTCGAACCCAACGAAAATTTCTCCTAAGTTGAATGGCGGCGCTACGAATCCAACGGTGAAGTCGGAATCAAAATCCGATGTGCCGTTCTCGAGATATAAATGGCCGAAGTTTACGGCGAACGTTAAATACATACAAATCTTCTAAAATGTGCTGAGGCTCCAAAATGGCTCGGATCGCAACGAAACTTGACGGACAAGTCTAAAATTAAATAATTTAATTTCCTAACGTAAAATTTTCCAATTCCGGGTCGTTTCAAAATTTGGTCGACTTGACCCAAATGGATGCTAAAACGCGCAAATGGCGACGCGCCGCTAACTCGACGTTAAAAGTAACGCCCTGACGTCATAAACACGCCATCACTGAATTAAATAATTACCAGAAAATTAGGGGCGTTACAGTCACCCCTCCTAAAAGGAAGTTTCGTCCCGAAATTTAACACACAACTCAAACTAAAGCAACAGGAATAGTCAAGGCTAACAAATGAATGGCTTACTGGAAAAACAAGGAGAAAAGATGCGGATGAGATTCCCTCATCGCTAACTCCAGCTCCCACGTCGCGCTCTCAACGTCTTGATTCCGCCAAAGAACTTTGACCATAGGGATTGTCTTTCTCCGCAACACTCGATCCTGAGTCTCCAAAATATGAACAGGTTCTTCAACATATGAAAGATTAGGCTGCAACTGCGGCACCGAGTCAAGGACGTGACGATCACTAAGAACACACTTCCGCAACTGACTCACATGAAACACATCATGGACGCTAGGGAAGGTAGCAGGTAAATCCAGCCTATACGATGACACTCTGATGCGCTCAACAATCCGGAAGGGTCCCACATACCGGGGATCTATGATTCCTTCCAAATCTTTTTAACACTAGACATCGGAGAAACTTTCAGAAAAACCAAGTCCCCAACTGCGAATTCCAGCTCAACCTTTCGCTGAATTGCGTACTTCTCATAACGCTCCTGTGCTACACGGAGCTTCTCCCGAATGTGAGTTACAACAATACTCATCTCTTCGAGGGCTTTCGGACCTAGCAGTGGCTTCTCACCGACCTCGGCCCAAAACAAGGGAGTCCTACAATGCCTCCTATATAAAGCCTCGAACGGGGCCATCTGCAAACTTTCTTGAAAGCTATTATTGTATGCAACCTTCATAAGTCTGTAGCGCTCGTCCCAAGCTCCACCATGCTCCAATATGTAACATCTGATCATATCTTCCACAATCTGATTAACTCTTTCCGTCTGACCACCAAACAATCTGCTTCAAGTCCTTATACATCTTTGTGGAACCAAGATGATAAGAAACACTAGAGTCATGTGCTTCACTACAGATCTTTGTCCTAATATCCTCAATCGCGGGAAAATAATACCTCCCCCGAAACTTCAAGGTATTTTATCATCAATTAAAAAAATCTGGTAATTCTCTTTTCTCAGTTCTATTACGGAGATGCTGCAAATCAGGATCATCCTTCTGATGCAGTCTTGTGAGGGTAATCCAAGATGGCTCTTCAGCTTCTAAACTCGAAGGCGCGGTACTACTACCGACTGAGATATCCATTAGCATAAACTCCTCCACCAAGTATTGCATAGAAAGATTGAAGACACGCACGGTCTTTCTACTCAGGGCATCGGCCACCACAATAGCCTTACCCGGATTATACAAGATATCAACTTCATAATCCGCAACATACTCTAACCATATGCGCTGACGCAAATTCAGTTCTTTCTGGGTAAAGACATACTTCAAACTCTTGTGATCCGTAAAAATCTTGCATGACACTCCATAAAGAAGATGTCTTCAAATCTTTAAGGCATAAATCACTGCCGCAAACTCTAAGTCATGCGTAGGGTAATTCCTTTCATGAACTTTCAGTTGTCTCGATCCATATGAGATCACCTTTCCTTCTTGCATCAAAACATAACCAAGACCAACGTGAGATGCGTCCACATAAACGGCATACTCTACTCCTTTGGTCGGTAAAGCCAAAAAAGTAGCGGTGCACAACTTCCTTTTTTAATTTTAGAAAGGCTTCCTCGCACTTATCGCTCCAAACAAATGCTGCATTCTTCTGGGTAGCTTAGTTAGAGGTGCCGACAGCACCGAAAATCCTTGCACAAATCTTGTATAATAACCCGCCAACCCTAAGAAACTCCTAATCTCCTCAGGAGTTATAGGCATCTTCCAATCCAAAACAGCAGAAATTTTTGCTGGGTCTACAGAAATTCCATCATTTCCCACTACATGACCCAGGAAAGACACTTGCGAAAGCCAGAATTCGCACTTACTCAATTTCACATACAACTTGTGCTCTCTTAGAGTAGACAATACTAAGCGCAAATGCGTAGCATGCTCCTCAGCACTTCTTGAATACACCGAACGACCATGCATTTGATCAAATGAATCATCTATTCGCGGCAACGGATACCTGTTCTTGATGGTTACCTTATTCAATTCCCTATAGTCTATGCACAACCTCATAGAACCATCTTTCTTTTTCACAAACAACACCGGAGCACACCAGGGCGAAGAACTCGGCCTAATAAATCCACACTGCAACAATTCATCTAACTGGGTACGCAACTCTTCCAGCTCACGCGGGGCCATACGGTACGGTGCCTTAGCAATAGGATGAGTACCGGGCTCAAGATCAATGACAAACTCCACATCTCTCTCAGGCGGAAGACCAGGAAGACTAACCGGAAAGAACATCAGGAAACTCTCGTACCACAGGAACATCCTCGATACATGAAAAACCACTAACAGTTTCTAACATAGAAACAAGATAAGCAAAACAACCGGAATCTAAAAGTTTCCGAGCACATACCGTAGAAATAATCGGGGAAACCTGGCACGGAAAGTCATACACACTCATGAGTTGACCATTGTCCATCTTGAAGTCCAAACGTTTAACCTTGCATTGGATAACCGCATCATATCTGGACAACCAGTCCATGCCCAAAATCACGTCGAAATCTTCCAGGTTTAGCACCTTTAAATCAGCAAAAGCTAAGAAGTCACCTAAGAGGATAGGACAATTCTAGATACCCTGGTTCGACACCATGGAGTCGCCAGAAGGAAACTTAACGCGAAACACCGGGCCGCCTCATGCCCGGGCTTAGAGCAGAATGAGCACACTGGGACTGCCTTGGGTGCGTCTTGAATTGCACTAACCTTTAACGACTCCTGCGCCTCGAGCCTCTTTAAACACCTCTCAAACGGATGGCCCCGCTTGCCACAGAAGCTACAGTGCCCCACACCCCTCTTCTTTGAGTCCGAGTGAGATTCCTTGGAACTCTCCCGATCATCCAATTTTCTCTTATCACTCTTTGTCTGCTGCCCACGAGTCTTCATCTTTTCAATCGACTCGGCCTTCAATGCGGCCTCCACCGCTTCAGCATAAGTCTCTGACCCATAGGCGCTAGCCCACTGCTGGACGTCGCCAGTGAGACCTCCCAAAAACTGCTTCACCCTTCCTTCCTCCGAGGCCACCAACTCAGGGGCGAATCTGCTCAACTTGCTGAACTCGATCTCGTACTCACTGACGGTGAGCTGCATCTGCTTCAGATGCAGAAAGTTGTTCATTAATCGGTCACGCTTAACCGAAGGGAGGAACTTCTTAAGCAACAACCTCTTAAACGTCTCCCAAGAGCATCCCTCGGTGAGACCTTCCTTCTCCCTAATCCACCAACCTTTCGCCAAACCCTTCAGCTGATATGTAGCCACCATCACCTTCGAAGCCTCAGAGACACCTGAATAGGAGAACATCTCCTCCATGCTGATCACCCAATCATCCAAGGCCATGAAGTCTGCCCTACCATCATAGGTAGGAGGTCCCAAATGCTGAAAGTGCGAAATGAAGTTCATCTCCGATGGCAATGCCACTGGAGGCACTAGGGGAGCAGGAACGGCTGGACTCACCACCGGTTCTTGCACCACAGGCTGTTGCACCGAGGCAGCAGATGCCAAGGACTGAATCTGAGTCTGCATCGCAACCAACTGTCTCGTCAAAGTCTCATTGCTCTGACACAGACTTTCGATCACGGACTCACCCTGACCACCAGAAGACTCTCTCTCAGGCTGGGGAGTCAATCGCGCCGCTCTCCTACGAGAAATGTCTAAAAGATAGATTTACATCTAATCAGAAACAGGCTTAAGACGCTTAAGCCAAACAGGCTCGGAAATATCCCAGATCAATTTGGAACAGGAATGAAAACAACCTGCAATTGTTGTTACCTTGCTCTAGAATTTCATGAAATGATGCAATGATTAAACTTAAGATGATGCACCATCATCCTATTGACTCTTGTGCTATGACATGAGTGCATGAACATTTAAATTTCTTTTCAAATCTTGTGTATACATATGTCATCTGGTATGTATTTAACTTGGCATACGTGCTTATGCGATGATATGAATGTATACAGTGCTATACATTCTATAAAGATGCCTTAATGCATGTTATGAGCGGCGTACACATGTAATATTATGCATCCCATACTACATAACATTACATGTAACGAAAAAAAAGAAAACGTGCTAATGGGCATCCATGTAATGGTGGTTATGCATCTCATACTACATAACCGTCACATGTTGCCACCTATGGTGGATCCATATACGAACACATATTATGCATCCCATACTACATAATATGCCCCGTATACTTCTTATCATGCTAAGAGTGTAGTGGCCATGCTTCGGTCAAGACATACTGATGACATATCGGTGTGTGTATACAATGAAATGATCTTATGAGGTTCTGCTTAGGATAGCGGTCGTTTGTCTCACACGCCAACCCACCCAACTACCTTTTTCACAGAACCTCCCTCTGATACCAACTGTCACAACCCCCATTTTCCCAACATTTAAAATGCTATCAGAGTAGGGAAAGCTACGCAGTGTGATTCCATGTCACGTAGGGGACACCTACTGACGTTAAGGCAACTCATCGTCCCTCGCAGTTCAAAGAAATTATTATTATTAACTCAAGGTAATTCAAATATTATTTATGCAAAAAATTAACAAAGCCGTGTCCCTCGGCTAGGTGGATCAACTAGTCCACGCTTTTAAAATATAGTTTTACGCAGCGGAAAATACTTGATGTAGTTATTTAGTGGCCTAAGTGTACATGAAGACTAAGTGAGGTGCACCATGCATGATCGTACTTCTAGATTTACTATATATAAAAGTAAATTAATTATGCGCAGAAAGTAGTGAGATTAACATTTCAAATCATGATATGCAATGCTCCAAATGCCCTAACATATCTAAGCAAGGGGGCTATCAAGCCAAACCATATCTAACCATTCCAGAACAAGTGTCCAAAAGTAAACAACAAGTAACAGCAGCAGTGTAGCAAAAGCCTAACCAAACGACACCATGGGCGTCGACACCTGACACGAACCCATGGGCCGACAAGTTCACAGAAAAACCCTACCTCAAGAGGGTCAGAAAATTGCAACCAATGCAACTTCACACTAACAACTGCTACGGTCCAGAACCTGAGGCATTCAAAGAAAGAACACCTCAGAAACAAGTTACAAGTGGTGCAGAAAACAAGAAAGTAAGCAAACCTCCGCGAGACCGGAAGGAAACAGTAGCTGCAAGGATCAGTGATGACAATGCTAGCCGTAAATAATCAACAGGAAAAAAGATACAGCAGAAGTAACAAATAATCAACTTGACCCAAACGGACGCGAAAATGCGCAAACGGCGACGCGCCGCTAACTCGACGTTAAAAGTAACGCCCTGACGTCATAAACACGCCGTCACTGAATTAAATAATTACCAGAAAATCAGGGGCGTTACACAGACGGTCTCACCAGGTCCAGACAATCTCAGCAGGTCCAGACGATCTGAGCAGATCCAGACGATCTCAGCGGTCTTAGACGATCTCAGTAGATCCGAGTAACCCGTTACTTTTAGACCTGTCCGTACGGGCAGGCCCTCGCACCTATAAATAGAGGGGCAGGGGGTACCAGTTGGGGATCTTCGGGGGGTTTCCAGCTCCCAGCCAGTGACTTGAACGGTCTACAGTTTTTGAGACCGCGGATACCTCTCCGTCTCTCTTTTCAGGATTCCTCGCTATCTCTTTTTCTCGTCTCTCACTTTTTCACTTGTAGCTCAAAGTAACCAACCATCCAACAGTTTTCTCCTTCTTTCTCCATCTTGAGCAAGTGTGGACTTAGTACATTTTTGTTTCGAACATTTAACACACGACCTTCAGATCGAAGTGGTTGATGAACAACAGTTGTGATGAAGATGTGGGATTTTGCTGAGAATAACAACCAATCTTAAAATAGCCATAACTTTTGATCTGTTTGTCCATTTTAAGCCCACAATAGCTTTTCGGGATAGGCTCAGAGCCTTCTACCCAATGGCGAACTGGTTTACCTATTTGAGTTCATTTTGTGCCCTCCGATTGCCAAAATTCAACTCCATTTAGAAGTTATCGCAGTTTTTCTCTTTCGGCAATTTCGGCAAAATTTTTTTTGTGCGCGCGACTAGCCATGGCTGACCGTGAGTTCGCCCATGCTCCTTTTCAGTAATACTGTGCTCATTTTCTGTCCCCTACTGATGTCGCTTATCCTTCAACTCCTGTTATTATTGAATTAGAGGAGCCTTCTCCCTTTACAAACAGAGTTAGTTCGGAGTATGTTTCTAATGATTTCAGGGAGCCCTATCTTCCTGTCTTCTTGGGAGGAGTAGATCCTATCAGTCATCTTCAAGATTTTGAATCTTCTATCTCATTAAGGACTATTTCAGATGAAATTAAGTGTAAATTATTAGTTATATCCTTTGACGGTCAAGCTAGAGAATGGTTCTATAAGCTGCGACCTCAATCAATTACCTGCTTAAAAGAACTTCGAAGAGCACTTCTCTTGAGGTTTGCTACCTCGAGGAAGCGGAAGTGAGGCCCAGCAGCTCTTTTTCAAATCAAGCAAGTAGATAATGAGACTCTTGCTCAATTCGTTGACAGGTTCCAGAAGGAAATTCTTGAAATTATTGAAGTTAATCAGGACTTGTATAAAATTGCCCTGATAAATGGATTACAAGAAGATCCTCTCAAATTTGAAGTCAACATAAATCAACATGAGACTTACGGGCATCTAATCAGAATAGAAAATCAATTTATAGAAGGAGAGACAACAAATCCTAATTACGCCTCTTCTTTGAATAAAAGAACCCAATGAGGCCAAATGAATTCTTATCACCAACATCCGTTTTCGTCACAAAATATTCCACAAGCAGAAGACTTTGGATCTTACTCATTTCCTCAGAGTATACCTACACAACTCCCGCAGCAAGATAGATCACCTGAATTTTTGGTAGCTTGTCCAATCCAGTCTTACAATCCGAGTACACTTGAATTCAAAAGTTATCCAGAAAAGTTTACTCAGCTTAATTTTCCCATGGAAGAAGTTCTTCTGATAATTCGAGATATGCCAAAATTTAGAACTCCTCGCCACATGAAATCAAAAGCTAAGTATCGCCATGGACACCTTTTTTGCAAGTATCACTTGGACATTGGTCATGACACAGAATATTGTCGCGCTCTTCGGAAGCTGGTAGATGAACTATTGAAGGGAGGAAAATTGCAAGACTATGTTGCTCGGTAATATGAAGATGATCTTTTCTTCTAGTAGAGAAAATTTTACAAAGCAGAGATTTTCTCCCTCAATAAAAGAAGTGCATAGAATAGAGATGAGATAGAATGTCACTTTATTTCTTGTTTTGTGCACCTCCCATTTGTTTGGAGTTCCCTGCATCTTTTCTTTTCTAGCTTCATTTGTAATAGGTAAAAGAGAATGACCGAATACTTCGATAAAACATCAGAGTTAAAGAATTTGTTGTTGGCAATTTAATCCTCAAGAAGGCCGATGCAGCATCAAGATTTGACTCAGTTGGAAAGCACAAATCATAGCTGAATAGGGTCATTTATTATAAAAATATTAAGAATGACACATATCGTCTCCAGGCTAATGAAGGAAAATAACTATCTCGCACTTGGAGTGGAGATGATCTCAAGCTTTGCTTTTCTTGAAATCTCGTGCTTTTCTTTCCTTTTCTTTTTTCAAGCATTAGGATGATGAAATCTCTTGTGATCTGTATGTTGAAAAGGAAGCACCAAAAGTGAATTATTATCAAAGGCTAAGTTCCTACCAAGAGAGGTATCGACGGATCCTACTTCATTCCCCCTCGACTTGAAGCTTGAGATGTAAATCTTCCAGGACCATAGGTAGCGGGAAGATTTCACATCTTTGTAGCAGTAGCTCGCCAAGCTCGTGCGGAGGAGCTTTAGGATTCCGGGTCCTTGCTGACATCTGACACACCTCTGTGTCAAGGGAAGTCTAGGTGAATGTTCGGCTCTGTCATGCATTATAGGAGGACATCGTTACAGCCTTAATGATCTTTCCATGGAAAGCAATGTCGGTGTAACCCCTGCGGTATGACTGCACCTGCCCTATGGATCATCTTGTTATGTGACCCTCGAATGCTCATTGGTGCATAGTTACCCAAGGGGCGGTTTGAAACATTTATGACCATCGCCTGAGCCATGAAGTGGTAAATGTGCAACAAGCTCGATGGTCTCTCTTCTTCTTCTCTCTTCCTAAAGTTATGATGGATTGCCCCGAGAGATTTCGCTGCCAGGCTTTCATTAGCCAGGTGGGGCAGGTTGATCTCACGATGATGTTTGCAAGGAAAAGTTTATACTATTTTCTTCGAGAATAAACAATATGAAATATTGGTAACCGCTAGTTTTGGGGTTTTTCCGATAAGTCGGTCTGTAACATCTAAGACCGCAAGCAATGATTATATCGCTATATTAAAAGATGGTATGTAGCATTTAAGATCGATTGTCATGATTACTTTGTCAAAGAACACTCTGGAGTATTGGAGAACGCCACTTGGGTCTCCTCCAAAATGTCTTCTAATTAAGAAGTGATAAGAGACGTTTGGAATCATCATCTGAGGATTTCTCTAATATTTACTCTTATGATGGGCGATCTGTGAAAATTGAGATCGCAGATTGAATGTTCCCTTTACCTTGCTATCAAGCAGTCTGGAGCATGAAAGTATATGATGGTATTCATGAGATCTCTCTTCTATTCTTCTACTAAATAGTAGTCTACAAAGTTGAGGTCGTCAGTGTTCTATCTTCAAAGGTCCAAAGTGTTGGAACATGCTTTCTGCATCTCTTGGTTTGACAATAACAAATCCTATTGTATTTGATCATACTTGTTTTGTGTTTATAGTATGCAGGATTCAGTATTTTTAAATCCCCATGGAAATATGTTTTTACTACCGCGCAACGTTAAGACTACCGATGGCGCTAACAAACCGCTGAGAAGGAAACCTGCGTTCGACGAAATGGAAGCCGCGTTCGACGACCTGGCGCTCGACGAAATGAAACCTGCATTCGACGAACTGCATGCTCTACTACGGTGCTCAACGAAATGCATGCTTTATCGCGGCGCGCTAGAACTACCGCTGGCGCTAGCGATCGACGAAATGGAGGTCGACGAAATGAAGGCGGCATTGGACGAAGATGCGCCCGATGAATTGCTCTACAACGGTGCGTTACAACTACCGCTGGAGCTAGTATTCGATCGACGAAATGAAGGCTGCGCTCGACGAAATGCTTATCACTGCGTTCGACGAATTGGAGATCGATGAAAGTCGAATCCCGTTCGACGAAAATTTGGTCGACGAAATATGAGGCCAGCTCATTGCAAATGCGCCAGATGAAAAGAGATATGCTCTACCACGGCGCGTTAGCACTGCTGTTGGCGCTAGTATAAATGGAAATAACTGCAAGAAGGAAATAGTGGAGAAAAACGAATGTCGACGGGACGCTATTTTGGCAAGTTCTATCGCGGCGCGTTAAGTCTAACGCCCGGCGGTAGCTTTTGAAAACTTCCCGTCTCGAGTTGATTGAAGAGCAGATTTGGAAGGAGATAATGGCTGATGGAAGGATATCTCGCTATTGCGGCGTGATAGCGTTATCGCGGTGCGTTAGTCGGTGCTCTATGTTTGGCAGTCAAAAGTTGTCTAATCTGCCACAATCCGTGCCTGATCATTTGCCTAATATGGCTACCACATGGCGGTAGTATTACCGCAGGTGGTAGTGGCTGATTCTATAAAATGACACGCGCCTCCTCCGTTGTTGCTTGCTGATAAAGAAAGAATAGAAGCCAAATATTCAGAGGACTCGTGAGAGCCTTCTCCAAGCAGCCCGAAGAACTCCGTTAACGTTCATGAACGCAAAGAACTTGAAGACCAATACGATCGCATCTACATCGACATCAAGTTCTACTTTTGAGGGAGTCTTTAGTTTGTGTTTTGTTTTACTTTTAAATTGTAACATTTATATCTTTTGTTCGGTAGAGGAACTCGCCACACGGCGACTAGGGCCTTGCGGGGACTAGGGGAATTCGCTACACGGCGACTAGGTCTAGGTAGGACTTAGGGAGGAATTCGCCACACGACGACTGGGTCTAGGGAGTAGATCTAGGGGTGCTCGAGGCCTTTCTGGTGATAGATTGGCTAGAGCGGCTTGGGGCCGTATCTGGGGAGAGATCGGCTAAAGCCAACCGGTTCATAGGGATACGAGTCGGTATAGAAAACAAAAAGGGTTTTCATATTATTCGCTTTGATTTCTAGCGTCATTGAAACCAGATTTTGTAATCAATTTTATAAATTTTAGTCATGTCTTTTCTTGTTTAATAAAATTGATTTCATTTCTAATTTCATTATCTCTTTACTTTTGATTTAACTTTGTTCAAAATATCAAAAGTTTTTTATTAAAGTTTAAAGTTTTTAAAACCCTTATTCACCCCCCCCCCCCTCTAAGGGCGCCTACAGATCCAACAAGTGGTATCAGAGCCAGGTTATTCCAAATCGGCTTAACAACCGGGAATAATGGCGTCTCTTGATCATGATCTCGCTTCTACTAGTGGGGAAAATTTTAATATAACTGAAAAGGTATTAGCACCACCTTTTTTTATGGGCAAAAATAATAAAGGGTGGAAAATATTAATGAAAAATTTTCTTAAGGCCTTAGATGAAAAAGTTTGGAATATTACTATTGAAAAACCACCTAGCATACTAACTAGAAACGAAATTGTTTTAAATGCAAAATCCATGAATAACAAATTTTGTGCGTTAGACCAAAATATTTTCAAACTTATTTATACTCCGCATATGAGATTTGGAATTTTCTTGAAAGAACTTATGATTCTCCTTCTACAGATATGGAACAATCGCAAGAACCGGAGAATATGCAAGCTTGCACAAGTCTTCAAGAATGCTCCTCTCATGACGGATCAATGGAGCACACATCAAATGGAAGAGAAGAAGTACAGTCTTCGGAAGAGGAGTGCCAAAAAGATGTAAAAGAAACTATATGTTCAAATCGTGCCTCTCCCGAAAGTAATGTAAGGAAATCAAATCTCATTTTTTGTACTTCTATCTCTACATTACAATTGCTTCAAACTACAAAGCACAAAATTAAGAAATTAAAAAATGCTAATAAATATTTGCGCTTAGAAAATAAAAATTTAAAGGCAAAAATTAATGAAGAATCAAATTCTAATTTATCTAGTTCTACCCATGGCTCCTTAGTTGAAAACATTACACCTTGTATGGAATTTAATGATTTAAAAGAAAAATGCAAGGAAGTTGAAAAGGAACTTCTTTTTATAAAAGAACAAAATGAAAGATTATGTTTAGAAAATTCTTCCTTGAAAAATGATTGTGCTAAGTGTGAAGACTATAAAATTGAAATTAAAGAGATGGATGAAACATTTAATGAATATAGAAATAACTATCAAAATCATATTGATTCAATTGTTTCCATTCTTAAAAATAGCACAATCGCTTATAATAAAGATAGACATAATTTAAAGATTAAGAATAATGAATTAAAAACTAAAATTAACTTGCTTAAGGAAATCATAAAGAAAAAAATCTCAAAACATACATTCTCAATATAATGCAAAATCCAAAAGCAAGTTGAAAATGATTTCTCAAAAGTTGAATAAGTCAAACAATGGAAATAAAAAACTTCAAAAGATTGAAAATGAAATTCCAAAATACAATCATTACTATCATTTACAAAATCAATCTTCTCCCAACATAAAATTAAATGGTCACAAATTTCCTATGAAACATACTTTCAATAATCATTACAGTTATAATCTTAAAGATAAAGATAATCACATTGGAAATTTGATACATAAAAATAATATTAAACCAAGGTTTGAATGGAGACCCAAAGTTAAAGATGAAATACTAACTCCACTCAAAAGGGCCCAATCATCACTATCTCCCCAAAAGCAAACACGATGTATTTGGGTACCCAAAGGAACTATCACACAAGGTCCTCTTTGGATACCTAAATCTCTCATTCATTAGTATCCAACCATTTGCATGAAGTAGAAATCAACTAAAAATGAAATATCATTATTCTACTTCATGATATGCCTAACCTTTTTTTTGTTTATTTTCCTTTTTGTTGAACCATCATGATATGATTACTTTATATAACTTGTGATATGACTCTCACATATTAAACCAAAATTCATAAAAAAATAAATCAAATTGAATAAAGTTGAATAAAAAGTCATATCATTTCTCAAGTGGTCTACTTATCCTTTTTATTTCTATCCTCCTAAATCCATTTCCTAAAAGTCTTATAAAATTTGAAAAACTAAATTTGTCATATGATATTATTAAGACTAAATGAAATAAGTGTCAAAATGGATTCAAAAGGTGTTTTTTGGGGGTATTAGGCTAAATTTATAAAATGCGCAAGTTTTGCTTAGGTATTTGATATATTTGCGTCATTTTTGATTACCCCTAGTATGTTTAATCATAATCATGTCAAACCGAAAATGAAAAATTGCATGAAAAATATTTCACTTATTTATGATCATCTCACTCATGCATATGTTGTGCAAAACTCAAGAATTGAGCTTTAATGTATGTGAAACTCATGTACTAAAATTTTAACATCCGCAACATTTTGCGATTTCTTCTCATCTCTTCACTTCGTTAGACAGGCCTTGCATTGCACAAACATAATTAAGAAAAATCAGAAGCAAAATTGAAGAAAATCCAGGCTATATGATCAAAATAAGCACTCTTTGTGAGCTAACGCAGGCGCTAGTACCTAACGCCGGCGCTAGTTCAAGTATCCGATTTTCTGTAATTTTAAAATTCTAAAAAATCACTACAAAATATATTATTTTATATGTACTACTCATTTTTGCAATTCTGCCTTTAATTGTTTTTTGAAAAATTAAAATACAAAATTACAAAAGCCAAATTACAAAAAATATTTTTTTTGGTTATTTGTTTGAATTTTATTCCTATATGCAAAAATCAAACATAAAAATATAAAACAAAAACAAGTATAAAAAAAATTTATTATTTTGAACTTAACTTTTCTATTTACATATATCTTGCGAAAGGGTGATTTGGGCTATCATCCCATCACATCACCTAATACCGGGCGAACCTCTCACAGGGTAGACCTCGGGAAGTCCAAGATCAAATTATATGAGTTCAAACTTTAAATTAAAATTATTTTTCAAAAATATCAAAAAATACGGTATGGACTTTACTGTGAAAATCAAGCATGATTTAACCAATCTTATAAACCTTCTATAATGTTACAATTCATTCCTTCAAACTACGTTGAACATTGTTTTTATCATGCTTTGATATATCTACTCATTTGTGCATAAAATTGTATTGTAAAAGTTGTGTAGAACTAAGTTTAGCATGCTTCTAAGTATGAGTATTTGTTTTATGTTTGATAATGATATTTATTCACTCACTTATTTTGGCATTGTCTACATATGCTTTTAATCTAAGAATGCGTGGGTATGTTTTGTAATAATACAATGAATTAAAATTGCACAAGTATCTTACCTACACCACCTTTATTTGCACTTTTAAAAGTTAAGAAAAGTGGTTATGTTTTTCATAAACTATATTGGTTTGCAAAACAAGTGTATTCGGAGAACTTTGTACAAAACAAAAATCATAAAATGAAGTGACAAAGATAACTCCACCAAGCACTACTTGAACCTCCTGATAAGTCTTAATAAGCGTTGTGAGGGTAAGCACCTTGGAAAGAATAGTAAAGTGTCTTGTGCAAACCTTATCTTTCTTTCAAAATAAAAACCACTTACTCTTAAGTACACCGGATCACTAGTTTCAATATTAAAATAAAATAAAATATGTGATCCTCCAAGCACTACTTTGCACCCTGATAAGTCTTAATGAGCATTGGTGTGCAAAGAACCTTGGTAGTTGTACATTTGTTTTGTGCATTGAAGTGTGTGGAACTAAGACTATTTGTGTTTTATTGTGCTCCTTACTTCACATATTTCTTGTATTTTTTATTAAAATATTTGTTTACTATATTCAAAATACACTTTTGTGCACATCATTATCTTCCATAACACTTCTTCTCATGAGTATTGGATCCTAATGCTAAAATTATGTACTCTCTTTATTTATATAAATGCATTAGATAACCTAGCATGCTCTCTACAATGTTTTGTATGTTTTGAATTTTTGAATTAATATAACATTGTAGTAATTTCTTTTTGGAAACATTATTTCATGCTTGGTTACTTTAGTGTCAAAATTAAAGATTTTAAATGCAAAATGATCTACAAAAACATCTTCCTTTTTTGAATTTAACTCATATTTCTTCTTATGAATAATCATGATTTCAAAAAGGATGTTTTTCTTATATTTCTATAAGTCTTCCGCATCATCACCATATATTTTTACCTTGCGCTTTCATGCTTATATCAAAGTCTTAAATATCAAAATTCCTTTTTTCAACAAATGGTAGACTTGCTTGGTAAAATTTATATTGGTTGCTCTCAACATGAAAATATTGTAATGTTAAAACTCTGATTCTTTAATGGATTCCAAAATAGCCATGTGAGTTGTTTGTTTTCAAAAATTTAAATAAAAATATAAATCCATAGGCTATATACTCATCATTAGATTTAAAACGCTTAAATGTTTCCAATAATTACTATCCATGACTTCATATCTCACCAATGCGGGGGCGTAGGGTTGTAGACATTAGATAACCTTATCTCTTGTCTTGTCTTTTCCTTAACCGGGGAGGTTCCAGTGGGGCCTTGCGAGGCACTCGGGGGGAAGAGTACTAGGTTAAGTTTTGTCTAGTGTTTGCATATGGGATTAACACCCCAACCTACGGCATGTATGCAGCTCCTCATGCCCATCCGTCACTTAGTACGGGGCTAGGGTGTAGACATATTGTCTGGGTAGATTGGTTACTTGGAAATCATTACTTTTTATGCTTAAAACGTTTATAAAGCAAAATCCTTTGTGAACTTAAAACTGCTACAACATCTATTTTTATCTAAAATTCTTAATCATCTAGTATGCTTCACAATTCCTATATAGATGTTCACTTCAAAAAAGTATTTCATCATGCTTTCCACCTCTTTACTATTTGTACGCTCGATCATGAATACGTTGTCCCAACAAGTGGTGTATTTATGAAAAATTCTTCACATTCCTTCCTTTTTCTCTCCTATCTTTTTGTATTTTTCCTAAGCGTTTCACTCTTTATCATGATCATTCCCTCTCTACACAGTTATTGCACACTTTTTGTTGGACTACCTCTCCACCCTCTTTTGATAATACCAAAAGGGGGAGAATAAATTTGAAAGAAATTAACACATTTTGGGGAGTCAAGTTCATAGGAAGTTTTGTTGTAGGGGGAGCATTCACTTAGGGGGAGAATTCATTTAGGGGGAGCATTTGAACATGCCTAATTTTCATGTTATGAATGTTAGTTCTCTATTATAAACACAAATTCCTATCAATTGAATTATTTCTTTCTAAGGGGATTTGTTATTATCAAAAGGGGGAGTTTGTTGGAACATGCTTTCCGCATCTCTTGGTTTGACAATAACAAATCCTATTGTATTTGATCATACTTGTTTTGTGTTTATAGTATGCAGGATTCAGTGCTTTCAAATCTCCATGGAAATATGTTTTTTACTACTACGCAACGTTAAGACTAACGCTGGCGCTAACAAACCGCTGAGAAGAAACCGCTGAGAAGGAAACCTGTGTTCGACGAAATGGAAGCTGCGTTCGATGAACTTGCGCTCAACGAAATGAAACCTGCGTTCGACAAACTGCATGCTCTACCACGACGCTCGACGAAATGCATGCTTTACCACAGCATGCTAGAACTACCGCTGGCGCTAGCGATCGACGAAATGGAAGTCGACGAAATGAAGGTGGCGTTCGACAAAGATACGTCGGATGAAGTGCTCTACTGCGGTGCGTTACAACTACCGCTGGCGCTAGTATTTGATCGACGAAATGAAGGCTTCGCTCTACGAAATGCTTATCACTGCGTTCGACGAATTGGCGATCGATGAAAGTTGAATCCCGTTCGATGAAAATTCGGTCGATGAAATATGAGGCCAGCTCAACGAAAATGCGCCAGACGAAAAGAGATATGCTCTACCACGGTGCGTTGGCACTACTGTTGGCGCTAGTATAAATGGAAAGAACTGCAAGAAGGAAATAGTGGAGAAAAAGGAATGTCACCGGGATGCTATTTTGGCAAGTTCTATCGCGACGCGTTAAGTCTAACGCCCGAAGGTAGCTTTTTGAAACTTCCCGTCTGGAGCTGATTGAAGAGCAGTTTTGGAAGGAGATAATGGATGATGGAAGGATATCTCGCTATCGCGACGCGATAGCGTTACTGCGGCGCGTTAGTCGGTGCTCTATGTTTGGCAGTCAAAAGTTGCCTAATCTGCCACAATCTGTGCCTGATCATTTGCCTAATATGGCTACCGCGGGGCGGTAGTACTACCGCAGGCGGTAGTGGCTGATTCTATAAAATGACGCGCGCCTCCTCCGTTGTTGCTTGCTGATAAAGAATGAATAGAAGCCATATATTCAGAGGACTCGTGAGAGCCTTCTCCAAGCAGCCTGAAGAACTCCGTCAACGTTCGTGAACGCAAAGAACTTGAAGACCAATACGATCGCATCTACATCGACATCAAGTTCTACTTTTGAGGGAGTCTTTGATTTGTGTTTTGTTTTACTTTCAAATTGTAACATTTATATCTTTTGTTCGGTAGAGGAACTCGCCACACGGCTACTAGGGCCTTGCGGGGACTAGGGGAAATTCGCCACACGGCGACTAGGTCTAGGTAGGAAATAGGGAGGAATACGCCACACGATGACTGGGTCTAGGGAGTAGATCTAGGGGGTGCTCGAGGCCTTTCTGGTGATAGATTGGCTAGAGCGGCTTGAGGCCGTATCTGGGGAGAGATCGGCTAAATCCAACCTGTTCGTGGGAATACAAGTCGGTATATAAAACAAAAAGGGTTTTCATATTATTCGCTTCGATTTCTAGCGTCATTGAAATCAGATTTTGTAATCAATTTTATAAATGTTAATCATGTCTTTTCTTGTTTAATAAAATTGATTTCATTTCTAATTTCATTATCTCTTTACTTTTGTTTTAACTTCAATCAAAATATCAAAAGTTTTCTATTAAAGTTTAAAGTTTTTAAAACCCGTATTCACCCCCCCCCCCCCTCTAAGGGCGCCTACAGATCCAACACAAAGTTCCTCAAGATCTGGTTATCAGTCGCGGAAGAAGCGGTTTGAATTGGTTGAGACCGCAATTCACTTCTTACAGGTTATTCAAAGTATACTACAGAGTTCATGATCGACATTTATGGATTATCATAATTTGGTTCCTCTACAAAACACCTTATTCAAAGTATACTACAGAGTTCAGGATCGACATTTATGAATTATCATAATTTGGTTCCTCTACAAAACACCTCGAGTATTGAAGATCGCCACTTACAAATAGTTAACATCAGGATTATTTCATAATAAAGCGATCTCGAAAGGTAAAAATTAACATCTTCTCACATCATTATAAAGGCGGTTTGAAGATCGCAAGACCGCCATTCTTAATTACCGGTTGCACTTCAAATATGAAGAAAAGGTAAGCAGGTGCTTGCGAGTCCTCTCCAGGTACTCGCATCTTCTAAGTTTCGCATACCTGTTCTCATATCTTTTGCAGAGATAAGTAGGTGCTCGCGGGTCCTCTTCAAGGACTCGCATATTTTATGTTTCGTATACCTGTTCTCATATCTTTTGCAGAGATAAGCAGGTGCTTGCGAGTCCTCTCTAGGTACTCGCATATTCTATGTTCCGTATGTTGGAGCATATGTTCCGCATCTCTTGGTTTGAGAATAACAAAGACCGTATTGTATTTGATCTTGTCTTTTGTGTGTTTATAGTGTCCAGGTTGTACAGGTTGAATGAGGAGACAAGTCCTCATTCATGGGCATGATCCAAGAGTGTGTACACTTTAGAAAAAACAAAAGAATGAGTTTTGTGTGTTGATCTTAAGATGGCCATAACTTTCAATCCAGGAAGAGTTACGGAATAGTCCACCCCATTTCGGAGATGAGAACGACTCCATCTACAGTCTGGAGAAGTTCCGGACAACAAAAATTAAGAGGAGCTATCGGATTCCGACATCTAGATGTTGGAATCCGACAGCAAAAATGACGTCAGCATGACGACGGGCATGTTCCGCACGATTTGCACGAAGAACAGTTATATGCACTATCGGAATTCCGACATCGATGTCGTCGACAACAGTTCCACGACCATCAAATCTCGCAGAAACGTCGCATTCATGGGACATGTGGCAGCTAGAGAAGATAACGCTGGCCGATGACATCTAGATATCGGATTCCGACAGCGAAAAATATAAATTGGTTCGTTTTTATGTGGAGAACAGTTTTCCATCATCTGGAGTACCTATACCTGAGTGCATTCCGTCCAGAGAGCTCCAGAACTCCGAGAACTCCCATTTTGGCAAGAACATTCAGGAGCGAAGAAGAGACAGTCCGTGCGCAGTATCTCAGGCAATCTTTGCAAGGATTCGACGTCGTCTTCAGAGATTCATATTTAGGGAGTTTCATATATGAATTTCTATTTTGTATTTTATCTTATCATTTTATAATCAGAGGAGGAAATCTCTGCCTTGTGTGTGGCGTCTAAGTCCGTGTGTGCCTTAGGTGTCACAACCCGCATTTTCCCAAAAATATAATACATAATATCAGAGCAAGGGGAAAATACGCGTCGTGATGCCACGCCTGCAGGAGACGACTACAGACGCTCAGGCAAACACTCCTTACGATAATTTTATAAAAGACATATATGTGATTGGATTAAAAGAGAAATTTTCATTTTAGCTTAAGACCGCGTCCCTCGGTCTGGTGGATCATCTAGTCCACAAGTAGAAATCTATACATACGTAGCGGAAAATAGGTTTGTTTTTAGCCTACATGAGCATGGAACTAACATCTCAGAAATGATATGCACATATCTATGTTTAGTATAGTAAGAAAGGATTTTCTTTGATTTTCAAAATATGTGACATTTATTAAAAACAAACACGATATGCAAGGATGACATTTTTATATCAATACAGTAACTAATGCATCCTAGCAAAAAGCTTCCCAGAGAGCAAGTAGGTAAACAACCTGAAAGTAACAGCAATACTACTAGCAAGTAATCTAAAGATAAAAGCCATTCGGGCGCCAACAACTGACACGAACCCGCAGGGAAGAAGGAAAACAACAGAAAGAAACTGCATCTTACCTAGAAGAGGGGAAGGGCCTCGACAGGAGACCTGAACGACGCTGATCTAACACCTGCGGCAGCTAAAGACCTGAACCTGAGACATTCATAAGAAAAGAATGCCTCAGCCCAAAAGGGTGCAAGAAAACCAAGATTTAGCAGCATCAGAAGTAAAAGAGTGTAGGAAGGAAAAGCTAAGCAGATAAACATCTATAATCTTACAACAACCCGAGCCAGCTCAAATGAGTGCACTCGGTAAGAAGAAAAGCCTGCACCAGAAGGTAATAGTCAACACAATCAAAGCCCACCATGTGTCCGCCATTGCGGCTCAGATGTGATAGTCATACATATACTATCATAATACACATATATAAGCATATGTGCTTAAGAACTTGAGACTGATCAGCTCAAAAGAAAACAGAGTGGTCCACTGCCACTCAAAAAGCCAAAACAGGGTGGTCCACTGCCACCCAAAAAGCCAAAACAGGGTGGTCCACTGCCACCCAAAAAGCCAAAACAGGGTGGTCCACTGCCACCCAAAAAGCCAAAAGAGGGGGCATAATCATATACATAAGTATATGGATATACATAAAAGTATATAACTATACCACGGTGCAGTTTACCAGAGAATACACAGAACATCTAAACAACGAAGATCATAGAGATCAAGAACCACCCACCAAAACTATCCCGGGGAATTAGTCAACATAGCAAACATAGCTCATAAATCCAACATAGCAAACAGAGGAGTGTCAGGTGGGGAAACAGGATTTCAGAAAGCCGACACCATGCCAGGTCTGGTGCCAGAACAAGACGAAGAAAACATGACACGAAGGTCAAACACCTGAACAAAGCTCAACGGTTCATTTGAAAACACTAAGCGAGTCCAAACTTTGCTCCTAGCGAACCTCTTGCAACGGTATGATGAATAAGGCACGAAAAGACACCGCAAATGAACACTAACCAGCTACAGGGCAACTCGAGAAAGAGCACAGATTAGTTTGGCAGTCAAGGAAGATCTCCTAATCAACACAGGAAGATGAACTTTAGCATTCGCTACGGAAGTAAGGCTATTTAGCAACATTTAATAACTTCTGTATGTATATATATATGAGTGTTATAAAATAGTATTGGATACTTTCTGCTACTATGAGCGCAAAGCTGCCGGTCACTGGAATAAGTAAAAGGCCAAAACCGAAATTTGTCCACTTATCCTTCACCTTAAACAATTGCTAGCCTCGCTAGGTCACCGAGGACTAGCAAGAGAAATTTCCAGGAAATTCAGCATCTAGACTTTCCCAAATCGTCAGGAAATCTAAATTACGAAATTTCCAGGGAATTTTAGCTCGCCTCAATACCCAACTTAGCCAAACGAAGGAAGAAATGCAGGATCCGGGAAATTTGCCGAGCAAGACCATTTTTATGCTTAACTAATTAAATAAGCCCAATAGTTAACCAACAACATATAGACTAAGGAGAAAACCGCATAAAACCAAGAGCGGACAGGCTCAAACTCCCCCAAGAGAACGAAATCTCTAGCACATAGCCTAGGAAATTCAACTTTGAATAAACCCAAGTAAATACTTAGCCCTCAAATCAAAAACAGAAGATTCACGAACCGGGTAATTGACTTAAGTTTAAACCAAGAGAATTTCCTAGCGTATAGGTGCAGGGTTTCGTATATCAAGTGTTTATTATCATAACCATGGGAATTCACTAAAACTTCCAACAACATTAACATAACAGCAGCCCCCTTTAATAGACAAAGGCAAGAGCAGCCCCCACACAAACTAACAGCCTGGATAAAAGGCTTTCCCCCAACCTTAAAAGACAAAGGCAGCCCCCAAATAACAAGAAGAAATATATATATTGCAGCCCCCAATAACAAGGGAAGAAGGTAGAGCAGCCCCAACAGAAAAGCATAGCAGCAGCCCCTAATGACAAGGAAAGAAGCTGCCCCCAAAATAGAATGCCATAAGGCAGCCCCACATACAGAATACTATAAGGCAGCCCCCACAATCAATTAGACTAATATAAGGCGGGTTTCTTAATAGCAGCCCCCAAATTAGAATATAAGTAAGAGACAACCCCAAACAGGATGCATATCACAGCCCCAAACCGATTCTACAAGGCAGCCCCCCAGCAAAAAAAGTATAACAACAGCATGAGATCGGGTATAACAGCCCCCCAAAACAACAAGGAAAGAAGATAGGAGCAGCCCCTAACATAAGCAAAACAACTGCCTCAATTGAATTTATATAAAGCAGCCCCCCAAAACCAATTAGATCTTATATATATATAGTAGTCCCCCCTCAACAAGAAAAGGAGAATCATATATATAGCAGCCCCCTCGACAAGGAGAGGAGAAATGTAATAATAGTAGCCCCCCCCCCCCCCACACACATACAACAAGGAGATTATATATATATCAGCCCCCAACAGAATGCATAACAGCACCCCTTATTAAGTTATATAACAACATCCCCCTCCACAAATCAGAACATTGGTAAGGCAGCCCCCAAAACAACAATATATATAACAGCCACCATAACAAAGAAATAATTTCCTGCAGTTTCCTGGAGCAATAACCCAAACCACTACTATAACAGCAGCCCCAATGGAACCCTATGAAGCAGCCACAACATAAATCCGATAGGTCTATAAGCAGCTGTTGGGAAAATGATTTCTCTTAACCCCTTAAATTAAGTTGAATATGAATTCTAAGAAAGAAAAACAAGGTTAAGTAAATATGCGTCGAATAGTATTCGACGCAACGTCGAGCTGTAGTCGACGTTCCCTTCTGATTAAGTCGAAGTAACTTTAGGAAGATTTCGACGTATGTATTGTCGACGCTACTCTGATTTCTAGTCGACGCATATAGAGAAGTCGACGTACCTTAGTCGACGCACCTTCCTTATTCTTCTCTCGACGTCCAGCCAGGATGAATTCGACGCTTACGTCGAATAGTAATCGACGCACGTCGATTACTATGACAGAATTCAAATATGCGCCAGATCTCTTTCCTTCTTTCAATAGATCTGATTTATATGGAATAATGTTAATATTTTATAGCTGTTCTGAATCATTCTTTCCTTCTATTTGATTCTTGGCTAATCTGATAAAACTCATTATGGATATTATTCGAATTTGGAATGAATTCTTTCCTTCTATTGGTATGCTAATTATGGAAATATTTCTATTCTTCCAATTCTCTGACTGCTAATTAATTATCCTCCTATAGCATTATTTTTACACAGAGCTATAAATAAAGAGGAGGTCGGCAGAAAATGACAGTTGAGTGATCCACCACATACAGTTGAAATAGAGGAAAAGCTCCCAAGAGAATAGAGAGAAAAACTGAGAAAAGAGACAGTGTGCTGCAGAGAAAAAGCTTTCATCTTCTCCTTCTTCTTCAGAAGCCATTCTACTGCAAACTCTGAAAGTTCTCTCAAAAGAGAGAAAAGTTTTTACAATCTCCTTCTCACTATAGAAGAGAGATTTTCATTCACTACTTCTTGTGCTTCCAATCTTCTTGCTAGGAAGAAGATTCATTCTGGTTCTTATTTCTTTCTTTCTTTCTTTCTTACTTATAACATTGTAAAAGAATTTTTAGAATCTCTCTTCAAAAAATTTAGTGTACTGGTTCTAAGAGTCTCCTTGTCAAAAGACTCAGTTGGTTCTAAGAGACTCCTTGTCAAAAGACTCAGGGTGGTTCTAAGAGTCTCCTTATCAAAAGACTCAGTACAAGATAGTGAATTCCTACCAAGGGGGTAGAAGAGTGGACTACCACAAGTTTGGGGAACCACTATATTTTCTTGTGTTGTGCTGTGATTTCTTTTCTTGCATTTACTTTCTTTACTTGTTTAATTCTTGTTCATGTGTGGGAAGCTATAATCTGTGATCATACACATATATATATATAAACTTTGCACAAAATAATTTTTAATCTCTATTCACCCCCCCCCCCCCTCTAGAGAATTCTAGTGAGGTAAACTGTGCACTTTCAATTGGTATCAGAGCTAGGTTGATCTAAAAAGGATAACTCCTTGATCAAAAAGATCTTACCTCTCATATATATATATATATTTTTTCAAAACTATTTTATCATATGACACAAATCAAAGATTATGCTTCCACCAGACCACCAATTTGCAACCTGGAAAAGTTTGCACTTTGGAAAACAAGAATTAAAATTTATTTAAACTCTATTGATAATGAATTGTTTAATGTGATCTTGACAGGTCCCCCCAAGCCATTCAGGAAGGATTCAAGTGGAAAAGTGACTGAAACACTTGTTCCAAGAGCTGAATGGACTGAAGATGAGAAGAAAGCCCAAGGACATGATGCCAAGGCTATGAATATCCTAGTCTCAACCCTCTCAGATGAAATTTTCCAAAAGATTGCTTATTGTGAGTCAGCTAAGGAAGTATGGGAAGCCCTCACCAAAATGGTAGAGGGAAGTGCTGATGAGAAAAAGGATAGAAAGGCACTACTGATCTCCCAATATGAAAACTTCCAAAAGAAAGAAAGTGAAAGTGTTGCTGACATGTATTCAAGATTCAGCCTCCTAGTCAATGAATTGAGAACGCTTGAGAAGGACATATCTCTCACTGAGATAAATGATAAATTGCTGACTTGCTTTCCCAGCTCTTGGGATTCAAGAATCTGGCCAATCAAAGACTCCAGAAGTCAAAAAGAAATATCAACAGATGTTCTCTTGGGTAAATTAAAATCCTATGAACAACTGTTGAAAACCAGAGCTGAGAAAGAAAAGGCATCTCCACTCTCAAAAGAAAAGAGTATTGCATTAAAGGCTGTTGAAGGTGAATCATCTACTGATGAAGAGGAACTAATCAGCTTGCTGGCTAGGAAGTTCAAGAGGTGGATCAAAACAGAAGGATCCAGAGGAAGAGACTCAAAAACCAGGTATAATAAAACTCCTACTAAAGAGGTTATCTGTTACACTTGCAGGAAACCAGGACACATTGCCCCTGAATGTCCTAAGGAGAACAACAGCAAGAAAGATCTGAAAAGAACAGATCTAAAGAAGAAAAAGAAAGAAAAAGGATTCATTGCTCAAACCTGGAGTGATTCAGAATCTGAAGGAAGCACCTCATCAGATAATGATCAGGAAGAGGTCAAGCAAAAGGAAACATGTCTGATGGCCACTGAGAAGCTTGATGCTACATCTATGGTAAATATACTTTATGATTTTTCCTCTACTGATTTCAAACAAAATTTCAAAGAACTATGTTTAGATATAATTAAATCTGAAAAAGAATTAAAAGGATTAAGAATTGAATTAGGAAATCTAAAACAGGTAAATAAAACCATAAAAATTATAAACTCAATCTAGAACTCTCAGAAGAGAAATTAAACAAAATCTATTCGGACAATCTAACACTAAGAAAAGAGCTAGCAAAGGCCAAAGCCTTTGAGGACTCTCTAAATGGAAGAGGCCAGAAGCTCAAGAATATTTCTGAAAATCTCACTGATAGATTTAGACAACTAAAACTGAATACTAATGAAGCATCTAAATCTCAATCATCCAGCAAACCTGTCTGGAAACATCCCATTCACTTCACTAGGGAGAATCATCTAACATGAGTAAGATCACAAGTAAATCCAGAAATAACCACTGTTTTTAATAAACCAAATCCCATTACAAATAAAGGAATCTTAGGAAAATATCCTCACAAAGAATTTGAACATGCGTCGAATATTATTCGACGTGCGTCGAGTTCCAATCGACGCTTACACCAAAATGCGTCGACCTATACTCAACACAACCTCTCTCATACTTCGACTGAGAAAAGACTCAGAATGAAGAATGCGTCGACTTCATATCGACGCAACCAGAAACCTACGTCGAATTTATATCGACGCAACCGTAAGTATACGTCGAATCCCTATCGACGCAATGAATCAGACAGAAAATCCTCTGTTTCCAAATAGATCTCTCAATCCATGTCCTTCTATTATGAACATTATTTCTGTGATATCATCCAAGAAGATTGGTATGATAAGCCAGTACCCCATAAGAGGGAAGGATATCCTGAAAAACCCACTTATTCCTTTATTAAATCTTTTGCTAATAAAAGAGAGGGACCCCAGCTCAGCAGGGTCTAAACCAATGTTTAAACTTTTATGTGCAGATGTATCACATCTCCAGGATGGTGTGGTACTTGGACAGTGGATGCTCCATGCACATGACAGGTTGCAAAAACCTATTAATCAACTTTGAGGAAAGACATGGACCATCAGTAACCTTTGGAGACTCTAGCTGTGGCCAAACCAAGGGACTTGGAGATTTCAAAGAAGGGAAAGTCACCTTCAAGAATGTGGCAGTAGTCAAAGGACTAAAACATAATCTGATTAGTATAAGTCAGATATGTGAGAGTGGTAAGTATGAGGTAAAATTTACTACACTATTCTGCCATATAATAGATATCAAGACAGGTGCTACAGTACTAAATGGAGTTAGAAAAGGGAAAGTATATGTAGTGGACTTTAGTTCTTCACCCACAGAAGTTTGCTTATTCAACAATATTATTGATAAAAATGAATTATGGCATAGGAGACTAGGTCATCTAAACTACAAAACAATCAGTAAACTAGCTAAAAATAACCTAGTCAGAGGCTTACTAAAGGGTAGGTACTCTAAGGATTCTCCATGCAGACCTTGCCAACTAGGAAAGCAAACCAAATCATCCTTCAAACCCATTGGTAAGGATGACTCTCCCAGGTCGTTATACTTACTACACATGGATCTCTTTGGTCCCATATCCACTCAAAGCTTAGGTGGAAAATCCTATACCTTGGTCATTGTTGATGATTATTCTAGGTTTAGCTGGGTATTCTTTCTAGGAGTTAAATCTGAAACCCATAAAATTCTCTCAAAATTCATAAGACAGATTCAATCTGAGTTCAACACAAATGTTTCAATTATAAGAAGTGACCATGGGACTGAATTTGAGAATCAGATGATTTGTAGTTTCTGTGAGGAAGAAGGTATTAAACAAAGCTTCTCAGCACCCAGAACTCCCCAACAAAATGGAGTTGCTGAGAGGAAGAATAGAACCTTAATAGAATCAGGTAGAACCCTGCTTGCAGAGTCAGGATTACCAAAAACCTTTTGGGCTGAAGCGGTTAACACTGCAAACTATGTTCTAAATAGAAGCCTCGTACACAAAACTAAGTCAAAGACTCCATATGAGCTCCTGAAAAATAAAACACCCACTGTTAAATATTTTAAAATTTTTGGATGTACTTGCTTTATTCTAAATAATGGGAAAGATCGTCTTGCCAAATTTGACAAAAAGTCTGATGATGGAATAATTCTGAGATATTCATCATCTAGCAAAGCCTATAGGTGTTACAATAGAAGAACTCTTAAGATTGAAGAATCCATGCACATTGTATTTGATGAATCTAACATGCTGTTTAAGGGGGAGGAAACTCCCACCAGTTCTGTTCCATAGGAAAACAACAGCATAGAAACCCAGCTTGAGCAACTAGCTCTAGAGAACACAGAAAATGGAAAGGAAAACCAGTTAGAGGAACCAAGTGAGGAGTCTGAACAAGAAACCTCAGAAAAGAGCACTCAAGACCCTCCTCCACAAGAGGACATGGTTCAGGAAGAACAATTGAACAATGATCCCATTGAGAATGAAGTACAACTGACAAATTCAGGCAGAACAGGAATCAATTTGAAAGATCATCCACAAGCTCAAGTGATTGGAGATCCCAATACAGGAGTAAGAACAAGACACCAAGTCTCCAATGGGATGATGCTCCAATGCTTCCTATCACAAGTTGAACCAAAGAAGTTTGAGGAAGCAAATTGTGATCCTCACTGGATTATGGCCATGCAAGAAGAACTAGGCCAATTTGAGAGAAACAAAGTATGTAACCTAGTTGAAAGACCAAGAAACTACCCTGTAATTGGTACAAAATGGGTATACAGGAACAAACTAGATTCCACTGGAGTAATTGTGAGAAACAAGGCAAGACTTGTAGCACAAGGATATAGACAAGAAGAAGGGATAGACTATAACTAGACCTTTGCTCCAGTAGCCAGATTAGAGGCAATCAGGCTCTTTCTTGCCTATGCTGCCTTCATGAAGATGAAAGTCTACCAAATGGATGTCAAGAGTGCTTTTCTAAATGGAGATCTGCAAGAAGAGGTATATGTGGAGCAACCACCAGGTTTTGTTAATCCTTCTTCTCCTAACTTTGTTTATAGACTTAACAAAGCATTATATGGTCTTAAGCAAGCACCTAGAGCTTGGTATGAAACTCTATCAAATTTTCTTTTAGAAAATTCCTTTGAAAGAGGAAAAGTAGACAAGACACTATTTACTAGAACCCATAAAAATCAACTCCTTCTTGTTCAAATATATGTAGATGACATCATCTTTAGCTCAACCCATCCTAAACTATGTAAAAGATTTGCTAATCTTATGCAATCTAAATTTGAGATGAGTAGTATGGGTAAACTCTCCTACTTCCTAGGACTACAAGTAAAACAAAGTAGTGAAGGAATCTTTATTTCACAATCAAAATATACTAAAGAGCTAATCAAAAAGTTTGGTATGGAATCAGCATCTACCATGAAAACACCCATGACAACCAATGCTATTATAGAAAAAGATGATAAAGGAAAATCAGTAGATCAAAAGACTTATAGGGCCATCATAGGATCCCTTCTATATCTAACAGCTAGCAGACCTGACATCATGTTTGCAACTTGCCTATGTGCTAGATTTCAGGTTGATCCAAAGGAATCCCATCTCACCTCTGTAAAAAGGATTCTTAGATACCTAAAGGGAACCCCTGACCTAGGACTATGGTACTCAGCAGAAACTAACTTTGAATTAATAGGTTTCTCCGATGCAGATTATGCTGGTTGCAGGGTTGATAGAAAAAGCACATCTGGTACCTGCCAATTCCTAGGAGACAGATTGATCTCATGGTTTAGTAAGAAACAAACCTCAGTCTCAACCTCAACAGCTGAAGCTGAATACATAGCTGCTGGGAGCTGTTGTTCACAAATCCTGTGGATGCAAAATCAGCTACTTGACTACAAATTGGAAATACATAACTCTAAGATATATTGTGATAGCTCTAGTGTTATATCCATAGCATCCAACTCAGTCCTTCATAGTAGGACCAAACATATAGAGATTAGACATCACTTCCTTAGAGACAATGTTGAGAAGGGTAAAATAACTTTAGAATATATTTCCACATACAATCAAAGAGCAGACATTTTCACAAAACCCTTAGATGAAACTAAGCATAACTATTTCATAAACACCTTAGGAAGCTTGATGGAAGCTTGTACACACCACTGATAGGGAACTCTAAAGAAATCAGACAATCTAAGAAAATCTCTTGAAGATGCGTCGAATACATATCGACGCTCCGACGAGACAAAATCGACGTTGACACCGACTTCCACCAGATAAGGCTACGTCGATCCTTTATCGACGTACCGTCGAGTTCATATCGATGCAAGATTATGAACACGTCGATTGAACACCAGGCTGGCCACTCTCCACGCAAACGTCGACATTCATTCGACGTAACGTCGACTTCAAGACAAAATTAGAATCGAATCCTTACTTCCTCTTTTGACGATTGGATTACCTTGATTTCTGTTTCCTTTCTCGACGTTTCATCTCCTTTAAATAGTACTTCGTATTTCATAACAAATACCTCTCTGAACCCTCCAAAACTGCGTCTTCTACCTCTCTCTCTTCCTGCGTCAATGGCGCCTATTCCTGTTCAAACTGACCTCATCAAAGCAATGAACGATGCTCTGGAAAATCTCCTCAACGACTTCCAGACACGTCTACAAAACTTCTCCAATGAATGTGCCAATATGATCACCACCTGTGAAGCCAAATTGGCCACCCTATCTGCATCTCTTCCTGAGCTTCATACCCTTATTCGAGAAGAACCTCTGTCGCCACAAAGGTTTACATCCTTCCTAAAGGTTATAAACCAGGGGGAGAGTTGCTCCAGAAACCCCTCTTGCCAGGTTTTTGATCTCAACTAAAAGCTCAGGTTTAAATCTCTTCTCTCCAACACTAAGTATTCCCTCTAACTCTTTTATAGGCTCTACTCCTCTCAAATCACTCTGACTACACTTTCATCAAACACTTTGATGAATCCTCCTCTTACAACACTGGAGGGGAGCATGCTGTGGATTCAACATTCAGAACTGATGATCCTTATAACCAGGGGGAGATTCCTATAGTAAAGGACCCAGTAATCCAGGGGAGGAAGAAGCAGCCACCTCAGATGATTGGAATGGCCAGGAATGGATTAATGCACCCTTCTGTGATGAGGAACAGCAACATCATTCTCCTGGCTTCTCTGCCAGTTACATCAAGCTAAAGACACCTCTGCTTGAGGACATCCCTGCAACAGAGCTTGGAGAAGACAATCATCCCTTCACAGAAAATATTCTACCAGAAATCTTTCCTCCCTCTACTACAGAACATCTAAGAACTCTTCTTAAAATAGCTCCCTCTCCACCCAAAGAGAAAACTCCTCCTTCTTCTCTACCTCCTCTGCTACCTCTACCTCCACAAGCAGGAAGACTCCCTAAACAGATCATATCTAGGCAAAGTCCAGGAGGACAGATAAAGTGAAAAAGGGAGGTCACTCCCTACTGGCAAAATTTTTCTAAAGAAGAAAGGAAGGAGTTTGCAAAAGAAAAGAAGTACAGAAAAGCATGTGAGTAAATAAAAAGATTTGAAAAGATGCCTAGTATCTGTCCTAACAGTCCTGTCAAGGAGTACCATGATCCTGACATGGAAAAGAGGCATGAAGAGATAAGAGAAAGAGAACTGTATGAATATGAAGCAGCTAGAAAAGAAGAGGAAGATAAAAGGAAAGCTTGGATGGAAAAGATTAACAGGGAATGACTAAGGAACAAATCCTTACTGAATCTTCTATCAAAATTCCAAAACAGTTGTTTGATATTGAAGCTTATCAAAAGAAAAATCCTCAGGCAGGGATTATCCTGGATAAGGGTCAAAAGGACAAGAAGGGTATAGGATGTACAGAAGATACATACATTCCTTATAAAAAGCCATCAAGACCTGCAAAGTTAGATTCCTGGAAAGGGAAAGGAAAAATGACTGAGAGTCCTATGAAACAGGAATCAGAGAAGAAAACAAAGTTTAGGCCAAAGGTTGATAACAAAGGACCTCCTGAGCCCAAGCCTGCACAAAAAGAATCTCACAACATTACCATTGAGATGATTGATGAAAAGGCAGCAATCATCATCAGCAAAGGCTACTCCATAAATGACACTATTCCTGATGGTGATAAACTCTTGGAAAAACTGCATACAATCATCAGGAATGTTCAGGAAAGACCTGATAGAGCCAGGGGATACATTTTTGATGTCATTCATGACTTATCTAGGAAACTTTATTCTGCTTTTGTCAATTTCATGTACAAAAAGAAGTTTCTAGTTTAATTCTTGTGAAAGACAAATACTTGACATGTGCTTTCTTTTCCTAATCTCTTTCCTTCTACTCAATATATTTCTTTTCTATACAAATGCTGTGCTGGATTGATTTTATGCTAGTACAATTTCCCTCTAAATAGGGTTAAGACAAATAGGGGGAGATTGTTGGGAAAATGATTTCTCTTAACCCCTTAAATTAAGTTGAATATGAATTCTAAGAAAGAAAAACAAGGTTAAGTAAATATGCATCGAATAGTATTCGACGCAACGTCGAGCTGTAGTCGACGTTCCCTTCAGATTAAGTCGAAGTAACTTTAGGAAGATTTCGACGTATGTATTGTCGACGCTACTCTGATTTCTAGTCGACGCATATAGAGAAGTCGACGTACCTTAGTCGACGCACCTTCCTTATTCTTCTCTCGACGTCCAGCCAGGATGAATTCGACGCTTACGTCGAATAGTAATCGACGCACGTCGATTACTATGACAGAATTCAAATATGCGCCAGATCTCTTTCCTTCTTTCAATAGATCTGATTTATATGGAATAATGTTAATATTTTATAGCCGTTCTGAATCATTCTTTCCTTCTATTTGATTCTTGGCTAATCTGATAAAACTCATTATGGATATTATTCGAATTTGGAATGAATTCTTTCCTTCTATTGGTATGCTAATTATGGAAATATTTCTATTCTTCCAATTCTCTGACTGCTAATTAATTATCCTCCTATAGCATTATTTTTACACAGAGCTATAAATAAAGAGGAGGTCGGCAGAAAATGACAGTTGAGTGATCCACCACATACAGTTGAAATAGAGGAAAAGCTCCCAAGAGAATAGAGAGAAAAACTGAGAAAAGAGACAGTGTGCTACAGAGAAAAAGCTTTCATCTTCTCCTTCTTCTTCAGAAGCCATTCTACTGCAAACTCTGAAAGTTCTCTCAAAAGAGAGAAAAGTTTTTACAATCTCCTTCTCACTATAGAAGAGAGATTTTCATTCACTACTTCTTGTGCTTCCAATCTTCTTGCTAGGAAGAAGATTCATTCTTGTTCTTATTTCTTTCTTTCTTTCTTTCTTACTTATAACATTGTAAAAGAGTTTTTAGAATCTCTCTTCAAAAAATTCAGTGTACTGGTTCTAAGAGTCTCCTTGTCAAAAGACTCAGTTGGTTCTAAGAGTCTCCTTGTCAAAAGACTCAGGGTGGTTCTAAGTGTCTCCTTATCAAAAGACTCAGTACAAGATAGTGAATTCCTACCAAGGGGGTAGAAGAGTGGACTACCCAAAGTTTGGGGAACCACTATATTTTCTTGTGTTGTGTTGTGATTTCTTTTCTTGCATTTACTTTCTTTACTTGTTTAATTCTTGTTCATGTGTGGGAAGCTATAATCTGTGATCATACACATATATATATAAACTTTGCACAAAATAATTTTTAATCTCTATTCACCCCCCCCCCCCTCTAGAGAATTCTAGTGAGGTAAACTGTGCACTTTCAGCAGCAGCCCAAATGAAATTCAAGACTGGAGCTGTAAGTCAGCCCCCTAAATAATTCCAATTAGAATACATATATACAGCAGCCCCCCTTATTTAGATAATGCACAACAAGTGGTTGATTATATAAGAATGAGGTAAGAATCCTTGTCAACAGCACAGAGAAAAAAATCAGATATGAGAGGGAGAAGATCGTTAGCACAATTTTAGGAACATTTTGATAACTTGACTAGGGAAAACTGCCAGCACAACCTCAATTAATCCAATAACAAGAACTAGGTAGAAAGCTAGCACAACTCCCAAACATATGCTAACAAAAGCTGGGGTAGCTACTTGCATAACCCCAAACGGATCGGTTAACAAAAGCGAGGAGAAATACTAGAGTAACCCCACAAATCAGTTAACAAAAAGAGCTTGGAGGAATACTAATGCATCCCCCTAAATCAGTAAAAAAAACTGGGATGAATACTTCCTGCACAAACCTAGGGTAAAGCCCTTTACAGCTCCCCACAACCATGCCGAGCTCAGGTAAAACAAACACCGAAAAATAGAAGAAGAAGAACAGGGGATGAGGGGGGAGAGTTTCCTTGCCTCAGATTCGGAAGCCGATGCCATGCGACGAAGAAAAGCCCACGGCCAGAAGAGCTCGCAACCACCGCCGATGCCGACGAGAGCTCTCCGATCCGCTACTCTGACGAAGGCGCCAAGCTCCGGCGACCACAAAAACGCCGCCTCCAAACAGCCCCGACGCCAAAACCCTAGGCGTGGCTCACCAGCCCTCTCGGCAGATAGAAATCGGGAGAATGTGGGGGGAGGAATCCTTATGAAGTAAAAATATAAGATTTATATATATATATATATATGATAAATAAATAAATATATATATATATAAACATAACTTATATATGTATATATACACATGTATAAAAAAAATTTTATACAAAATTAAACTTATATAAACTTATACCCATAAGTAATTGTGTATACACATCCTACTACCTATAAACATAAGGCCTAGCGTAACCCAAATTTTTGTGCATACATATATGTATATATTTTTCATTTATAGTTGTATAAATCTTTATATATATATGCAATCTTTGCACCTTAACATATAATAAATACGTACACATATACACAATTACATACATATTACCGCATTAACACCCCCACCTAAAGTTAACTCGCCGGACGACGACGACGACGAAGGTAACGCCCCTACGCATCGACACCCTAACTTAAAACTCGCTTTCGGATAATCATCGTAAATTCCATATGCCTTATCAAAATAATTGTAAGAAAAATCTGGGGCGTTACATTAGGAGACATCGCCGCTTTGCGCGTGGCATCTAGGTCCTTGTGTGGCTTAGAAGGAAATTGCCACCTTGCGCGTGGCGTCTAGGTCCTTGTGTGGCTTAGGAGTAAATCGCCGCCTTGTGTGCAGCGTCTAGATCATAGAGAGATCTAGGGGGAGGCTAGTAGTTAGATCTAGGAAGACATACGCTATAGCCGGACGGTCCTTGGTTGAAAGGACCGGTAAATTAAAAAGAAGTTTATTTTTATCATAGCCTTGATCTTAAGCTTTATTAAGATCAATAGTTCTTTGTATTCATCACTTGTGAAAATAAAATTTGATTTCCAATTTCCTCATGATTTTCTAAGTGATTATTTTGGTTGTGCAAAAATCTACTTATTTATCATTGCAAAATTATCTTAATATTTTAGAAAAAATTTCAAAGTAAATATTAGCCCTTATTCCCCCCCCCCCCCCCTCCTCTAAGGGCGCCGCAAGATCCAACACTTGGTATCAGAGCAGGTTATTCCAATACGGCTTCACAACCGGGAATAATGGCGCTTCATGATCTCGCATCTTCTAGAGGGGAAATTTTTTATGAAAATGAAAAATCATTATCACCACCATTATTTATGGGTGAAAATTATAATGGGTGGAAAACTCTTATGGAAACATTTCTTAAATCTTTGGATATTGAAGTTTGAAAAATTACTATTAAAATTCCCCCAAGTATTCTAAATAAAAATAAAATGTTTTTAAATGCCAAATCTATGAATAGTCTATATTGTACTCTAGATCAAAATATTTTCAATCTTATTTATACACTTCCTACTGCTTTTGAAGTTTGGAAATTTCTTGAGAATACTTATAGTCTTCCTTCCACAGATGGTGAAAACGAGCAATTCTTTTTGGATTCAAGCGAAGAAATCGATGAGGACTCATGCTTGGAGGAAGATCTATCTAAGAGAGAAGAATGCAACGTCGCAATATTGGACTCAAATGATGGCAACACATCAAGCAAAAGAGAAGGTGAAAACTCAACTATGGAAGAGGAATGTGAAGAAAATGTCAAAGGAACATTTGGTTCAAATCTTGATTCATCCCATAGCAATGTAAGAAAATCAAAACATTCTTTTTTTGTTTAAAATATTACTTCTACATTTCAGAAGCTTGAAATTTCTAAACGTAAAATTTTAAAGTTGAGAAATGCTAATTCCAAACTACGTTTAGAAAATAAATCTTTAAAAGCAAACGCTAAAGTAGAATCTCATATTGATGTGTCAAATTCTCTTTCATGCAATTTAAGTGAAAATGCTAAACCTTGTTTTGATTATAATTCTTTTAAAGAAGAACTCAAGGTCTTAGAAAAAGGACTTTTAATTTCAAAATAGCATAATGAAAAATTGATAAAAGAAAATGATAATTTAAAAGATAAACTAGAATCATTAAAATTATTTATTGAAAATTTTTCAAGTAATAAAAATTCTCTTAACTCTAGTTTATTAAGAAATCTAAATTTAAAAAGTTTTACTCCATATATTATGAGTATGTATAAAAGGAAGAGTGAAAATGATAAGCAACTTAATTGTAGTTTGAAAAACAATTTCAAAACTCATAAATCTCCAATGCTTTGTTTTTCAAATAACTATCATCATCTTTCACAAAATCATTTATCTCTCAAATTGAATGTTAACAAATTTCCTATCAATAATACGTTCAAAACTCACTGCAATTATATGCCACAATTTCATGACCATGGAAATTTGAAACATATTCAACCAAGGTATGAATGGAGACCGAAAATTAAAAATGAAACACTAACTCCACCTGTAAGGGATCATTCATCCTTGTCTCCCCATAAAACATCACGCAATGTTTGGGTACCCAAAGGAACCATCATGCTTGGTCCCCTTTGGATACCTGAATCACTTATTCACTAGGATTCCTTAAATTTCATGAAGTAGAAATAAATCAAAATGAAAATTTTAATATTCTACTTCATGATATGCTTAATTTCTTTTTCGTTTGTTTATTTTTATTTTTGAGCCAACACGCTAAGGTCACTTAGATATCTTATGCAATATGACTTTCACATTTTAAGACTAATGTTTAACAATTCAAATTGAATTAAATTGAATATAAAGTCATAAAGTTTTTCAAGTGATCTATCTTTTTTTTCTAAAGTTTTATCCTTTTTAAATCCAACGCCTATAAATGTCTTATTTTATCATTATAAATTGAATGATAAATTTGTTAAGTGATTTTATCAAGACTAATGAAATTACTTTCAAAAATGGATTTAAATGGGCTTTTAGGGGTCTTAGGCTAAAATATTTAATACACAACTTACTGTATATTTGTCTAATTTCTTTGTTGCATATAATAGACCCAATATTTAAAAATCATGTTCTAGAAAAATCGGAATTGAAATATTACAAGAATGATGAATATGATTTTACACACTCCACCATGATCTATTAATATCCTATGCTAAAATTCACTATTATCATATATCATAATTCATGATCTATCAATAATTATCATAAATCAATTATCTCTATCAACCTTAGGATTTATGAAATATATGATGGCTATTGGTATTAGAGTTTCATATCTTATTTTGTGTGTGTGATGTGCATCTCTATTGTATGCATGTATCTCATTATATTTAGACCTTAAAATTAACTTGACATTAACAAGATGAAATCAAATAGAATTGCCTCTTCTTTCTAGGTCTATAAATTTTCAAAACTCTATAATTGATTACATTCAAAACAATTATATATATTTAGCATATTTTGCATAACATCCAAAATCATTATCCTAGCTGCACCTCTTGGTATATGCTCAATTTAGTGTCTATGCTAGGATTATCAATATAGTGGCATGCTAAAGGTAGAGAAATTTTGAGCTTTAAAATTCATGAGCACAATATGGTTTCAAAATCCACTATATGTTCTAAAACTAAAACAAACTCATGTTTTATGAATCAATCCATAAACTAAAATGCTTAGTATATCCATAATCATTAACCCATGACTTGTGTCTCACAATAGCGAGGGCATAGGATTGTGTGCATTAGAGACCTAACCTCTAAGTCATGTCTTGTCCTTAACCGGGGAGGGTTCCAGTAGGGCCTTGCGAGGCACTGGGGGGAAAGAGTGCTAGGTTCTGTGTCGTATTTTGTATGCATATGGGATTAACACCCCAACCTATGGCATGTGTGCAACTCCTCATGCCCATCCATCACTTAGTACGGGGCTAGAGTGTAGTCATGTAGTTAAGGTATCTTGATCTTAGATATACTTATATTATTTTCATTGCATGAACATAATCTCACTCTTTATACTTAAATCATGCATATTATTTTTGTTCTATCTTTGCATCTTGTGTTTGCATATTTTATTATTTTGAGCTTTAATGATAAAACACAAGTATTTGAAAAAGCATCGAAAAAATGCTTAAAAGAGCCTTCAAATCATCTCTAAAAAGTCTGAAATTTCAACTGAAGGAAGGCCTCTTTATAATACAAATGAATTTTGAAAAACATTTTACAAAAAAAAATCAAGAAATGCAATTCTATTTGGCGTTAAGAAGCTAACACCTGGCGTTAGCCCCTTTGCTATAAAATTTGTTCTTTTTGGAAAAATTTCTGTTTTGTTTATGCATTATTTTGGGTTTCTTTCTCTAGCATAGAATATCATTTACTGATAGGGCTAAAAAGACTTCTATGTTTTCCAGAAAATATTTAAATTTGAATATTTTAAAACAAATTCAAAATTACAAAACAATTTCAAAGAACAAAAATATGTTTTTCTCTTTATGTGTGATTATTGTTTTGTACTTATATAAAAATTAAAAAATATTTAAATATTGATTGTTATTCATTGACATTGTCAAGGATGATTAATTATATCAATTAAAGATTAAATACAATGTTTAATTTAACTTTCAAGTTTCTTAAAAAACATTGTTTTGTATTTGTCATGCCTTAAAAATTATCTTGTTATGTGCAATGAAATTGATTGCAGAAAAACATGTGTAGAAAAACTTAGCATGCCTCTAAGTATGGGTAATGTATTATGTTTGATAATGATTTATTCACTCACTTATTTTTGATAATCTACATGTATTTACAATCTTATACTTGCATGATTGTGTAGTGTAATAACATAAATAATTAAAATGCATAAATAGATTACCTACACAACATTGAATTGGTTATTACAATTCTTTTTCTTTCATGCACTTATTCTTTAGAGAAATGTGGTTGAAAATGCGATATTTGCAAAACAAGTGAATTCGGAGTCCTTAGTCACTAAACTAAAAAAACAAATAATAAATGACAAGGAAAACTCCACCAAGCACTACTCACTCTCCTGATAAGTCTTAATGAGCATTGTGAGGTTGGGCACCTTGGTTAAGAATTGTAAAGTGTCTTGTAGCAAACAATTTATACACCACTTCTCTTAGTACACCAGGATCACAAAAAATGAAAATAAAGCTAAACAGTATAAAAGTGATCCTCAAGCACTACTTTGCACCCTGATAAGTCTTAATAAGCATTGTGTGTGCAGAGCACCTTGGTAGTTATACTCTTTATTCATGTGCATTTAAATATTGTGGAAGTAATAGTATTTGTGTATTTTAATGTTGTGTTAATTCATTATATATGTCATGTGTTTTTGATTGATTCACTTGTATACTTTATCAAAACACTATTTTGTGCACATTATTATCTTTCATAAAACTTCTACTCATGAGAATTGGATCCTAATGCTCATCTACACTATTCTCTACAAACTTAAGTAAATACACTAGATAACAAAGCATGACCGCTACAATGTTTATGTTTACTTGAAATGCAAATTTTATTACATTGTAGTTTATGTATCTTTTCTTGATAGTATAAAATCATGCTTGCAATTTTATCTTAATTATCTCTTGAATCTATAACTCAAACATCAACTTTTCAAATTTAAAACTCATTATCTTTTATATGATTTTATCTTCTAAAATGATGTTTATGTTTAAGAGTGCTTATTATATTCTTCTGCTAAGTTTACCATTTATGCTTATTCATGTCTATTATTCTTAACACCGTGGTATTCTTTTCAACAAGTGGTATCTTAAAATAGAATGCTTACTTTATCATGTCAGCTATGTTGCCTATATGTTCCATCATGCTTATATTTTTCTTAACAAGTAGTATTTAACAAGCTTTTGATTGCAACCTATTTTTCTTCTCGACATAGAACATATTACTCCTTATTGCACACTCTCACCTAAACCTTCTTTTGATACTAGTAAAAGGGGAGAATAAATTACATAAATCAAATCTTTAGGGGGAGTACATTATAATGATTTCAAACTCAAAGAAAGTATTTATGTAGGGGGAGTAATCATATAGGAGGTGCATACACTATCATATGCTCGATAATGACAATCCTTCAAGTAGTGGTTCCTCATCAATCTTAGTAGATATGCACTCATCCCTACCCACTTTTGCTAATAACAAAGGGGAGAAGAAATTGAGAAATCTAGTCAAATAGATATTTAGGGGTAGTAAATTATAAGAGAATACTTATGTAGGGGGAGGACTTCATATAGAAATAGTATACATTATCGCTTTCAAACCTATCACGCTTTTAACCTGTTATTCATGCATATCTTATTACCGCACTTATCTATAAACACAAATTGTCTTAAACTCACTAATTTCTCATATAGGTATTTGTTATTATCAAAAGGGGGAGATTGTTGGAGCATATGTTCTGCATCTCTTGGTTTGAGAATAACAAATACCGAATTGTATTTGATCTTGTCTTTTATGTGTTTATAGTGTCCAGGTTGTACAGGTTGAATGAGGAGACAAGTCCTCATTCATGGGCATGATCCAAGAGTGTGTACACTTTAGAAAAAGCAAAAGGATGAGTTTTGTGTGCTGATCTTAAAATGGCCATAAATTTCAATCCAGGAAGAGTTACGGAACGGTCCACCCCATTTCAGAGATGAGAACGACTCCATCTACAGTCTGGAGAAGTTTCGGATGACAAAAATGAAGAGGAGCTATCGGATTCTGACATCTAGATGTCGGAATCCGATAGCGAAAATGACATCAGCATGACGACGGGCATGTTCCGCACGATTTGCACGAAGAACAGTTATATGCACGGTCGGAATTCCGACATCGATGTCATCGACGACAGCTCTATGACCGTCAAATCTCGCAGAAACATCGCATTCATGGGACACATGGCTGCCGGAGAAGATAACGCTGGCCGAAGACATCTAGATATCGAATTCCGACAGCGAAAAATATAAATTGGTTCGTTTTTATGTGGAGAACAGTTTTCCATCATCTGGAGTACCTTTACCCGAGTGCATTCCGTCCAGAGAGCTCCAGAACTCTGAGAACTCCCATTTTGCCAAGAACGTTCAGGAGCGAAGAAGAGACAGTCCGTGCGCAGTATCTCAGGCAATCTTTGCAAGGATTCGACGTCATCTTCAGAGCTTCATATTTAGGGAGTTTCATATCTGAATTTCTATTTTGTAGTTTATCTTATCATTTTATAATCGGAGGAGGAAATCGCTGCCTTGTGCGTGGCGTCTAAGTCCGTGTGTGGCTTAGGGGAAATCGCCGCTTTGCGCGTGGCGTCTAAGTTCTTGTGTGTCTTAGAAGGAAATCGCCGCCTTGCGCGTGGCGTCTAGGTCCTTGTGTGGCTTAGGAGTAAATCGCCGTCTTGTGTACAGCGTCTAGATCATGGAGAGATTTAGGGGGAGGCTAGTAGTTAGATCTAGGAAGACATACGCTATAGCCGGCCGGTCCTTGGTTGAAAGGACCGGTAAATTAAAAAGAAGTTTATTTTTATCATAGCCTTGATCTTAAGCTTTATTAAGATCAATAGTTCTTTGTATTCATCACTTGTGGAAATAAAACTTGATTTCCAATCTCCTCATGATTTTCTAAGTGATTATTTTGGTTGTGCAAAAATCTACTTGTTTATCATTGCAAAATTATCTTAATATTTTAGAAAAATTTCAAAGTAAATATTAGCCCTTATTCACCCCCCCCCCCCACCTCTAAGGGCGCCGCAAGATCCAACACCGTATACCTGTTCTCATATCTTTTGCAGAGATAAGTAGGTGTGGGGATCTCGATTCTCGTGGGTAAGTTCTATTTTTTCAAGTTTTGAGAAACTTGAAAAAATGCGGGGATCATGTTTACCCAGAAATCGGCGATCCCCTCGCGCTGGCCTTTTTACAGGTAACCAAAGTTGTCCACACGCTCTCGCAGTGCTTAGATGGCCTCTCCCAGTGACCCAGGTATTTCTCGCCAGGTATTCTAGCCCGAGTAGTCTCCCACCTCCCGGGCGGTCTGTCGTCGCCATGCCCTGGGTGGTTTCGTCACGCCACGGACAGTCTCCCCATAGGGAGGTTGCGCACCGCGCAACCTCGCCCGAGGAGGTCGTGCCCTGCGCAACCTCAACCAGAGGAGGTCGCGGCCCACACGACCTCGCCCGTGGAGGTCGCGCCCCACGCGACCTCAGACCGAGGAGGTCGCACCCCACGCGACCTCAGCCCGAGGAGGTCGCGCCCCGCGCGACCTCGCCCGAGGAGGTCACGCCCCGCACGACTTCCCCCGAGGAGGTCGCGCCCCGCGCGACCTCGCCCTGAGGAGGTCGCGCCACGCGCGACCTCGCCCCGAGGAGGTCGCGCCCTGCTCGACTTCGCCCGAGGAGGTCGCGCCCTGCGCGACTTCGCCCGAGAAGGTCGCGCCCCGCGCGACCTCGCCTGAGGAGTTTACGCCCCGCGCGACCTCGCCTGAGGAGGTCGCGCCCCGCGCGACCTCACCTGAGGAGGTCACACCCCGTGCGACCTCTCCTGAGGAGGACGCACCGCTCGCGACCTCGCTCCGAGGAGGTCGCGCCCTGCGAGACCTCGCCCCGAGGAGGTCGCGCCCCGTGCGACCTCACCCCGGGAGATCGCGCCCTGGGAGGTCGTGCCCCGCGCGACCTCGCCCCGAGGAGGTTACGCCCCGCGTGACATTGCCCCGAGGAGGTCGCTCCCCGTGCGACCTCGCCCCGGGAGGTCTCGGTCCAGGGCAGTCCCTTTGTAGGCGACATCTCTCTTCAAGTGATTTTGGGTCCAGACGATCTCAACAGGTCCAGACGATCTCAGCAGGTCCAGACGATCTCAGCAGGTCCAGACGATCTCAGCAGGTCCAGACGATCTCAGCAGGTCTAGACGATCTCATCAGGTCCAGACAATCTCAGCAGGTCCAGATAATCTCAGCAGGTCCAGATGGTCTCAGCAGGTCCAGACGATCTCAGCAGGTCCAGATGGTCTCAGCGGTCTCAGACGATCTCAGTAGATTTGGGCAGCCCGTTACTTTTAGACCTGCCCATTTGGGAAGTCCCTCGCGCCTATAAATAGAGGGACATGGGTACCAGTTGGGGATCTTCGGGGGGAGGGGGGTTTCCAGCTCCCAGCCAGTGACTTGAACGGTCTCCAATTTTTGAGACCGCGGAGACCTCTCGGTATCTCTTTTTAGGAGACCTCGCTATCTTTTTTTTCTCCTCTCTCACTCTTTCACTTGTAGCTCAAAGAAACCAACCATCCAACAGTTTTCTCCTTCTTTCTCCAGCTTGAGCAAGTGCAGACTTAGTACATTTTTGGTTCGAACACCCTGTATCAATCAGGATGTTCTCAACTGTAAATTCTCAATAAGTTCCTTTATAACGACCGCGCTGTTAAAAGGATTAGCGGTAGGAGAAAGGTCTTCTTGTCAGAAAGTCACTGTTCCTCAGATCGGAGCAGAAGGGGAGGTGGTGGAAACTTCTGATCTAAAAACTCTGGCCATACTAGCTTTCTTTGATGATTCTAGCCCTGCTCGCCCATGGATGCAAAAAATATAACCCAAAGTTCCTTCATTGTTTGCATCCACGCATTCACCAGGAATACCAACGTTGTCGAGATTGCCAACGTCGTCAACCTTTTCACACTCCCAGTGGACTTCTGCCACTTCTTTACTCTTTGAGGTGGAGGCTTTAGAAGAATCAGCTTTTTGCAGCAGCCCTTGCAGCTTCCCTTTCTTTCACAAGCTTCTCCACCAACATTCAAAGAGCTTTGCAATTCTCTGTCAGATGACCTTTCTCCCTATGATGAACACAATAGAGAGAATGTTTCCTGAATTTGGGATCAGATTGCATAGGGGCAGGCCTTTTGTAGAAAGGCTGCTTCTGGTGGATCTAAATCACCTCACTCATTGGGACGTTGAGTTCGGTGAATGATTCTTGAGAATCATTATAGGAGTGATGAGGGAGTGGGGGAGGAGGCTGAACAAAGTGAATTTGTTGAATCGGAACCTGCTGGGGAGCTGGGGTGACTGGAACAGGTAACAAGGGCATTTGTGGTTGGAACTGCTGATGCCCTTAATAAGGACGATGGTGACGGAAATTCCTTCCCCTTTTAGCCGGAGGTTGGAATTCTTGATGCGGAGGCTTTGATGATGGAGGGGCTAGAGAAAAACCTGCAGAGCCTTTCGGAACTGCCTAGCAAGTTAAATTAGAAACATAGAAGGGGTTATTTACTTCCCCTTCTATGAACCTATTCGCAATGCTGATTAATTCCTAATAAGAGTTCGGCTCTCTTGTTGTGACCTCAAACTTGAGAGGTCCTTCTTGCATACCATTTATCAAGGCGAATAGATACAATGAGGGATCAACATCCCTTATTCCCAAGATTTCTCTTTGAAAATGGTCGATGAAGCGAGTTGTAGTCTTGTTTTCATTTTGTTTGATCTTCAAGAGGGTCGCAGGACCACTCTTCCTCTACTTCGAGGTAGTGAACCTCAGAAGACACTCCTGCTTCAGAACTGTGAAGCAATAGATGGAATGGGGAGGTAAATTATAAAACCACTCCCTTGCCTTCCCATCGAGAAAGGTGAACAACAATTTGAACCTCATCGCATCTGAAAGAGTTCTCAGGGCGACTGTAGATTCAAAGGCTTGAAGATGGGAACAAGGATCACTATCCCCAGTAAACATGGGCATCATTGGCTCTCTAAAACCGTGGGGAGTTGGCTCCCAATGGATTCTATCTAAAAAAGGACAGGGCTCTTCTGCCCCATAGACACTAGAAGGAATAAGAGCAGCAGCGGGAGCTGGAGGATAGACATAATCCTCCTAGAAATTCAGGGCTCGAGTTGGAGACCCCTGGGCTGCTTCCTTGAAAAAGGCCTGACGGGCAGCGAATTCCTCACCTTGAGACCGCAAGGGAGCAGCGAGCTGAGGAGTCACGCGGTCTAAAGGCTAACCGGCGGCCAACCGATCAGGGTTCGCGACCTGATCGGATTGAGGCATCAACCTTTTGGAGAGCTCAGACAATAATTGCTTTACGGACTCAATCTACCGAGCGGTCTCCTGACGGGCTTGAGAGGCCTCCCGACGGGCTTGAGCGAGGTGGAGTTCCAATCGGAGCACAAGAGCCTATAAAGAGGTCGCACTCGCTGAAGAGGGGAGGCCGCCGATGAACTGACCGGTCTGACCTTCGCGATCTGACATCTCAAAAGTCTGCTGATTTCACCTGGACACTTCCGATCTGAAGGGCGCGTGTTCGTTCTGTTGATACAAAAATTGTATCTCCAAAACTCACACTAGAAAAAGGGATGAGGGAACTGTGAAGTGTAGGTTACTTAAGACAAAAGATGTTAGAGGAGAGATCTCTGACGGGAAAAACTGCTTCAGTTAATCTCAAAAGAGGATTACAAGATGAAAGTCCAGAATAGGCCAGAGGAAGAGGTAGAAAAGCGACAGAATTCGAGACCGCTTACACAGGTTGTAAGTTGGAGCCTCGAAAACCAAAAGTTCCTTTTCAGATACCCCTACCCCTCTATTTATAGGTGCGGAGGCTGCCCAAATGGGCAGATCCAAAATTTATGAGCTGCCCGAGATACAGGAGAGCCGGGGCAGTGGTAAGAGGTGCTAAATAGCAAAAAAGAGAAAAAGGGACAAGACCCCCCGGTCTGGCGATCTCAGAAGATCCTGACCGCACATGCCTTAGACGAGAAAACCAATAGAGGCTGACGGTCTGGGTGGTCTCGAAAACTGAGACCGCTAGAAAGGGTCATTCTTGCTGGAGAGGAGTGGTCGCAGACTTCCGGGCAAACATTCATAGTTGAGGATGATGACCAATTATCTTGATCGTTTTGTGTTAGGCTATAGGGCATGAGAATATAAAGATATAGTGGTTTTCCAATTGGATACATCCACTCTTCCACAATTGTAGGAGCCCACTCTTACTTGAGTTCTCCCACCAAGTAGAATCAGCTTCTACAATAATTTTGACTTATTAGTCAACACTCCCACTTTGATCCTGTAGTGACTGATCCCTCTGATCAGGTTGATGTATGTATAGAATTCAGGAGTGTTCAATCTTATTGATTTGCTTCAAGGATGTTTGTCGCAAAGCTTTATGAAGTAACACAACATCAAACAAGATATTTTAATGGTTTTGGCTTGAGAGCGTGGATGCTCCAACACAGGATTGACGTCATGTATACTTGGCTCCACCTTAAAGTATTTCCAGAGAACTTGTAAGGCCTTGGAGGAGGTGTTCTTCTCTCTTTATTCAAGTGTGTTGATCTCTTTTGCAGAGACTTCCTCACTTGTAGCAATCATTGTTTTCTATTTCTTTTTGGGAGTTGTTAAAGGCACCACGGTTTTGGCTTGTTGCACCGCACTTTCTCCTAATTTTTTGCGTCTTTTAGAAATACGTCTTGTACATGCTTTTTTAGGGAAATTGTTCAACACAAAAGTTGTTGATCTCGTCAAAATCTACAAATTTCATGTTAAACATTTTCCCTAAAAATGCATGTACAACACGCAAGTTGTTTATCATGCATTTTTAGGAAAAGTGTTCAACACGCAAGTTGTAGATTTCAGCGAGACCTACAACTATTGTGTTGAACAGTTTTCCTAAGAATGTGTGTACAAGATGTATTTCCAAAATGCGAGAAAAATTAGAAGAAAGTGCGGTGTCACTAGTCAAAACTGTGGTGCCTTTAACAACTCCTTTTTTTAGAGGCAGCAAGCTTTATTAGATGCATCTTGAACATATATCTATATTTCATGATTTCTTCTTTATTTCATAGATGGTTTCCTCCAGCAATCAAGCCCAATATAATTCTTCTTTTTTTACTACAGTATCAACTATATTAATAACATCTCTATTTTGTCATGCCGTCATGGCCATTGCTCGACCATCGATGCTTATGTAAAACACTGCTTGAATTCTTTCTCTAGTTTGTTGATATATGAAACTCAATACAAAGTAAATAAGCTTTTTCCATATACATCATATTAGGGACATATATAGTTTCTCTAGTGAAATCATGAGGAATTCCCAGTTGGATGAGTGTAGAGAAGTTCAGTTTTTTTCTAGTTTATTTTAGTTTGACTCATAAAATATTATTCTGCATATTAGTAAAAATACTTTTGTTACAGCCAACTCGAGGATCCTATAGATCTGTCAAAATTGCATCGTCTTTGCCCGGAAGCAGTCGAGCACGCAAACAGTCAATAAGAATGAGACGCTAAAAAGAGACATTTCTTATTGGGTGTGGTTCCCATCCGAGTCGGACAAAAATCACCGGGTACACGATAACCCGTTATCGTTTTGTTGGTTTTGTTTATTAAAAAACAACAAAAACCTAATCTGATCTCTCCCTCTCTCTCTCTCGGTTTTTCTTTTTGCAAAACTGCCGCAGCCCTCAACTCTCCCTCTCGTTCTCGTTTTTGATAACCGCCACACGTCTCAATCTCCCTCCCCCTCTCTCTCGGTTTGGAGAGCAGCAGCCGCCTGGAGGTGTTAAAGGGGACCGCCTGGAGGTGTTGAAGCCGCCACCTGGAGGTGTTGAAGGGGGGGGGCCTATGAAGGTGTTGTTGTCGTCGACTGTTGAGTTTGTTTGAAGGGGTCGCCGCCTCCTGTTGTGCCCTTGGAGGGACTAGCCTGTCTGCCGTCTATTACAGTTTTTGGGGAGGTGATGCCGACTTTTGTTCGTGGCTTGAAGGTTGAAGAACGGAGTCGGAAGGGGCTGCCCACAGCCGTCCTTCGTGGCTTTGGAGAACGTCATCTTTGACGCTGGGATGGATTTTTCAATCCGTCCGGGTAATGACTTCTCACCCTACTTGTATTTCTCTTTTCAAAAATTGTGCTTGTGTGTGTCTGTTGGAAGAGAAAGGTTGTGTAGATCCTGTGTGGATTGTGGTTGTGGTGGAGTGGAGATCCTTTTGTGGATCGGTGGTGGGAAAGCCTGTAATTGTTGCGTGTGATTTCCACACATTTTTAGTGGAGGCTTTCCGGGTTGGACTCCGATCGTCCCGTGGTTTTTCACCCGTTTGTGTTTTGCACGTTAAAGTCTCATGTGTGCTTTACTATTTCCGCATTGCATTTTTGTTTTCTATTTGCATACCGCCGAACGCAGTCGCACAGTTGCTAGCTCGAATTGCAACAGGTGCTCTGGTCGGGATTGTTTGCTCACATTCCCAATAAGTGGTATCAAAGCGAGGTTCAGTGACAGATCCGTTTCAGTGATAGAGCAGATACCGGGCTGACATTTTGGAGTTTCAGGACGAGTCGATTGTGATCTCGAGTGTGCAGTTGGGAGTGGTAGTTTACGACCATTGGCCCACTGCCTATCCTCTCTAGTTGCATACTTTGAGATAGTCGACTCAAAGATCAGTGGTCGGTCCGGCAAGTTGGCAGAGTAGAATGGAGTCCACATCTGGTTCAGAGAAGATGATAAAGTTGAATGGTGTCAATTATCACCAGTGACATCTACTGATGGAGGATTTGATATATGTGAAGGGTTGGCATGCTCCTGTCTTTTAGGAGATGCCAAAGGACATGGTTCCGGCAAAATGGAAGGTGGAGCATCGGAAGCTGTGTGGGTTTATCAGTGTAAGACCCCTTTTTTCTTTCAAAAACTCGGGTCTTATGCCCAGAACCGCCGCTTTGCGGTGACACCTTCACTCGGGAAGTCGCCACTACAAAACGCCGATCCTGCGGCCATATCGATCACAGAAGAAAAGTATAAAAGAACAAATAGAAGTTCAAGCCTACAATCACATGATATATATAATAAATGTCCACATGGTATAACTGAAATAACAAAATGTTACAATAATAAAGAGGGCTCATGCCCTGTACATCATATCCTCACTACAAGATCACTCGCGGAAGCTAACTACTAATCACTCAATGATCCAAAAACTGGTGCTTCTGTACTAGAATGGCCCGCCTCCGTCTACACCGGCCTCTGGTGCTGGTATGTCTCCTCGATCCCCTAAAATGATATGGTCCACCGATCGTTAGTCAAAAAGACTAAGCCTTATGTTCCCCACCCCTAGTGGCTCCTAGGCACCATGTGGGAGGATGAAGCGGAGGACAGCAAGGGGTATAAAACAAAGAGCAGATGACGGCGGATTTTGTCTACAGGAAATGTTTCTACACTACACATGTGTATATATATAAGTGAAGCAGTAAAAGAGCATAGTAAGAGTACGTAAAGAATAAGTAAAGTGCAGTAAGTAAAGACATGTATATAATAGAAAGTAATCATTGATTTATAGGAATGCCCATACAAACCTATAGACCAAGGGGTCGTTTAGCAAGGCCTATCGTATAAAAAGTCTCATAACCAATTTATACGATAGGGGTATGGGTTGAAATGTAATGATTATGCCATGACATGCAGAGTTATGCAATTTATGCTATGTTCATACAAGTGCAACTCACACACCTCGACTCTATGCGCACAGACCATTAGTTCCCCCTTTTTGGAGCTAGCAAGACTCCCAGGATACTCCCATAGTGGAAAACAGAAGCGGTGGGTTGGGCCTCGCCCACCTCTAGGTTGGTATTCACACTACCTAACCTAGACCTATCGTATGCCTCAACGCAAAACTGCGGAGCATCTGCGTACTCTTACTGGCTGGACCACCAGACTTTCATGGCTAAGTGCAAATTCCACACTTGCCGAGTCAACGTATTGACGTCGGTGTGATCGACCGTCCAATACCGGAGACCCACCACCTTTATGCACATGCAAACATATTCTACTATATCCCGAGCCATAAACTCCCCGGGCTAACCTGCCCATCATCAATAACCTTCTGAGCCACCAGCTCGCCGGACCTACCCGTCCGTACCAACAAACACTACTGAGTCACAAGCTCACCGGACTAACTAGTCCGCTGCTTTAACCACCGAGCCTACCGCTCATAAAACCAAACCAACTAACCTCCTGTAACCACGGGGTGTGGGTGTGTGTATTGTTAAGTTAATCTTGTACAACATCTTACTCCTATAGTTTATGTTTAATCTTGGACTTCCCGAGGATTACCCTGTAAGGGGCTCGCTACGGTACTAGGAACTATAATAGGATGACACCCCAAAGTTCCTTTTCTCAAGACAATTAGTGTTGTTGGTATCTACCTATAAGATTACCCCCTCCTTGTTATTATACTTGGATTACCCTAAGTATTTTATGACCCGCTAGGGGAAAGACGATCCTTCGTCAACCCCGAGCACAACTTTACCCTTAACTCACCAAGCATGCCCTCATCACCTAAACTCCTTTTGGTGACCTTCAATCTCTTCAACCTGGCCATGTACACCAACTACATGCCACTTCCACTTGGTAGGCTCCTAAATACCCATGTTTCACACTTTTACTATACGCAGACCAACTAACTATATGAAGCTAATAAGTAGAAGTACTCCAAATATTCATCCTCATGACACAAGATTATTAATGGAGGGCTATCATGGCATTATAAGATTAACTCCAGAGATTCATAATTTTCCTTGACATTTTAGCAATTATTTAAATTTCTCCAATATTTGCCAAGTATGAATATGAGCATGAAGTGTAAGGGATTCTTATGATATGACTCTCGTAAAATTATGATAAATCTATCATGCCCAAATAATAGTAAATAATGAATATCACAATTTTACAGTAAGAAAATGTCCTCTATTTTTAATATTTAACATCTATCCAACCGTGAAGATTTATGAAGGAACTACCAAGAATACTTATGCCAAAATTATAGAAAAATTATCAGTCCTCTATTATGTACAGGAAAGCTTAATTACGGAGTTTCACAATTTATGGGAATCATTTCTTCACTGAAATAATTAATCCAAATAATTCCTAATTTGCACATGTTGTGAAGTATCCTACTAATAAAAACCTCCAAAAATTATATAAAAATTCATAGAGCTTCCTAGTGCTCTGAAATGTCATATCACCAAGTTGCACATTTTTACAAAGTGTTTTGGACCCTTAATTAAATTTCTTAAGATTAAGACAAATTAGTGCCTTGTAAATGAAGTACTATACCAGAGGTCCATCACATAAATATATAGGTACAACCAAGGTTTCATCACCATCCAAGACCATTTGAACATGTAAATATCTCTTACAAGAAGTTTACCTAAAGGGGTTACGGCCTAATTTAGGGGGGAAAAATTCTCCTAAAGTTCTCTCAAATTTCCCTAGGGCATAAATACATCCCATGAACATATCTCTTAGGTTCCATGACCATTCTATATCATTTGACCACATGTCCTTCACAAAGCTCTAACTGCACCCCAAGAGGTAAAACTAGGGTTCTAAGGCATATCCACCCCTACACCACCCCATCTTACTCATGAAGGTGTTTTAGGTGATCCTAAATCAGTGGCCAAGGTTTCAACTCATAGTGATGAGTTTTGACCACAATACCCCAAGATAAACACCATGCCCTAATTTTGACCTAATTAGACCCAACTTAGGTTAACCAATTTCCAAACTAAATCATTCCCAATTGGACTGAGATTTTTACCAGGGTCATGTGATAACCCTAAGAAGTACCCACCAAAATTTGGAGGGCATTGGAGGTCATTTGACCCAATCGTTAATTAATATTTGATTTATGAAATTATTACAAAGACCTTAGAAAAAGGTTCTCCTAAAATTTCCATTTTTTGATATGATAAGGGGGTTGATATAAGTAGCCTAGGTTTCAATTTTCAAGTCAATCCCATGACTCAATCAAAAGTTATTTCAGAAATGGTGGTTGTCCTACACTAGGGACCAGTCCCACCAAAATAGACCTGCAGGGAGCTACTGAACTCCTTTTGGGGTGAAATTAATTTTAAAATAAAGTTGACTCCAAGGGCTACAACTTTGGTGTTGACGACTATTTCTGTAGAGGGGCCTAAGTATTTTTAATATTTATTTCTAACATCTGCCAGTAAAGAGACAGAAAAAGGGAATAACAAATTTATAAAAAACGAAATCTGCTGCACGAATCATGAAGCAGGGATGGACGGAATCATCTTATCTTCTTCCTCCAGCCAATGTCTGAGATTGCCCCGACCTGGGTGATGTTTGAAGGTGTTTTCCCGTCCACCCAAGCGCCGCCCCGGCCGGCCAATGCCACCACCACCTCCGTTGAGGTGGTGGCCGGCGATGGGCGGTGGTTGGCCGGCCGGAGGTGGACAGAACGGAGGGTTTAGGGTGGGATTGAAAGCTTGAAAATACAAGCTCTGGCCAAACCCGATCCAAGGCCATTTGGCCTCAAACCTTGCGGCCAATAGATGTAGATCTACCCAAAGGGAGAGAGGAGAAGAACCAGACCTTCAATCGGGCTTGATGGTGGTTGCTTCTCGGATTTGCCATGGCCGCCCCCTTCAAGTTGTGCTCCTTGCCTATCTGAGCCTCCACTGCAGGATTTCCTCTGGAAGGTTGGGGGTTTCACTCCTCTCAGTCTTCTGAAGGTGTTAAAGGCATCAATTGGGAGAGGGGGAGGTTACAACCTTGAAAACCATTAATGGCCATTAAGGTGATTTTTGAAATCCCCCCAATTCAACACTTGAATGGTCGGCCATGTCTAATAAACTCCTCAAAACTGATGAAGGGGGATTTACAAAGCCATTGGAGATGAAGAGGGGAGGCCTTTGGCCTCCCATGGCCATTAATGGCATTCTCTCTCTTCTTCATCTCTCTTCAAAATTAGGGAAATTGCACTTTCTCTCTCCTACTCATCATTTTCAGAAATTGAGTGGTAACTCCTGGTAATTATCAGCCTCCTAAGCTAATGGGCTCCTCCAATTAGGCCTAGCCCAAGTGGATTGGGCTTGAGTTAGCCTTTTCCCCTTTTTTTGGGCAAGGTTGACCAAGTGTTGACTTGAGGTGTTGAATGTTGGAACATGGTCTTCCGCATCTCCTAGATTTGAGAATAACAAATCCAATGTGTATTTGATCTTGTGTGTTTAAGTGTGCAGGAAATAAAAGTCCATATGACTCAAGGATGGTTGCCCCCAATTTTGGGCCAGAAATTCCAAGACTCCCACTAACGTCGGTGGTAGCACTTAGCGCATGGCGCTAGCGATGATAGCGCAATTCTGGGAGCACATATGGAAGGAGATAGCGCCTGGCGGTAGCCGATAGCACAGGCGTTAGCGACGCACACAGTTGGCAAGGAGGAATTATTTCCTCGGATTGAAGATTCTGCCGCGCAGAATGTGTCCTAATATGGGATAGCGTTGGCGGTAGCCGATAGCGCAGGCGGTAGCGACGCACACAGTTGGCAAGGAGGAATTGTTTCCTCGGATTGAAGATTCTGCCACGCAAAACATGTCCTAATATGGGATAGCACCGGCGGTAGCGCTAGCGCAGGCGCTAGCGCTGAGGCTATAAAAAGGAGCCATTGGCTCCGTCTTCCTGAGACTTCCATAACCCTAAACTCCAGAGCTTCGTGCCACAGCATATAGAGGAAGGTTCAGAGAGTCCCACCAATAGCTTAGAGAGAATTTTTGAAGGAGGACTTCTTCACGCTTCATCCGACCGGCAACCGCTTCAACAACGCTTATACTACAGCGGTCCAACGTCTCCAACTTTAGAAGTTCTTAGAGGGAGTTTTTATTATTGATGTTTTTATATTCACATCTTTATTCTTGTAATCGTTAGTGAATTCGCCTCGTGTTGGCGACTAGGTCTGGGTAGGACTTAGGGCTGAAATTCGCCTCATGTTGGCGACTAGGTCTCGGGTGTAGGTCTAGGGGGTACTCGAGGTCATATCCGGGGAAGGGTTGGCTAGAGCGGCTTGAGGCCGTATCCGGGGATGGATCGGCTAAAGCAAACCGGTTCGTGGGGATACGAGTCGGTATAGAAAACAAAAAGAGTCTTTTTATTAGCTTTGATTTCTAGCTTCGATAAGAGATCAAGTTTTGTAATCATGCTTCTCAAGTTAATAAAATCATGTCTTTACTTTTACTTCACTTGATTTGTCTTGATCTTCTCTAGTTTAATAATCAAAGCTTTTTCAAAGTTATTCAAAATATATTATAAGTTTTTAAGACCCTTATTCACCCCCCCCCCCCCTTCTAAGGGCGCCTACCAATCCAACAAGTGGTATCAGAGCCAGGTTATTCCAAATCGGCTTAACAACCGGGAATAATGGCGTCTCATGATCTCGCTTTCACTAGTGGGGTAAATTTTTATGAAGAAGAAAAATCTCCTAAACCACCTTTATTCGAAGGGAAAATTATAAAGGGTGGAAATTATTAATGGAAAAATTTATTAAAAGCTTAGATATCAATGCATGGGATATAGCAATAGTTAGACCAGCAGACGAATCAAATAAACAAGAGCGTCACCTAAATGCAAAAGCCATGCATTATATTTTTTGTGCTTTATCCCAAGATATTTTCAAATTAATATATTGTTTTTCTAGTGCATACAAAGTATGGAAATTTCTTGAAGAAATGTATGATTCTCCTTCTACAGATATGGAACAATCGCAAGAACCAGAGAATATGTAAGCTTGCACAAGTCTTCAAGAATGCTCCTCTCATGACGGATCAATGGAGCACACATCAAATGGAAAAGAAGAAGAAGTCCTTTCTTCGGAAGAGGAGTGCCAAAAAGATGTAAAAGAAACGATATGCTCAAATCGTGCCTCTCCCGAATGCAATGTAAGGAAATCAAATCCCATCTTTTGTACTTCTATCTCTACTTTACAATTGCTACAAATTACAAAGCACAAAATTAAGAAATTAAAAATTGCAAATTGCAAATTGCGCTTAGAAAATAAAAATTTAAAAGCAAAAGCTAAAGTAGTATCAAAATCTGATTTATCTAGCTTCACTCATGTCATTTCAATTGAAAATACAAAACCTTGTCTTGATTGTAATGATATTAAAGAAAAATTTAAGGAACTTGAAAAAGAAATTATTTTTATAAAAGAACAAAATGAAAAATTATGTTTAGAAAATTCATCTTTGATAAATGATTGTGCTAAGTGTAAAGAATATAAAATTGGAATTAAAGAGATTGATGAAATATTTGATGAATATAGAAACAACTATCAAGATCATATTGATTCAATTGTTTCCACTCTTAAAAATAGCACAATCGCTTATAATAAAGCTAGACATAATTTAAAGATCAAGAATGATGAATTAAAATCAAAAATCAACTTGCTTATGAAAATTGTAAATACAAATTCACAATATTAAACTATATCTAAAAATAAGTTGAATATGAATATGAACATCTTAACTAAGTTTAATAATGGGAGTAAGGAACATAAAGGATTTGTTAATCTAAATCAAAATCACCATTATTTACAAAATTATGTATCTCCTAAAGTAAAATCAAATTTGCAAAAATTTCCTATGGAAAATGATTTCAAATGTCATCATTATTTTAAGTCTAAGTTTAATGAATATGGAAATTTAATGTAAAATTATAATATTAAACCTAATTATGAGTGGAGACCCAAAATTAAAGATGAAACATTAACTCCACTTGAAAGGGTCCATTCGTACTTGTCTCCCAAAAAGCCATCTCGCTATATTTGGGTACCCAAAGGAACCATCCCTCATGGTCCCCTTTGGATACCTAAAACTCTTATTCATTAGGTATCATCAATTGCATGAAGTAGAATCTTTTCAAAATGAAATATACAAAGTTCTACTTCATGATATGCTTTCATGTCTTTTAATTTTTCTTGTTTTCTTATTTCTTTTGATATATCATGTCATGGTCATCCTATACAGTATTAAAAATATGATTTTATCTCTTAAAAAGCTCAATATGTTTATAAAATCAAATTGATCAAAATTCAAAATCATATTTTATTTTGATGACCTATCTTTTATTCTTATATTCATTACCTCTAAATATCTTATATTATCCATATGAATCAAACTCTAAATTTGCTATAAGATATTTCAAATTAAATCCAGTTATTAGGCTATTAAGAGTTTTAGCTTTCACCAATAAGTGGTTTAGTGAAATAACATGATCTAAAAGAAAATTCAAGATCTAAATAAAAGTTCAACTTTCAATATGGTTGTCTTTGTTCACAACAAAAAACTATATTGTGTTCACTCCTTGATGTCAAACATGATCATAACCATCATTATTGTTCACATATCAAAAATCACATATATATATTCAAAATTCTTAATTAAAGGAAAATCACTAAAATGTATTGAAAAAATTTATCTTCATAATGAATATTGAATTCACAAACACCACTATGATCTATTGATGTCCTTTGCTAAAATTCTCTAACATCATAAGCCATATCAAAAGTGTTCTAAAAATAATTATCTCTATCACATTTATGTGAATTATAATTGATATATTAACTGATGACAATTGATATTATGAATGTTTGTGTATATTGTGATTTATTTCTAGTTTGGACCTTTGAATCATTTTGATATCAAATCAAATAGAATTGTCACTCCATTCTAGGTCTCTAAGTTGAAACACTATCAAACCTTGGTGTAACATTAATCTCAAACTTATCATTCTGACATTGCCACCTAAAGAATATTCGTGTCTATGTTAGGCTTTATTTGTTTACCAAGATATACAGACTGGGTATTCTCATCTAGGGCTTATCCATGGCATGATTGTGCATGAACATTATTGTTAATCTCTAAAATCATGCATATTTGATTTGTTCATTCATGACCTCTCATGCTTACATTTCATATCATTTTCAAACTACATTGGTAAATATAAGCCTTAAAAATATTAAAATGGAGATATAATGAAATATATCACTTACAAAGTTTAGTTGGTAAAGTCATATACAAAATCGCTAATGTTTCATGAAATTTGCACTATCTAGACATTTCCTAAAAATCTGAAATTTCAGCATGAAACTACTATTATGACACTTAATTAAGATCAATAATTAAAAATTTAATATCATCAAAAATTGGGTACTGTTTCCCGCGCTAGCGCTAACGCCGGCGCTAGTGCACCTATGTGTTTTTCAGTATTTTTAAAATTTTGAAAAATCCCTAAAAATATATTAATCTATTTGTACTATTCATTTCTGCATTTTTGCTTTTATTACATTTTTGAAAAATCAAATACAAAAATACAAAAGCCAAATTACAAAAAATATGTTTTGCCTTTTTGGTTTTTGTCATTTGTTTAAATTCTATTCCAGAAGCAAAAATCAATTACAAAAATATAAAACAAAAATTATCAAAAATTATTATTGTGAACTTAACTTTTTACTTGTATCTTGCGAAAGGGTGATTTGGGCTATCATCCCATCACATCACCAAGTATCGAGCGAACCTCTCACAAGGTAGTCCTCGGGAAGTCCAAGATCAATCTTATGAGTTCAAACTTTAAATTATCAAAAATACTGTATGGACATCATTGAGAAAATCAAGCGTGATTTAATCTATTATTTAGAACTTCTATAATGTTGCAATTTATCTTTTCAAACTACTTTGAACATTGTTTTCATCATGCTTTGATACATTTATTAATATGTGCATCAATTATATTGTAAAAGTTGTGTAGAACTATGCGTAGCATGCCTCTAAGTATGAGTAAATGTTTTATGTTTGATAATGATCTTTATTCACTCACCTATTTTGGCATTGTCTACATTTGTGTTTAATCTAAGAATGCTTGTGTATGTTTTGTATTAGTACAATGAATTAAAATTGCACAAGTATCTTACCTACACTCCTTTATTTGCACTTTTAAAAATTAAGAAAAGTGGTTATCTTTCTCATAAATTATATTGGTTTGCAAAACAAGTGTATTCTGAGAAATTTGTATAAAACAAAATCATAAAATAAAGTGACAAAGATAACTCCACCAAGCACTACTTGAACCTCCTGATAAGTCTTAATAAGCGTTGTGAGGTTGAGCACCTTGGAAAGAATAGTAAAGTATCTTGTGCAAACCATAACTTTCTTTCAAAATAAAAACCACTTATTCTTAAGTACACCGGATCACAATAAAAAATCAATATTGAAGAATAAAATTATGTGATCCCTCAAGCACTACTTTGCACCCTGATAAGTCTTAATGAGCATTGTGTGTGCAAAGCACCTTGGTAGTTGTACATTTTTTTGTGCATTGAAGTGTGTGGAAGTAAAATTATTTGTGTTTTATTGTGCTCTTTACTTTACATATTTCTTGTATTTTTGATTAATACATTTGTTTACTCTACTCAAAAATACACTTATGTGCACATCATTATCTTCCATAACACTTCTTCTCATGAGTATTAGATCCTAATGCTAATTCTATACTACTCTTTACTTATGAAATGCACTAGATAACCTAGCATGCTTTATACAATGTTTGGTATGTTTTGAAATTATGAATTAAAGTAACATTGTAGTAATCTCTTTTTGATAACATTATTTAATGCTTGGTTACATTATTGTTAAACTTAAATATTTTAATTGATCAATGATTTACAAAAACATCTTCTTTATGAAATGTAACTCATATATCTTTTTATGGATCATCATTACAATAAGATGTTTCTTGTATTTCTATAAGTCTTCCGCATCATAACCATATAATTACTTTACCTTGCGCTTTCATGCTTATTTAAAGTCTTTCATTTTGTATGCATCATCACTTGAATCTTCAAATTCCTTTCTTGCAACAAGTGGTAGACTTGCTTGGTAAACTTTATATTGGTTGCTTTTAACATGGATTTTTTTTCTATAAAACTCTGATTTATTTCAATGAAAATATTATTACGCTAAAAACTCTGATTCATTAATGGATTTCAAAATAGCTATGTGAGTGGTTTCATAAATTCAAATAAAAATCTAAATCCATAGGCTATGTCATTAGATTTACAATGCTTATATGTTTCCAATAATTATTATCCATGACTTCATTTCTCACCATAGCGGGGGCGTATGGTTGTAGACATTAGATAACCTTTATCTCTAGTCATGTCTTGTTCTTAACCGGGGAGGGTTCCAGTGGGGCCTTGCGAGGCACTGGGGGGAAAGAGTGCTAGGTTAAGTTGTGTATAGTGTTTGCATATGGGACTAACACCCCAACCTACGGCATGTTTGCAGCTCCTCATGCCCATCCGTCACTTAGTACGGGGCTAGGGTGTAGACATATTGTCTGGGTAGTTTAGTTACTTGGAAATCATTACATTTTGTTTATGCTACAAACTCTGATTTATGAAAATGTTGTAATACTCAAACTCTGATCTATTTAAATGACAAGTATTCTAAAACTCCTTATCATTTCCTTCTCTACAAGCTCGATCATGCTTTTATCTTATAATCAATTTTTAAGTGGTGTCTCCTTACCCGCTTTTGCTAATAACAAAAGGGGGAGAACTAACATGATAAATATTAATCTACTATCAAACTATAATGCTTAATTAAGATGATAGCTTACATATTAGGAGAGCATTCACTTAGGGGGAGCATGTATTTAGGGGGAGCAATTCTAAATGCTAAAATCAATAATTATCCTAAGGCATCACTCTCACACACACACAAATATAGTTTCTTCATGCTTATTTATTAATGCTCTGATTTATCATTAATGGATTTGTTATTATAAAAAGGGGGAGTTTGTTGGAACATGGTCTTCCGCATCTCCTAGGTTTGAGAATAACAAATCCTATGTGTATTTGATCTTGTGTGTTTAAGTGTGCAGGAAATCAAAGTCCACATGACTCAAGGATGGTTGCCCCCAATTTTGGGCCAGAAATTCCAAGACTCCCACTAACGCCGGCGGTAGCACTTAGCGCCTGGCGCTAGCGATGATAGCGCAATTCTGGGAGCACATATGGAAGGAGATAGCGCCTGGCGGTAGCCGATATCGCAGGCAGTAGCGACGCATACAGTTGGCAAGGAGGAATTATTTCCTCGGATTGAAGATTCTGCCGCGCAGAATGTGTCCTAATATGGGATAGCGTTGGCGGTAGCCGATAGCGCAGGCGGTAGCGACGCACACAGTTGGCAAGGAGGAATTGTTTCCTCGGATTGAAGATTCTGCTGCGCAAAACATGTCCCAATATGGGATAGCGCCGGCGGTAGCGCTAACGCTGAGGCTATAAAAAGGACTCATTGGCTCCGTCTTCCTGAGACTTCCATAACCCTAAACTCCAGAGCTTCGTGCTACAGCATATAGAGGAAGTTCAGAGAGATACTCCCACTAAAAGCTTAGAGAGAATTTCTGAAGGAGGACTTCTTCACGCTTCATCCGACCGGCAACCGCTTCAACAACGCTTATACTACAGCGGTCCAATGTCTCCAACTTCAGAAGTTCTTAGAGGGAGTTTTTATTATTGATGTTTTTTATTTTCACATCTTTATTCTTGTAATCGTTAGTGAATTCGCCTCGTGTTGGCGACTAGGTCTGGGTAGGACTTAGGGCTGAAATTCGCCTCGTGTTGGCGACTATGTCTCGGGTGTAGGTCTAGGGTGTGCTCGAGGCCATATCCGGGGAAGGGTTGGCTAGAGCGGCTTGAGGCCATATCCGGGGATGGATCGGCTAAAGCCAACTGGTTCGTGGGGATACGAGTCGGTATAGAAAACAAAAAGAGTCTTTCTATTAGCTTTGATTTCTAGCTTCGATAAGAGATCAAGTTTTGTAATCATGCTTCTCAAGTTAATAAAATCATGTCATTACTTTTACTTCACTTGATTTGTCTTGATCTTCTCTAGTTTAATAATCAAAGCTTTTTCAAAGTTATTCAAAATATATTATAAGTTCTTAAAACCCTTATTCACCCCCCCCCCCCTCTAAGGGCGCCTACCGATCCAACATTGACTTGGTCAACTGATGGGTTGACTAGTCCAAGTGGTGTGTCTTGTGTCCCTTGACACCACCCAAAGTTGGTTGAGTCATGGTGGTGCCCCAATTGGGCCAATTAATCCAAAAGGTGTTGTGTTGGGGAAATGATTTCTCTTAACCCCTAGAAATGAGTTAAAGAAAGAGTTTTATGAATGAAAAACAAGACTAAGTAAATATGCGTCGAATAGTATTCGACGCAACGTCGAAATGTAGTCGACGTTTTCTTCAGGTTATGTCGAAGTAACTTTAGGAAGATTTCGACGTATGTGTTGTCGACGCTACTCTGATTTCTAGTCGACGCATATAGGGAAGTCGACGCACCTTAGTCGACGCACCTACCTTATTCCTCTCTCGACGTCCAGCCAGGATGAATTCGACGCTTACATCGAATAGTAATCGACGCACGTCGATTTATATGACAGATTTAAATATGCGCCAGATCTCTTTCCTTCTTTCAGTAGATCTAATTTATATGGAATAATGTTAATATTTTATAGCCGTTCTGAATCATTCTTTCCTTCTATTTGATTCTTGGCTAATCTGATAAAGCTCATTATGGATATTATTTAAATTTGGAATGAATTCTTTCCTTCTATTGGTATGCTAATTATAGAAACATTTCTATTTTTCAAATTCTCTGACTGCTAATTAATTATCCTCCTATAGCATTATTTTAAATACACAGAGCTATAAATAAAGAGGAGGTCGGCAGAAAAGAAAAAGAGTTGAGTGATCTACCACATACATTTTGAAATAGAGGAAAAGCTCCCAAGAGAAAAGAGAGAAATTGAGAAAAAGCTCTGCAGTAATATTCAACCATTTCTTCTTCTGCTTCTGAAATCTCACTGCTGCAAAATCTGATTGCTCTCACTAAAAGAGAGAAAGGCTACAAATCTTCTTCTCTCTATAGAAGAAAGATTTAATTCACTTCTTGTGCTTCCAATCTTCTTGCTAGGAAGAAGATTCATTATTGTTTCTTTCTTTCTTTCTTTCTTACTTAAATATTGTAAAAGAGTTTTTAGAATCTCTCTTCAAAAAATTCAGTGTACAGGTTCTAAGAGTCTCCTTGTCAAAAGACTCAGTTGGTTCTAAGAGTCTCCTTGTCAAAAGACTCAGGGTGGTTCTAAGAGTCTCCTTATCAAAAGACTCAGTGCAAGATAGTGAATTCCTTCCAAGGGGGTAGAAGAGTGGACTACCCAAAGTTTGGGGAACCACTATATTTTCTTGTGTTGTGCTGTGATTTTCTCTCTTGCATTTACTTTAATTACTTGTCTAATTCTTGTTGGTGTGTGGGAAGCTCTAATCTGTGATCATACACATATATATATTAACTTTGCACAAAATATTTTAAATCTCTATTCACCCCCCCCCCCCCCCCCCTCTATAGAATTCTAGTGAGGTTAACTGTGCACCTTCAATTGGTATCAGAGCTAGGTTGATCTAAAAAGGATAACTCCTTGATCAAAAGATTCTACCTCTTATATATATATATATATCTTCAAAACTATTTTTCACATGGCACAAATCAAAGATTATGCTTCCACCAGACCACCAATGTGCAATCTTGAAAAGTTTGCAGTTTGGAAAACAAGAATCAGAATCTATATGAATTCCATTGATGCTGACTTGTTCAATATTACTGTAACAGGTCCCCCAGAGCCTTACAGAAAGGATGCAAATGGCAACATCACACAAACACTTGTTCCAAGATCTGAATGGACAGAAGATGAGAAGAAGGCAAGAACTCATGATCTAAAGGCCATGAACATACTTGTCTCAACTCTCTCAGATGACATCTTTCAAAAGGTTGTTGACTGTGAATCATCCAAAGAAATTTGGGATGCCCTCACAAAGATGGTGGAAGGAAGTGCTGATGAAAAGAAAGACAAGAAGGCCCTATTGATCTCTCAATATGAGAACTTTCAAAAGAAGGCTGAAGAAAGCATCTCTGAAATGTATGACAGATTCAGTCTGATCATTAATCAACTAAGAGACTTGGATAGAGAAATCTCTCTCACTGAGATTAATGACAAATTGCTAATGAGTCTCCCTAGTTCATGGGACTCAAGAATATGGGCAATAAGAGACACAAGAGGACAAAAAGAGATCTCAACAGATGCTCTCTTAGGAAAACTCAGATCCTATGAGCAATTGCTGAAAACTAGAGAAGAGAAGGAAAGAAGAGAAAACACCTCAACTTCCTCAAAAGACAGGAACATTGCCTTAAAGGCAACAGAAGAAGGGACTCCTGTCACTGAAGAAGAACTATTCAGTTTCCTAGCAAGAAGATTTAAGAGATGGGTCAAGACTGATGGATCAAAAAGGAGGGAGTCAAAACCAAGGTATGACAAAACCCCCACTAAAGAGATTATTTGCTATTCTTGCAGGAAACCTGGACACATTGCCCCAGAATGTCCAGAGAATGCTGAAACAGGAAAGGATCTGAAAAAGAAAGATCTGAAGAAAAAGGGGAAGAAGAAAGAAAGAGGCTTCATTGCAGAAGTCTGGAGTGAAACAAACTCAAAGGATAGTTCATCCTCTAAGAGTGATAATGAAGAATCTAGGCAAGAAGACCTATGCTTGATGGCCTTTGAAGACTCAAAGAATGATGATAAATCATGGAGTGAAACAGGATCAGAAGAAAGCATATCTTCTGATGATGAAAAAGAAAAGAACCTCATTCTCATTGAGGAATCTGAGGATGAGGATGAGGTAAGCATGTTTGATGAAATAGATTTTCAATGTGATGACTTTAGAAATGATTTTATGGGAATGTACATAGATCAACTAAAAACAAAACAAGAAATCAAAGATCTAAAAGAACAAATTAACATGGTTAAGAACCAAAGTGATAAAGAGAAAATATGCTCAAAAGATTATGCACTAAAAGCTAAAGAAATAGAAAGGGCTAAAATAGAAAACTAGTTCCTTAAAGATAAGGTAATCCAGGCAAAGGCCTTTGAAGAATCAATAAAAATGAGAAGCCAAACTCTTAAGGAAATCACTGAAAAACAAAAACTAAGACACAAGAATCTTGGGCTTGGGGCTGATCCCTTAATCAGCCTAATTCCATCCAACAAACCTGCTTGGATGAGCCCTGTAAAATTCACTAAACCTATTAATTTGTTAAACCCAGAAAAAGACCCACAGGAAGAAAATTCCTTCAAAGAAATAAAAGAATTGGATGAAACATCTTATTATTCAGCTGATGACTCACAAACTTCATCTGAAGAAACAATCAATCCGAGAAAAACAACACATAAAGGAGTAAAAACAGAGAAAGGCAAAATGAAAATTTGTGAAGGCACAGATGCGTCGACTTCATATCGACGCATGCATGATAGTGCGTCGACTTCTACTCAACGCAATCTTTCAGATGCTTCAATCTCTTCTAGACGGCTGAACAAAAGCACATCGACTTCCAATCGACGCAATTTTTTTTATGCGTCGAAATCAGATCGACGCCATCTGGAGAAAGCGCCGAATACAAATCGATGCGACTATCAACATGCGTCGAATGGATATCGACGCACAAAAGTTCAGAGCAACTTAAATACCTTTCATCCAAAAACCTTTCACCCTAACCTCCATTCAGGACCCATTCATCCTGATCATGATCAACATCTCTATTCTAACCAAAATTTCTACCCAAAACTTAGTAAACAAAATTCTCATCCTAATTTTTTTCATAACCATAGTTTCTATCCAAAACAAAACTTCCATCCTAAACAAAGATTCTATCAAAATCAAGACTCTTATTCTAATCAATACCACCATCCCTATCTAAACTCAAACTTTCAAAATCTCAAAATACTCAAATGTTGTATATGCAACAAAAATGGCCACCTTGCCAAACAATGTTGGTATAATCAATCAAACTATCTGTAAAATCTAGTCCTAGGCTGACTTAGAAAACTTTAGGATTAGGAAGAGACAACAAGAAATAAGAACATAGAGTGGTTCTGAAAACCCAAAAGTCACGTCGACTTCTAATCGACGCACCGTCGATGACTCAGATCAACAGGTGTAATCGACGCATGCGTCGACTACTATCGACGCATACGTCGATAGGAAACCCTATCATACCAAATCAGACCATATCGACGTTCACGTCGAATTCCACTCGCCGTAACGTCGACTTCATGATAAAGAGCGGCAACATTAGAATATTTTTGGTCACATCCACTGGAGTACCGAAAAAGCCTCGAATTGAGCCCTGTCTCGACGTTTCACCTGACTTAAAAAGACTCTTCAGAAAACTCCACTACTCTGCATCTTTTATCCTCCGTGCTCCTTTGTCCAGCTGATTCTTCTTGCTCCTCTCTCACTGATCTTCAATGGCTCCCAAAATAAATTCTGGGTTCGACATCGATCTCGAATCCTTCCAAGCAGCAGCAGAGAACTATAAAAGCATCATTGCTCTCTTCACTGAAGCAGGACTGAACAAGCTCATCTCCACTAGGTGCAAGCTCCTGGAAACTGAGCTCACTGAGCTCATAACTCATGTTCAGATTTCTGAACAAGGAGAAATCCAAGGAACACTCTATGAGACACTAGTCTCAATCTCAGCAGACCACATTAGGGCCACCTTTGACCTCCCATCAGGTATATCCTAATGTCATCTTCATTTCAATAAAATAGGAAAAGAAAATGAGCCTCTCATGAATGACTCAACTAGTATAAATTATTCCCCTATTAGGTGATGAATCCATTGAACTCACACCTGATGAAGTCAAGCATTTACTTACCACCATGAAATTCTCAAAAGATAGACCAATCCATCTGAAAAAGGTAGACTTTTCTGATGAATATAGGCTGCTGGCTGATATAGTAGGAAAAGTTCTACTGTGCAAGATCTCAGCACATGATGCAGTACCAAAACAACAACTGAACATCATGGGGGCCCTTGTGTTGAAGAAGAAGGTAGACTGGGCCACATGGCTACTCAAGATGATAGGCTCTAAATACTCTCACAAAGAGAATGCCTACATGAGAATGATGAGTCAAGTACTGTTCCATTCCTTCCCTGACCTATGTAGGTCAAAAGGAATTCCCATCCCTCCAGGAAAAAGGATGTCCACAGCCCTATTTTCTAAATGGGCCAGGCAAATCCCTAAGCCTGGTTCCATTCCTGAAAGGACTCCATCTCCTCCTATCTCTCCTGCTCATCCTACTCCTCCTCCTCCTTCTCAAACAGTCACATCTTCTGTACCTTCTTCATCCACACAAATACCATCTCAACCACATGCCCAAGTCTCATCTATTCCTCCACCTCCTCCATTAAATATACCTCCTCAAGATGATAGAATCCCCTCTCCACATTCATCATCTCCTCACTCTCCACCATCTGCATCCACTGAGGCTCTACTCACTCAGTGCATCCAATCTGCAGCTCAAAAATTCCAGGCAATGCTAGATGAGCATTGCTCCCAGATTCATTCCTCCATCCTTCACATGCACACCCAAATAGATGGGGTCAGTGCCTCTGTGCAAGATCTAAAGTCATCTCTCTCTTCCTCTAGAGTGACTAGGTCTTTCTTAACCTCCTTGGCCAAGAAGGTCAAGAAGGGGGAGAATCTAGATGAAGATCAGCTCTCCAATCCTAAATCTCCTTCTCACAAATCCCTTCCTACCTCAAAAACTGACAGTCTAGCACTGCTCAAAACCCTTGGGAATGAGATAGTACCTGAGCTCCATATTGATGAACAAACAATAGAGATACTCAACATAGCAAGAGATGCTGCAAATCAAATGACACCACTACAGGGGGAAGGAAGCAGAGCAGTGAATGAGGCTGAAAATGAAGCTGGTACAAATCTAGATGGAAATGAACCAGCTGATGGAACTGAGAAAGGAAATGAAGCTGATACTGGAAAAGAAAAAGAGACAGATATTCTGTTGGCTGAAGAAGAAAGAATAAAAGGAGCTCTATCCCAGGGGGAGCTACCTGCTCAGGGGGAGCTAAATGAACTTCTTACAAGTGGCAAAGAGAAATCCTCCTCTCCTCAAACATTAGTATTCAAGAGAAAAAGAAAGACTCCTCCTACCCCACCTGAGTAGTATTTGAAAACATTGCTGATATATCTCATCCTATAGTTGAAAATGAATTGGTATGAAAATGAAATCTGTTTATATGATTCTGGAGTATTTGATCTCCTTATCTAAATTTCACTTTTTAAAGTGACATACTTCTTATGCTAATACAATTTCTCTCTAAATAGGGTTAAGACAAATAGGGGGAGATTGTTGGGGAAATGATTTCTCTTAACCCCTAGAAATGAGTTAAAGAAAGAGTTTTATGAATGAAAAACAAGACTAAGTAAATATGCGTCGAATAGTATTCGACGCAACGTCGAAATGTAGTCGACGTTTTCTTCAGGTTATGTCGAAGTAACTTTAGGAAGATTTCGACGTATGTGTTGTCGACGCTACTCTGATTTCTAGTCGACGCACCTTAGTCGACGCACCTTCCTTATTCCTCTCTCGACGTCCAGCCAGGATGAATTCGACGCTTACGTCGAATAGTAATCGACGCACGTCGATTTATATGACAGATTTAAATATGCGCCAGATCTCTTTCCTTCTTTCAGTAGATCTAATTTATATGGAATAATGTTAATATTTTATAGCCGTTCTGAATCATTCTTTCCTTCTATTTGATTCTTGGCTAATCTGATAAAGCTCATTATGGATATTATTTGAATTTGGAATGAATTCTTTCCTTCTATTGGTATGCTAATTATAGAAACATTTCTATTTTTCAAATTTTCTGACTGCTAATTAATTATCCTCCTATAGCATTATTTTAAATACACAGAGCTATAAATAAAGAGGAGGTCGGCAGAAAAGAAAAAGAGTTGAGTGATCTACCACATACATTTTGAAATAGAGGAAAAGCTCCCAAGAGAAAAGAGAGAAATTGAGAAAAAGCTCTGCAGTAATATTCAACCATTTCTTCTTCTGCTTCTGAAATCTCACTGCTGCAAAATCTGATTGCTCTCACTAAAAGAGAGAAAGGCTACAAATCTTCTTCTCTCTATAGAAGAAAGATTTAATTCACTTCTTGTGCTTCCAATCTTCTTGCTAGGAAGAAGATTCATTATTGTTTCTTTCTTTCATTCTTTCTTACTTAAATATTGTAAAAGAGTTTTTAGAATCTCTCTTCAAAAAATTCAGTGTACTGGTTCTAAGAGTCTCTTTGTCAAAAGACTCAGTTGGTTCTAAGAGTCTCCTTGTCAAAAGACTCAGGGTGGTTCTAAGAGTCTCCTTATCAAAAGACTCAGTGCAAGATAGTGAATTCCTACCAAGGGGGTAGAAGAGTGGACTACCCAAAGTTTGGGGAACCACTATATTTTCTTGTGTTGTGCTGTGATTTTCTCTCTTGCATTTACTTTAATTACTTGTCTAATTCTTGTTGGTGTGTGGGAAGCTCTAATCTGTGATCATACACATATATATATTAACTTTGCACAAAATATTTTAAATCTCTATTCACCCCCCCTCTAGAGAATTCTAGTGAGGTTAACTGTGCACTTTCATGTTGGTTTGACCAAAACAGGGCTAGAGTTGACTTTGGTCAATTTGACCATTGGGGTTGACCCCAATTGGTGGGTAGTGACCTATTGGTCTCTCTTACTTGTTAGGAAGGTCTAAGTAGGGTCAATTTGGCAATTTGAGGTCAATTGACCCTAATTAGGCTACTTTGACCCATTTGGGGTTAGGGTTGACTTTGGTCAATTTGGCCTCTTTGGTTGACCCCAATGGGTCCTTGGTGCTATAAGGGGACCCCTAAAGGGTTAGGTATGATATGGTGGGGTCAAAGGGTCAAGGTGAGGCCCTAAAGTCCAACCCTAAGCTTGGTAACTAGAAATTGCTATTTGCAGACCACTGTGGTTTCCTTCTTCTTGGCTAAGGCCAAGTGGTCTCTTCAAGCTTCCTAGGGTTTTGTCATGACCTAGTCATGACAAAACCACTCTAGGGGTCTATTTGTTTGGGGGATGTTACAATCATACGGTTCATGGAGTCGAATGTCTACAACCATGTGGCTAGCATCACTGATGCAAAGGTACTATGGACGACCCTCGAGACCTTGTATGCCAAGAGCACGGGCATCAACAAGTTGTCTTTGTTGAAGAATCTTGGAGAGTTCAGATACTGAGAGGGCTCACCCATTTTGGATCATGTCAGCGAGTTCCAGGGTATGATTGATCGTATGACTGCTATGAAGGTGACTTTTGAAGACGAGGTGAATGCTTTGTGGCTACTCAAGTCACTTCCAGACTCGTGGGAGATGGTCAGAGTTTCTCTGATCAATTCTTCCCCCCAGGGGATTGTTTCCATGGAGATCGCCAAGAGTTGGATCTTGAATGAGGAGGTGAGACGAAAGTCTCAGGGGACTTCAGGCTCTTCTTCACGAACCGACGTTCTCTTTACTGAGCCCAGGGGGAGAGGAAGGAGTAAGAGCCGAGGAAGGAAGGAGGACAGGAGTCAGAGTAGGGGCAAGTCGAATACACGTTATCAGAACGTGGAATTGTTAAATTTTTGAAGTGGAAGTGGAATGGTGATGGGCGGTCTACAGATTGGAGACCGCGGAGACTGCGCGGTCTGCGCTGGTGCTCTGGCCGGTTTTGTCTCAGGCGATCTGTTCTGGGCGGTCTGATGTTGGAGGCCGCTAATTGTCTGGGCGGCTTGCGCGGGTTGTTCTGGCAACTTGTTCAAGCCGACCAGATGTTCAAGTAGGTCTGCCTTCTTGCTGTGACTAGGCGGTCTGACATGTTGTTCTAGTCGGTTTGGGTTACTGAAGAAGTTCTTTACTTATGCAATAAGACTGGGCGGTCTGTTTTGATGACCGTGGTAACCGAGCGGTTTGTGTATAACCATATGGTTCAATAAGGGATTGTTAGCCTTGCTGAGCTCGGGCAGTCTGTTTTGTGAGACCGCTGGCGATCTGATGGGCGGTTATTGTATCCCGGTTTGTGTGGTGACGACATCCGTTTACTCGACTATAAATATGGGTGCAGGGCCCGTCATTCAAAATGAAGAACTGTAAGAACCAAAGTTGGCTTGATTGTGCCGGTATCAATTTGAGGTCGCGCGGTCTGAGATTTTGTCTGACCGGTTTGTTTGTTCGCAGGTTAGCGACTAGCAGCTCGCGGTCAGTTTTCTCCATTCTTCTAGCTTTGAATAAACCAGTCCGGGCAGACTATGTTTAGGTGTTCTTGGACTGTGCAGCGAACTTAGTTGATCAGGCGGTCTTAAGTGGCTAGGCGATCAGAGTTGCGGTCTGCATCAGGAAGCAGTTTTTTTGTCAAGTGTTCACCGGTTCTTCTGTGATCTTAAGACCGTGCGGTCTGGGCGATCAAGGAGTGCAAACTGGTTGTATTTCAGCAATTGAATAAGCAGCAGGTCGGGCGGTCTGTGGTTGCGGTCTGACAAATGCGGCTCGTGCTCTATTTGCACGGTCTCAGGAGTTATCCTTCTGGCTTTTCTGTTCGCGCGGTCTGGCGGTCTTAAGTTATCAAGTTGCCAGCAGCTTGTTATCTTTTGTGTTTGTGCTTCTCTCCTCTGTGATTCTTATGAATCATGTCTTGCCATGTATACCTCGAATTGTAAAGAGATAGTTAATACCATAGCACTATTCGGTCTTCCCATTGTCATTGTGTTGCTATACTTGTGGAAAGTTATGTGAAGTGTTCCGCATTTTACTTCATCTCCAGGCCTCAAGTTTTTTTTAACATGGTATCAAAGGTAGGTTGCTGAGCAGTAGTTGCTAATACTTCTCTCGGGTTCCTCAAGTTGGTTAGCAACCAGTGGGATAACAATGGAAGGAGGATATGCTAGAGGTCTTGGTATTGAGCTCCATACGCAGACTAACTTCAATAAGTGGAAGTCTTGCATGGAGAGCTATCTTCTTGGCGAGGATTTGTGGGGGGTTGTAGGAGGAGAAGCAAGACAAGCTGTTATTCCTGCTGAAGGGAATGCTTAGCTTGTGAAGGCTTGGAAGGGAACGAATGCTAAGGCGGAGTTCACTCTCAAGAGAGCTATCATTCCGGAGCTGTTTGATCACATCATCGGATGTAGATCAGCTACTGAAATTTGGACAGCTTTGGATGGCTTGTTCAATAAGAAGAATGTAGCTAGGTTATAGTTCTTGGAGAATGAGTTGGCGAAAGAAACTCAGGGAGATTTGTCTATCTCAATGTTCTTCTTGAAGATGAAGAACCTTTGCGCAGAGATATTGGCTTTGGACCCGTATGAGCCTATCTCGGTAGCTAAGCTGAAGAGGCACATAATCCGCGGCTTGCGGAGGGAGTATGTGGCCTTTGTTACTTCAGTTCAAGGCTGGGCCAATCAGCCATCGTTGCTGGAGCTGGAGAACTTACTTGCTTCGCAAGAGAGTTTGGCTAAGCAAATGGCTGGGATGTCTGTCTCTGGGGGAGAAGGTGAGGTTCTCGTCTCCGGCAAGAAGAAGAGATGGGACAAGAAGAAGAAGACATCTGGAGATGATGGTCCGTCTACTTCATATCAGCATGAGAGGAGATATGCTCCTAAGCGTGATAGGAAGAAGAAGGAAGGACCTAGATGCTTCAGGTGCAACAAGCTTGGTCACTTCAAGAGAGACTGTCAAGTTAATCTTCAGCCAGGGCATGTTGTAGGAAAAGAGGAGGCTGGTTCCAATTATGAAGGTAGTTGGGGTGGTGGAGGTGTATTCATGACGGGCACGTGTGTTCGGTCTATGACTTCCATCAACTATCATGATGATTGGATAGTGGACTCTGGGTGTGGTCATCACCTCACAGGGGATGAGTCGAAGTTCTCCTCATTGCAAGCATATACAGGTAATGATGCTATCATTACGGTTGATGATACTATACATGCAGTTGAGAAGGAGGGTGTGGTTTATTGAACGATGATAGAAGTACTCTTACATTGAAGAGTGTCTATCATGTTCCGAGGATGAAGAAGAACCTCTTCTCGGTGACCAATGCGGTGGATGCTAGCTATCACGTTCTGTTCGGTCCAACAGAAGTGAAATGTCTCCAAAATGTTTCAGCTGTGAAAGCTGAGGTCACTCATGTAGGGAGACGGTTGAAGGACTTGTTTATTCTTTCAACAAGTTCTTTTGTTGATAAGATGAGGGCTAACGACAACGCCGCTATCTGGCACGAAAGACTTGGGCATGTTTGGATGGATAAGTTGAAAGCTATGGCGGGAAGAGGCCTGGTGAAAGGTCTGCCTAGCTTGTCATCTTTCGGGGATGGTCAAGTTTGTGCAGGTTGTCAGTTAGGTAAGGCTCAACGCCTTCCATTTGACAAATCACAAAGCAGATGTAAAAGACCATTGGAATGTATACATGGTGATCTGTTTGGACCTACCAACAATGCCAGTCTTGGAGGTAGCAGGTATATGCTGATTTTGGTTGATGACTTCACCAGATATATTTGGGTATATTTTTTGAAGGAGAAGTCAGAGGCGTTCGAGAGGTTTGTGGAGTTCAAGGAGCTAGTGGAAGGTCGGCTCAACCTGCGGGTCAAGAGGTTCAGAACTGACAATGGAGGGGAGTTCACCTCCAAGGCGTTCTTTAACTTCTGCAGGAAGCATGGCATCCAAAGAGAGCTTTCTTGTGCTCACACTCCACAACAGAACGAAGTTGCAGAGCGGAAGAGCCGTCATCTGACGGAGACCTGCAAATGTTGGCTTCATGCCAAGAGTATTCCAAAGTCCTTCTGGGCAAAGGGATGTCTTATGCGGCCTTTGTTATCAACCGGATGCCTCTCAGTCACATCAACATGAAGACCCCTCATGAGTTGATGTTCAAGGAGAAGCCAAGCGTGGAACACTTTCAAGTGTTTGGTTCTACCTGCTACGTGCATGTTCCGGATGCCCTTCGAATAAGCTAGATACAAAGGCAAGGAAATAGTCTTCGTCGGTTATGATGACCAGAAGAAAGGGTGGAGATGCATGGATCCCGAGACACGGAGATATGTGGTCTCTAGGGATGTGGTATTTGACGAGCTGACGTCATACCAAGGTAGCTCTTTTATAGAGTTACAAGGAAGCAGGGTAGATGGTGGACCAGGGGAAGCTGCAAGGGAAGTTCTGGTGGAGTTGTCTGTTTCTCCAGGTGCTCCAGGTATTTCTAGCTCTGGGTCAGGTGCTTCACATTCTGGAAGCAGGGGGAGCGATGCTCCACGTCTACCTGAAAGGAGAGCTAGTCCAGAAGCTGCAGTGGAAGAGGTGGTTCAGAGTCAAGCTCTGAGGAGGTCCAAGAGGACCATTATTCCACCAGATCAGTATACGGGCGAAACTTGGTGAGCTTTTTCTCATGTTTCTTCGCAGGTCCCCTGTATGAGAGAGAGTCATCTTGTTATGAAAATGTCGTTGGAGTCAAGGAGTGGGAAGGATCCATGGATGAGAAGATGGCTGCCCTCAGGAAGAATGAAACTTGGGACTTGGTGCCTAAGGTTGAGGGAGTTACTCCGGTGACTTGCAAGTGGGTTTTCAAACTGAAGAAGAAAGCTGATGGAAGTATTGAGGGGTACAAGGCTCGCCTTGTAGCTCGAGGTTTCTCTCAGAAGTATGGGGAGGATTATGAAGAGACGTTTAGCCCCGTTGCCAAGATGACTTTTGTCCGGGTGGTGATCGCATTGGCAGCTTTCCAAGGGTGGAAGATTTGGCAACTCGACGTGAAGAACGCTTTCTTATATGGCGAGATTGACAAGGATATCTTCATGGATCAGCCACCTGGTTATATATCTGAAAAGCACCCAAGATATGTTTGCAAGCTCAAGAAGGCTCTTTACGGCTTGAAGCAAGCGCCTCGGGCGTGGTACGGGAAGATCGCAGAATACCTCCAGTTCTGCGGATACTATGCTTCTGATTCAGATTCAAGCTTATTCGTAAAGAAGACGGGGGAGCTTCAGGTCTTGGTGCTGCTATATGTTGACGATATGATCGTCAAGGGGAATTCTGAAATGGACGTAGCTAGGATTCGTGCTGAGCTAGCTATCAGATTTGAGATGAAGGATTTGGGTGAGCTCCACCATTTCCTTGGGCTCGAAGTTGAGAGGAAAGAGAGTGGTATGCTTGTTTCCAAAAAAGGCTATGCGGATCGAATCGTGAGGAGGTTCGGCATAGAAGGGGGGAAGAGCAGCTCTACTCCACTGGAGGTTGGAACTCATCTTCAACGAGATGAAGGGAAGGTTCTTATCAATCCTTTGGTGTTCCGGGCTTTGGTTGGAAGTCTGATATACTTGACGATCACGAGGCCAGATATTTCTTATGCAGTTGGCAGGGTGAGTCGGTTTATGGCAGAGCCTCGGAAACCTCATCTTGTGGCATCTAGGAGTATCTTGAAGTATGTCAAATCCACCGCGGATTTGGGTCTCTTCTACGGGAGAGATTCGGGCTTTTGCTTGCACGGGTACATGAATGCTGATTATGGAGGAGATCTCGGATGATCGGAGATCGACGTCTTGATATGTCTTTATGACAGGCTCTACGGACAAATCATGGTGCAGCAAGAAGCAGGATTCTGTGTCTGTCTCTACCACAAAAGCGGAGTATAAAGCTTCGGCTTTGGCGGCTCAGGAAGCCATCTATTTTAGGAGGCTTGTGGAAGACATTCATAGGGATGTGCGAGGTCCTACTCTGCTATGTGGTGACAATGAGAGTGCTCTCAAACTGGTAAACAATCCAGCTTGTCACGCGCATACGAAGCACATAGAGATTGATCACCATTTCATTCGTGAGAAGGTATTGGAGGGATCTCTGACTGTGGAGCATGTGTAGAGCAAGGAAAATGTTGCTGGCATATTTATTAAGCTGCTGTCGAAGGGACCATTTGGTCGGTTGCGGAGTTTGCTTGGGCTGACTTCCACTTCCCACTTCAAGGGAGAGTGTTAAAATTTTGAAGTGGAAGTGATATGGTGCTGGGCGGTCTGCAGATTGGAGACCCCAGAGACCGCGCGGTCTGCGCTGGTGCTCTGGCCGGTTTTGTCTCAGGCGATCTATTCTAGGCGGTCTGATCTGGGAGACCGCTAATTGTCTGGGCGGCTTGCGCGGGTTGTTCTTGCGACTTGTTCAAGTCGACTAGATGTTCAAGTAGGTCTGCCTTCTTGCAGTGACCGGGCGGTCTGACATGTTGTTCTAGTCGGTCTGGGTTACTGAAGAAGTTCTTTGCTTATGCAATAAGACCAGGCAATCTGTTTTGATGACTGTGGTAACCAGGCGGTTTGTGTATAACCGTATGGTTCAATAAGGGAGTTGTTAGCCTTGCTGAGCTCGGGCGGTCTGTTTTGTGAGACCGCTGGCGATCTGATGGGCGGTTATTGTATCCCAATTTATGCGGTGACGACATCCATTTACTCACCTATAAATAGGGGTGCAGGACCCGTCAATCAAAACGAAGAACTGTAAGAACCAAAGTTGGCTTGATTGTGCCGGTCTCAATTTGAGGTTGCGCGGTCCGAGATTTTGTCTGACCTGTTTGTTTGTTCGCAGGTTAGCGACTAGCAGCTCGCGTTCAACTTTTATCCCTTCTTCCAGCTTTGACTAAACCAGTCCGAGAGGACTGTGTTTAGGTGTTCTTTGACTGTGCAGCGAACTCAGTTGATCAGGCGGTCTTAAGTGGCTAGGCGATCAGAGTTGCGGTCTGCAGCAGGAAGCAGTTTCTTTGTCAAGTGTTCGCGGGTTCTTCTGTGATCTTAAGACCGTGCGGTCTGAGCGATCAAGGAGTGCGAACTGGTTGTCTTTCAGCAGTTGAATAAGCAGCAGGTCGGGCGGTCTGTGGTTGCGGTCTGACAGGTGCGGCTTGTTGGGCTGTGGTCAGCAATTGCCCTGGCGTGCTGCGCTATTCAAAGAGGAAGGGCGTGTCCCCGTGGGCCTAACTGGATGCCCCGTGGATCCTGCTTGGGTGACCAGCTCTATTAAGGATAGGTAGCGCCTTCACCAATAGTCCGGGCTTTTGGTCGATTTGGTTGCGCCGAGTCCCCAACAAGTGGTATCAGAGGGGGTCGTGGGTTCGAAACCCCGGGTCGTTGCTGGGGGGGATTGTTGGGCTGCGGTCAGCAATTGCCCCGGTGTGTTGCGCTATTCGAAGCGGAAGGGCGTATCCCCCGTGGGCCTAACTGGTTTCCCCGTGGATCCTGCTTGGGTGACCAGCTCTATTAAGGATAGGTAGCGCCTTCACCAATAGTCCGGGCTTTTGGTCGAGTTGGTTGCGCCGAGTCCCCAACATGGCTCGTGCTCTGTTCGCGCGGTTTCAGGAGTTATCCGTCTGGCTTGTCTGTTCGCGCGGTCTGGCGGTCTTAAGTTCTCAAGTCGCCAGCAGCTTGTTATCTTTTGTTCTTGTGCTTCTCTCCTCCGTGATTCTTATGAATCATGTCTCGTCATGTATAACTCGAATTGTAAAGAGATAGTTAATACCATAGCACTATTCGGTCTTCCCATTGTCATTGTGTTGCTATACTTGTGGAAAGTTTTGTGAAGTGTTCTGCATTTTACTTCTTCTCCGGACCTCAAGTTATTTTAACAGGAATGCCACTACTACCATAAGAAGGGCCACATCAAGAAATTCTGCGACTCATTGAAGAATGATTAGAGGAAGAAGGGGATTGCCACTGAGGGCAAGGATGAGGGTCACACGGCAGCCACCATTTCGACTGAGGAGGAGGACGTCATTTTTGTTGGTGACGACATCACAGCTGCACTTGCGTGTGATAACCGATACTGGATTGTTGATTCTGGAGCCTCTGCGCATGACTCCCACAATAGCGAGTTATTTTCCACTTACAGCACTCATGACTGTGGGGTGTCGAGGATGGGCAATGGGGATACTGATGCGCGTCGGCAAGTGCACCGGTCGCTGTCAAGTAATAATTGTGGAGAATAAATTCCCCGGATGTCGGTCTCTTGAGGAATGCAGGATGGGTGATCAAATCGTGCAGTGAATATTGTTACACAAGCGTTTCACAAACACAGCAAGGGGTTTTTGGTTGGTTTTCCTAATTTTAACAACAATAAAAGAGATGCGGGTCGAGAACACCGCTTCGCAACGTGAGGTGGATGCAACGGCCGCGATGCCGTGCTTCGTGAGGCGAATGAAGTGGACTCAGGCGCGAGAGAGTGAGGGTCGCAAACACCTCTTCACAACCGTCATTAGCTCTTGCCAACACGGAGCAAACGCCTTGCGTGCGTGTGTGAGTGAGTGCGCTTGAACGTGGTGAATCACAACCAACCCATGAATAAGAACACAGAAACATTCATTCTCATCAAGTAAACATCACAATATTCATTTAGTAAAAGATTCAAAGGGGTACAATCAAGGAAAGAGGAAGGAGATAACCGGCGGTGAAGACTAGCGGCCGTTCACGGCCGGAATGGTAGGTTGTCGGGCTACCTCCGGACTCGGGCGGACGATGCTTCCGGCGTAGAGGGCTGTCACAATCTCCCTACGTGCTCCGTTGTCTTCGACTCAAGGTCTCTTCTTCTTCTCACCGGGCGGAAAGCGAAAATGATTGCTTGGAGGCTTGCGGATGATGGAGAACACTCACGGGCGATGGAGGATGTCTAGGAATGGACCGAGGAAGCTTCCCCTTGCGTAGGAGATGAAGTAGGGGCGATCCAAGGGGGCGGTCGGCGGCGTACGGAACAGAAATCCCGCTCCCGGAATGAATTATCGCCCTAAAATCGCAACAGGCGCTTAAATAGGCGCTGGATTAAACACTGCGCACGATCATTGGCGCACGACCAGTGGTCGTGCGCACTGGAATCCTGCGATCGTGCGCACTGCCTGGACAGAACCTGCAAGAGATGAAGTTATAAAATAAAATGCTCGCACGACCAGTGGCGCACGACCGTTGATCGTGCGCACTAGCGTCGGTGGTCGTGCGCAATAGGTGAGACAGAACTCATAAAATTACTATTAAGTGCGCACGGACAGTGGCGCACGACCGGTGGTCGTGCGCACTGGAGTTGATGGGCGTGCGCACTGCACCAGACAGAACTCGTAAAAAGGGGCTAAGTGCGCACGATCAGTGGCGCACGACCAGTGGTCGTGCGCACTAGAACAAGTGATCGTGCGCAGTGTTCCTGTGCAGAATTGCACCGGGAACACTTGCACGCCTCCTATTCCAGCACAAACACAGATCTAGCCACCGAAAGTGGCACTTAACAACATATGAGTACTATGAAAGGAAATAAACACGAAAACACACCAAAGTGGGCCAAAATGTGCACCTAGCATGGGTTATCAATTATAAACTATAATAAGGCTAAAGTGCGTGATATTGACTAAATAATGGCCCGGATGAGTCCATGAAGGTGTATATAATCAGGACTCATCACACCCCCAGACTTAACTGTTTGCGCGTCCCGAGCAAACGAATCCGGCGGAAGTTGAAAAAGATAATTAAAATAGCGAATTACGCAGGGGAGTACAGTGCGAAGTAACACACGCATGCGAGTAGGAATTCTAGTAGAAGAAGATTCTAGCTATGCTAACTAATTTACGTAAGTACTAAAGCGTACTCAAAGATTTAATTGTACTCAGTGGGTGAATTATGAAGAATTTGACGATCATGCCCGGTATGGAAGTGACGAGACGCTGAGGCGGGTGTTGCAAAAGATCGGGGCTTGGGAATAACTCCGCTGAAATCCATCAACGTCGTGAACCATACGCTTGCCCGGTCACACTCTCTCCACGGCGCTAGCAAACTCGCAAATCAAATCAGTAGGACTTATAGGATTAAAACGGGGCTTAGGTTACGGAATGATATGCAAAGATAAACATGACGGCTACGCAACCCAAATGAGCCAACGGCACACTGCACCTTACAAAACCAAACAACTATGCTCGTGTGACACACCCCCAGACTTATCATGAAAACCAGGTGTGCACACAGCCTACTTTACAAATACCAACAGATTTTTCTCTTTAGCTTGGGGGGATTATTTTCAGGATACTCTTTTTTTTTTTTTTTTTTTTATATTTTTCTTCTTTCAAGCAACCTCCAGTTGGTTCAAAATCAGCGGATAGACAATATTTTCTCTTCAAAACACAATGATACCACACACCACACAAGTTGGAAATTATGAGCACAGTTAAAACATTTTTTTGGTTGCGGGCGTAGGATAGGCTTCAGGCTTTGGTGGATGAGGAGGAGCTGAACATAAAAATGGTAGGCACAAATTTGGCTTGCAAAGGCGAATGAAAGGGGCATGGAATAACAAAGCTCAAACTAGCCAAATGGTGGCCTACATCATGCTTGACTCAACAAGTAGCTCTCACCCATGCTTCAAGAGTCGCTTGGGGCAAGTTCTTAGCCCACGAGAAAGATAAACCTTCCTCCCGACTCGAGCAACACACGTTTAGCGACCGCACACACACAACACCGGGTTATCATCAATTTCATTCGAATTCACCACTTGAGTACATTAAATCTAAATTTACGCAGAGATACTGCACATAAATTAAATGCATAAAGAAAATCTAATTCTACGCAAATTCTACTATAGCATGCGAAGCGACTAGAACACTACATGAGTCGACACTGCGCTCCAAATAATAATTCCTGTGTTAATAGCCTATTTCACATTCCAACCAAACTAGTTTAAACGGAACAACACAAAAGAAAGCACGCACTCAAGTGGGTGAAGTGGTGTGTGAAGATGAACGATACTAAATAACTGAAATTAAAATACTTCTAGTATGCGAATGAGATGAGCATGTGCAGTGGGTGACAAAGAAACGGCTCTCCCCCAGACTTAATCAAAACCATACAACATAATGATATGACGGTGAAAATCAAAATTGAAAGCTAGGGAAGAAGTTACCCAATGCTCAGCACGTGAGCATACCAGAAGAATGGCGTTTAAAATCAAGACAATCCGCAGCATCCACCATCGAACACAAAACCTGCAAGCAAAACTCAAAACAACAAAAGCAAAAACAAAAACTGAACTAGGAAAAGGAAATATATAAAAAAAACGGAAATCTGGGTTGTCTCCCAGTAGCGCTTTCATTTAACGTCCTTAAGCTGGACCAAATACCTGTATTAGCATTGTTTATAAAGAGTGCAGGAATTTAGAAGACATACTCAAAAATAGTTCATTACAGCAATTAAAAACACGCATCAACTAAAAGCGCTCTTGTGGTGCGCATCTCCTGTAGCATGTAGGCGGGAGGTGAAGGCTTTAGGGCCAGCACTGGTATTACCCAATGCTCCCCTAACCTCCGCCATCTTGCTACGAAGAGCGGCAGCACGAGCGTCACGCAGAAGTTTTTCTTTTTTCAGTTTGGTGACGGTTGGAGATTGCCACCGTTGTGAACTCTCAGATTTTTCCTCCTTAGAATCAGGTGGCGTCACTTCCGGTGTCACTGTGACCACCGGATCGGCCCAAGAGACGGAACGCTTAAACAGTTTATTACACGATTCATCACAAGAAGAAAAATAATCAGCATTCTTGACTAAATCCACATCATCATTTCCCGGACAGCCGTCATCCTCCTTCTCGGCGTCGAATTCTTTCCGAAAGTCAATCACTTCCTCCTCATCAGATTTGAACTCCTCCATTTCCCCTTTACCTGTTTCTTGGAAATGCGTCTTCCCTGCACAACTCAGAAGTTCATCAGAAATAACAAGAGGGGGAGGAGTGGATGTGTCGGCTCTAGCTTCGAGATGAATGGGCTGCAGCGCCGTGTTAGGTAAGATGACACACCCCGTGGCAAAGTCAAGGGTGGCGCCGCTCTCTTTCAAGAACGGCACCCCCAAGATAGGGATGGATTGATTTTCCCGGGGGCCCAACACCTGAAAGTCCGCGACCACAGTTGTCCCCTCAACTATTACTTCCACGTTTCTCACCTCTCCCTCGGATTGAATAATGGTGCCGTTAGCGAGAATCAGCGATTTCTTTTCCTCTGTGTTAATCTCCAATTGAAGTTTCGCAACATCTTGCAGCGCAATAACATTGCGAGAGGAACCGGAATCGCATAGAGCCTTTGTTTCAACCTGATTGATGGAACACGAGATTGTCAGCTCACTCGGATTGGCATCCACCACATCCCCCAAACTTTTCCCTTGATCAATGGGATTCTTTTCCGTATTACTGGGAAGGGACCCCTGCGAACGCTCAGTTAGCGCTTGGGCCAATTGGCCCAAGTGCGTCTCCAAGTTTCGCATAGATGCAGTTTGGTTTGCCATATTCGAGTTAGCTACAAGCATGAATTTTTCCATCATTTCTTCTAAATTACTCTTCTTTTGAGTCGGGGGTGCTTGGTTGTAATCCGGGTGCGGCGGCCTCGGTTGGCTCCCGGAGGCGTAAGCATCATTTTGATGCTGCCCCGGTGACCATCGTTGGTCGGGCGTGTTGGGATTCCACGAGAAGTTCGGATGACTTCTCGCTCCCGGATTATAAGTGTTATTATACGGCGCCCCCTTGGACTGATTTCCAACATAATTCACAGATTCATTTAAAGACAAGTGCACGAAATCACCTACCACTTGGTTCCCCGAGCATTCGTAAGCATGGTGGCCTCCACCTCCACATCCTTCACAAGTAATGATGGCAGCAGATGGAGACGGAGAAGGAAGAGAATCAACCATGAAGAGTCCTCGGCTGCTTCTTGGAGCGTTTCTCCCTGCAGTCCAGAAGGTACTGTGGGAGGCAGTGTCACGCAAAATCCGCAGGGCATCTTCAGGGGTGTGGTTCATCAATGTACCACCGGCCGCAGCATCGATCATTGCCCTATAATTGGGCTCGATCGCGAAGTAGAACAATTCAACCACATTCCATGGCTGGAGCTCGTGGCCAGGGCAACGGCGAAGGAGTTCATTGAGGCGCTCCCAAGCTTCCGCAAGAGTCTCTTGATCCAACTGCCGAAATGTGGCGATTTCACGCCGCAAGCTTACAATCTTATCCACCGGGTGGAATTTAGCCAGGAATTTGGATGCAAGGGCATCCCATGTTGCAGCAGTCCCGGGCGGGATGGAATGAAGCCATACTTTTGCTTTATCACGGAGGGAGAAGGGGAACAGTCTCAGTTTGACTGTGTCATCAGCAATGCCCGCATAGCGGAAAGTTCCGCAAATATCAGAGAATTCTGCCAGATGCAGATGCGCGTCTTCGCTAGCCATCCCCGAAAACTGAGCATGGTTTCGGATAATGTTTAAGATCGCCGGCTTTATCTCAAACTGATTGTTCATGATATTGGGCCCAAAGCCCGGATACACGCTTCCAGCAGTGGGGGTGGTATAATCTCTCATAGTACGAGGCCGAGGTCTCTCCGCCTCCTGTTCATCAGTGGCCGGATTTTGCCCCTCATCGTGCACTCGCGCATCAGCATCATTCGGGTTCACATGATCACCCATGGCTGCTTGCAGAGCCGCAGCACGCCTTCGCGCGCGAGCGGTTCGTTCGATTTCTGGGTCAAAAGGTGCAAGTTCACCTGCAATCTGCCTCTGCATGCACTGTCAACAACAAGAAGAAAATGAAAAGATCAAAAACAACTGCTCGTGTAACGAGAGTCACGACACAAGACGATACACGCCTGCGTTCCCCGGCAACGGCGCCAAAAACTTGATGCGCGTCGGCAAGTGCACCGGTCGCTGTCAAGTAATAATTGTGGAGAATAAATTCCCCGGATGTCGGTCTCTTGAGGAATGCAGGATGGGTGATCAAATCGTGCAGTGAATATTGTTACACAAGCGTTTCACAAACACAGCAAGGGGTTTTTGGTTGGTTTTCCTAATTTTAACAACAATAAAAGAGATGCGGGTCGAGAACACCGCTTCGCAACGTGAGGTGGATGCAACGGCCGCGATGCCGTGCTTCGTGAGGCGAATGAAGTGGACTCAGGCGCGAGAGAGTGAGGGTCGCAAACACCTCTTCACAACCGTCATTAGCTCTTGCCAACACGGAGCAAACGCCTTGCGTGCGTGTGTGAGTGAGTGCGCTTGAACGTGGTGAATCACAACCAACCCATGAATAAGAACACAGAAACATTCATTCTCATCAAGTAAACATCACAATATTCATTTAGTAAAAGATTCAAAGGGGTACAATCAAGGAAAGAGGAAGGAGATAACCGGCGGTGAAGACTAGCGGCCGTTCACGGCCGGAATGGTAGGTTGTCGGGCTACCTCCGGACTCGGGCGGACGATGCTTCCGGCGTAGAGGGCTGTCACAATCTCCCTACGTGCTTCGTTGTCTTCGACTCAAGGTCTCTTCTTCTTCTCACCGGGCGGAAAGCGAAAATGATTGCTTGGAGGCTTGCGGATGATGGAGAACACTCACGGGCGATGGAGGATGTCTAGGAATGGACCGAGGAAGCTTCCCCTTGCGTAGGAGATGAAGTAGGGGCGATCCAAGGGGGCGGTCGGCGGCGTACGGAACAGAAATCCCGCTCCCGGAATGAATTATCGCCCTAAAATCGCAACAGGCGCTTAAATAGGCGCTGGATTAAACACTGCGCACGATCATTGGCGCACGACCAGTGGTCGTGCGCACTGGAATCCTGCGATCGTGCGCACTGCCTGGACAGAACCTGCAAGAGATGAAGTTATAAAATAAAATGCTCGCACGACCAGTGGCGCACGACCGTTGATCGTGCGCACTAGCGTCGGTGGTCGTGCGCAATAGGTGAGACAGAACTCATAAAATTACTATTAAGTGCGCACGGACAGTGGCGCACGACCGGTGGTCGTGCGCACTGGAGTTGATGGGCGTGCGCACTGCACCAGACAGAACTCGTAAAAAGGGGCTAAGTGCGCACGATCAGTGGCGCACGACCAGTGGTCGTGCGCACTAGAACAAGTGATCGTGCGCAGTGTTCCTGTGCAGAATTGCACCGGGAACACTTGCACGCCTCCTATTCCAGCACAAACACAGATCTAGCCACCGAAAGTGGCACTTAACAACATATGAGTACTATGAAAGGAAATAAACACGAAAACACACCAAAGTGGGCCAAAATGTGCACCTAGCATGGGTTATCAATTATAAACTATAATAAGGCTAAAGTGCGTGATATTGACTAAATAATGGCCCGGATGAGTCCATGAAGGTGTATATAATCAGGACTCATCAGATACGTCCAAGGTACTTGGGCGTGGAGACAAGCACTTGAAGATGAGTACTGGGGCCCTACTTGTTCTGAGGGATGTTAGACATGTGCCAGACATTCGCTTCAATCTAATATTTGTTGGCAGACTTGGAGACGAAGGACACCTGAGTGTCTTTGGAGGAGACATCTGGAAGCTGATCAAGGGATCACTTGTGATGTCCAGGGGTTATAGAGATTCTGGATTGTATTACATGGAGGGGAGGCCTGATGTTGCTCATGCCAACTCCGTCAGGGATGAGGCATCCACCTCCTTATGGCACAGGAGGCTGGCACAGTATAGCCAGAAAGGTTTGGGATGTCTGGCGAAGAATAAGCTGATCAGTGACATTTCAGGTGATCACTTAAAGAGGTGTGACCACTATATGGCTGGGAAATAGAACATGATTTCATTCCACAGCCACGCGTCCACCAGGAGATCAGAGCCGCTGGAGCTTGTTCACACTGATGTGTGCGGACCACTGAAGGTCCAGACCAGAGGAGGAGCATCATACTTCGTCACTTTCATTGACGACCATTCGAGGAAGCTTTGGGTTTATGCCATCAAGACCAAAGATCAGGTTCTCAATACTTTTAGGAGATTCCACGTTGAGGTGGAGAGACAGTCTGGGAAGAGACTGAAGTGCATCAGGTCTGAAAACGGGGGAGATTACATTGGTCCCTTTGATGAATACTGCAGGGACCATGACATCAGACATGAGAAGACCCCGCTGAAGACACCATAGCTGAATGGCGTAGCTGAGAGGATGAACAGGACACTGATGGAGAGAGTTCGATGCATGCTTTCTGAGTCGAAGCTGCCAGGGATGTTTTGGGGCGAGGCTCTTCTTACTGCAGCGCATGTCATCAACCTCTCGCCGAGTTCAGCATTACAGGAGGATGTCCCAGATAGGGTCTGGTATGGGAAAGACCCCTCTTACAGTCACTTGCAGGTATTTGGCTGCAAAGCCTTTGTGCACGTCCCCAGGGATGAGAGATCGAAGTTGGATTCGAAGACCCGACAGTGTATTTTCTTGGGATATGGCTACAGTGGAGCGTTTGGGTACAGGTTCTTTGATCTAGTTTAGAAGAAGCTTGTACGTAGCCGTGATGCTGTTTTCTGTGAGGATCGGACTGTTGGTGATCCTGAGGGGACCATTGAGTTTGAGGTTGACTCTCGTACTGCTGCAGAGTCAGCTATGGTTGGAGATGACGACATTGAGGAGGATACTGAGCCCGAGCCAGCACAGGGTACTGATACCCTTTCGGATCATGATATCACCACTGATGGTGAACCATGAGTCACTGAGGACATTGCTGATGATGTGGCTGCACCGGTCCCTGAGCCTGCCTTGCGGAGATCCGATCAAGCCAGGCACCCACCCGCTAGATATTCTGCATCAGAGTTCATACTGCTGACTGATGCGGGGGAGCCTGAGTGTTATGATGAGGCTGTAGAGAGTACAGAGAAGCGCCAGTGGATGGCTGCTAGGCAGGATGAGATGCAGTCGCTGCAGAAGAACCACGTGTATGACTTGGTGAGATTTCCTAAGGGAAAGATGGTCTTGAAGAATAGGTGGATTTTTAGGGTGAAGCAGGGAGACTCCTCCACACCTCCCAGATACCAGGCCAGGCTGGTGGTGAAGGGTTTTGGACAGCGACAGGGTGTTGACTTCGATGCGATCTTCTCACCAGTGGTGAAGATGTCATCTATTCGTGTTGTCCTTGGCCTCGCTGCGAGGCTTGATTTGGAGATTGAGCAGATGGACGTCAAGACCGCCTTCCTGCATGGCGATCTTGACAAGGAACTTTACATGGAGCAGCCTGAGGGTTTTAGTGTCGGGGGAAAGGAAGGTCTGGTGTGCCGCTTGTAGAAGAGTTTGTATGGCCTGAAGCAGGCCCCACGACAATGGTATAGGAAGTTTGATTCTTTCATGGGAGAGATCGAATTCAGGAGGACCACCCTTGACCACTACGTGTTCATCAAACAGTATGCTCCAGAGGATTTCATCATTCTGCTACTGTACGTGGATGACATGTTGATCGTCGGGAGGAACACTGCTCGCATTGCTGTGTTGAAGCAGCAGTTGAGTTCCACTTTTGAGATGAAGGATCTGGGTGCTGCGAAGACCATTTTGGGGATACACATTCACAGAGACAGGTGAGCCAGATTGCTTTGGTTATCACAGGAGCGGTACATCCGCAAAGTGCTGCAGAGATTTGATATGGATCAGGCGTAGAAGGTGAGCGTGCCTCTTGCAGCTCACTTCAGGCTTACCGCGGATCAGTACTCCAGCACACCCGAGGAGATCGAGGCTATGCAGAAGGTTCCATATGCATTTGTAGTTGGGAGCCTCATGTATGTGATGGTGTGTACTCGTCCAGACATTGCACATGCGGTTGGGACCGTCAGTAGATTTCTCTCCAACCCTAGGAGAGAGCATTGGAGCGCAGTGAAGTGGATACTGAGATACCTGCAGGGGATGTCAGACTTGACCCAGAGATTTGGAGACAGTGAGCCAGAGCTATTGGGCTACACTGATGCTAACATGGCTGGAGATGTAGACTCCAGGAGGTCGACGTTCGGATACATGATTATGTTTGCAGGGGGAGCTGTCTCGTGGGCGTCGAGACTGCAGATGTTCGTTGCACTGTCCACTACAGAGGCTGAGTTTATTGCGGTTACTGTGGTCGGGAAGGAGTTGCTTTGGATGAAGAGGTTTATCAAAGAACTTGGATTCACTCAGGACCGATACACACTCTTGTGTGACAGTCAAAGCGCTATTCATCTGGGGAAGAACCCCACGTTTCACTCGAGGTCGAAGCACATCGAGACTCGGTATCATTGGATACGAGATGTCCTGGAGCAGAAGGAGCTTGATCTTCAGAAGGTGCACACTAATGATAATGGGGCAGACATGCTGACCAAGACCGTGCCAAGGGGGAAGTTCGAGCATTGCGTTAGAATCGTCGGGATGGCGGTTTCTTCCGCCTCGATGTGAAGGGGGAGATTTATTGGGTGTGGTTCCCATCCGAGTCGGACAAAAACCACCGGGTACACGATAACCCGTTATCGTTTTGTTGGTTTTGTTAAAAAAAAGAACAACAAAAAAACAACAAAAACCTAATCTGATCTCTCCCTCTCTCTCTCGATTTTTCTTTTTGCAAAACTGTCGCAGCCCTCAACTCTCCCTCTCGCTCTCATTTTTTATAACCGTCGCAGGTCTCCATCTCCCCCTCTCTCTCGGTTTGGAGAGTAGCCGCCGCCTGGAGGTGTTAAAGGGGGCCGCCTAGAGGTTTTAAAGGGGGCTGTTTGGAGGTGTTAAAGCCGCCGCCTGGAGGTGTTGAAGTGGGGGGGGGGCACCTGTGAAGGTGTTGTTGCCGTCGACTGTTGAATTTGTTTGAAGGGGGTCACCGCCTCCTGTTGTGCCATTGGAGGGACTAGCCCGTCTGCCGTCTATTGCAGTTTTTGGGGAGGTGTTGCCTGCCTTTGTTCGTGGCTTGAAGGTTGAAGAACGGGGTCGAAAGAGGCTGCCCACAGCCGTCCTTCTTCGTGGCTTTAGAGAACGTCATCTTTGACATTGGGATGAATTTTTCAATCCGTCCGGGTAACGACTTCTCAGCTTACTTGTAATTCTCTTATCAAACATTGTGCTTGTGTGTGTCTGTTGGAAGAGAAAGGTTGTGTAGATCCTGTGTGGATTGTGGTTGTGGTGGAGTGGAGATCCTTTTGTGGATCGGTGGTGGGAAAGCCTGTAATTGTTGCATGTGATTTTCACACATTTTTAGTGGAGGCTTTCCGGGTTGGACTCCGATCGTTCCGTGGTTTTTCACCCGTTTGGGTTTTCCACGTTAAAATCTCCTGTGTGCTTTACTATTTCCGAATTGCATTTTTGTTTTCTATTTGCATACCGCCGAACGCGGTCGCACAGGTGCTTGCTCGAATTGCAACAGGTACTCTGGTCGGGATTGTTTGCTCGCATTCCCAATATTTTTAACGTGAAAAACCTCAAAAAGAGGTGAAAACCACGCGGTCGGGGCTGTCTCGACCAAACTTTTCTATTCTTGGTTGTACAATGCTTTTGAGAGAAAGCGAGGGCGACAAGCTTCTCGTTGCAATCGCTAGGGGTGAGAGAGAGATTTGCTTGGAGGTTGACAGGTCACCGGTCGCGAAGCTTTCTTTTTGCTTGCTACAGTGGGGAGCACTGCACTCTGGGTGCTTTGATGTCTTCTACTGGTGCTCGAAAGCTGACCAGGTGCGCTCTGCGCGTCTCGATGTCTGCGGCTTCTCTCCTGGAGTGTGCAGAGGAATCTGGAGCGGTGGACTTGTTGTTGTCCGGAAGGCTTGCTGTGGGGTGCGGAACGTGCTCTGCCGCGGTGCGCTCGAAGGAGGAAGAAGAATGCCTTCGAAGGATTTTCAAGGCGCTCGAAGATCTTTGAAGGAATCTTCGAAGACGGAGATCTTCAAGGGGTTCCTTGAGGAGCTCTCACATGCGTTAGAGGCGGAGTCGGAGGAGGAGAAGATTGAAATGAAAGAGACCCTGTGATCCTATTTATAGGCTCCATGGGTGATTACGGTGGTTATGCAGTTATCTGCAGACCGTAACCACCTTAATTGTTATTCGCATGCCGGAACTTTATGATTTATGACGAATATTTTTATAATATTTCTACGCGCACACCCACACGGTTATTCACATGCCCATATTCGGTGTTTACGTCGGTGGTTATGCGGGTGGTTACTCGCACATCGGGCGGGGGGATCGTGTGGGTACGATCGGACAGCGGAGAAGGGTCGACCGGTTGTGGTGGCCGGCGACGAATCCCCGACCGCGGGAGGCCGTCCGGGGAGGAGGGAGCGACGGACGGCGGGGGCCGGGCGCGACATTTCGCAACCGTGGGCATGCGACCGCGAGGTGCGGCGGCGGCCGGCCGCGAGGCCGGACACGGGCCTCGCGGCCGCGGGCGCGTGGTCGCGAGACGCGGCCGCGGGCGCGTGGTCGCGAGACGCGGCCGCGGCCGGGACAATTGGTGCAATGGCGGCGATTGGTGTGTGGATCGCGCGTGATGATCGCGCATGTGGTGGTTTTCTCCATAATCCTCACTAAATTAGTGGGGTTCATGGGAATTTTGGCTATTTGTAGCCCGAAATTTCTATAAATTAAGGAGACCCCTAGCTATGTAACAAGACACTAGAACTGGAATATTTCTTATTTTTCTGTGCAAACTTTAAATGTGAGAATTGCGAAGGTTATGATTTTCTAAAAAGTTTTGTGTAAAATAATGATTGGATATACCATCTATCAATATTTTCTAGCCACGTGCTTTGAATCCGTGGAGTTTCGTTGTCTTTCTCAAATGTTCACTAATTATCTCATCTGAAGTTATTTATAATGGCTCATTTACTAGTGTGTTATTTTTGTGGTCTCGCCATCTGAGTCCTCGGACGGGCTTCGTAAGAAGGGCAATGTCCCTCCTTTAGCTTCACACTTATGTATCGGTGCAAATTTTCTTTGTGTTAGTAGCATATATAATCATTTTTTTCGACAAAGCTATAGTGGTCTTCTCATGATTACCCTATCTAAGGTGATCATATTTTGATGTGCTGACTTCGTTAGCAATGTCGGATTGATAGGTTGAATTGGGTGAATTCTTATCATTCCATAGTTTGTAAAAAAAAAATTTAACATCTAACATTTGAACTTTAACAATCTTTCTAAAGCAAACATATTGTGAAGATTTAAGGGTCTTTGAGTTGTTATTATCCAGTGTATTCTTGTTTTCAGCCACGAAATAAAACTTCTTTGAAAGAGATGATGTGACAAGCATTACTCTCTACAAGAACGTTTCCCAAATTAGGCTTTGTATTCCAAAATAGAAGAATTTTATGTTAGCTTTTGTTAACGTACCTACGGGATCATCATAGCGGTTTGGCCTTTTCAACGATGATTAATAGAAGACTGCCAATTTTTCATTTTGTCGTCCCAAGTGAGACTTTGATACCATCTTGATGTTGGTTTATTTAGATGAAGCAATGCAAATATCAAATATTCATAGTAACAAAGATTATCGTACCAGAAATACTAATGTGCTTACAAAATCTAATCAGTTAGATTTCTAAATGAAAAGCATGAAAAATTCAATTTTATTGACCACTAAGGTGATATGTTATGAGGTTAAGCTATCAGAGTGAAGCAACCTAAGGATGCACATCGATGATGATCTAGGAGCGCACCTTTGGAACTCTGGTGGGAACTAGAGTTGCTCCCCTTCTAAATGTAATCGAGAAGAGTGACAGTGAAGGTGAGAGAAGAAAGTAGAAAAAGACAGATATAACTAAATTTTGAATATAACTCTCCATGCACTCATTCTCATATTTTTTTTATAATAAAAAATTGTTTATTTATTGATAAAAAGGTACAAATACAATAAAATCAAGTAGCTAAAGAAACAACACTTGCAACAAACAAGGAAGAACCCCATTATATAATGACGCAAATATAATATCAAAAGCTAGAACTCCTCTGAATCAATGCTTGAAAATCAAGAGATTATTTAGGATGATAGGTTCTTCTACTGATTCGAGGAGATATATGCTTACGATAGATTTTTTCTATCTTTATTTTTTTCTCTTTTTAACCTTCCATTCACCTTCGTATTCATCGTAATGCTCCATCTTCATGTTCAGCTATGCATGTATGATCTTCAAACCCTTAACTATCGGAGATTACAATTGTCACCGGTTCATTAGTTATGGTATTAAAGTTTCCAGGAGCCATAACCACCCGCTGGTCTTCCTTCTCGCTATAAGCAACCCAATTTGATGTAACCACTACTAACTGAACAAGTATAGGAGATGCATGACAATGAGCAAAGTGGGACATCTGCAATCTAGTCTTACTGGAGTATAGTCGGGTGCCAACAACAGAAATTGAAACAATAAATTTTTAAACACCAAAGAATTCTTAAGTCATACCTTTTTGAAATCATCCTCTGAGGCAAAGGTAAGAATCAAATGACGATGGTCAATCTGCGCAACCCTGCATTCATGATCCAAACTCAGCTCATGTGCTAAGAAAGTTGTAGAAACACACGAAAGGAGAGAAATAATAAATAATTTTATTAATTTCTCAAAACATTGTCAAACTTACATACATGTATTTGTACACTTATATAGAAGAAGAGAGAGGAGTAGAAATCTCATGCTAAGATGCAGGACTAAATTCTAAAGAGGCAGTGGGCTTTAGATGGGCCTTATTACATATTTTCTTTAACACTCCCCTGCAAGATGGAGCATACAGATCGTAAGTACCAAGCTTGAGCAAGGACTGATAGTATAACGGTCTAGGTATGGCCTTGGTGAGAATATTAGCAACTTGCCCAGCAGCAGGAACATGTTTTGATACCAGTTTCTTCAATTGAACCTTCTCCCGAATGAAATAACAATCAACTTCAACGTGTTTGGTTCGTACATGGAATACATGATTCTTGGCAATGTGTATGGTAGCTTGACTATTGTAAAATAGAGTGGCCGGTGAGAAAAGTTTGACTCTCAAATCACCTAGGAGACTTTCTAGCCATGTAAGCTTAGACAAAACAATGACCATTGAACGATACTAGGCTTCAACAGATGAGCGAGAAACCACAGACTGCTTATTGTTGCGCCAGGTAATAAGGAGTCCTCTGAAGTAAGCACAGAATCCACTTGTGGAGCGTCGATCATCTAGAGAGCCAGCATAGTCAGTATCAAAATAGGCAATCATGGATAGAGAAGAGGAAGAAGGTTTTTATACTAGCCCTTGTCCAGGAGCAGTCTTCAAATATCTGAGGATGTGCTCGACAACCTGGAGATGAGATGTCTGTGGAGCATGCATTAATCGACTGACAACTCCAACATCAAATGAGATACCAGGTCTTGTTACTGTAAGATAAATCAGCTTTACTACAAGACGATGATAATACTCAGGGTTTGCTAGAAGTAGACCAGAGTCGGAGTCATGAGCATAGAGCATGTGGTTGACATCCATAGGAATATCAGCAGACTTGCATCCTAAATAGCCAGCATCATGAAGAAAATCAAGAAAGTAATTTCGTTGAGATAGGACGAGACCATCAGGACATTTTGCTACCTCAATGCCAAGGAAGTACCGAAGGTTTTCCAAATCTTTAGTTTGAAAAACTGAGTTCAAGTGTTGCTTGATCATTTCTATTCCTTTGGAGTCATCGCCTGTAATCAGAATATCAATGACATAAACTAAGTGAATCACTGTGCCTGTTGGTCGATGACGAGTAAAGAGAGAGATGTCAGACGATCTTCGAGTGAATCCAACATCACAAACAACCTTACTAAATTTTTCAAACCATGCACGAGGAGATTGTTTGAGACCATAAATAGTTTTCTTAAGGTGACAAACACGAGACTCCCCCATGATCTCAAACCCGGGAGGTTGGTGCATGTAGACAGTCTCTAGAAGGTCGTCATTGAGAAAAGCATTCTTGACATCCAATTGATGTAAGAACTACTGTCAATGAACAACTAAGAAGATCAGGACACGAACAGTGTCCAACTTGGTGACAGGTGAGAAGGTCTCATCATAATCGATGCTTGGTTATTGAGTAAACCCCCAAGCCACAAGACCAGCCTTTAGGCATTCAACTGTCCCGTCTGTGGCATGTTTGATCGCAAAGACCCACTTACATCCCACACATGTCTATCTTGGAGGAAGAGGGACAAGATCCCAAGTCTGATTAGACTAAGGAGCAGTCATTTCTTCATCCATGGTTGCACGCCACCCCGGATGTTGGAGATCTTCCTGCAAAGAGTTAGGTATATAAATGGAGGATAATGAAGTGGCGAATTTGAGAAGTGTTAGGTAGAGGCGAGGCAAGGATAAATAATTAGCCAGTGGTTGAGTTATATATATTGGTGCTGGATCATCAGATTGCGAGGTATCACTAGTAGAGGGTAACTGCTGGAGGGCATCAGATCTAAGATGATGACGAGTGTACACACGAAGAGGTGGTTTGGATGGTACTGGAGTCGGGGTTGGAAGGAGTGGTGGGAGATGAGACGTAACAGAGACGGTAGGACGTGGTAGAAGTAGAGGTGTAGGATGAACTGGATGAAGGGAGTGAAAAGGATGGTCCTCGAGGAAAGTGACATCCGTAGAAAGGACAACTTTGCGATCATTGGGAGAGTAGTACGCATACCCTTTTGTAGTGCGGTAGTAACCAATGAACATATATTTTATATCATAAGGAGCAAGCTTGTCAGTGGAAGGACCAAGAAAATGAACATAGCAGGTACATCCAAAATTGCAAGGTGTGGCAGAAAAGCGGGGATGTGGAAGGAAAATGAAGACTAAAAAGAGTCGCAAAGTTGAGAATAGATGAGGGCATGAGATTGATGAGATGGCAGGCTGTAGAAACCGCGAAGTTCTAGTAATGTTTGGATACCTGTATTTGAAATATTAGGGAGCGTGCAACATCAAGGTGATGATTTTTCTGCTTGGCCACACCATTTTGTTGGGGCGTATAATCACACGAATTTTGTCAGTGCGGAGTATCTTAAGAGTACTGGAGAACTGAGTACGAGTCTCAGTAATAAAAGCACGAACGATAGAGATGATTTCAACACAATCACAAAGTAAATACAACCAGGTCATGCTTGAGTAATCATCAATATATGAAATAAAGTAATGATACCCATAAACACTAGATGTTTTATATGGTCCCCAAATATCAAAATATATAAAAACAAAAGGAGCATTACTCCGAGTACAGTTAGGGAGAAAAGATGAATGATGTTGTTTGTCAAAGATACATTATTCGCAAGTAAATTCATGGAGGGAGATATCGGGAAGAGCTTTCTTGAGGATTTGGAGGGGAGCATGCCCAAGACGTCAATGGCAATCAACAAAAGAGACAGAGGATTGGACCGTAGATGGAACATCCAAGATATATAGCCTATTAGACAGCCTCCCCTTACCAATGATACTCTTTGTCCGTAGATCCTACACAATAAACGAGGAGGGAGAGAATGTTACACAGCAATCAAGGTCCTGAGTAAGATGGCTAATAGAAAGAAGGTTAAAATGAAGGCCTGAAACATGAAGAACTGAACACAGAGAGTGAGTTGGAGTGAGGGGAAGATCAGCAGCGCAAGAAACTGGGGTGGTGTCACCATTAGCCACAATGATGAACTTGGGATGTGCAAATTATAAGTACTTAGGCGGTTTCTGCAGAGTAATATGGTGTGTGGCACCCGTGTCCACAATCCAGGTGGAACTATAGGTGAGAAAAGAGATACCTTCATTGGATATAGACGCAACGGAACCAGATGAACGATTGATCATCCCCTAGAGATGTTGGAGTTGGGTGCACAAGGCATCAATGTCATTATGGGTGGTGGAGGTAGGATCGACCGCAATGGATGCATGTTGTTGTGGGGGCAGACCATGCTTGCAATAGAAGGTGGCCTCAAGGTGACCATCTCGACCGCAGTGTGACCACTTATGATGGGGTCTTCCATTACGTCCCCTGCATCGAGAAGTTGTACGACCTCCATGAGTCGAAGGAGCAGGAGGAGATATGAAAGACTGCTGGAGGATGGTCAAAGAGAGAGTCCCAATAGCATCAGGTGGCGGTGTAACCTTCAAGAGCATAGAACACACATATGACAGAGAGGCAATTGAAGGGGAAGATAGAATTTGAGCCCGAACATTATGAAGATGAGGTGGAACACGAGCAATCATCATGGCAATCCCGAGTGCTTTTTTCTATGCCTGTTGTGATGCAAGGTTCGTTGTGGGAAGCAGATGTTGTATCCATGCCTCAACAAGAGTTTTGGATGGCGCAACAAAGGAGGTCAAGTCTCCTGCCACTCTGGAGTCAAGATTCTGAAGTACTGTGATGATAACGAACATGTGCTAGAGGCTATCCCTGCCAGAATAGAGGGAGTGGAGTTCCTCCCACATGGCCTTGGCCGTCTCATGATACATGACCATCCGATATGGTTCACTGTCCATAGAGTTGAGGATCCATGATTGGACGCGGCCGTCATCACGAAGCCAGTCCTCGGTGGGAGCGGTGGGGGTTACCCATGTCAAATGATGAAGGAGTACTTTGGTCTGCATAACTCGACGAACGGAGTGCACCCACTCAACAAAGTTCTTCTTCCCACTAAGAGAGATAGTGGTTATCCGAAGCTCATCACAGATTTCAGGGATGGTGTAGTAGCATGGGCAGGAAGAGAGGGAACATTAGTTAGATCCATGGAAGAAAAAAAGATAGCAATCACAAGCGGCTAGGAGTAGTTGCTACTAAACGAGCAACAACTACGAGTCGGGGCACGGGAAGACAAGCACTCATGGCAAGAACGGAAGCTAGCGGACAAACTTTCGCGGTCAACCGTCTGCAGAGAGAGATAAGAATCCCGCAGGCAGAGAGGAGCACAGGAAGGACTATTGCGATGAGGAACACCATTAATCGCAGGTCAAATAGGTGGCATGGAGGTCAACACCTGCAGCAAGGGGAGCAATACCTGTGGCAAGGTGAGCAACAACTACGAGCAGGAGATTTGCATAAGAGCTCGCAGCGATGACTTGAGGAGTCGGGACAATAAAGCAAGAGACCGTGAGACAGACGATCACTGTGAGCTTGGCAAGGAAGCGATCCTCTACGGGCTAGCGGGCTGGAGAGTTATGAAGAAGGAGTTAGCCGTGAGAATGGTGACCAGGATCTTGCACCAGGGATGTCGACGAACTTAGTAGGGCTCGCGATCAGAATGAGATGAATCTCGGCAGGAAGCTTCCGCGGCCAGGAGAAATCACTAGCGAACAACACAAGATACTGAGGGAGGCACTGATGAGGTTGGACCCGGTGAGGCTGCAAGCGAACGCTATAAAAACAGCAGTGCAGAAGTAACGAGAGAAGAATAAAATGTAGGGAGGAAAAAAGGCTGTGGTTAATTAAAATGAGATCGTATAAGAGAGGACAAGGCAAAAGTTGCGGTTAAAAACAAGCTAACCGCCCAGACCGGCAAAAGGCGCGGGTGAGGACCCAAAGAAAATTGTAGGATCAGCACTTTGATACCATGTAGAAATTCATGAAAGGGGAGAAATAATATATAATTTTATTAATTTCTCAAAATATTGTCCCACTTACATGTATTTGTACACTTATATAGAAGAAGAGAGAGGAGTACGAATCTTATCCTAAGATGTGAGAATAAATCCTAAAGAGATAATGGGCTTTATATGGGTCTTATTACATATTTCCTTTAACAAAAGTCTTAAACTCTGAAATGGATGGTCGGCCATAGGCACATTTGGCAGCTAAGTAAAACTCTAAAGTCGTTACGGCGGCTAGCATATTTTACAAGCCTAATTCTCCGAAGGTGGGCCCATTCAAAGCCACGTAGGCAGAGGTCAAAGTCAAAGAGTCAACACAAAAGTCAACAGTTTGATATACCAAAATAAAGTCGGCCAGCAGGCATAGTAGAAGAGTTTGTCGAATGCAGCCCTCCATAGTTCGTCGAGCGTAAGAGCAGAAGAAAACCAAGGCGAGTAGGGGTGCACTCGTGCGAGTAGCCCGGATACTCGCCAAAAGGTGGGCGACCATAGGTGATACTTGCCCATTTGCCCGGGGAGATCGCCTCAATGTCGCTAGTCGCCGGGCAGGGGCTCAGCTATAACCCCCCCCCCCCCCCCCCGACCCCCTTGGTTTTCCTATAAATAGGACCCCAGGGGTACTTGGATTGACACCTGAACTTGAGCTCCTGAAACCCAGCTCTTGCATTCTGGAACCTGTCGCACTTGGCCGCTACTCCCAGTACTAGCCAAGTCGGTGCCTTCCTCGTACCCTACTCGACCATTTTTTGGTTGAGGGGAAGTCTCTCTTGAGCTTCTGGGTATGTGCTGGGACCTCCCTGCCGCAGCACCTGGGGTCCTATTTGTTACTCTTCTAGCTTCTTCATCGTTGTCAGTCAAGTCATCTCGTTAGACTGATGGGCGAGTAGCCTCCGGCTGTATTGATCCAAATTTTGGAGCTTAGGATTTTCCTGGCTTCAACACTTTGGTGCGGTGAACGTGGATCATAGCTAGAGGGAGAAAGTTTGGTAGAAATGCGAGATGGTTGTAGTTGATGACCATGCTGAGGTAGTCGGGAACTCGGCTGGTGGTGGCGAGTTTGTGACGTTAGCAGTCTTCGAGGAATTCGCGCGGCGGATAGAAGAATCCTTGCGAGCAGCTCTTCAACCTCGCACGGAAGGAACGACGACCTCGCCTCATCGCCCGATTCTGACCGAAGAAGGTGCTCCCTCTCGGCGAGCAGGGAAGAAGCATGGAGAAGAGCTGGAGCGACCAAGGAGGTCGCAGTTCTACCCGCAAGTCTCGCAGGGAGCAGGCGGAATCCGATTCCGCGAAGAGAAGGAGCAGGCGAGGTACTTCGGTACTCACCAGGTTAGCGAGTATGGGTGCGATACTCTCCGAGAAGAGGGTCATCACCAGTTTGGTGGGAGGAGCCCATTCTGGGAGGAGACCGTTGTCGCGCCAGTGCCAGAAGGATTCAGAGATCCCGCTATGAATTATTACTCGGGGAGATTCGACCCTATCCGTCAGGGGAACAGACGTAACCGGAGGAATAGCCGGAGGAGGAATAGGGATCGGGTCAACCAAGGATGTCAAGAAGGGATCAAGGCCGGAGAGGTAGGAGTGAGTTATGGAGAAGCGGAGCTCGGATCTTTCCGCAAAACAAATTTCCACCAGGCCTACCGCCAGAATGTCGCTCCGACCTCTCACGCGCCACCCCTGCTGGAGGAGATCACTTTCTCGAAGGAGGGCATGTTAGGGAATGAGAATCCCTTCCGTGATGCCCGTGTGATTCAAGCGATCGTCGAAGACTTCACCGTCAACCGAATCCTGGTGTGCAATGGGGGTTCGGTCCGTGTCATTTTTATTTCGTTCTCACGAACACGTTTGATAACCTAGAAGTCGAGGCGAGCAGGATGATGGCCTCGGACGGTACCCTTTTCGATTTCTCAGGTAAGCAAAAGAAGGCGGATGCGGCAGGAAGATCAGCCGCCGTCGTGAAGCTTAATCTAAGATGGGAAGGACCCTTCATCATCCACGAGTCATTAGCAACTGGCAGATATCGCCTGCAGAATCACGAAGGGGAGCTGTTGGAAAACACTTGGAGCAACGACAACCTAAAAAGGTTTTACTCCTGAGCGGGAGTATGTGCACCCCACCCCTGTAAATTTATTGTTCATAAATAAATTCATCACCCCCCTGAAACATGGGGTAGAAAAGAGTTTTTTACATTTAACCTCAAATTAAAAATGTGTTTTCAAGCAAAAGAAGAAGGCAGGCGAAGCCGATCTCCGCGTGAGGTTGGAAAATGGGCCTCCGACTTGATTCTCGTAAAAACCCAGAATGGATGATGGGACGGTGCCTCGGTAGTACGTTCCCTTAAGTCCAAGCCTCTGCAATGACGGCCGAGATCAGCTCCCCCCTTGCACGTTGGCCGCGGTTCCCTCCGACCGCACCTCACACCCGACTGGGGAGATTATCAGGAAGAAGTCTGGACGCCGACCTCCCAATTCGACGAAGGACTGATCGACTTAAACCTATCGTGGAACCCTTAGAGAAAAGTGTGTTTTCAAGAAAAAGAAGAAGGCAGGCGAAGCCGATCTCCGCGTCAGGTTGGGAAACGGGCCTCCGACTTGATTCTCGTACAAACCCAGAACGGATGATGGGACGGTGCCTCGGTAGTACGTTCCCATAAGTCCAAGCCTCTACAATGACGGCTGAGATCAGCTCCCCCCTTGCACGTTGGCCGCGGTTCCCTCCGACCGCATCTCTCACCCGACTGGGGAGATTATCAGGAAGAAGTCTGGACGCCGACCTCCCAATTCAACGAAGAGATGATCGACTTAACCAATGAGGGGACCCTTGAATAAAGGTGTCTTGTACCTTCGGGGGCTAAAAGCCCGTAGCAAAGCGATTCGCTTCCGTTTGTTTCCTCTAATCGTATGAGTTAATGTGCTTAAGTGTGCTTAAATCCCCTTTTAATTGTTGAGCAAGCAGGAAGCAGGCTGGGTCGGCATTCAGCACCCAAGTAGGATAAAGACCTCGGGATGTTGTGTTCCCTTGGAAGGTGCTCCTTTGGAACCTCCCTGATAGTCAAGAGACCTAGGGATGTTTTGTTCCCTTGGAAGGTGCTCCATTGGAACCTCCCCGACAGTCATTCCCTACTTTGTCGACCTCTTCAACAGCATCAACAAGAGCAGTAGGATAAAGACCTCGGGATGTTGTGTTCCCTTAGAAGGTGCTCCTTTGGAACCTCCCCGATTGTCAAGAGACCTAGGGATGTTGTGTTCCCTTGGAAGGTGCTCCATTGGAACCTCCCCGATAGTTATTCCCTACTGTGTCGACCTCTTCAACAACATCAACAAGAGCAGCAGGATAGAGACCTTGGGATGTTGTGTTCCCTTGGAAGGTGCTCCTTGGGAACCTCCCCGATAGACAAGAGACCTTGGGATGTTGTGTTCCCTTGGAAGGTGCTCCTTTGGAACCTCCCCGATAGTCAAGAGACCTTGGGATGTTGTGTTCCCTTGGAAGGTGCTCCATTGGAACCTCCCCGACAGTCATTCCCTACTGCGTCGACCTTTTCAACAGCATCAACAAGAGCAGCAGGATTGATACCTTGGGATGTTCTGTTCCCTTGAAAGGTGTTCCTTGGGAACCTCCCCGGTAATCAAGAGACCTTGGGATGTTGTGTTCCCTTGGAAGGTGCTCCTTTGGAACCTCCCCGATAGTCAAGAGACCTTGGGATGTTATGTTCCCTTAGAAGGTGCTCCATTGGAACCTCCCCGACAGTCATTCCCTACTGTGTCGACCTCTTCAACAGCATCAACAAGAGCAGAAGGATAAAGACCTCGGGATGTTGAGTTCCCTAGGAAGGTGCTCCTCGGGAACCTCCCTGATAGCCAAGAGACCTTGAGATGTTGTGTTCCCTTGGAAGGTGCTCCTTGGGAACCTCCCCGATAGTCAAGAGACCTTGGGATGCTGTGTTTCCTTGGAAGGTGATCCATTGGAACCTCCCCGACAGTCATCCCCTACTATGTCGACCTCTTCAACAGCATCAACAAGAGCAGCATGATAAAGACCTTGGGATGTTAACACCCTTGGAAGGTGCTCCTTGGGAACCTCGCCGATAGTAAAGAGATCTTGCGATGTTGTGTTCCCTTGGAAGGTGCTCCTTTGGAACCTCCCCGATAGTCAGGAGACCTAGGGATGTTGTGTTCCCTTGGAAGGTTCTCCATTGGAACCTCCTCGACAGTTATTCCCAACTATGTCGACCTCTTCAACAGCATCAACAAGAGCAGCAGGATAAAGACCTCGGGATGTTGAGTTCCCTTGGAAGGTGCTCCTTGGGAACCTTCCCGATAGCCAAGAGACCTTGGGATGTTGTGTTCCCTTAGAAGGTGTGATGAGTCTGGTTTATACAGTGATTTCCGGCCTCATCTGGGATTGTTTTAGTGTCATTGCACTTCAATTACTGTTCATATATGCTTATATTGATATCACGGCGTATCTGCGCCTTTTGTGCAATCCTTCCACCTTTGTGGCATGTTTTTCTTATATATTACTGTATGCCTGTGTTATGGATCCGGTGGTGTGCACAGATCGGGGTCATATGTATTTTTTCTGCAGGTCCTGGGATCGCGTGAACGTTCGGGATGGTGCGGGGCAATTTTTGGCCTAGAAAGCCTCTGATCGTGCGCATTCCTTCGCGCACGATCAGGCGCATGACCAGTGGTCGTGCGTTAATTCTCTTCCCAGACAGAGCATATGCGCACGATCAGAGGATTCCTTCGCGCACGACCATTGGTCGTGCGCCCCTGACCGTGCGTTATTTGCCATCTTTTTCTTGGTACAGGTTGACTGCGCACGATCACAGGCATTCCTTCGCGCATGACCATTGGTCGTGCGCCACTAACCGTGCGTAGTGTTTATTCTGCTCTGTATTTAAACCGCTGCTCCACGAAATTAGGGATTCAGCACTGTTTTGGGGCGCGATTTCTCCGCGCCAGTCCGCCGTTTCACCTCTCCAAGTTCCTCCCATCCATTCCCCCCTTTGGGAAGGCTTCATCCATTGATCCTAAGGTCCATCTAGGATCCCAGAAGCATTCTCCGCCATCTACAGCCAGCATTCCATGAGGAGGACATCTCCATCGGGCGAAGCAGAAGTGACCCAGCTCTGAGAAGAAGACGGGCAACGGTTGGAGGTAGTTACAGCCTCTAAGCCCCGCAAGCAACCAAGGACTGAGCTCGGAGGAGGCGTGACGACCCCCCATTCCGACCAAGATCCACAGCGAGGCTTCTCATCTCGTGGTTCCTTCTACCCCTTCTCCTTTTTGATATGTACTCTTCATTGTTGTAATGAACTATGTGAACCTCTATTTGTCTATGAATGGGAGTTTGTTTATGATCTTGTTCTTTACTTGATGCTGTGTTGTGATGCGCTCCGCCTCCGCTCCACTTACACACACACGTTCTAACACTTGCTCTAGCAAAAGCTGGAAGCGATAGCGAAGAGGTGCCTTCGACCCTCAACTCTCGCATTTGCACTCACCTCATCCATTTGCTCACCGGCCATCCGCTAAGCGAAGCACGGCATCGCGGCTTGCATTAAATCCATCCACCAAGCGACGTGGTGATTGCGACCCGCATAGTTTGTTTAGTTTCTCATTCCTGTTCTATAAAACCAATCAAAACCCCCCTGTTTTTGTTTAACTTAGAAACCCTCATAATTAATCTCCTAACAAGCAAATCGTACTACCCAACTTGCGGTCCTTTGAGAACGATATTCGGGGAGCTACTCCCTACTTTTATTGCTTGACAACGACCGGTGCACTGCCGTCGTACCGCATTTCGTGCCCGCTAATTAGCGGTGCGGAAATAGCGCGTCAAGTTTTTGGCGCCGTTGCCGGGGACTGCAAGCGTGTATGATTTGTCTTTCTTGGGAAATTAGTTTAAGGGTATTTTTGTTTTTGATATTTCTTTTTTTGGTGTAGTGTGCGCATGCGTAGACAACATCCTGGTGAATTTGCAGCATTTGATCCTGAAATAGAGCGTACCCTACGGGCGCATCTCCGTGCTGCCGCCACCATGGATGTCAATGGGGACCAGATCAATCCCGGGATGGGAGATGCACCAGGCGTTGGTCAGGCAGCCGACGAGAATGAAGTGGTTAGGCCGAGGCCGAGGACCATGAGAGATTACACCACGCCCACTGTGGGGAGTGTGTACCCCGGATTTGGCCCGACTATTACTAACAACAATTTTGAGATAAAGCTGGCCATTCTGAATATGATCCGCAATAATGCCCAATTCTCCGGGTTAACCAGTGAAGACCCCCATCTTCACCTAGCTGAATTTGCAAAGATTTGCGGTACATTTCGGTACGCAGTAATTGCTGATGAGACGGTGAAACTCAGGTTGTTTCCATTCTCCCTCCGCGATAAGGCGAAGGCTTGGCTTCACACAATACCACCCGGCGCAGCTACCACCTGGGACGCTCTGCAGACAAAGTTTTTGGCAAAATTCCACCCGGTAGACAAGGTTTTTAACTTGCGGAGAGAAATCGCAACCTTCCGACAACACGATCAGGAGACCCTTGCGGAAGCATGGGATAGGTTCACGGACCTCCTCCGGAAGTGCCCTCAGCATGAGCTACAACCTTGGAGCTTAGTGGAAAATTTCTATTTTGCAATCGAGCCCAATTATAGAGCCATGATTGATGCTGCTATAGGCGGGACCCTGATGAACCATACTCCCGAGGACGCACTGAGGATTCTCCGGGACACTGCCATTCATAGTTCGTTCTGGACTGCTGGAAGAAACGCTCCAAGGAATGCTCGTGGACTCTTTGAGGTGAGAACGTCGGGCGCATCTGCCGAGGTGGCGTCAGCGCCTTATGACAACGTCGTGCTACTTAAGAGGCCTGCCCTCCCTCCTGCCCCAGTAATGGCCATTTCGTGTCAAGGATGTGGAAACCCCGGGCATCATGCATATGAGTGCCCCTCAGGTGAGCAACCTGCTGAATTAACTTTTGATGAAAGTGTAAATTATATGAATGATCAAAATCGGGGAGTACCATTTAACAACGCTTATAACCCGGCCGTGAGGAGTCACCCGAACTTCTCATAGAAACAAAACGTTCCTAGCCAACGATGGCAAGGAGGCTTGCATCAATTTGATGTGCAAGCCTCCGGTAGCCAACTGAGGCCACCACACCCGGGGTTTGCTCAAAATGCACCACCGCAGAGGAAGAGCGCATTGGAAGAAATGATGGAAAAGTTTGTTGATCTGGCTCAAACAAATATGGCCAATCAAACTGCTTCAATGCGAAACTTGGAGACACAGCTAGGCCAATTGGCCCAGGTGCTCTCCGAGCGTACGCAAGGTGCTCTTCCAAGCAATACTGAAAAGAACCCGCGTGAGCAAGGTAAAAGCATTGCTGACGCGGATGGTGGTGAAGTGAGCCCTTGCGTTGTTGAATGTACTATCAATAATATTGAGGTTTTCGCTCTTTGCGACTCTGGGGCATCTCGCAACATTCTTGCTCTGCAAGATGTTGAGAGATTGCACCTAACAATAAACTCTGAGGACCGGAAGTCGTTGGTGTTGGCTAATGGAGTGACTGTCGAAACTGAGGGTGAGATTCGTGAGGTCGTAGTAAACCTTAATGGGACGGCTGTAGTCACCGACTTTCAGATTCTAGGCCCCATGGAAAATGATTCCATGCCAATCCTGGGGGTTCCTTTTCTAAAGAAGAGTGGCGCAACCCTCCACATCGCCACGGGTTGCGTCACCCTACCTTCCCATGCGACAAACCTGTCAGGATCATCTTATCTTCCTAACCTCTCTGTGAGTAAAAGTAAGTGCAGGTCCAATGAAGAAAAATCAGACTTTGACGTGAAGGATCCTAGAGAGGAGGAAAGTATCACTCTGATGGAAGAAAAAGCAAAGCAGCTCACAAATAAAGAGTTGGAGATAGAGAGGAAAAGCAGTAAGACCAAGGAGTGGGAAGACATGGGAGAAGGCGGAGCGATGAGCCTTACAAACAATGTTTTTATTCAAAATAAGAAATGTAAACAATCTAAACAGGTTCATTGGGTCGATCTACCCCCTTTTGAGGGTGCAGAAATGAAGCCCCCGGCTGATCCCAATCCGATAAACACTATCACCCCTCCCGCACATGGTGCTCGGTGGCGCTCTCCTTCAGTGGAAAAACTGAAGCGGGAAAGAATCCTGCACGCAGCGCACTTTGCAGCCCTCCGGCGCGAGAAGGAGGAGGTTAGGGGCAAGGGAGAGACATCTTCCTTGGGCCCTAAAGCTTTCACCTCCTGCCCATCTCGCGTGACTGGGGAGAACCACCACAAATCAGCATATAGCTAATGCGTGCCGGGATCTCCGGGCTGTGCTGTGTGCCATCTGTTATGTTTCCGTGCTTCTCTGTTTCAAGTTATTTGCTGCGTCGTACTGTCTCTTTAGTTTTTTTTTATTATAAGACTATTGCTATCAAACTCTAATACAGGTATTTGGTCCACCTTCAAGGACGTTAAACAAAAGGGCTCTTGGGAGACAACCCATTGGGGACCATTTGGTTCCGTTCTTTCTTGTTATCTTTTTTGCTATATTTTTGTTGTGCTTGGGATCTCTTTAATCACAGGTCCGCATCTATTGGAGCACGGCGGAATCACCGCATTCTGAACAAAACGCCATATCTTCTGGTATGCTCATTTCTGAGCATGGGGTAATCTCTCATCCTAGCCATCTTAAGCTTATGCCGCTATCAAACATGCTTTTTGCTTAGTGTATGTCTGGGGGAGTGAGAGTTATCGTTACCACGTGCACATGCACAGTGCACAGCATACTAGGATTTACAATCTGTGTTATATTGTAGCATTGTTCATCTCATGACACACCACGACACCCACGTGAGCGCACTTAACTATAGGCGCGCGACGAGCCTTACTCGTCTCGGTTGTGTGAATGGGAAATCACGGTGCTGGGTTAGGATTGCGAGACGAAGTACTTTGTTGACTCGTGTAGTGCTCTAGTCATTTATTCATGTCTCGCATAGAAATTGGTGTAGATTAAACTTTTCTTTATGCTTTTAGTTTTACATTTTATTCTGTCAGCGTAATTCTAGTTTATTCTACTCAAAAGCGGTGAATCCGGTGCGAATCAATCGGTAGTGTAGGGATGTGTGTAGAGGGGTGCTAGGCTCGTATTGCTCGAGTCGGGAGGAAGAATCATCTTTCTCGGTGACTAAGAACTTGCCCCAAGCGACTCTCGAAGCATGGGTATGAGTTAGTTCAGTGCGTGAGCGTGACGTAGGCCATCATGTTGGCCAGTTTGAGCTTTGTATTCCGGTCCTAACATCTTATCCTTGCTAGCCCCTTGTGCCTACCCAATCCCGTTGATTCAGCTCCACCTTCAATTCACCAAAGCCAAAATGACTATCCTAATCGCACACCAAATTCTGAGCTCAAGCAATTTGTGCATTTAAAAAAAAAATGGGTGTTGATGCGGTGTATATTTGTGATTGTGGTGGAAATGCGTTATTGAAGATATAGCTGTTTTGTATCTAATTGTGCAAAGTTATGAAATTTGAAAAAATGAGAAAAGAAAAGAAAGTAAAAAAAATAGAGAAAAAAATGTATAAAGAGATATATTTGGGAATAAGTGGTGTACACATTTTTATTATTGCTGGGATAGTGTTTCTTTTGCAAGCTCATTTGGGTCATGTGTGCTCAGCCCCCGCATTTATCATTGTTTACCGCACTGTAGCCTAAGCCTAAATCATAACCTAAAGTCCTATTGATTTGCGCATCGAATCGTACGAATGTCATGGAGAGAGTGCGAACGGGTGAGCTTATGGTCATCGACACTGATGGATTTCAGTGGAGGTTGTTCCGAACTCCGGTGTTGAGTAATGTTCGCCTCAGCAGCCTTTCTACTTTCTTCCTACGCATGACCGAGTGATTCCCTATCATTCAACTTTTGAGTAGAAATAATATATAGTTACGTTGTTAGAATTATGTAAACTATTTTGCATAACTAAAAATTCTTTTTACTAGATTTCTATGCACATGTGTATGAGACTTCGCATATTACTCCGTCCTTGTAATTTCTAACCCAGCTATGTCTTTTCTCGCTCCGCCGATTTTGTTTGCTCGGGTCGCGCAAACAGGTAAGTTTGGGGGTGTGATGAGTCTGGTTTATACAGTGATTTCCGGCCTCATCTGGGTTTGTTTTAGTGTCATTGCACTTCAATTACTGTTCATATATGCTTATATTGATATCACGGCGTATCTGCGCCTTTTGTGCAATCCTTCCCCCTTTGTGGCATGTTTTCTTATATATTACTGTATGCCTATGTTATGGATCTGGTGGTGTGCACGGATCGGGGTCATATTTATTTTTTCTGCAGGTCCTGGGATAGCGTGAACGTTCGGGATGGTGCAGGGCAATTTTTGGCCTAGAAAGCCTCTGATCATGCGCATTCCTTCGCGCACGATCAGGCGCACGACCAGTGGTCGTGCGTTAATTCCCTTCCCAGACAGAGCGTCTGCGCACGATCAGAGGATTCCTTCGCGCACGACCATTGTTCGTGCGCCCCTGACCGTGCGTTATTTGCCATCTTTTTCTTTGCTACAGGTTGACTGCGCACGATCACAGGCATTCCTTCGCGCACGACCATTGGTCGTGCGCCACTAACCGTGCGCAGTGTTTATTCTGCTCCGTATTTAAACCGCTGCTCCGCGAAATTAGGGATTCAGCAATGTTTTGGGGCGTGATTTATCCGCGCCAGTCTGCCGTTTCACCTCTCCAAGTTCCTCCCATCCATTCCCCCCTTTGGGAAGGCTTCATCCATTGATCCTAAGGTCCATCTAGGATCCCGGAAGCATTCTCCGCCATCTACAGTCAGCATTCCATGAGGAGGACATCTCCATTGGGCGAAGGAGAAGTGACTCAGCTCTGAGAAGAAGACGGGCAACGGTTGGAGGTAGTGACAGCCTCTAAGCCCCAGAAGCAACCAAGGACTGAGCTCGGAGGAGGCGTGACGACCCCCCATTCCGACCAAGATCCACGACGAGGCTTCTCATCTCGTGGTTCCTTCTACCCCTTCTCCTTTTTGATATGTACTCTTCATTGTTGTAATGAACTAAGTGAACCTCTATTTGTCTATGAATGGGAGTTTGTTTATGATCTTGTTCTTTACTTGATGCTGTGTTGTGATGCGCTCCGCCCCCGCTCCACTTACACACACACACGTTCTAACACTCGCTCTAGCAAAAGCTGGAAGCGATAGCGAAGAGGTGCCTTCGACCCTCTACTCTCGCATTTGCACTCACCTCATCTATTTGCTAACCGGCCATCCGCTAAGCGAAGCACGGCATCGCGGCCTGCATTAAATCCATCCACCAAGCGACGCGGTGATTGCGACCCGCATAGTTTGTTTAGTTTCTCATTCCTGTCCTATAAAACCAATCAAAACCCCCCTGTTTTTGTTTAACTTAGAAACCCTCATAATTAATCTCCTAACAAGCAAATCAAACTACCCAACTTGCGGTCCTTTGAGAACGATATTTGGGGAGCTACTCCCTACTTTATTGCTTGACAACGACCGGTGTACTGCCGTCGTACCGCATTTCATGCCCGCTAATTAGCGGTGTGGAAATAGCGCGTCAAGGTGCTCCTTGGGAACCTCCCCGATAGTCAAGAGACCTTGGGATATTGTGTTCCCTTGGAAGGTGCTCCTTTGGAACCTCCCCGATAGTCAAGAGACCTTGGGATGTTGTGTTCCCTTGGAAGGTGCTCCATTGGAACCTCCCCGACAGTTATTCCCTATTGTGCCGATCTCTTCAACAGCATCAACATGGAGGTACAAAATGAAGTCTTAGAAGTGCATATCTCAAAGATCCTTCTTCATATGCAGGTGCGAGTATGAAGATGCGAGTATGCGGGTGCGAGCATATATGGGCGAGTATCCAACAAGCGAGCAACTAACGTGCGAGCAAGTTATGATTGTCGTCCGCAGGATCCTATCTCGTCTATGCTTAATCGCCTAGCGAGCACTCAACCTCGCCCCGAACCTAAGAGCCTACTCGGCATAATCACAAAAAGAAGAAAAGCAAGAAGCGACTACAAAAGGCGAGCAAAAAATTGTATTCATTTGCTGTCATAAGTACATATACAAAATATGTTGTACAGATTTGCAAAATGGAGCCAGGCGACTATGCATCATCATCGCCACCATCCTCGCCGTCAGCGTCGACATCTTCGCCATCATCACCCTCGTCCTCAGAATCGTCATCTTCGGAATCGGTGGATGAGGATAGAAGATCTCGCATAGGGGAGTTGGACTCTTCGGCGAGTAGTGCCGGGATGATGTCCACGACAGTCAGGTTCATTGCCTCCGGTTGCAAGAGGCCATCGGCCTTCAGACTGCTTAGAACCACCTTCCCGGTTGCTCACGCGATCTCCCGGAGAATATGCGCCATATCGTCGCCGAGTATCTGAATCTGCTTGCCAACCGTGGAAGGGCCCGCTGACGAAGGCTGTTGCTCGGCAGGCCGAGTTTCCAACTCGGCGATGCGAACTTGGGCGGCCTCCAAGGTTTGCCGAGTATCCTCCAGCTCCTTCTCCAGCTGGGACACCTTCTTTGCCATTTCCACCTCGGCGGCCTGTACAGATAAAGACAGCGGTTAGCAAAATATCGATCGGCGCGAAAGGCGACTATCCCAGAGACCAAAGAAGCGATGAGCGAGTACCTCATGATCTTTCCACTTGGCGGCCTCCAGCCCCATGGTGACGAGCTTCTTGCTCTGCACCTTGATAACCTGCTCGTACTCAAGTATTTTCCTCGCAGATGCATGACAGAGCTCGGCAGCTCGCAGGTAAGCTCGCGAGCTCTGGTGCGCCAAAAACTCAGCAGACACGTCTTGCAGGGATTCAGCATCTGCGCGACCATAGAGGGCGAACATCACGTCAAAAGCCTCGTTGGCATCCTCCCAATCTTCCGACCAGGCGGGAAGATTGGTGCTCAAGGTCACCTCATGAGCTCGCTCCGCCCAGGACACCAAGGGGCGACCATAGGAGACCTCGCTGCCCACACCCTCGCCGAAGTTCGGGTGGCCGCCGGGCTCGCCAGCCTCCGAAGGATCTTCCTTCGCCTTCAGGTTCCTCTTAGCGACCTTCTTCTTTCTCGCAGGCTCGGCGGACTTCGCCTTAGCCTTCCGCTTCTTTGAAGGCCCGGCGCCATCACCAGCAACCTCCTGCTCATCGCTACCTGGCGATGAGTCGATCAGAGTAGGAGCCCCTGCCTTTGGCGCCAAAGGAAGAAGCTCGCTCGGTAAGGAGCGAGTAGCTGCATCAAGACATAAAGAGAAGAACTTTAGACGCCGACTGAAGACGAAGTGGTGAGTATGACCAAATACTCGCTCAGAAGACTACCTTCGCCCGGGAACACTTCGGCGAGCTCATCTAATCGCCTCCTCCAGAGGACGACATCCAGGCGGCGACCCCGGAAGCTGTCGAGTAGCTTCTCCCGGCCCTCCTCTAGATAAGGGGCAGCGAAGGCACTCTCTGCCGGTTGGAAGGATGAGGTTGGCACGACGCCAAAGTCGCCCTTGATGACGACTAATCGCTCGGTCCAGCGATGGTTCTTGTTCATCGTACCGATCAGCGTGTAGACATAACTGCACAAGAAGACGATGCCCTTGCCAGTAGCGCCGAAATAAAATACTCGCCGGAAGACGGATAGATCAAAGGCGATCTTCTGTTCTCACAAGAAGCAGAGAAAGCCCATGATCATCGCCGCTCTATTTGGGTTGATTTGGGAATGGACTATCCTGTGATAGCGGAGTATCTGGCAGACCTTCGACCACAAGGGTAGTCGCAGGCCGACTTCGAAGTGGTGGAAGGGGAAGATCAGCTCGGTCGCCGAGAAGGAGTTCAGGCGTTCATCCTCGCGAGGAAGCCTGGCGACATACCCCGGGGACAAGTACCTAGCAGAGAACTCCCTCAGATCGCTCGGCCGAGTAATCGACTTCTTGAAGGAAGTCACCTCGAAGTTCTTCGCATGGCTCGCACGACGAATAGCTGCCTCGTCAGCCATCCAGGAAGAAAGGAAATGAAGAAGCGAGTATCAAAAAGGCGAGGAGTGGAACAATCGGCAGATACTCGCTGGGAAGAAATAAAATCGTCAAAAGCGTAATAAATACGTACCCCCCTATTTATAGTACTCGACGAAACTTGGCTTGCCGCGTACATTGCCGCGAGCACGAGTCAGGGGTGGTGAGCATCGACGAAAGTCGCCAAAACCAAGGATACACGTCAAATCACCAGTGTCAGACGAGCGAGTACCTGCATCAGAATCCAGAGAGACTCGCCAAAAAGGCGCGACATACAACCACTACTAGCCAAATAATATTGCAAATACGAAATTTTCGATCACAGACATTCGCCAGAAGGCGACCTAGCGACTATAAAAAAGAAGAAAGAAAAAGAACAGATCCTAAGGGAGATCTTGGGTGGTCACCTGTGCATCAGGGAGTTGGGGTTGTCTCCCGACCCAACCCATGCGACGAGCACGCCTATAATGCTCGAAGGCCACAGACATCACATCCTCGCCTTGTCGCAGCTGCTCCTCCATTCTCACCAGGCGACCAGACAAACCCATGCTCGCACGAATTCCGACCAGCTCGTCCTGGTACAGCTGCACTCGGTGATCCATCCTGCCAACCCGATGCTCCAGATCGTGGACGGACTGAAGACGAGCTTCCACAACGGCTAGGCGAGTATCGAACTCTTCCAACCGGGACAATCGCGCCTCCAACTCGGTCAAACGACGCTGAGGCTCGCTAGCCGTCAGGCGCTCGACCCGAGCCTCCACATCCGTCAAGCGACGATGCTGGTCGCTGATCGCTAGGCGCTCCAACTTCGCCTCCAGATCCAGAATGGCGCGAGTAGCCCTTTCCTGGTACTCGCGCGAAGGAAGCCCCACTCCGTCAATCAAAGCTCCCATGGGAGTCTGAGTGCGAGCTGCGAGGGCGACAAAGATGAAAGGCGCTTTAGTGACGAGTACCGAATAGACAGCTTTACGCAGAGCGAGTAGTTAAAGTTACCAGGTCGGCGAGTATCATTCCTCGAGCTGCGAGGAGGACTGCGAGATCGCCGAGAAGGGGGACTCCTTCCGCGGTGAGTGGTGGAGCTATGATGGCCAGCACCTCGCCGACCGGATGGGTTCCCGGCAGAGGGCTCCCTATCGCGAAGAGTTTCCCCCCAACCGCGACCATCCAATGGCCTCCCTCCCCCCCTTGGGGCTAAGAACCCCGAAGAACCCCCAACCCCGCCTCGGCGCGAGGATTCCCCCAGATGGGTTGAAGGAACTGCAGAAGACAAATGGTGCTGATCGCCCTGGATATCGACAGGAGGAGGGCACGGAGGAGGTGGTGGAAGCTTCTCAACGGTCAGCTGCGAGCTACTCGCCAGCTCCGAAGGATTGTAAGACGGTGGCAGTAGAGGCGCGCTACTCATCAAAGGAGCCCTATGCTCGCTCGACGACCTTTTCTCCAGAAGGGAGCTATGAAGGATCCGAACCTCGCCGTCGCGGAGAGAACCCTCCCCAGTCCTGGGCGAGATCATAGGTGATGATCGCAGAGGAATAGTGGCCAAAGACTCCTCCTGAACATCGGTGAGCGGCGGACCTGCGAGATAGTATAAAGAGCATCAGAAACACACCAGTAAAAATAGGCGACTCAAACCAGAATAACGGCGAGTAAGTAGCTCTCACTTTGTAAAGGAGGGAGTTCAGTTTGAACTTGTTCCGAGGTTCCAGCCGTACTCGCTTCCAGGGGAACATTCGACTCAGGAAGATTAGGAGCAGGCGAGCCGCCCGAGTGGCCGAGACCCAGGTCGGCGAGTACCTGCTGGGTGTTGCCGACCTGAGAATCAGCGACATTCTCCGAGGCATCGGCATTCTTCTTCTTCTTGTTCTTCTTCTCCTTCTTCTTTTCAAGCCTCTTCCTCTTCCTAGAGGCGAGGAAGTCCTCAAGCTCGGCGTCGCGGGCGGTCTTTCGCAACGGTGGCAGCGAACTAGCGAGCTCGGCCAAATCAGCGGCAGCTTCCTCAGCAATACTGCGCGACATCTTGAGCGAGATCAGAAAAGACGTGCCCTCAGAGACCCCCGTCCCCCCTCTATATAGAGAGCCAGAGCGTCAACTAGCGGGATGCCGACTACCAATCAATACTCACAAGAAGGCCTGATCGTCGAATGACGGTTGAATGATTCTTTCCGAGCAACTACGTTACTCGCAAAGAGCGGGGATTGTGTACAACCCTCATTCTCCGAAGGTGGGCCCATTCAAAGACACGTAGGCAGAGGTCAAAGTCAAAGAGTCAACATAGAAGTCAACAGTTCGAGATACCAAGATAAAGTCGGCCAGCAGGCATAGTAGCAGAGTTCATCGAACGCAGCCCTCCAGAGTTCGTCGAGCGTATGAGCAGAAGAAAACCTAGGAGAGTAGGGGTGCACTCGTGCAAGTAGCCCGGATACTCGCCAAAAGGTGGGCGACCATAGGTGATACTCGCCCATTTGCCAAGGGAGATCGCCTCAATATCGCTAGTCACCGGGCAGGGGCTGGGCTATAAAAACCCCCCTACCCCTTGGTTTTCCTATAAATAGGACCCCAGGGGTACTTGGATTGGCACCTGAACTTGAGCTCCTGAAACACAGCTCTTGCATTCTGGAACCTGTCGCACTTGGCCGCTACTCCCAGTACTAGCCAAGTCGGTGCCTTCCTTGTACCCTGCTCGGCCATTTTTTGGTTGTGGAGGGGAAGTCTCTCTTGAGCTTCTGGGTACGTGGTGGGACCTCCCTGCCGCAGCACCTGGGGTCCTGTTTGTTGATCTTCTAGCTTCTTCGTCGTTGTCAGCCAAGTCATCTCGTTGGACTGCTGGGCGAGTAGCCTCCGGCTGCATTGATCTGAATTTTGGAGCCTAGGATTTTCCTGGATTCAACAATATCCTCCTAGGTGAACACTATTGGAACATGGGCTTCCGCATCTCCTAAGTTTGAGAATAACAAATCCCATGTGTATTTGATCTTGTGTGTTTAAGTATGCAGGATAACAAAGTCCACATGACTCAAGGATTACATAAGAAGGTTGCCCCCAAAGTTGAGCCAACAAATCCAATACATCTACTAGCGTTGGCGGTAGTCCTATCGCAGGCGCTAGCGACGATCGATGAATTCCTGTTCGACGAAATATTGGCTAGAAGCGAAATTGCCAGGAGAACTTATAGAAGGAGATAGCGCCAGGCGTTATCCGATAGCGCAGGCGATAGCGAGGAACACAGTTGGCAAGGGGGAATTATTTCCTCGGATTGAAGATTCTATCGCGCTAAATGTGTCCTAATATGGGATAGCGCCGGTGGTAGCTCTAGCGCAGGCGCTAGCGCTGAGGCTATAAAAAGGACTCCTCTCCTCTCGTTTCATACACACATTAGAGAGATATCAGAGAGAGATAGAGTGCTAGAATTTCAGAGGCTTCTTGGCCGAAAGTTGATGTCCTACCAAAGTTCTGCAAACTTCTGAAGGAGAATCTCATCACGTCGTATCCAAACGAAGTCCGCTTCTACAACGCTTATTCTACAGCGGATCTTCGCCTCCGACTTCAGAAGGGAGTTTTTCTTTATTTTCATTTCATATTCTTCTTGTAAACGGTTAGTGAAATTGCCTTGTGTTGGCGACTAGGTCTGGGTAGGACTTAGGGGGAAACTCGTCTCGTGTTGGCGACTAGATCTAGGCTAGGTCTAGGGGGTGCTCAAGGCCACATCCGGGGAAGGGTTAGCTAGAGCGGCTTGAGGCCGAATCCGGGGAGGATAGGCTAGGGCCACCGGTTCGTGGGGATGCGAGTCGGGATAGAAAACAAAAAGAGTTTACTATTCATCGCCACCGATTTCTAGCATCATAGAAGTCAACTTTTGTAAAACCTTATTTGATTAATAAAGTATGTCTCTGCTTTATTTCAATTGTTTTACTTGACTTTCTATTGTCTTAATCTTGCATTATTACAAAGTTTTTAAAATATCACTAAAGTTTTGAAAACCCTTATTCACCCCCCCCCCCCCCCCTCTAAGGGCGCCTACCGATCCAACAAGTGGTATCAAAGGAGGTTATTCCAATCGGCTTAACAACCGGGAATAATGCCGTCTCATGATCTCGCTTTTCCTGAGGGTCAAGGGGTTAGTCGACCACCTCTCTTTACTGGGTCAGATTTTAACTACTGGAAAAATCGAATGATGTGTTTTCTTATGACCATGGATGTAGAAGTATGGAACATGGTAGAAGTTCGGTACTCTCCACCTACAACTGTAGTGGGAGAGGCGACATTAGCAAAACCAAAAGATAAATGGGACGATAATGACAAACTAAGGTGTAAAAATAATGCTAAAGCAATGAACGCTTTATATTGCGCTTTAAATAGGACTGAGTTTAATAGAATTTCTGCATGCACAACTGCTTATGATATTTGGAATCAATTGGAAGTAACTCATGAAGGTACATCGCAGGTGAAAGACGCAAAGCTATTCCAACTGGAATCTGAATATGAAAAATTCAGGATGGATACCGAAGAGGACATTAACTCGATGTACACCCGCTTCACCAAGATCGTCAACGCTTCAAAGGCACTTGGAAAGACCTATTCAGACGGGGACTTGGTGAGGAAAATTCTTCGTTCCTTACCTCCATGGATCAATCCAAAGGTGACAGCCATCTCGGAGTCGCACAACTTAAGAACGCTCCAGATCGAGAACCTTATTGGGAATCTCAAAACCCATGAGGTAGAACTCCAGATTCAACACGATGAATACAACAAAGAGCCAAAGAAAAAGGCGCTAGCGCTAAAGTCAAAGAAGGAGAGCATCGAAGATGATGATGAAGATGAAGAAGGTCTCCTGGTGAAAAACTTCAGGAAGTTCATCAGGAATCCGGAAAGAAGGAACACATTTTGCAAATACTTCCAAAAGGATACTCGACGAAAGGGATCTTCCTCTTCATCAAGGAAAAAAAAGGAAGCGAAGACGAAGAAGAAAGACCACCACCAGAGTACTACCACTGCAGAAAGACCGGGCACATTCGGAGTCAGTGCCCAAAATATCAAAAGGAGCAAAAAGAACAACACAAATCAAAAGAGAAGAAGAAGGTACTGAAAGCCGCAACTTGGGACGATTCTTCCTCTAAAGAGTCAAACGAGGCTGAGTCAAGTAGCGAGGAGGAAGCAAACTTATGCTTAGTGGCAAAAAGCAACGATGACGACACCAGTGTTCTTAGCGACACTGAGCTAATTCCTCCTACTTTCGAAGAACTCTATGATGAATTTGTTTTAACTTGCAAATCCTATGATCAAAGTATAAAAGATAATATTATATTAAATCGTGAAAATGAAGCTATTATCAAAGAAAATCATAAGCTCACAAAAAAATTGATTTCCCTTGAGAAGAGAAAGGTTTCATGTCAAGAGTGTGAGCACTCTTTATTTAAGACAAAAGAACTTGAAGTTTCTCTTTCTAAGGCCCTTGCACAAAACAAAACTATTGCAAAAGAAAAGGAGGACTTAGAGAGAAAACTAAAAACCACTTTTCTACAAATTGAAAATAATAAAAAGGGATTTGAAAATAAATTTGTTTTGATTGTACAAGAAAATACTTTTCTTAAAAAAACAAAATCATGACCTCAATATTGCCATAAAAAAATTCAGGATTGGTCAAAAATCACTGGATATGATTTTGGGAAACCAATGTTATGGTTCTGCAAAATTTGGGGTCGGATATAAAAGTGAACCCTACCGCCCAGCTCTAGCTACTAACGTCGGCGGTAGCTCAACTGATAAGAAATCTTCTGTTTTTTCTAACGTCCAAACATCATCTAACAAGAGCAACGTAGAAACTCAGAAAAGGGTCTCAACTCCCTTTATTTCATGTGCTAATTGTCTTAAGTTTGGACACACGTCTAGCTCTTGCAGGAATATAAAACAACGTTCTCTAAAACAAATCTGGGTACCTAAGAAATCCACTTACTCTATGGCTTGGGTATCTGGATCTTTACTCTCATCTTCTCTCTAGATTTGCAGGAAGGCTAAGGAAACGGAGGACGTGTGGTACTTGGATTCAGGCTGCTCCAAGCACATGACGGGCAACAAAGCAAAATTCCTTAGCCTAGAAAAGAAGAAAGGAGGGATCATAACGTTTGGTGATAACGGTAAAGGAAGGATCATGGGAGTTGGTACAGTGGGTAACGAATCTTTTCTTATCTCAAATGTTCTTTATGTTAAAGGTTTGAAACATAACTTAATATCTATAAGTCAACTATGTGATAAAGGATTAGATGTATTATTTGAATCATCCACTAATCTTTGCAAAATTGTTAATCCTAAAACAAAAGATGTGTTACTAACTGCACCTAGAATTCACAATGTTTACATAGTTTCGTTTCATGATCTTTCCAAATGATCTATAAAATGTTTTATAACCAAAAATGATGAATTAGAACTATGGCATAGACGTTTAGATCACGCTAGTACAAAGCTCATTTTAAAACTAGCAAAAAGGGAATTGATTAGAGGATTGCCTAAGTTGAATGGAAATTTACCTTCACTATGTTCACCATGCCAAAAAGGAAAATTTACAAAATCATCTTTTAAAAGCAAAAATGAAATTTCTACTTCAAAACCATTACAACTAATTCATATGGATCTCTTTGGTCCCGTTAACACCGCAAGTCTTGGTGGCAAAATATACACCTTCGTTCTAATAGATGATTTCTCAAGATATTGCTGGACTTTATTTCTCTCTTCCAAATCTGATGCATTTTGCGAATTCTCAAAATTATGTACTCGTATTCAAAATGAACTAGATTTAAAAATAAAGTGCATTCGCTCAGATCATGGAGGTGAATTTGAAAATGAAAATTTTAAATCTTTTTGTGAAATGTTAGGTATTAAGCATGAGTTCTCTGCTCCACGCACACCTCAACAAAACGGTGTTGTAGAACGGAAAAATAGGACAATCCAAGAACTAGCACACACCATGTTATTTGAATATAAATTACCTAAGTCATTTTGGGCCGAAGCCGTAAGCACATCATGCTATGTAATGAATAGAGTTATGCTTCGCCCATCACTAAATCTCACACCGTTTGAACTATATTTTCAAAATAAACCTAACGTATCATATTTTAAAGTATTTGGATGTAAATGTTTTATTCTTAATGCAAAAGATTCTTTAGGAAAATTTGATGAGAAATATGATGAAGGAATATTCCTTGGATATTCTTCAACCAGTAAAGCCTATAGAATATTTAATAAAAGATCGAGTAAGGTTGAAGAGTCTATCAATGTTAAATTTGATGAGTTTATTCCATGTGCAGAGAAGCCTTCTACAGGTACAAATGATGAACCTTTGCCATCTTTGGAGCACGACGAAGAGGAACCGTCCAAAGAAGAGGAGGAGAAGTCCAATGAAGTTGAATATGTACCTCCAAGTGTGTTGAACTTCTCAAAAAATCATCCAAAAGAGCTAGTCATTGGGGAACCTTCTACTGGGGTAAGAAGTCGATCCTCTCTTCATGAAACATTTTCAAATATTTGTTTTGTTTCCGAAATCGAACCTAAAAATGTTTCCAGCGCTTTAAATGATGAATTTTGGTTTTTGGCTATGAATGAAGAGTTAGGACAATTTGAAAGAAATAAAGTTTGGAATCTAGTAGAAAGACCATCTAATCATCCAATTATTGGCGTAAAATGGATCTTTAAAAATAAATTAGATGGTGAATCTAGGATTATGAGAAATAAAGCACGCTTAGTTGCTCAAGGTTATTCTCAAATTGAGGGGGTAGATTTTGAAGAAACTTTTGCACCCGTTGCTCGCTAAGAATCTATACGAATATTTTTGGCATTTGCGAGTTTTAAATGAATAAAACTATTTCAAATGGATGTTAAAAGTGCCTTTTTAAACGGGTTTATAAAAGAAGAAATTTATGTAGAACAACCCCCCGGTTTCATAAATGAAAAATGCCCTAATCATGTTTACAAATTAGAAAAAGCGCTTTATGGTTTAAAACAAGCGCCCCGTGCATGGTATGATCGACTTACATCGTTTTTGTTAAAGCACGGTTATGTTATGGGAAGTGCCGAAAACACACTATTCATTAAGCATAATAATAACGATCTAATTATTTTACAAATATATGTTGATGATATCATTTTTGGAGCCACTAATGAAGAGTTGTGTAATGAAGTAGTATTAGTAATGAAAAATGAATTTGAAATGAGTCTTGTAGGAGAACTATCATATTTTCTTGGTTTTCAAATCTCACAACAAACTGATGGTATCTTTATTTGTCAAACAAAATATGTTCATGATATGCTTAAACGATTTGGATTTGAAAATCTCAAACAAGCTTCTACTCCCATGAGTGCTTCTTTAAAACTAGGAAAAGATGAATCCGGAATTTCAATTGATCAAACGCTATATAGAGGAATGATAAGATCTCTTCTTTACTTAAGTGCTTCTAGACCAGATATAATGTTTGTCGTATGTTTATGTGCTCGCTTTCAAGCCAATCCAAAAGAATCTCATTTAAAAGTGGTAAAACGTATTTTTCGTTATCTATTAGGGTCATCTAAATTAGGATTATGGTACCCACACAATGATTCATTCACACTCCATGGCTATTCCGATTCGGACTACGCCGGGTGTTCACTAGATCGAAAAAAGCACTAGCGGTACTTGTCACTTTCTAGGACCCTCTTTAGTAGCTTGGTCTAGTCGAAAATAATCTTCGGTTGCACTCACCACCACAGAGGCCGAATATATCGCACTTGGTAGTTGTTGTGCACAAGCTTTATGGATGAGTCAAACACTAGAGGATTTTGGATTTCATCTTAAAAACATTGATCTTAAATGTGACAACAAAGGTGCAATAGACCTCACATATAATCCCGTACACCACTCTAGATCCAAACACATCGATGTTCGTCATCATTTCATTAGGGATCACATTAAGAAAGAGCATGTAAAAGTAAGCTTCATTGGCACGGACTCTCAACTCGCTGACATATTTACTAAACCTCTTCCTGATGCAAGATTTCGATTATTACGTCTTAAGTTAGGTGTCCTAGATCTTTCGAGTTAAAACACATTCACAAAACACAATTTTTGCATGTTTTAACCATCGAAAACATCTCCTAAAAATCTGAGATTTCAGCATGAAACTACTATTAAGAACTTAATAAAGATCAATAATCAAAAATTTCAAAATCATGAAAAATCATGTACTGTTTCCCGCGCTAGCGCTAACGCCGGCGCTAGCATACTAATGTGTTTTTCTGTATTTTTAAAATTTTGAAAAATTCCTAAAAATATATTAATCCATATGTACTATTTGTTTTTACACTTCTGATTATATTTTATTTTTGAAAAATCAAATACAAAAATACAAAAGTTAAAATTACAAAACCTATGTTATGTTTAAAGTCTACTATTTTTTACAAAATCCAAATTACAAAAAAAAAATATATGTCTTGCTTTTTGTTTAAAGTTTATGTCTTTTTGAAAAATAAATTCAAATACAAAAATATAAAACACTGAAACTCTAAAAACAAAACTGTATGAATTTTCGTAAGAGAATCAAGCATGATTTAATCTATTCTTTAGAACTTCTATAATGTTTCTCTTTATTTTTTTCAAACTCTTTGAACATTGTTTTCATCATGCCTTGATATATCTATTACCATGTGCATCAATTATATTGAAAGTTGTGTAGATCTATGCGTAGCATGCCTCTAAGTATGAGTAAATGTTTTATGTTTGATAATGATCTTTATTCACTCACTTATTTTGGCATTGTCTACATTTGTGTTTAATCTAAAGAATGCTTGTATATGTTTTGTATTAGTACAATGAATTAAAATTACACAAGCATCTTACCTACACTCCTTTATTTGCACTTTTAAAATTAATAAAAATGGTTATCTTTTTCATATATTTTATTGGTTTGCAAAAACAAGTGTATTCGGAGAACTTTGTACAAAAGAAAAATCATAAAATAAAGTGACAAAGATAACTCCACCAAGCACTACTTGAACCTCCTGATAAGTCTTAATAAGCGTTGTGAGGTTGAGCACCTTGAAAAGAATAGTAAAGTATCTTGTGCAAACCATAACTTTCTTTCAAAATAAAAACCACTTATTCTTAAGTACACCGGATCACAATAAAAATCAATCTTGAAGAATAAAACTAGGTGATCCCCCAAGCACTACTTTGCACCCTGATAAGTCTTAATGAGCATTGTGTGTGCAAAGCACCTTGGTAGTTGTACATTTTTTCGTGCATTGAAGTTTGTGGAAGTAAAATTATTTGTGTTTTATTGTGCTCTTACTTTACATATTACTTGTCTTTTTGATTAAAACATGTGTTTACTCTACTCAAAAATACACTTATGTGCACATCATTATCTTCCATAACACTTCTTCTCATGAGTATTGGATCCTAATGCTAATTCTATACTATTCTTTACTTATGAAATGCATTAGATATCCTAGCATGCTTTCTACAATGTTTAGTATGTTTTGAAACTATGAATTAACATAACATTGTAGTACTATCTTTCTGATATCATTATTTCATGCTTGGTTAATTTATTACTGGTTTTAAAATGTTTACAAAACATCTTCTTTATAAAATTAAACTCCTATATTTTTTTAATTATTATCATGTCTTACAAAAGATGTTTGCATGTATTTTTCTAAGTCTTCCGCAACTTTACATTTTGTTTATGCTACAAACTCTGATTTATGAAAATGTTGAGATACTCAAACTCTAATCTATTTAAATGAAAAGTATTCTAAAACTCCTTATCATTTCCTTCTCTACAAACTCTAATCTATTTAAGTGAAAATGTTGAGATACTCAAACTTTTTAGTGATGTCTCCTTACCCGCTTTTGCTAATAACAAAAGGGGGAGAACTAACATGATAAATATTAATATGCTACCAAACTATAATGCTTAATTAAGATGATAGCTTGCATATTAGGAGAACATTCACTTAGGGGGAGCAATTCTAAATGCTAAATGCTAAAATTATCCTAAGTCATCACTCTCACACACACACAAGTATGTTTCTTCATGCTTATATATTAATGCTCTGATTTATCATTAATGGATTTGTTATTATCAAAAGGGGGAGTTTGTTGGAACATGGGCTTCCGCATCTCCTAAGTTTGAGAATAACAAATCACATGTGTATTTGATCTTGTGTGTTTAAGTGTGCAGGATAACAAAGTCCACATGACACAAGGATTACATAAGAAGGTTGCCCCCAAAGTTGAGCCAACAAATCCAATACATCTACTAGCACTGGCGGTAGTCCTAGCGCAGGCGCTAGCGACGATCGACGAATTCCTGTTCGACGAAATATTGGCTCGAAGCGAAATTGCCGGGAGAACTTATAGAAGGAGATAGCGCCAGGCGATATCCGATAGCGCAGGCGATAGCGAGGAACACAGTTGGCAAGGGGGAATTGTTTCCTCGGATTGAAGATTCTGCCGCGCTAAATGTGTCCTAATATGGGATAGCACCGGCGGTAGCGCTAGCGCAGGGGCTAGCGCTGAGGCTATAAAAAGGACTCCTCTCCTCTCGTTTCATACACACATCAGAGAGATATCAGAGAGAGATAGAGTGCTAGAATTCTAGAGGCTATCTTGGCCGAAAGTTGATGTCCTACCAAAGTTCTGCAAACTTTTGAAGGAGAATCTCATCACGCCGGATCCAAACGAAGTCCGCTTCTACAACGCTTATTCTACAACGGATCTTCGCCTCCGACTTCAGAAGGGAGTTTTTATTTATTTTCATTTCATATTCTTCTTGTAAACGGTTAGTGAAATCGCCTCGTGTTGGCGACTAGGTCTGGGTAGGACTTAGGGGGAAACTTGCCTCGTGTTGGCGACTAGATCTAGGCTAGGTATAGGGGGTGCTCAAGGCCACATCCGGGGAAGGGTTGGCTAGAGCGGCTTGAGGCCGAATCCGGGGAGGATAGGCTAGGGCCACCGGTTCGTGGGGATGCAAGTCGGGATAGAAAACAAAAAGAGTTTACTATTCATCGCCACTGATTTCTAGCGTCATAGAAGTCAACTTTTGTAAAACCTTATTTGATTAATAAAGCATGTCTCTACTTTATTTCAATTGTTTTACTTGACTTTTATTGTCTTAATCTTGCATTATTACAAAGTTTTTAAAATATCACTAAGTTTTGAAAACCCTTATTCACCCCCCCCCTCTAAGGGCGCCTACCGATCCAACAAACACAACAATACGATCTTCATGCGCAGAGATTGCAAGGGGACTATCATCGTGCTTAGATCGAGGTCGGAATGGCTCAAGGATGGTTGAATAAATCGCATTTGCAAAAGAGCTGGAGTGTGAAGTCGTCAAGCCCGCCATCCTGAAGCTGCCTCCAGCGAGACTCCAGTGATGGCCCCTGATACCCACAAGCGAATGAATGAGGCAAATATTCTATGAAAATCATTGACACAAAAGATCGAATGCTTGGCATGATGACCTAAGCCGCAAAAAGCCAAAGCCAAGGAAGAAGATAAGAAGCTCTCTCTACTTGACCAGAAGGAAAACCACAGTTATCTAGAGAAATTAAACTGTAGGACAAATTTTGTATTCGATATTGTAAAATATTAAGCATGTTTATCTTTGTACCGCCTCTCCCTTTTGTAAAAATACAACCTATATAAAGAGTTGTTATGGTCTATAAAACTACACCTTTTTGATTAATAAAACCAAATAAAACTATCAAACCTTTTGTGGATGCATGTGCTCTTAAGTCTTCTCATATTTCTATAAACCATCGTTAGTATCAGAGCGTTGGTTCAATCTCATCATTGAATAATATGGCATCCAAAAGTAATTTTTCTTTATCTCAAACTTCGATTCCAATATTTAATGGAGAAAAGCATGATTATTGGAGTATCCATATGAGGGCACTATTTATCTCCCAAGGCTTGTGGGAGATTGTTTCAAATGGGCCTACTGTAAGAACACCAAGTACAACTGCTGATACTCCTGCAACTATAAAACTCATAGAAGAAGAGAAACAAAAAGATGCTCGCGCCATATGTATGTTGTATCAAGGTGTGTCTGAGGTAATTTTTACATGAATTATGGGTGCAACATCTGCTAAAGATGCTTGGGATACATTACAAGTGGAATATAAAGGAGATGAAAAAGTTATGGCATTAAGACTACAAAACGCATGGAGAGAATTTGAAAATTTGTCTATGAAATCAGGAGAAAAAGTTGATGATTTGCTTGCACAAAATTTACATATCATGAACCAAATTTGAAGCAATGGAGATGTAATAGAAGACAAGAAAATCGTGCCTAAATTATTGCGAAGTGTACCACCCAGGTTTGTCCTTGTGGTTACTGCAATAGAAGAATCGAAAGATTTAAAAATGCTTTCAATAACATCACTTATGGGATCTTTGAAAACCCATGAAGACATATTAAAGCATACAGATCAACCTCCGGATCAAGCACTGCAAGCAAAAGTGCAACAACAAACACCTAGAAATTACCAAAACAAACATTTTCCCCTCAATCTAAAGGCCCTAAACATGCAGAGAGGAGCTTCAAAATGGCAACATCCAAAAGGTAAAGGTAAACCTCAGGGGAATAGCAACCTTGATTCTTCACAGACTGCTGGAGAGAAGTACTGTAATATCTGTAAGAAGTCAAATCATGTTGCCAAAGATTGTTTCTTTCGCGGTAAAACATGTCGCATCCCAAATCACTCTGATTCACATTGTTGGAACAAATTAAAAGATGTAAAGATTAGCCAAGTGGATCAACAAAACTTAGAAGCTATGTTTTACTCAAATATTCAAGATAAAGCCAACATATCAGATACATGGTATCTTGATAATGGATGTTCTTCTCATTTGACAAATAAGAAGAACATCTTTTTGCATTTACATGGTGCATCTAAACCTCATGTTCTATTGGGAAATGGTAATACAACGCCTATCGTCGGGAAAAGGACTATATCAGTTCAAACCAAAATAGGAGAAGTAAAACAAATAGGTGATGTCTGTTATGTACCCTCTCTAACACAGAATTTACTTAGTGAAAGTGCACAGTGTGCCTCTGAGTATTCTCTAGGGTGTGAATATAGTTTTAGAACTTGTATACTCTAGTTATGCACACACAATAAAACTAATAAGTATTACGTAATCCACAATACCAATACAGAATAAAGAAAGTACAAAAAATATTTACAAGAAAAGCAGTAAACTGGACATCACAGAAAATCAATCCAGAAGACACAGAATTTTTATAGTGGTTCCCCAAAATGTGTGTATTCCACTCTTCTACCTCCCTGGTAGGATTGCACTAACTATGCCTGAATCTTTTGATAAGGAGACTCTCAGAACCACTAAGTCTTTTGATAAGGAGACTCTTAGAACCATTGAGTCTTTTGAGTTTGAATTTCTTTCCACTCTTCTCTTTTGTTTTCTTTCTTTCTCAGCATATTTATTCTCTATCTTTTGATTTTGAATTTCTTTCTTCTTCTGAACTGTCCTTAGAAGGAATGTCCATTGGACAATTGATGTTCCCTTCTATTTTTGTTCCCGACCCGTCCATCTGATTTGAATAAACTTCCAAGAATGTTTTTGCTGCATCTCTGGAATACTCCATTCCATTCTTAGCAATAAATGAGTCGTTGGAGAATAATCTTCAGCTTTGTAGACCTTCTGAAAAGGTATTAGAAAAGACAACAGAAAGCATTCTATTTCTGACCGTACTCGACGTTGTGTCGGCTTCATCTTTCATCATATCGATGCACCTCGGAGTTCTTATAGAAGTTGTTTCGAAATCCTTCTTAGCTCTAGCTGAACTCAAATATCGACGTCGTGTCGAGTTCTTATCGATATATCCGTTGAGTTGAAGACTTGAATTTAAACTTTGTCTTCTGCGTCGAATTGAAGTCAATGTTGCATTGACTTCTAATATTGTTTTGACTGACTCTGTCTTCTGCGTCGAGTTCATTTCGAAGTTGCTTCAACTTCTAATATGTCTGCGTCGAGTACATCTTTACATTGCGTCGACTTCAACTGATGCATTGACTCCTAGTCAACATTGCGTCGACTTTTAGTCGACGCATAATTACTCTGGATAGTTTTCTTCATGATTTCAACTTGCCTTTCTTATTACTTTGACTCAGATGACTTCCTAAGATTTCTATGACTAAATTACCCTTACTATACAACATGGGTAATACACTCTAACTGATGAAATCACTTTAAGATAATTTGTTTAGATAAATCAAAAGAGTTTTCCCAACAATCTCCCCTATTTATCTTAACAAATTTTACAATGTGATTAAGTGAGTTCAAACATACTTTGACATAAAATTAAAAATAAACACATATACACGGATCAATAATGATATTATAAACATATAGGCAATATGATGAGCTTTCAAGAAATCATATTGATCTTCATAATCATGATAATTGTATCCACCAGATGATATAATATAGTTTGTTCACCTGTACAGTACTATACTTTTTTTGAAGCTTTCCTCTTCCATGAGAACACATGTGATATTATATTTCTTGGTGCAAACTTCAGTACCTCATCTTCTTCTTCAGCAGCCTTGACAGCATCTTGATGAGTTTCATTTTATTTGGGAGGCTCCCCATGAGATTGTGCATCTTGTTCAACAGTCAGAGTAGTCTACTTTACATTCTTTGCAACCTCATCCAAGAGCAGATCATCTTCTAGGGGCTCCCCCTGAGTTGAAGCAATCATCTCCCCCTAGTTTACTGTAGAAGGCTCCCCTTGTACTTTTTCTGTTTGAAAAAATAGTGAGTTTGTTGGGATCAGGATTATCAGCAGCTGGGGCATTTGGAACGATCTCTTCTTGTACACTCTTGTCCTTCTCCTGGTCACTCACATTTTCTTGAATATGAGGATACAGTTGATTTCAGTGCCAGGAGGGACTCTTGTGATTTTTACAGCTCTGCCTCTATCTGGGAGTACTTTTTATTGAACTTTTTGGCTTGAGTGGACAGTAGGTCAGCAAATATGCTAGTATCCAATCCTACTACTTTTGAAATCACTTGCTCAATGTCAAAAGAAAGAGTAAGATCTATGGTAGAGACAAGAGGTGTGGTAAGAGTAGGTGTGGATATGATAACTTGAGTTATTTCTGATTGAAGTAGGGGAGATCTGTCATTAAGAAAGTTGAAGTCTGGAGGATTTTCTGTAGGAGTGGTGAGGGATGGTTGTTGTTGTGGTGGTTGGAGGGAAATCTGTGGTGTAAGTTCTTGAGTCGTAGTAGATGGAATGAACAACTGATTGAATTGTGCTGGATCAGCATCTGGAGTAATATTGTGTTAGACTGTTGGAGTGTCCTGTGTTATTATCTCTTGGAGGATCTGGTAGAGTTTCCTCTGTATCATGCGGAGTTGGAGAAGGAGGAGGAGAATGTGAAGCTTGACCAGGCTTTAGGATCTGTCTGGTCCATTTGGAGAAGATTCTAATATTTATTCTCTTCCCAGGTAGAATCGACACAAATTTTGATTTGCATACCATGGGGTAATGATAGAGCAGCACCTAACTCATCATCCTCATATATACATTTTCTTTATGTGCATATTTATGACCTATCATTTTTAGGAAGCACCTTCCCCAGTTGATCTTTTTGTTGAGGACAAGACATTCCATTATCTGGAGCTACTTCTTGGGAATGTCATCATGGGCTGAAATTTTGCATAGGATCACCTTCCCTACTATATCAGCCAGGAATCTGTATTCTTTAGCTAGATCAATCTTCTTCAGATTGATGGTCTTCTCTTTCCTGAACTGCATGATTTCTAAAGCCTTCTTGGTCTCTTCCCCTGTCAGTTCATCTGAATCACCGCCAGTTGTAAGATCAAACGTTTGACTGAACAATTCCTCTATTATATTTATATCAGTCTCAAAAATTCTCTCATTGAGGGATCCATCATCTCCTATGTGCAGATTGTCTTTAAACTCTGTTAGTTCAACAACAAGGATTTTGCACCTTGTAGAAATTAGCTTTGTCAGGCCGGTAGTATAGAATAAGTTTATAATGGCTTTGAATTTATCAGAAGATGCATTGAAGGAGTCCACATCAACGTCGAAGCCATAATTGATCTTAGGAGGAGCCATTGAATCTGGGATGAAGTACTTACAAAGAGAAGAGAGAGAGAGAGAGAGAGAGAGAGAGAAGAATGCAAGAGAGCTAGAGAGAAAGAAAACATGAGAGCAAGAGAGAGAGAGAATTCGAAAGCGTAATGAATTTGATGCCTATGTTGCTTAAAAGAAGACGATTCGTCACAACTTAGGGTTGTATTTGAAGTACCGTTGACAAAGATTAACAGTCAGCGCGCCAAAATGTGTCGAAGCAGCTTCTAGAAGTGAAACTGCGCGCATTTGTCATGTCGATTGTGCGTCGATTAGAACTTGACGCACCCGCAAATTTGAAGAGCAATTATTAAGTCGACGTATGCATCGATACAAAATCGACTCTGCATCGAATGCTATTCGAAATATCTGTTGCAGATAGCTCTCAAAGTAGGCGTCGAGTAGAATTAGGCGATACGTCGAATTCTATTCGACGCAACTCTGAATAAATAGATCTATTTTCTTAGAAAGTTCTTGTTGTTTTTCTCAGCAATGATTTTTATTGAAAATAGTAATTATACTATTATTTTCATGAACCAAAGAAAATAACAAGGGAATTTAGGTAAGAAATCACTCCCTTTGTTGGATTTAATTCTTTATTAAGCCCTTAGTTCTTCCTTCCCCCTCCATTATTTCTTGGGAGGATCCTACCTCATCATATTCTTCTTCATCATCTGAGGAGATACCTAATGAGATTAGGCAGGCAGCTTCAGCAGCTTCTTCATCACTTTTTGATGAAGAGGAGCTTAACTCTGCTTCAGAGTCACTCCAGGTTTCAGCAATGAAATCTTTATCTTTATTCTTATCTTTCTTCCTGAAATACTTCTTCTTCTGCTCCTCTTTGCTACTGCTCCTATCCCTTTGTTCTTGTAGACACTCAGGGGCTATGTGCCCTGGCTTATTACAGGAGAAGCAGATCACTTCCTTCTTTGGAGTCTTATTAAATTTGGGTTTTGAGTTCCTCTCTTTTCTTCTTGAGTCTTCTGTCTTGACCCACTTTCTGAATCTCCTTGCTAAGAGACTGAACATCTATCTTCAGGAGTGGAGGATTCTCCTTCAACAACCTTCAAGGTAAGACTCCTTTGGCTGGGAGTTGAAGTTGTCTCCTTAGCCTCTGTTTCAGCCCTGCTCTTCAGTAGCATCTCATAGGATTTGAGCTTTCCTAGCAAAGCATCAGTAGAGATCTCTCTATGGAATATGGACTCTCTGATAGCCCAGATCCCTGAGTCCCATGATCTTGGGAAGCACATGAAGAGCTTATCATTTATTTCAGTCACAGAGATATCCTTATCCAGACCTTTCAGCTCATTTATTATAGAGATGAATCTGTCATACATTTCAGCTACATTCTCCTCGGCTTTCTTTTGAAAGTTCTCATACTGGGATTTGAGAAAGGACTTTCTGTCCTTTCTTTCATCAGAACTCCCTTCTACAATTCTGGAAAGAGATTCCCAGACCTCTTTTGCTGATTGGCAGTTAGCAACTTTCTGGAAAATGTCATCTAACATTGTGGAGACCAGATTATTCATTGCCTTGACATCACATGCCTTCTCCTTCTTCTCAGCATCTGTCCACTCATTCCTTGTGACAGCTTCCTGGGTTGTAGATCCACTAGCATCATATTTGACTGGAGCTGGGGGACCTGAAATGATAACATCAAAGATGTCTTCATCAATGGAGTTCATATAGAGCTTTATCCTAACCTTCTAGAGTGTAAACTTATTCAAGTTACACACTGGGGGTCTTTTTGATGCATAGACCTTAGAACTCATTTTTCTTTATAAAATAGTTTTAGTTAATTTTAAATAAAGAAATAAGAGTGAGGAGATTTTTTGATCAAGGTATTAACCTTTTAATTATCAACCTACCTCTGATACCAATTGAAAATGCATAGTGTGCCTCTGAGTATTCTCTAGAGTGGGGGGGTGAATAGAGTTTTAAAACTTTTATACCCTAGTTATGCACACACAATAAAACTAATAAGTATTATGCAATCAACAATTCCAATACAGAATAAAGAAAGTACATAAAATATAAACTAGAAAAGCAGTAAACTGGACAGCACAGAAAATCAATCCAGAAGACACAAAATTTTTATAGTGATTCCCCAAAATACGGGTAGTCCACTTTTCTACCTCCCTGGTAGGATTGCACTAACTATGCCTGAGTCTTTTGATAAGGAGACTCTCATAACCGTTGAGTCTTTTGATAAGTAGACTTGTAGAACTACTGAGACTTTTGAAAAGAAGACTCTTAGAACCACTGAGTCTTTGATAAGGAGACTCTTAGAACCACTGAATCCTTTGGAAGAGGGATTCTTAAAACTCTCTTACAGTTAGAGAATGAAAACAGTAGAAGAAGAAGAAAGAAGAGAATAGAATTCTTCTGTAAGAATTTTTCAGAAGCTTTCTCTTTGAATGATATTGCTTATGTTTATCTTAGGATCTGAATATGATGAAACCTTACTTAAGATAGTGATGATTGCAAGGGTTATAAGCTTGATCCCGTTTCTCTGAGCACTTTTGTTAACTTGATGCTATGTGATGTGGTAGAAGAAGCTGCAGTGTTGTTATTCTCTTTTCCTGTACAGAGCAGATCTTATGTTCTGTCTTAGGGTTGAAAGGGGAAGAAGGAGAAGCCCTATTTCGACATATAGAAAATATGTGATCAGCTATTCTCTTTTGTTTTCTTTCATTCTCAGCATATTTATTCACTATCATTTGAGTTTGAATTTCTTTCTTCTTCTGGACAGTCCTTAGAAGGAATGTCCATTGGACAATTGATGTTTCCTTCTATTTTTGTTCCCGACCCATCCATCTGATTTGAATAAACTTCCAAGAATATTTTTGCTGCATCTCTGGAATACTCCATTCCATTCTTGGCAATAAACGAGCCATTGGAGAACAATCTTCAACTTTGTAGACCTTCTGAAAAGGTATTAGAAAAGACAGCAGAAAACCTTTTATTTCTGACTGTACTCGACGCTGCATCTACTTCATCGTTCGTCATATCGACGCACCTCTGAGTTCATATAGAAGTAGCTTCGAATTCCTTCTTAGCTCTCGCTAAACTCAGATGTCGATGTTGCGTCGAGTTCTTATCGACGTATCCGTCAAGTTGAATACTTGAATTTGAACTTCATCTCTGCGTCGAATTGAAGTCAAAGTTGCGTCGACTTCTAAAATTGCTTCGACTGACTGTCTTCTGCGTCGAGTTCATTTCGAAGTTGTATCGACTTCTGATATGTCTGTGTCGAGTACATCTTGACGTTGCGTCGACTTCAACTGATGCATCAACTCCTAGTCGACTTCTAGTCGATGCATAATTACTCTGGATAATTCTCTTGATGATTTCAGCTTGCCTTTCTCATTAATTTGATTCAGCCGACTTCCTAAGATTTCTATGACTAAATTACCCTTACTATACAACATGGGTTATACACCCTAACTAATGAAATCACTTTAAGATAATTTGTTTAGATAAATTAAAAGGGTTTTTCCCAAAACTTAGTGTTGGTCAACTAGCACTTAAAGGATAATCAATCACTTTTGATAAAGTAGGAGCTCATATTGATCATAAACCCTCGGGTGTCCACTTAGCCTCAGCAAGTATTACAGCCAATCGACTATTTTCCCTTCCAATTTGCAGTAAGGCACATCAAACCTAAACTTGTCAGCAACAACAAAGCACTTTGCATATTACCCGTTGGCATCATCAGCTAGGACACCTTCATTGGGAAGCTATGAAACAAATGAATGCAAAAAATATGGTGACAGGACTTCCAGATCTTCCACCAACTCATCAAATCTTTTGTGAAGATTGTACATATAGAAAGGCTCATGTTCTGCCCATTCCTAACCAAGCTATAGTTCGATCTTACAAACCATTGGAAGTCATTCATTCTGAATTATAGGCCCCTGCTTCTACAGCTTCACTTGGAGGTAAACGATACTATTTATTGCTTGTAGATGATTATACTTGCTATATGTGGCGGGCACATCTAGCAATGAAATCTGAATCCTTGCAAAAGTTTCAGATATTTAAAAAAGAAATAGAAAAGTAATTGGAACTGCAGATTAAAGTCTTCAGAACTGATCGAGGGGGAGAATTAATCTCAAATCAGTTCATGCTTTATTGCCAAGAAGAAGGCATTAAACGAGAACTTACATCTCCTGCTTCTCCACAACCAAACGAAGTCGTTGAACGGCGAAATCGTATAATTGTAGAAATGGCAAGATCCTTGCTTCAAGCCAAGAAACTACCTAAAACATTCTGGGTAGAGGCCACCCAAACATCCGTATACATTTTGAATAGGGTGCCTACTAAAGCTCTTGCTCAGCAAACTCCCTACTATATGCTACAACAAAAGAAACCATCAGCAGCACATCTCAAGGTATTTGGTTGCATTGCATACACTTACCTTAATGGGTAGAGATAAATTGGACAAGAAAAGTGAGAAATATATATTTGTCAGATATAGTGAACAATCGAAAGCCTATCGATTGTTCAATCCCCTTTCCAACAAATTAGTCATTTCTCAAAACGTAGTATTTAATGAATATGCAGTTTGGGATTGGGATACTCAGGCTCAGAAGGTGGTTCAACCAAAAATGATGGTTGAGCATTACAGTAGCCCCCTCCATGTCACTTTGGACAATCAACATGAAGTGATGCAGGAACCTAGTTCCTCAGATTCGCAATCTAGTTCTCCTTCATCAACACCTGAAAGAACACGCAGTTTAGAAGACATACCAGGAAACTGAAATAGCCTTCTTAACCTCAACTCCACTGCCTTGTGATGAAGCAAAAGTAGATCCCAGATGGAGAACTGCCATGAATGAAGAATGTGAGACTATCCAACAGAATAAAACATGGACTTTAGTTGATCTTCTTTCACATAAGACCCCTATTGTCCTGAAATGGTTGTTCAAAATAAAATATACAAAAACTGGGGATATTGCTAAGTATAAAGCTCGCTTGGTCGTAACGGGTTATGAGCAAAAGCTGGGTGAATATTATGATGATACCTTTGCCCAATGGCACGTATGGATACAATCAGGTTAGTATTAGCTCTTGCCGCCCATCATAACTATCAAGTGTTTCATTTAGACATCAAAGATGTTTTTTTAAATTGTACTGTGAAAGAAGAGTTATATGTAGAACAACTGCAGGGATATATACATCAAGGACAAGATAAAATGAAGGTATATAAATTGCATAAAGATCTATATGGCTTAAAACAAACCATAGAGCGTTGAATGCATAAATCGACACGTATTTCCTTCAACAAGGATTTAGTCGATGTGTGAATGAACCTTCCTTATACCTAAAAATGCAAGGGAGTGATCAAATCCTTATTGGATTATATGTAGATGATATGCTAGTGCCAAGCACCTCTCTTACCATGATTAATGAGTTTCAGCAAGCAATGCACACTCAATATGTTATGACAGATTTGGGGGTGATGAAGTATTTTTTAGGACTTCAGGTGCAGCAATCACCCTCTTGCATATGTGTTTCCCAACACAAATTTGTTGTGGATCTTTTAAAAGAACTCAATTTGATCAATGTAATGCTTCCTTAACACCCATAACCATAGGAGAAGCACTCGGTAAAGAGAATGAACAAAAAGAAGCTGTGAATGCAACTAATTATCGATCGATTGTGGGCTCACTCATGTATATTACCAACACTCGACCAGACATTGCGAATGTGTTCAATAGAGTCGCCGGTTATATGCATTTGCCCTCTAAAAGCCATTTGATTTCTGTCCATCGCATCCTGCGATATCTAAAAGGCACACAAGATTATGGTATAACATATACTGGTGAAACAAATTCAGATTTATGTGGCTATGTAGATTCAGATTGGGGACCAAGCATCGACGATCAAAAAAGTACCAGTGGCTACCTCTTCCTGCATGGCTCTAAACCTATTGCTTGGGGCATTCACAAACAACCTACTATTTCCTTATCCACGATAGAGGCAGAGTATATGGCACTCAACACTGCCAGTTGTGAATGCCTCTGGATTCATCGATTCCTGGGAGAAATCAAAGGAAAAAAAAGGAACGAAAACCTACAACTCTCTTCTTTGACAATGCATCTACCATCATTCTAACGAAAAACCCCACCATTGAATGCAAAAGTAAACATATTGATCTGCGTTTTTATTTTACTCATGATCAAGTCGCTAAAGGCACTCTGGATGTACTTCATTGTCTGACGGAAGAACAAATAGCAGATATACTCATAAAGCCTTTGAATCGACATAGGTTTGCTTGTTTGCGAGCAAAGATGGCAGTTAAAGCTCCGTGACATAAGGGCGGATGATGACCTAAGCCGCATAAAGCCAAAGCCAAGGAAGAAGATAAGAAGCTCTCTCTATTTGACCAGAAGGACAACCACAGTTATCTAGAGAAATTAAACTGCAGGACAAATTTTGTATTAGAATGTTGTAAATTATTAAGCATGTTTATCTTTGTACCGCCTCTCCCTTTTGTTAAAATACAGCCTATATAAAAAGCTATTCTGGTCTGTAATAGTACACCTTTTTGATCAATAAAACCAAGTAAAACTATCAAACCATTCGTGGATGCATATGCTCTTAAGACTTCTCATATTTCTATAAACCATCATGGTGAGTATGAAATAAAACAAGTGGGTGTGCATCTGTTTGAGAGAATCCTTTACAATATCCAACCTCAGCAGCATAATGGTTTAATAAGGAGGATTGTTTGGCTCTCTTTGTACATCAGAACCAAGAAAAAAAATTCTTGGAGATGCACAGCGACTTGTTCAATCTTCAGTAGAAAAAACTGAGAAATATTTTGAAGTTGCTTGAGAAATACAGTGACTTTGCAAGTCCACAATCACATATCTGGGAGCTGTGAGTGCTAAGATGGGATGTAAGCTATATACAGTGCAGAGTTTATTCCGAGCGTGGAGAACGCTTACACAGTGCGCGTGTTAGGGCGGCTCCGCTCAAGGTATTCTATGAATACTCTATCAAGTATGGAATAGTTATTTATAGAACCTCTTGCGTAGAGCGGTACCCTAGGACGACACATAACCCACGAGCATCTTTTGGGCTAGTCTCGACACATGGGGACATATACACAAATATTCAACAATCTCCTCTTATGTCCATCGTAGACCCGACTTCGATATAAGTTATTTGTGCATTGTTCAAACACACATGAATCATTTACATTAGTGTCGCAAACATGTTAAAACAATATTAGACTAAATAAAAAAAAATTTATGCAGGCATAATAACAAAATAAATTCAAAGCAGTATCACAAAACATGCGGATAAACTATAGCACAGAGTCCAACACAACATAGTGTCTACTAATCACCATACCACAATAGTCCAGAAAAACAAAACACGTAAATTGGAAACAATAACTATAAATAGAGGTACAAAAACCAAGAACATAAAAGAAATAGCACTCGATACTATCATCATCGTTAGATGTATAGTAGGTCGTCCTTATCAGGATCCCAATCAACAAATGCTCCTTCATCTGCACCATCTCCTGTAAAGTTCAAACTGAGAATTTCATGTAAGAATGAATTCAAACATTTGAAAATTACAAGAGTCTAGTTCTACTGTAAGAACTTAGTACTACATGATTAAGTAAGGATAACACATACACAGAGTATTTTATTTTTTAAGTTCAAAATCCATTATCTGTTTCACAAGAGACGATCTTATGGATTTCTAGACAACTCAGCTATATTTGTGTTCCAATTTGGAATGTCACGGTCACTGTTCCCCTAAAGTTAAACCAGATCTTATGGAATCAAACTAAGTTAGATTGTGTTATAAAAATTTGAAATAACACTTTCTTCCTGGGTAAGAAAGAGAATCCAGGTTGAGTTATTATACGCATCAGAAATTGGAATGAAACAACTCACCAGATTAAAGATCAGCAACCACAAACATTAATGAGACACAATACGCTTACTAAATGACAAAGCTGAAAACATCACAACATTAAACTAAGGCTGAACTAAATCGCCTTTAGTCTCATTTCCCCTAATGTTTTGATCAATCGATCTTTAGACATTCCATTAGGCAATGGAGCACCTTAGTTATCTTTCGACCGCACCTCAATCAAAGTGATAACTCCTTATTCCTTCAAATAGTTCAACAGAGTATGTCTCAGTCATACATGTCTCCTCTTAGTGTTGTAGAGGGCATTTTTAACAACTTGGATTGCTGCTTGATTATCTCAATACAAGCTCAAAGAATTGACATGTAATCTAGATAAGGGAACATCCAAAATTAATTTATGATCCAGTCTGCCTCTTCACCAGCCAAAGCTAAGGCAAACAATTTTGCTTCCATAGACGACAAAGCTATGCAAGTCTATTTTTTTGGATTTCTAGGTTATAACAGCTCCACCCAAAGTGAATATATATCCAATGGTGAACTTACTGTTACTAATTTCTGAACACCAGGAGACATCGGAAAATCCATCCACTGTGGGAGGATGACCAGTATAACATATAGCATGATCTTTGGTACCTCTTAGGTATCTCATCTGTCTATCTAAGGCATCCCAATGCTCTTTGTTTATATTACTAGTAAAACGACTTAGTATACCAATAGAAAAGGCAATGTTTGGTCTCGTACATCTTGTGACATACATGAGACTACCTATTATTTTGGAATATTTTTCTTGATCAACACTGGTCCGGACATTTGGACTCAATTTGATATTATGATCAAAGGGTGACTCTACATGCATACAATCTTTATATCCCTGGGTAGAAAGTAATTGCTCAATGTAATGAGCTTGACTAAGGGTAAAACCACGCTTATTATTATTAACTTTCATACCTAGAAAGGTATCCACAGGACCAAGGTCCTTCATATCAAATTCTTTTGCCAGAGTACATTTTATTTCACTCACTACAGAAAGATATGACCTCAGAGTCAGCATATCATCCACATAATGACATATGATGACAGTCTTATTTGACACAGAATAGTGATAAAGACATTTATCAGAATAACTGGATTGAAATTCTTAGCTCTTTACCACTTTGTCAAATTTAAGGTGCCACATCTTAGGCGCTTGCTTAAGCCCATAAATTAACTTTTTAGTTTACACACTTTATTCTTTAAATCTTTCTGGACATAACCTTCGGGTTCTGTCATATAGATTTCTTCATTTAGCTCTTCATTTAAGAAGGTTCTCTTTACATCCATCTAATGAACTATAAAGTTCTAGATAGATGCTAACGCTAGAAGAATTCTAATAGTGGACAAGTGACACAGGTGAATAAATATCAAAGTAGTCTATTCTCTGATGTTGCTTATAGCATTTAGCTACTAGATGTGCTTTGAATCTAGCTATTGACCCGTCACTATTCATTTTCTTCTTCAACACCCACTTTTATTCAAGGACTTTAGCACCTTTAGGTAGTTCAACTAGATTCTAAGTATTGTTCTGTAGCATCGAGTCCATTTCATCATATATGACTTCTGTACACATCAATGAATCTCTAGATCTCATTGCTTCATGGTAAGAAAATGAATTATCCGCTAAGTGATAAGTAACAAAGTTCTCACCAAAATCTTTAGGGATTCTTTCTCTTGTAGATACTCTTATAGGAATAAGTTCAACCTCTGAAGGTTGGGGAGCAGTGTCAGAGGGGCTATCTTTAGGTTCAATAGTAGATTCTGAAATCAAATCAGTAGACCCGAATAAATTGAATCCTTGATCTTTGATAAACTTATTTTCAAAGAAAACAACATCTCTAGATTCTATCTCCGTAGTGGTGGATAGATCCAGAAACCTATCAGTTGCACTGTCCTCTGCACTACCTAGATATACACAGGTTGTAGTTCTAGGTCCGACCTTAGGTCTCTTTAGGTCTTGTATTCTCACATAAGCAATACACCCCCAAGTCTTAAGAGTATCAAATTTACAAGAGTGACTATGCCACAACTCATAAGGCATAAAAGTGAGCTTAGAGTGAGGCACCCAATTCAGAATGTGATTTGCAGTTAAGACTGCTTCTCCCCAGAAAGAGGTAGGAAACACAACTGTAAGTAACATAGAGTTTAGCATCTCTATTAAAGTCCTATTCTTACGCTCAGCAATACCATTTGACTAGGGTGAGTAAGGAGCGGTAGTTTCATGAATTATGCCCTAGGAGACACAAAATTCTCTAAACCCAGTTGCAGTGCATTCTCCTCTATCACTTGTAAATCTCTTAATTTTCAGATTCAACTGATTTTCTAATCTAGATTTGAAGATTTTAAAGGTCTCGAATGCTTCATCTTTTGATTTCAATAGGTATACATGACAATATATAGAATAAACGTCTATGAAGGTGATCAAATACTTCTTTCCTCCTCTAGTGACATGACTCATGAAATCACAGAGGTCAGAATGTATCAACTCAAGAAGTTGTGTGCTCCTAGAAACCGACTTAAAAGGTTTTCTGGTGACCTTGGTTTGTGCACACACCTCACATCTATCAAATCGAATAGACAAATCTAAAGGGATGTTATGACTCTTAGCTAGATCACCCATTTTCCTATAGTTCACACATCCAAGCCTATTGTGTAATAACATAAGATCAATTAAATTTGAACTAGCTTGGTTAATGCTATCATTATTTAAGCTAAGTCTATACATTCCATTTATCAGATACGCACAACCAAAGTAGTGAGAATTAACAGTTAATGTTAGTCTACCATTTAGGGTTGTAACGCGTATTCCAGCCTTATCTAGCAAACTTATAGATATTAAATTCTTAGTTAAAGAAGAAACTACTCTAACATGCTTTATAGTTAGAATTTTACCTGAAGAGAGTACCAGATTTGTAGTCCTAGCATGAGACACATACGTATCTCCTCTATTGCAGTTCTGCACAGTGTCCTTGACCATGGTCACCTCAATAAGAAGACCTTTATCATTTGTCGCATGATAAGTAGCACTGTTGTCCAACTACCACTCAGACGAGTCTCTGCCGCTACAACCTCTCCCCATCATAGTTATGAATGATTTGGGACCAAAAGTGTCCACCAACATGTTCGTCTTATTTTGAGGTGCATCCTCCTTGATCTTCTTCGGAGGCTTGCAGTCTGCGACCCAGTGACCCCACTTTCCACAGTTTAGGCACTTGCCCTTCTTCTTTTTGAGAGAAGGCTTTTTGGCCTGGAGTTGTGAAGAGGGTTCGCCTTTAGGTGCAGATGGATTCCCGAAAGGTTTGTCGTGACGTGAAACTAAGTTAGCAATCTGAGTAGATTGACTAACTTATTCCGTGGTTTTCCTGACAACATTTTAATCTTCAAAATGGATGAACCTCATGAGTTCATCACGCCCAATCTGCTCCTTCAGTCTATGCATCTCAGTCTTGAAGGTAGCCCACTCAGGAGGCATCTTGCTGATGATCAGACCGACAAATAGATTATCAGAGATTTTAGACTTTTCATCATAAAGCTTGTTCTGCATATTCTACAGTTCGATCAACTGTGAAGTGATTGCTGAATTTGCATTCAATTTAAAATTAAAAAACTTCTCGGTGAGGAGAGTTTTCAACAATCCTTCCTACTTCTATAAATGCGCGTCCAAGCGGTCCCAAATCTCATTTGCAGTTTTGAATCCACTGTATGTCATTGCGAGGCGGGGATTTAGGGAATTCAGAAGGCAATCCTTGCAAAAATCCTAGTCCTTCCACTACAGCTCGTCTATATCTTCAATAGTCGTAGCAAAGTCATTGAGCATCATGCAAAAAATTTCGCGTTCTTTCATGGCAAGTTGAACGTGAAGTTTCCAACCATAGAACTCAGTGGGATCGAACGACTGCAGTTTCACTATGTCGTACGTGCTACGTTTCGACATTTTAAACATGAAAGAGTAAACCAGAAAAATATCACTTGCTCCGGACAAAGACAATCAAGTCACTTCAGATCCAATCCAATAATTTGTTTGCTCCTTCTCTCTAGCTTCCTCAACCAATAGAGATTCAGAGAACTCTGTTTCGAAAACTTGGAATTTCGACAGGACAACTCGATCAAAACACCGTCACGATATAGAAACGGCGAGATCCAACGTCGATCTAGCAAACTTGATGGAGAAAACAGAGGGAATCCGGCTACAATAAAGCGATTCCTCGGCAACAACAAGGATCCTGGCAATATCTGAAAGTCCTCCTAGATTGGCACTTTGCTCCTCTCCCTTGAAAACCAAGGTAGAAGCCTTGAGGTTCATGTCAGATCTGAACTGAGATCAACATTGAATGGGATTCTTCTTGTTTTATGGCGACAGACCTTCTCCTGCAAGTGGCGGCGATCGAAAGTTTTGTCCAAACTCTTATAGTGGTGGCGACCGGATCTTGAGATTGCGATAAAAACTCCTCCGACGTCGTGAATGAACGTTAAACAAGAAACTGATTTCTGAGATTGGCTTCCGACAGAAAACCACCAAAGCGGCAGTCCTTCTCCACGATCGGCAGAGCGGCGCAGGAAACAGAAAAAAAAAAGCGGGCTGCCCTAGATCCTTGATCGGCAAGGACTTAATTCCTTCTTCGATCTTAGCGGAGGAGATGATTTCCTTAGCAGCGGCGCACAGAGACAGGAACACACCTTCTTCTCATTGCGAACAACCCCGAAGACCGAAGAGTGGCCGGTGGCGGCATTGTTCCTCTCGATTGGACAAGAGAACGAACGTCTGCCTCCTTCTCAATCGACGAATGAGAGGGGTAAAGGAATAGGAACAGGGGGGCGACTTCCTCTCCGATCGACAGAAATGATAGCGAAGGAGCAGGCAGAATTTCTTCTCGGCGAGAACAAAGAGACGGGAATGATTTATCCTCTCAAGCGGCGCACGGGAAAACCGCAGAACGAGAAGTAGCGCTGAATACGAGGAGAGAAAACCCTAATCCGACTACCTTGAGAATGTTAGGGCGGCTCCGCTCAAGGTATTATATGAATACTCTAGCAAGTATGGAATAAGTATTTATAGTACCTCCAGCGTAGAGCGGTGCCCTAGGACGACACGGAATCCACGAGTCCATATCGGGCCAGTCTCGACACGTACGGACATATACATGAATATTCAACAGCTCATGCAGAAGGTGAGGAAGTTCGCAGCCATCGCCGAACCCTTCGTGAAGAACAGTTTCAAGGTCGTCGAGCCCGGGATGATCGTCCTAACCATCGACAAAGGCTCTGTTTGGTACAGTGGTGGCGGTCATGAACGCGGAGGTAAAACCGTCATTCATGAACACCCACCTAAAGATCTTCATCCACTTGAACATAAAAGTGGATGAAGTTCCTTAGGTGCCAGTTCACGAATAACAGTTTTACCACCACGTTTATGACCGTCACCATCGTGCCAAACGGAGCCAAAGCCGCCACAAAGAAGAAGAAGCTCCTCTATAGGCCCACTCATTCTCATTTTGCAATGTCTTCTATGATTTTTTTTCATTTCCTTTCTAATGGCTAATTATGGTAACAACTCAACCATCTTTGCATAATTTATCCTATTAGGCCTGCTACACGTAATAGTTGCGTCATGCCTTTCATAAGCTTCTATATTCTCTTTAAACCCAATTTTCCTTTGCCCTATGAGATTTTTTTTCTAAATTTACGGAGCTGATACCCAAATGTTTTGTTTGAGTATCTAGGGGAGATGATGAAAATTTGATTGGTAACTAAAGCTTTGTTTGGGATAGCTATGACGGCTGAGAAAACTCTATTCGAGCCGCAAACGCTGTTATTGGACCATTTGTATGCACAACTGTGAAAAAAGAATGTTGAACCAGAGTTTTAGGGTCCTTTCAGAAAGCAGCAAGGGTCTCGCGTATTGCACTCTAAAAATAGATTTCTCTTATGCACTCTCGCTCTTGCCTCTCGTTCAGGCATTTCGAAATACCGTCGCGCTCACGCTCTCGGTTCTCGTTCAACGGCTCGATGAAGGACCTGCTTTCGGATCTCGACGAAGGACCTGTCTGCTCGCCCTCGCCTCTTGTTCAGTGGCTTGACCAAGGACCTGCTTCCCGATCTCGGCGAAGGACATACCCGCTCACTCTCGCCTTTTATTCAGCGGCTTGACGAAGACTTGCACGTACTCTTGCTCTCGCCTTCCGTTCAAAAGCTCGACGAAGGGCCTTTTTAGTGATCTCGATGAAGGGCCTGCTACCTGATCTCGACGTCTATCTTGAAGATTTGCGTTGATCTGTGTTGTCTCGTCCGATTTATGCTCTGACGGGTTTCTTGTTCTTATTCCGGTTTTTGCGTTGAACTGAGGTTCCTCGAAGTTCTATCAGATTTCAACAATGAATCATTACTTCTCTCAAAAAATAGATTGTTCAAGATTATTTATTGATATGAGGCTCTCATTTGGATTCAAAATTATCTTATTTTCATTCAAATTTACTTTTTCTGCACCTAATATTATGTTAACACTTGACTCAAAATTCATTATGATTCAAAATTTATAATTCATTTTGATTCAGGATATGGATGCAATAAATCAGATTTTTTAAAAAAAATTTCCGAGAACTAGAATCACTTTGAATAGATGTTGGCGCATTAAAATGAAGATTTCCTAAACGGTCTGCAACTTTCACATCAATGCTTTCCTGACAGCTCTCTTCTTATCACTGCTTTCTCACAGCAGTTTTCATATTCCTTCAAATAGTTCAAGAGAGCATGTCTCAATCATACATGTCTCCTTTTAGTGTTGTAGAGGACATTTTTAATGACTTGGACTACTGCTTGATTATCACAATACATGTTCAAAGAATTGACTTCTAATGTAGATATGGGAACATCCAGAATTAAATTTCTGATCCAGTCCGCCTCTTCACCAGCCGAAGCTAAGGCAAACATTTTTGCTTCCATAGACGACAAAGCTATGCAAGTCTGTCTTTTGGATTTCTAGGTTATAGCAGCTCCACCCAAAGTGAATATATATCCACTGGTGGACTTACTGTCACTAATTTCTGAACACCAAGGGGCATCAGAAAATCCATCCAATGCGGGAGAATGACCGATATAGCATAGAGCATGATCTTTGGCACCTCTTAGGTATCTCATCAGTCTATCTAAGGCATCGCAATGCTCTTTACTTGGATTACTAGTAAAATGACCCAGCATGCCAATAGAAAAGGCAATGTCTGGTCTCGTACAGCTTATGGCATACATGGGACTACTGATTATTCTGGAATATTTTTTTTGTTCAACACTAGTCCCGACATTTGGACTCAATTTGGCATTATGATCAAAGGGTGTCTCTACAGGCCTACAATCTTTATATCCCTGAGTAGAAAGTAGTTGCTCAATATAATGAGCTTGACTCAGGGTAAAACCATGCTTATCATTACTGACTTTCATATCTAGAAGGGTATCCACATGACCAAGGTCCTTCATATCAAATTCTTTTGCCAGAGTGGATTTTATTTCACTCACTACAGAAAAATCTGACCCTAGAATCAGCATATCATCCACATAGAGACATATGATGACAGTCTTATTAGACACAGAACGATGATAAGGCATTTATCAGAATAACAGGATTGAAATCTATAGCGATTTACCGCTTTGTCAAATTTAAGGTGCCACATCTTAGGCGCTTTCTTAAGCCCATAGATTGATATATTTAGTTTGCACACTTTATTTTTTAAATATTTCAGGACAACCTTCATGTTATGTCATATATATTTTCATTTAGCTCTCCATTCAAGATGACTGTCTTTACATCCATCTAATTGACTATGAAGTTCTCGATAGATGTTAACGATAGAAGAATTCGAATAGTAGACAGGTGACACAGGTGAATAAACATTAAAGTATTCTATTCCCCGTTGTTGCTTATAGACCTTAGCTATTAGACGTGTTTTAAATCTAGCTATTGACCCGTCACTATTCATTTTTCTTCTTCAATACCCACTTGCATCCAAGAACTTTAACACCTTTAGGTAGGTCAACTAGATGTCAAGTGTTGTTCTATAGCAGTGAGTCCATTTCATCATCTATGGCTTCTATCCACATCAACAAATCTCTAGATCTCATTGGTTCATGGTAGGAAAATGGAACATCCTCTAAGTGATAAGTAACAAAGTTCTCGCCAAAATTCTTAGGGATTCTTTCTCTTATAGATACTCTAACAGGAATAGGTTCAAGCTCTAATGTTTGGGGAGCAGTGTCAGAGGGGCTAGCTTCAGGTTCTATAGTAGATTTCGAAATCAAATCAGTAGACCCGGATAAATTAAAGTCTTGATCTTTGATAAACTTATTTTCAAAGAAAACAACATCTCTAGATTCTATCACCGTAGTGGTGGATAGATCCCGAAACATATCAGCTGTACTGTCCTTTATGTAACACCCCAGGTTTCGCTGAGCGTAGAGGCTGAAATGCCCAAGGCTGAGTTCAGGTTTTCTGTATCTGGGAGCTAGCGTCGACGCTAGGTTCTAACGTTGGCGTTTGCTGCCCCATCGAGAAGACAAGTTGTATTGATGATTACGTCGAGATGGATTCGTCGAGATGGATTCGTCGAGATGGGTTCGTCGAAAGGAGTTCGTCGAGAGGCTAGCGCGGGCAGTAGCGCTAGCGCCGGCATTAGACTTCATCTTGTATTGCAGTTCCGTCGGGAAGTCGAAATGGTTTCATCGAGAGGGTTTTCGTCGAGAGGCTAACGCAGGCGGTAGCGCTAGCGCCGACGGTAGCTTACGGAACCAGATCCGTAAGTGGCATTTTCTGGATGTCCGATCTTCTTAGATCTTAATCCAAAGGCTCAGATAGGTGCGTCTTAAAGCCCAAAATAGGGCAGAGGAGTTCTACTCTCTTTTCATTAAGTCATTTGCTCTTTTGTAGGCTAAGGAAAGAGGAAGGGTTTGGAGGAAGAAGAAGGGCAAGATCCGCCATTGTTGGAGCATCGGAGCTCCGTTCGTCGATCTAAAATAAGATCTATGGAGAGGAATCGAAGGCGCTCTTTTCTATCCGTGCCTTTCAACCGATCCATGGCGAGGAAGAGAACTCTTAGGGTAACGACATCTCTCCTCCCGGTTTTAGGATGCGTGCACGGCATCTCTTATTTTGCCTTTCTCTTTTTCTGAAATTTTGGCACCGGATCTCTCAAATGAGAGGGGTTTGGGTCGCCTTGGCTCAAGAAGAACCATCTTTGCATAATTTTGATCCTATTAGGCCTGCTACACGCAATAGTTGCGTCATGCCTTTCATAAGCTTCTATATTCTCTTTAAACTCAATTTGCTTTTGCCCCATGAGATTTTTTTTCTTCTAAATTTACGGAGCTGATACCCAAATGTTGTGTTTGAGTATCTGCGGGAGATGATGAAAAATTGGTGGGTAACTAAAGCTTTGTTTGGGACAGCTATGACGGCTGAGAAAACTCTATTCGAGCCGCAAACGCTGTTATTGGACCGTTTGTATGCACAACTGCGAAAAAAAAAATGTTGAACCAGAGTTTTAGGGTCCTTTCAGAAAGCAGCAAGGGTCTCGCATATTGCCCTCTAAAAATAGATTTCTCTTATGCACTCTCGCTCTTTCCTCTCGTTCAGGCATTTCGAAATACCGCCGCGCTCACACTCTCGGTTCTCGTTTAGCGGCTCGATGAAGGACCTGCTTTCGGATCTCGACGAAGGACCGGCCCGCTCGCTCTCGCCTCTTGTTCAGTGGCTCGACCAAGGGCCTGCTTCCTGATCTCGACGAAGGACATACCCGCTCACTCTCGCCTTTTATTCAGCGGCTTGACGAAGACCTGCACGTACTCTCGCTCTCGCCTTCCATTCAGCGGCCCGACGAAGGGCCTTTTAGTGATCTCGACAATGGGCATGCTACCTGATCTCGATGCCTATCATGAAAATTTGCGTTGATCTGTGTTGTCTTGTCCGATTTCTGCTCTGACGGGTTTCTTGTTCTTATTTCAGTTCTTATTCCTCGAAGTTCTATCAAATTTCAATAATGAATCATTACTTCTCTCAGAAAATAGATTGTTCAAGATTATTTATTGATATGGGGGCTCTCATTTGGATTCAGAATTATCTTATTTTGATTCAAATTTACTTTTTCTGCTCCTAATATTATGTTAACACTTGATTCTGAACATCATTTTGATTCAGAATTTATAAGTCATTTTGATTCAGAATATGGATGCTATAAATGAGATTTTTAATTTTTTTCCCAGAACTAGAATCACTTTGTATAGATTTTGGCGCATTAAAATGAAGATTTCTTAAACAGTGTGCAACTTTCTCATCAATGCTTTTCTGATAGCTCTATTCTTATGACTGCTTTCTCATAGCAATTTTCTTATCAGCATCTGTTGTCCCAAGTAGAACCTAAGCGTTTCTTGTTCTGCTTTTTCATAGCAGTTGTCCTTCACATGATTGACCATGAGTTTTAACCATGTAACTATTTCTTCGCGACTTGGTAGACAGAGCAAGCTCACCACATGTTTGCCAAAGCGAGTTCAATTTAGAAATTCGATGAGAAATTCCTTCAAGGGAGAAATCTTTTCCGACTAATTGTCATTCATCATATATTGAATTTTTATCTGGTTAAAAAACTTTTCATACAAAAATGGTTCATCATACCATTTGAAAAGACTTGTGGCTTTTACAAAACTCATAATCATTCCATTAATGATGCACATTCCTTTCAAATTTTTACCCCATGATTATGGAATTACTCCTTTATGATTTCTCATCATCATTATAATAATTATAACCCTATAGAGCAAGCATATATACTTCGTCTAGTTAGCCGCAATTCTTCAGTCAAGCTATGAAGAAGGGATGTACCGTAAGGCAATCACCTCACCCGCCCTTCACATGATATTGCTCACGAAAAATCTCTCGACGCCACCGACATCAACGGTCGCCTCTCGCGTCTCGCCAGTGCCTCGAACGGATCCTCTTCGTCCTCTCTTGCATTCTCCCTCCTCTGCTTTTTGCTATCCCCACGCAATAAGCTTGCCGGCGACGGCGTCACGGCCATAAATGGCTTCTGCAGGGGCGGCGCCTTTACGCTTGACGGAGACGGCGTCACCGCCATCAAGCTCTTATCGTACGAAGCATGCATGAAAGGATTCTGAAAGCTGGACGAAAAAGCTCGCTGATTCTTCTCCGGAGACTCGATCATTTTCGCCGCTTCCCCGGCACATTTGATGCTCAATTCGTTCATGCTTTCCGTCAGTGCAAGCTCCCAGTTATCTGATTCCAATGGATTTTTTTCCTCAGCCGTCGGGTCCACGATCAGCTTCGGCCGGCAGCTATTCTCCCCTCCGCCCTCCCCATCCTTCAAGAATCCCTCGAGCGTCTCCAGTAGAGAAGCTGAAATCTTGCGGACGCTAGGGTACTCGGACGGCCTCCCAATCACCATCTTTTTGCATCCGGCGTAGAATTCTTCTAGCTCCTCAAACTGCGTCGCAGCCGCTTTACTCGCCTGAAAAGTCTCGAGGCAAAGATTGGTTGGGAGATGGAAGAAGTCGTCCAGGAGGAATGAGATCCCGTCGGTGATGTCCCGGTAAAGTTCGAAGCTCTCACGGACGACGGAGTGGAACACGGACCGGACGAGGCGGTGCCCCCTTGCTTCGCCCGTCGGCCGGGTTCCCATTGCCCGGTCAAGGAGGCGCTGCCAGTGCCCGATTCGATTAACGAGAACCGGTGGCTTTATGCCGGAAACAGGGGACCGCCGCGGGCGGCGGAGTAGCTTTCCAGACGCGAAGGCCTCGAGGCGGGCATCAAGGTAGAGTGCGAAAGTGCGCACGAAAGCGGTGAAGTCCCACGGGGACGACAGGCTGGAGCTGTCGCGGAAGTCGGAGAGGTCGAGGAGGCGGCGATGTCCACGGGGGGTAACGGCGATGGCCTCGCGACGGAAGTCTGAGCCCGCATCAGCAATAGCGAGGGAGATGAGGGAAAGACACTTGACTGCCACGACCCAGTTGCCAGTACGTGAGAGGCGGCGGGAGAGGGAACGAACGGCGGGCTCTGGCTTGGAGGAGGCGAGGAGAAGGAGCTCCGCGACGGCTTGCGCGTCGGTGGGCGAAGGATCGTGGGAGGTAGCGCGGAGGACAGCGACGTAGATGTCCGAGGAGCCGGAAACCAGGGCGAGGCCGAGGCTCGTGTTGTCCTTCACCGCGTCGATGGCTCGCCGGAGCTTGCTCGTCATCGCGGTGAGGGTATGGAGCGCGGCTCTCGCTCCCTCGGTCTGTTTCCTCTCTCCTTTGGTGGCGAAATGGAATGAATCGGAGGGGGAGAGGAGATGGCGGGGGGTTTGTCTTACTTTTGGAAGTTTGTTGCCAACTGTTTTTTTTTTCTGGAAGGATTATGACCGTTGGTTATGAATGGGGGAGGTGAAGGAGTCCAAAGGGAAGGCCAAGAGAGTTGATCGTTAACGATCGGATTCGGATTCATTTCTTCATCTAATGAATAAGACGTTTTAAAAATTTATCTAGTGATGAAGAATTTTTTGATTAAAAAAATTATAAATGGATGGGATTAGTGAACCCGTCGGATCAGCTGAAATGCATCTGGACCGTGAAATGGATCCCCTCTATTTCGTAAGAAATGAAAAGGATCCTGGTATTGACGGATCAGTCCAGCTGTCGAAGGGCACATTAAAAATAACTATGTGGGCACCTCAAAACAAGACAAAAATATCCCCCCCCCCCCCCCCCCCCCCCCCCCCCCCCCCCCCCCCCCCCCCCCGCGTGCATGGCAAGGCCTGCCGATAGAACAAAACATCCTTCCGTCGAATAGCTGTCGGTACCCGTCTTCTTCCCGTCAAAACTGCTTCTTCCCTTTTGTTGATTCCAGAGTCCCTCCTTCCGCCGATTAGCTCGCACTCGTTACAGAGATCAAGGAACAGAGATTGGCTTCACCTGCGGGAAGGTATTGGCTTCTAGGTTTCCCCTTTTCTCTCTTGAATAGCTTGATTGCTCGAACATTATGGATTCTTTGAATTTTCTTTTCTTCCGTGGATGTTATGACATTTCTTCATATTTTCATTTAACAAAACCTGTCAAACCTTAATTTTATTTTCTAGGTGATCGAAAATAAATGAGACACATATCTTGATCTTCTCCAGGTGGATTTTACAGTGAGAGGTTTGTACCAATCGCTTGCCCAGATTTTAATTGAATCGAAGGAGACTTTGTTATTGTTCATTATTTCGGCTTTTTTGTGGGATTTGCTGCTTGATGAGCTGCTGAATGAATTATTTCATTTTATTTTGTTGGAATTTTGTTTTTACCACCTCTTTGATCTAGTGTTCTTCTCTGTAGACTTTTATCGAACACAAAAGAGATCTGCTTGATTTCTGATTTAGATTCTCTTCATTTGATGCTTTTAGTAAAGTAAATTGGAATTAGTTTTTTAGTTTCTCAACAACTTCTATTAGTAATAGTTATGATGTCTATTTACAACAATTGTATAATTTATATTTCTTTAATGTCATAATCAACATTGTCTAATACCCTTTTCTGGTGATCACTTTGAGAACTCGGGAGAGTCAACTATGGCAAAGAATAGTTCTAGAACTGATGCTTCCACAGATGGGGACAATGATTACACGAATCGGGTGTGATTTTATGCTTAATCATTTGCCCACTCTTTGGTAATTCATGAAGTTTCAAGCTATATTTTTCTTCTACATCATTTCATTTTAGATTCATGAAGTTCGGATTGCAAATTATGCTTGTGTTTGGATTACGCATAAGACAAAATGAACCAGGAATATACATTGTTGTTAATCAATGACTCATCTAAAGGAAGATGTTGGAATGCACTTCATTACAAGCACCATATTCCCTAGTAAAGAGGAACTAGTTTAATGTGCTCGTAAATGTAATAGGTGATGGACATTATGGTTATTAAGTAGTAAGCAAAGTACTAAACATGGGTGGTAATTGGTTCCAAGTGTGAAAAAATCTTACAATAGAAATGGAAAGAAATAAATTTTTATATAACAACCTCTTTGAGAATGTGAGATGGACATAATTATTGTTATCTTTGGATTGTACTTCAGTTCCATCTCCAATCGATAAATGGATGTTAATGTCGGACATGAAATTAGTGGTCACATCTTATTATAATGTGATAGTTGTTCATTTCTCGAAGTTTAAATTTTTTACATTCCTACCGTTGCATTCTACTCCTCCAAACAGTCGAAAGACTATCTTTATTAGGTTTTTGAACGACAATCACTTCGTTCAATTGTTGGTGCACGATGATTGTCCACTACCTCCAGTAATATCTATGTGGATGAGATATCATGCCTCAATTGCGTAAGAGTGAGGCTTGACTTACATCTCCAGAGTTAGAGTTGTCGAAGACAAAGAACAAGTTGAAGAAATAATTAATTTGACAGATCAATGAAAATGTATACCTATTTTCTATTATTAAACATTCATAATAAGCACTTATTTTCACTAATAATTTTCATAATAATGTTTATCGTGCAGATAAACGAAGTCTCGTGTGTATAACCCGTATTAGGCGTGTAGGCCTAGTACCCTCCCAACCGGAGGGGAATAGGTCTAGACCCTGGTTGTACTAGCCTACCCCTTCGGATGGTGTAGGGAGAGTCCAGGCGGCCAGGCCATGCTCACCCCCCTCAGAGCAGTGCGAGACGTGTACAATCCCGGGTTTGCCGAGTGGACCCAGCAAGGTCAGCAAGTAGAAGGGGGAAAACTTACCTACCGCCAGCGTTATCGTTACAACGAGGCGTTAATCCCAGGCGAGTGAACTCGCCTTTCGCCAATCAACTAGACTTCTAGCCGATCGGTGAGTCGACTCACCTCTAGCCGATCAGCTAGAATTCTAGTCGATATACGAGTGCACCCCCGATAGCTAGTGCCAGCCCCCGATTTGGGGCAAGCGGTGAGCACCCAATCACATCGGGTACTCGACACCCCCAGGCAAGCAAGCCTCAAGTGGCGTGGACTCGCCTCTAGGGGTACCCCATTTTTCTAGGAGACCCCATTATGGCCTACACTTAGCCCTTCCAAAATGCGAGATTCCGCTGTCGGCAGACCAATTTAGGTTGTGTTTAGTAAAAATAAAAGACGGTTTGTGCCTCCGCTGAGAAGTTCATTATACGCTGAGAATCAGCATGGTCGTCGAACTAGGCTCAACATTCGTCGATCACCGTTCGACAAACGCTGAGACGAGGTCGAGGCAGAAACCGCTGAGACGAGATGAAAGCTGAAGCCGCTGAGAAGACACACTAGGCAAGATTTGTCGAACGCTGAATGACATTCGGCAAACGCTGAGATGAGGAGCCATCTCAGCGGAACCGCTGAGAAGACACATAAGGCAAGTTTGTCGAGCGCTGGGCTGGCAAGATTGTAGAACGCTGAACGCCGTTCGGCAAACGCTGAGACGAGGAGCCGTCTCAGCGGATCCGCTGAGAAGACACACAAGACAAGTTTGTCGAGCGCTGAGATGGCAAGATCGTCGAACGCAGGGGACAGCTGGTTCGTCGAACGCAGAGTGTTCCACGTTCGTCGAGCGCAGTCCTTCTCTACGAAAAAGTAGGGCGGCGGGACCTGCGGCTAGGACATGTTGCAGAAAAGCTGTGTGGGGTCCACCAGCTTCTCCCATACCTCTCAGCAGATCAGCTAAGAGCCGTTGAAGATCAGAGATGTATAAAAGGAAGTGTTAGGGCACATTTGAAAACGCTCTCTCCGCCGATCATCCGTTGTGAACAGATCAACTGTTACATTGACGACTGAAGTTCTCGTCTTCTTCCTCCTGCTCACTGAACAAGAAGAAGAAAACAGAGAAAGAAAGTTAGCTCCTCTGCAAGTAGGAGCTAGGTGATCTTCCATCACTATGTCGAAGAGGAAGATCAAGTTAGTTGTTGTAATCAATATCTTCAGCAACATGAAGCTTAGACGGAGCAGGATCTACAGGAGAGTACCTCTACTGTAGAATAAATTTTTAAATCATTTATCTGTAGGGCATCTTTCCTGAGCTGTAAGACCATTTGGTCTGAGTTTGTAGGAACCTGAGGGTTCTGAGCTGTAGGGCTGAAGGCCTGAGTGTAGGATCTGGAGCAGATCTGAGGTAGGGCTTAACAGCCTGAGGTATGACCAGGAGCTGGTCTGAGCTGTAGGAGGAGGAGTCCTCTGAGTGGTAGGACCTGGGAAAGGTCTGAGTTGTAAGACATTATTGTCTGAGCTGTAGGAGGTGTTATCCTCTGAGTTTGTAGGGCAGCTGTGCCTGAGGTAGGAGCTGGTGATAGCTCTGAATTGTAGGGACTTGTGTCCTGAGGTAGGATCATTCTTGATCTGAGAAGTTTTGAGGAACCTGTGCTGTAAGCTCTTTTGAGCCGAGTTTGGAGAAGTTGGCCCTGTCTAACACACTGTTAGAAGGGTGGAGGGGGAAAGTGGACTACCCATAGACACATTGTCTTTGGGAAACCACTATAAATTATTGTGTGCTTTCTGTGTTTGTTGATTTGCTTGAACCAACTCTGAAAATAGCTAAAGCTATCAAGTAAAATTTAAAAGACTTATTCACCCCCGCCTCTATGTGACTTAGACTTCAAACCTTATATTCTTTCAAGTGGTATCAGAGCAAGGTTGGTCAAAAAGGACTTAACAGTCTGACCAGATCCTAAAAGGTTTAGTCTAGTCAAATCCCAATGGCCTCCAGTGTAATGCAGAAGGAGACGAGCTCAATGAAACTGCCCATACGTAACAAAGCCAACTTTGGCATATGGAAGCAGAGGGTTAGGCTGTACATGGAAGCCTCAGACCCTAGAATCTACATTACTGTTCAGGAAGGCCCCTTTATTATCACAAAACCCTCCACTGTTGATCCTACCAGGCAAGTAGGCAAACCATACACTGAAATGACCAAGGATGAGATAGCATTGGCTACTATGGATAAGTGGGCTCAAAATATCATAGTCAATGCTATTGATGACTCAACTTTTCAAAATTTAGTGCACTGTGTATCTGCTAAGGAGATGTGGGATACACCGATTGTGTACATGGAAGGGACTGAAGATGTGAGGAATGACAGGAAGTCACTCCTCAATCAGGAATATGAAGCTTTCAGGCAGCAAGGGCAGGACAGCATCTCCATGTGTTATGAAAGGTTCTTTAGAATAATAAATGAACTAAGAACCTATGAGAGAGTGTTCACAAATTATGAGCTGAATGATAAGTTTCTCAGATCTCTAACAAGAGATTGGGACACAAAAATATGTGCCATAAGGGAGGTGGCTAAGCTGACTGAAACTCCTCCCCAAACTCTCTATGGAAAGCTGCTCTCCTATGAAATGCAACTGACTGCCAGGAAGGAAGAAGAGCAGAAGGCAAAGGGTGATACCAGGGAGAATTCCCTGGCCTTCAAGGCTGAAAGCTCAAGAAGAGGGAGAGATAAGGCTCACTCACCTCCCAGAAGATCTGCTGAACCAGAAGATTATGAGCCTAGCTCATCAAGCTCCTCTTCTTCTGATGAAGAAATTGCTGTTCTTACAAGGCACTTCAGAAAGCTGCCGAGGAGGAAGTAATGAAAGAATACGCCTTCCTCCTCACATCATAACAAGGAGGACAGCAAGGAGTCAAAGCATCACTCCAGAAGTGACAGGTATGAGTCTAACTCAAAACATAATTCTTCCAAAGTTGTTTGTTATTGCTGCAGCAAGCCTGGGCATGTTATTGCTGACTGCCCTGTGAAGAGAAGAGAGAAGGATGAGAGGAAGGCTCATCATTCAAGGAGCAAGAAAGGATAGAAATCATTTCTAGCTAAGAAGAAGAAGAAGAGCTGGAGTGAATCAGACTCTAGCTCATCAGAATCTGAAATGGAAGAAGCCCTCATTGGGCTGGTTGCTGTTGAAGAAACTGCTGTTGGCAGGATGGGAGTCAGGGCCCCTCTATCACATTCAGACATTGATGTAGAGGAGGATGAGCTCATTCACAATGACCATGGGCTGATGGCTCTAACTAAAGATGAGGACAACCATAATAATTCTGAACATGAGCAGGTATTAATTCATTCCATATCCTCTTCTGATTATGAGTCTAGTCCAGAATCTGATGCACCTACATCAATTGATGGAAGGGGCAAGGATACTGAGGAAGAATTCAATCAACTGATTGATAAGTATGGTATTCTTTTGGAAGCTCTGAAGAAGAGCAAGAAGCTTGCCAAGAGGCAAGCCCAGGAAATTGTTTCCCTCAAGATGACTAAGGATGTCAACACTGAACCTACCACCCTGGTGGCTCAGATGAGTAGACAGATTAGCCATCTTCAAGGGTTAAATATTGTGCAATTAAGCACTAATTCCCTGAAGAACAAGGTCATCAAGGACCTTGAAGAAAAGCTTGAGAAGGAGAAGAGCCTGGTGGCTCAACTCTCCAATCCCAAATCTGCGCTTCCCCTTATTGACACCTTCTCCTCTCAAATCAATAGGAGAGGACCTGGATTCAACAAGATGGAAGTAGGAGAAGGGAGTGTAGTAAAGAGCAAGAAGAAGGCTAAGCCTCAACCCACCTCTCAAAAGGTGATGCTTCCTTCCAACAGGTATGACCATGAAGGCATTCATGGTCACTGGAAGATTGGGAGTTACTATAGGAAGGGAAATGCTCCTTCCCATAGTGAAAGAGAGGGCATGGGTTTGAGAGCAATGAAAGCTCCCCATGAGGAAATACAAATGACCCAATCTGGACCATTTATTTTTGGTGCTTCAGCACCTTCAGTCAAGAACAAGGAAGCAAGCACTTCCAAATCTGCCTCAGCAAAAAGCAAGACTACTATCAGAACTGTTGACAAGTCCTGCTGCTCAGTGTCTGATTCCCTCAGACCTAGTATGGCTGCTAAGCTAAAGCAAGCTGAGGCCATCAGGACAAATAGCAGCAAGACTGTCCACAAATTATCCTTTAGTCAGATTATTGCTGAAAGAAACAGGAAGAATGCTGCAGTCTCCTCTACTGAACATGTGCACAGTGCTGTACTTATTCAAAAAATGCTCAGAAAAGGAGATACAATATTCATGATTGTTGGTGCTATGGCAAGGTGGGACACTTTGCCATAGATTGTTGGTACAACCCCAATGTACCTATTGCAAAGAAGAGCTTTCCTGCTAGGAGGGTAGCTAGTGTGAGAGTATCTCATCAAACTAACAGGCACATAGGACCCAAAACTCTTTGGGATCCTAAGGATAACTAAATCCTTCTTTGCAGGGTAGTTCAAGTACCAATCTCAATCAAATATGGTACTTGGACAGTGGGTGCTCAAGGCACATGACAGGAACTAGGAGTATCCTACAGGATTACAAGCCTGTGAAGAATGGACCCAAAGTCATCTTTGGGGGGTAAGAAAAGGGAGTCAACAGAGGCTATGGTATGATCACTAATGGCATAATCTCTTTCACAAAAGTAGCTTATGTTGAAGGGTTGCAACACAACCTTGTCAGCATAAGCCAACTGTGTGATCTTGTCCATGTCATTGAATTTCACAATGATAAGTGCCTCATCAAAAGGACTGATGACTTGGAGATCATTCTTTCAGGCACTAGGAGTGGAAATGTTTATTGTTTAGATTTCTTCTGCAAATCTTTTTTCCTCTCCTATATGTCTTGTAGCAGATGAGAGTGAGTATCTATGTGTTCAATGGCACAAGAGACTTGCCCACATCAACTACAAGACAATGCATAGACTATTCTCTAATAACTTGGTTAGAAATAGTCCTAATTTAAAATGTGTTAAAAATGGCCCATGTCATGCTTGCCAAATGGGTAAGCAAACAAGGGCCACTTTTAAAAGTATTGGCTCCAAAGACACTAAGAGATGTCTTTATCTATTGCACATGGACTTGTTTGGTCCTATGCCAATTTAAAGATTGGGAGGGAAGTTGTATATCTTAGTGATTGTTGATGATCACTCAAGATATACATGGGTATTTTTCCTTAGGAAGAAATCTGATACTCTAAATGTCTTCATAAGCCATGTCAAGGCCATTCAGAATGACTTGCAATGTACTGTGGTCAGAACTAGGTCTGACCATGGCACAGAGTTTCAATCTGAAGCCAAGACAAGGTTCTGTCAAGAACTAGGTATCATTCAAGAATTTTCCTCTCCAAGGACCCCACAACAAAATGGGGTGGCTGAGAGGAGGAATAGATTATTGATAGAAGCTGGGAGAACATTGTGTAGTGACTCTTCACTCCCAGAATATTTCTGGGCTGAAGCAGTCAATACTGCCTGTTATGTTCTCAATAGAGCTTCCATCAATAAAGATCATGGAATTACCCCCTATGAGATTTTGAAAGGCAAACAACCAACAATTTCATACTTTAGGATCTTTGGATCTAATTGCTACATTCTAAACAATGGAAAAGCTCAGTTAACCAAGTTTGCTGAAAAATGCAACATGGGGATTCTTGTTGGATATAGCTCACATAGTAGATCCTATAGGGTATATAACAAGAAAACTCATGTTGTGGAAGAGTCCATGCATGTAGTATTTGATGAGTCCAACCTAATCTACAAGGGCTGGCCCAATTCTTCTGTTTGGACAGGAAGTGAAGATGCAATGGAAGAACTATCCATACAAGAACCTTCCAGCAACAATAAAGCAAATCCTGATACATAAGTTCAAGAAAAAGCAGAGGTGCAAGATGCTGAATATGCTGAAGAAGCTGCTGAACCAGTTGAAGAAGTTTAGCAAGTTGAGCACAGATTTCCTGCAGCTACAAGACATCTAAGGGATCATCCCTTAGAACAGATTATTGGAAATGTCCAGCAAGGTGTGACAACCAGAAGCAGAGCTCCTAATGAGGCCCTGTTCCTCAGCTTTCTGTCACAGGTAGAGCCCAAGAAGTTTGAAGAGGCCAATATGGATCCATTCTGGATCCAGGCAATGCAGGAAGAACTGTTGCAATTCAAAAGATGCAAAGTATGGAAATTGGTGCCAAGACCACAAGGACACAACATCATTGGCACCAAATGGATCTTCAGAAATAAGATGGATGAGAATGGAACTATCATCAAGAACAAGGCAAGGCTTGTTGCAAAGGGATACGGGCAAGAGGAAGGGATTGACTTTGATCAAACCTTTGCCCCAGTTGCAAGGTTGGAGGCTATCAAGTTATTCCTTGCACATGCAGCCCACAAAGGCTTAAAAGTATATCAAATGGATGTCAAGTCAGCATTCCTAAATGGAAATCTGAAAGAGGAGTATATGTAGAGCAGCCATCAGGTTTTGTCCATCCTACTCTCACTTCTCATGTCTATTTTCTTAAGAAATCCGTGTATGGTCTTAAGCAAGCCCCAAGGGCTTGGTATGAGACATTGTCTAGCTTTCTCATCAAGAACAAGTTCTTGAGGGGAAAGATAGATAACACATTGTTTCTTAGGGAAACAAGGGGCAAGATTCTCCTAGTCCAAATATATGTTGATGACATAATTTTGGGTCTACTGATGACAACCTCTGCAAGAGATTTGCTAATCTAATGCAGGGGGAGTTTGAGATGAGCAGTATGGGTGAGCTCAAATATTTCCTTGGGCTCCAAGTGAAATAGTCTGAGGATGGAATCTTCATTTCCCAAACTAAGTACACCAAGGAGCTCATCAAGAAATTTGGGATGGAATCTTCTTCCACCATGAGGACACCCATGGGATCTAATGTATCATTAGACAAGGATGAAAAGGGGAAGGCCTTTGATGAGTCCATGTACAGGTGTATCATTGGATCCCTGTTATACTTAACTGCAAGTAGGCCAGACATTATGTATTCTACATGTGTTTGTGCTAGGTATCAGGCCTGTCCTAAGGAGTCTCACTACACCTCTGTGCAGAGGATCTTGAGATACCTCAAGGGAAGCCTGAATCATGGCCTTTGTTACCTAGAAACAATGATTTTGAACTGATAGGCTACTCAGATGCAGATTTTGCAGGATGCAAAGAGGACAGGAAAAGCACAAGTGGCACCTGTCAATTCCTAGGAAGGAGGCTGGTCTCATGGAGCAGCAAAAAGCAAACCAATGTGGCCATATCCACAGCTGAGTCCGAGTACATTGCAGCAGGTAGCTGCTGTGCTCAAATTATGGGGATCCAACATCAGTTGGAAGACTACAACATCAAGGTAAGACATTCTCCCCTGTTGTGTGACTCATCCAGTGCAATTTCTATTGCTAAAAATCCTGTTTCCCATAGCAGGACCAAGCACATAGAAATTAGGTATCATTTTATTAGGGAGCATGTAGAGTGTGAAAATATCAAATTTGAATATGTCCATACAGACAATCAAGTAGCTGATATCTTCACTAAGCCATTGGATGAGGCCAAGTTTAATGCTTTCAAGATTGAACTAGGGATGTTGAGTGTAGACTAGTACTCATTGAGGGGGAGCTAGAATGGGATGTTCAATTTAAACAGGTTCAGTTATTACAGAAATTGCTCACCAATTAAGGGGGAGCAAATTCCCTGCTCAGGTTGAGGGGGAGATGACAAATGCCAAGTTTGTATAGGTTGACCTATAAGTTGATCCAAAGGGATCTATAGATGTTGCCTCCCAATCTCTAATGGAATAATTAGTTGAAGAAACCAGAAAGGGGGAGAAAGAGCCATTGCTAAGTAAGAACCTATGCTTAGGATATTAGCAAGAGGGAGATAGGGCCTATGCTACACAGATCATTTTTCATTTTTCTGTGATATGATTTTGGTTATTAATGTACCTTAGCATTGGGGATGTTCTGCCTTCTTCAAATCGGGGGAGATTGTTGGGTATATTGCCCTCAATAGTACCTTGATTTGAAGAGGCATCTCTCTCAATGCTAAGGACATATTGTATTTGATGAGCTATACTTGTGTAAGATATACAGGTGCAGGTGACTCAAAAGGAAGGGCCAAACATGCCCTTAGATGTGGAGAAATCATCTCCCATAAATGAAGTTTTGTCTCAGCCAAACCGCTGAGACGAAGGGGGGCAAAACCGCTGAGACGAGGAGCCGTCTCAGCGTATCTGCTGAGAAGAAGGTGCCTTCGCTGAGAAGTTCATTATACGGTGAGAATCAGTGTGGTCGTCGAACTGGGCTCGACATTCGTCGATCGCCGTTCGACAAACGCTGAGACGAGGTCGAGGCAGAAACCGCTGAGACGAGATGAAAGCTGAAGCCGCTGAGAAGACACACTAGGCAAGATTTGTCGAACGCTGAACGCCATTCGGACAAACGCTGAGTCGAGGATCCGTATCAGCCGAACCGCTGAGAAGACGCATAAGGCAAGTTTGTCGAGCGCTGGGCTGGCAAGATTGTCGAACGCTGAACGCCGTTCGGCAAACGCTGAGACGAGGAGCCGTCTCAGCAGATCCGGTGAGAAGATACACAAGGCAAGTTTGTCGAGCGCTGAGCTGGCAAGATCGCCGAATGCAGGGGACAGCTGGTTCGTTGAACGTAGAGTGTTCAACGTTCGTCGAGCGCAGTCCTTCTCTACGGAAAAGTAGGGCGGCGGGACCTGCGGCTAGGACATGTTGCAGAAAAGCTATGTGGGGTCCACCAGCTTCTCCCATACCTCTCAGCAGATCATCTAAGAGCCGTTGAAGATCAGAGATGTATAAAAGGAAGTGTTAGGGCACATTTGAAAATGCTCTCTCCGCCGATCATCCGTTGTGAACAGATCAACTGTTACATTGACGGCTGAAGTTCTCGTCTTCTTCCTCCAGCTCACTGAACAAGAAGAAGAAAACATAGAAAGAAAGTTAGCTCCTCTGCAAGTAGGAGCAAGGTGATCTTCCATCACTCTGTCAAAGAGGAAGATCAAGTTAGTTGCTGTAATCAATATCTTCAGCAACAGGAAGCACAGACGGTGCAGGATCGACAGGAGAGTACCTCTACTGTAGAATAAATTTCTAAATCATTTATCTGTAGGGCATCTTGCCTGAGCTGTAAGACCATTTGGTCTGAGTTTGTAGGTACCTAAGGGTTCTGAGCTGTAGGGCTGAAGGCCTGAGTGTATGATCTGGAGCAGATCTGAGGTAGGGCTTAACAGCCTGAGGTAGGACCAGGAGCTGGTCTGAGCTGTAAGAGGAGGAGTCCTCTGAGTGGTAGGACCTGGGAAAGGTCTGAGTTGTAGGACATTATTGTCTGAGCTGTAGGAGGTGTTATCCTCTGAGTTTGTAGGGCAGCTGTGCCTGAGGTAGGAGATGGTGATAGCTCTGAGTTGTAGGGACTTGTTTCCTGAGGTAGGATCATTCTTGATCTGAGAAGTTCTGAGGAACTTGTGCTGTAAGCTCTTTTGAGCCGAGTTTGGAGAAGTTGGCCCTGTCTAACACACTGTTAGAAGGGTGGAGAGGAAAGTGGACTACCCATAGACACACTGTCTTTGGGGAACCACTATAAATTATTGTGTGCTTTCTGTGTTTGCTGATTTGCTTGAACCAACTCTGAAAATAGCTAAAGCTATCAAATAAAATTTAAAAGACCTATTCACCCCCCCTCTAGGTGACTTAGACTTCAAACCTAATATTCTTTCACATCTTCAGAAAACTATAAATAGACCCTCAAGGGCACATTTGGAGAGCACTTATCTTTTGGGCTTTCTCTCACCTTAGGCTATTTCTGGTTGGGGAGAGCTTCAGCGCTCTGTTTGTCCTAGTTTCTGGGCTGACAGTCTGGTGCTCTCTAGTGCCCTCCAGGGTGCCCGACTTAGCATTGGCTTGGGAGGGTAAGTTCTCTTTGATCTTCCAGGTTTGTGGTGGGACCTCCTTGTTGCAGCTCGCGGAGTCTGCTTCTAGTTTCCCACCTTCACAAGTGAGGTTATTTGCTCTTAGTGTCTGACCTAGTGTTCTAACTCAGAAGAAGTAAAAGAAAGCTACATTAGTCTTAACTCCTCTTGAACTGCGGTTTTCGGGGTCCAACATTTTTTTGCGGTGAGAGTGGACTGTAGCTTGTTCGGAAAATTCTGAGTTTGTCTCATGGACGGAAGCGAAGGTCAAGGGGAAGACCCATGCGCATCGCTCTCATGCCGTCGGGCGAGTACTCGACCCCCGGGGTCCCAGTACTTGCCTCGTAAGCCTTGGGCGGGAGGCGCCAGGAAGGCGAATAAGGAAGGAAGTAGCGGTGGAGCAGGACGAATGGGCCCTCCGTGGGCGAGTGCTATTCCCCAGCCCACGAGGTACTCGCTACCCGTGCGATGAGACTGTGCGAGTCCCTCTAAGTCGCTAGGCAGCGTCAGGGAGCACTTTCTGTGAAATGATCCTCTCGGACCCGGTGCGGGAGGGTTTCAGGGATCCATTCATGTCCTATTACACCGACAAGGATGATCCAGTTCAACATCTCAAGTGGCTCGAAGACACCATCTCCATCAGGCAAGTGACGGATGCCTTCAACTGCAGGTTGCTCGCCATCACGTTCAAGGGAAAGGTGAGGGACTAGTTGTTGGGTTTTCCTTAGAAGTAGACACATCATATGCGCGCAACAGAATATTTAAGAACAACCCAAAAGAGAGATAATAGGATCTTGCTCAAACCATGAATCAAGAAATCGAAGTAATGAATAAATTACCTGTGCTGAATTGAGTAGTGACTCGATCGGATTACTCCACAAAATCTTCCCAGAATGAGAATCCTATTCCGAGCCTTCTTCCAGTTCCCGTGCCTCTGTAAAGATCGACAAACTCATCTAAAGGAGTTAGTGTAGAAGTATATTTACACCTCTACAGAAGTCCACACAAGCGTTGAAGATCAAGAACTTAGTCAGAGATGGAGTGCCCTATACGTCTCCATGGATTGCTAGATCCGTCTAAGGAGAGGCGGCGACGAGTCTTCTGGAACTACGGTGAGATCGACAGGAACTCTTCCTTCTTCGACCTCCAGAGGTGGCTTCCAATTCTTCTAACACAGGATTCGCATCCGCACGGGTATGGGTACTTGTTTTGTCAAGAGAGACAAGAAAACGTAATGTCTCTGGCGCTTTATACCCAAGGGTATAAAGAAGACAAAAGCTTCCGCTATCCGCAGACCCGGACTAAAACAAAGTATAAACAGTTTCGTCGGGATGACCACATTCATCGAGACATCTCGACGAAATTGTCGAGACATCTCCACGAAGTCGATCATTCGTCGAGACAATCTTGACGAAATAACCAGTGACAGTCTATGCATCGAGACAGTCCCGAAGACATTGATCATTCAACGAGATAGTCTCGACAAATTTGTCGAGACATCTCGATAAAATAGCTGTGATAGTCTATCGTCGAGACATTCTCGACGACATTGATCACGAGTCGATATTCATAATATCGGCTTGTGATCCCAATGATAGGCTATATGTCACAACGACATTCACAATGTCATCTTGAAGTCTTCTCGACGATATTCACAATATCATCTTGAAGCCTTTTCAGCATGCTCCATATAACATTCACAATATCTAAGGAGCATTTTGTTGGGAATATTTCCCTCAATGTTCTCTTGATTTGAAGAGGCATCACACTCAATGTTAAGTACATATTGTATTTGATAAACCATATTCAACATCATGTATATGCAGGGTTAGTTCATTCCAAGCATTGGAATAAGGTCTGTTGTAAACTGTCAAAACCACTGAGATGACCTTACTGTCTCAGTTGAACCGCTGAGACGAGGTCAGGAGCCACTGAGAAGGGGTCTGCCTCAGCTGAGTTATATTTAGACAGAATCCGCTGAGAAGACTACCTGTCTCAGCAGATCCGCTGAGATGAAGACAGGTTCAACTGCTGAGACTGAAGGCTGTCTCAGCCCAACCGCTAAGACAGATTCAAATCTGAACAATGCATTGACGGGATCTACTTTTGGTGAAAGTGGCCATAAAGAAAGATAAAGTATTCTATCCTCTTCAATACTGTGTCAGAGCTCTCCTTAGAGCCATTGAAGGTGGAAAAGGTATAAAAGAACAAGTTATGGCATTTCAGATGGGGTGCTGAAAAGTAAAAAAGAAAAACTGCACTGTTTCTTTGGTGGCTTCCATAAGTGCTCTCCTACTGCTTCCTGAACCAGCTTGCAGATATAAGGAGATAAGATAGTTCTTCCAGATTGATTCAAGAAGAGCAAGTTGATCTTTCCTCATCTGCTGAAGAGGAAGATCAGATAGGAGCAAGGTCTGAAGTGTTACCATTCAACCCTGCTTCAAGGCAGCAGCAACTGTGCAACAACAACAGAAGACAAAAGGCTGAAAGATACATCTGTGTTGGGAATCTTGCCCACATGATTCCTGATTTGAAGAGGTCACCAAGTCAAGAAAACTTCACTTTGTATTTGATCACCTCTCTAGCTTATAATCTCAAGAAGTTAAAGGAATGTCGTCGAGAAGAATAGGAGATATCGTCGACAAAGTATGTTTGTCGTCATGATGATGAGCAAAGCAAACAGTGAGACTTGGCGAGTTCGTTGAACGAAGAATGAAGTTCGTCGAACGCAGAATACAGTTCATCGAACGCAGAATGAAGTTCGTCGAACGAAGAGACGGGACTGAAGCAAACGCCGAGAATTGGGGAGTTCATCGAACAAAGAATGAAGTTCATCGAACGCAGAGACGGGACATAAGAATGAAGTTCGTTGAACGCAGAATGCTGTTCGTCGAACGCAGAATGAAGATCGTCGAACGCAGAGAAGACATGAAGATATCAAAGGAAGGAATGTCGTCGAGAAGATGCAGTATCGTCGACATCAACAAAGTAGCCTTGTCGTCGAGAAGAACAGACATCGTCGTAAAGAAGGCATGACGTCGAGAAGACTGAAGAAGGACAGCTGAAGACAAGCAGTTGCTAACGCATAGTCTGTCGACATGATATCGCTCATGTCATCGAAAGAACAAAGTGATTACGACAACAGACTACAAGAAAGAAGATCATGATGATACAGTCAGAGATAGCATATCGCTGTATATGCAGAAACGCCAGAATATCTCGTATCATCGAGACATCAGCGTCAGAGGCAGAAGCTAGAAGACTTGAAGATCCACCAAGGCCTAAGGCATCGACAAAGTCCTGTCGTCGAGATATTATCCATATCGTCGTAATGCTGTCAGCATCGGCATGAATCTGGAAATATCATCAAAACGGAATTCAAATGTTGCGGACGCGCTGTCAGCAATTAATGTCGCTGCCCGATTGTCCAATCAGCGCGTGCTCTTAAGGAATGGGGCGTCTGACACTTAAGGAACTTTTTCAGAAGACCGTTGGGAGCCTCGCAGTCTTATAAAAGAGATAAGAGGTTGCCCTAAAGCGATGATCAATCAGAAAGAACTTACGCATACAGCAAATAGAATAGTAAAAACGGCGTAAAGAAAGAAAGAGAAAAACAAGGATTCTCAAAGCGTTCTCAGAAGAATCAGTCATCTCCATCGACTGATAAGAAGTCGTTCTTCATCAGGCTAAGAGAAGAGATTGAAGAAGAATTGCACTTTCAAGATCTGAATCAGAAACATCTTCTTCAACCTCAAGTTGCCGATCTCCATCAGGCTAAGTTGCCAATCTTCATCAGGCAGAAGAAACAAAATTTTCATCACTGTAATTTCTTGTAAGGCTTGCGGGCCAAACGTGTAAGATCTGGTTTCAGATCTAAGTGTCTAGCTTGAGGCCTAGAGAGCTGTGAGGCTTGAGGGCCAGGGTAGTGGACTTGCGGGTCCGATTTTGTCTAGCTTGAGGGCTGGAGAGTTGTGAGGCTGAGGGCCAGGGCAGTGGACTTGCATGTCCGATTTTGTTTAGCTTGAGGGCTGGAGAGCTGTGAGGCTGAGGGCCAGGGCAGTGGACTTGCGGGTCCGATATTGTTAAGCTTGAGGGCTTGAGACCTGTGAGGCTTGCGGGTCAGGGCAGAGGCTAGACTTGTGGGTCTGAGCTAGGTAGGGCTTGAGGGCCTGATTGTCGAGCTTGCGGGCTCGGGTGCAGTAGGGGCTTGCGGGCTTAGGCAGTAGGACTTGCGGGTCCATGTTGTAAGGCTTGAGGGCCTGAAGTTTTGGTGGAGTTTGCCGATCCTAGCACACTGCTAGGTAGGCGCAGAGGGACAGAGGACTCAAGACACCCAGTCTTGAGGAACCTCTATAGATCTTGTGTCGTCTGCTGTGATTTATTTGTGCGATACTTTTGTGCTACACTTGAATATTCGTAACTCGCGCTAATATTTCTAAAAGAACCCAGATCACCTAACACCCCCCCTCTAAGTGAATGTTCCATTAACAACAAGTGGTATCAGAGCCAGGTTGATCATAAGAAGACTTAACCGTCTGATATAGATCGTGGAATGACTCGCCATGGCTAGTGGAGATCAGAATCGGGAAATGAGAGCCATGAAACTCCCAATCTGCACAAAGGAGAACTTTCCCATCTGGAAGGAAAGGGTAAGGCTTTTCATGGAGGCGGCTGATCCAAGAATTTACTTAACAGTCCAACAGGGTCCCTTTATCCCTACAACTCCCTCCACCATTGATCCAATAAGGAAGGTGGTAAAAAAATATGAGGACATGAACAAAGACGAGCTAATTCTGGCAGGCCTAGATAAGAGGGCCCAAAATGTCATTGTGAGTGCCATAGATGACTCAACCCTCCAAAACCTGATTCACTGCAAAATGGCCAAGGAGATGTGGGACTCCCTGATCGTGTATATGGAGGGTACTGATGAGGTAAGGGATGATAGGAAATCCCTTCTCAACCAGGAGTATGAGGCCTTCAAACAAGGCAAGAATAAAACAATCTCTAACTGTTATGAGAGATTCTTCAAGATAGTGAATGGACTAAGAAACTATGAAAGAGAGTTCACCAACTCTGATTTTAATGACAAGTTTCTTAGATCCCTCACAAAGGAATGGGACATCAAAATCTGTGCCATCAGAGAGATGGGTCAGCTGGGCATCATGGAGCCCAAGAATCTGTATGGGAAGTTGCTGTCCCATGAACTTCAGCTCAACAGTAGGAAGGCTGAAGAAGAAAGCTCAAAGGGGAGCTCAAGAGTCAGGTCTGTGGCTCTAAAAGCTGAGAGCACGAGAAGATCCAAGAGCAAGATCTCTGCAACTCAGAACAGATCTGAGAGCAGTGAAGAATCAGAAGCCAGCTCTTCAGATTCTGATGATACTGACAGAGAGGTGGCCCTTCTCTCAAAACAGTTTAGGAAGCTGATACACAGAAGGAGGAGGAAAGGTACAGATCTAACTCCTCCTCAAGCTCCAGAAGATCTGATTATCGTGACAGATCCAGAGCCCCCAGGGAGGAATGGTACAGATCTAACCTGGTAAATATGATTTAAATAATACTGTTTGCTATTCCTGCAGCAAGATAGGTCACATGGCTGCTGACTGCCCTTCTAAGAAGGAGTCAAGGAACTATGAATAAAGAAGAAGCTCAAGGAGCAAGAGGAAATTTGAAAAAGGATTCATGGCCAAGAAGATCAGATCACTGAGTGATTCTGACTCAAGTTCCTCTGGTACTGAGGAAGATGCACTCATTGGCTTGATGGACATCGGTGAAGACAACCATGATGACATCTCTCATGGGAAGGTACGTAACCAACAAAACTTCTCTATCTAACTCTGATTCTGAATCAGCAGCAGATTCCTTGCATGATGATGAGGGTGTGTCTGCTGCCAATAACACAACCTCAAGATCCAAATATGAGGTTGAGTCTGAACTGATAAGGTAATATAAAGCCTTGTGGAAAGCCTTCAAAGGCTGTAAGAAACTCCTCAAAGTCCAGACCAAGGAGCTAGATTCCTTGAAGCCCGTTCTGTAAAATTTTCCAAGATCTAGGAGTGAGCAGGAATAGTATAACTCAAAGTTCAAGCCAACAAACAGAAGCACATGAAAAAAAACTTCAATCTTTATTGATGCTAGCAGAAAACTTCATTACAAGGCGAGGTATACATGACGAGACATGATTTCGCCAGTACACAAGAAACAAGAGAAAAGAATACAAGCTAAACAGATAACCAGCGGTCTGCCTTCCTGAGACCGCCTGACCGCCCGACCTTACAGTTCGCTCAACTAGAAGGTGAGACCGCTCGAACTGCCTGCCAGCGACTTGATCAACACCAACTGAGAACCCCGCGACCTGCCACTGATTCTCCCGAACTCCAGCAACCCGCACTGCAAGCTGCGAGACCGCCCGAACACCTTCAGAAAAGGAGATGACCGCTGCTGCCCGCACAATCCGCAGAAGCTACACAAAAGAAGTTCAATTAGCAAGACCGACCAGTCACAAGAAATGAAACCGCAAGAACTAGTTGCGAGTTCTGCTTACACTTGGTGCGATGTGTTTGCTGCAATAGTGGCTCCTATTTATAGGCGTGAGAGCTAATCCAGTCACCACCCTATGAGATAGAGTCACCGCCCCTTGATCGCTCGACCAGACCGGTCAACCCACGCGATCAGCAAAGGATCCTTCTGCTTAGTGAGCTCGCCAGCTTCATCATAGACAAGGAGATCGCCACTCCATCAAGAAGCCACTCACCACCAGTGTTCGCCACCCAACCTCCTCCAGAGACCGCGAACACACCATGCCGACTAGGGCAACAGCCCGCCAAGTCGACCTGACACCTGTGACCGCATATACTAGCAGATCGCCAAAGGACCATCCATGCGAGCACACACCGGAGACCGCGCGACTAAGAAGACCTTAGTCCGCGCGCACCACAAAGAAACCGGACAGCCACCAGACCGGGCTGCCCCCACCACATGGTCACAAGCACCAGACCGTGCGGCCTCACCTCGGTACCCTTGGACAGAAGACCGGCGGTCACGCTGAATAGCCCGCGGCTAGACCAGAGAGGTCAGACCGCCAGAGGAGACCGCAAGACCGTGCAGTCAGACCAGACCGCGCGGTCTCCCCCCAGACCAACAACTACACAAACTTCCACTTCAACATTTTCAACACTCCCCCTTGAAGTGGGAAGTTGAAAATAGTCAAAGTAAGCTCATTAGCCGAGTGAACGGCCCCTTCGCCAGCGCCTTTGTGAATATATCAGCAATGTTGTCCTGACTCCGAACATGCTCGACCGAAAGAGACCCCTCCAGCACCTTCTCACGAATGAAATGATGCTCGATCTCGATATGCTTGGTCCTCGCGTAACAAACTGGATTAGTAACCAGTTTGAGAGCACTCTCATTGTCGCCGCGGAGCAGAGTCGGACCCCGAACCTCCTTATGGACGTCTCCTACCAACCTCCTAAGCCAGATGGCTTCTTGAGCTGCTAAGGCCGAAGCCTTGTATTCCACTTCTGTGGTGGAGATCGACACAGAATCCTGCTTCTTGCTACACCATGATATAGCCGTGGGGCCCGCCATGAAGACGTATCCAGACGTCGACTTCCGTTCATCCGAATCTCCCCGTAATCAGCATCCAAGTACCCATGCACCTCGAAGCCCGCATCCCTCCTGTAAAGGAGACCCATATCCGAAGTCTCCTTGACATACTTCAATACTATTCTTGGCCGCTAGAAGATGAGACATCCGTGGTTCCGCCATATAATGACTCACCCTGCCAACTGCATACGCAATATCTGGCCTGGTAATCGTCAGATAGATCAAGCTCCCAACCAGAGCCCGGAACACCAGCGGATCTTCCAGAATCCTCCCCTCATCCTTGCGAAGTTTCATGGCCTTCTCCAGAGGTGTGCAAATTCACTTCCCTTTCTTCATGCCAAACCGCTCCACGACTCGCTCTGCATATCCAGCCTGGGACACCATCACTCCACTTTCTTTCCTCTGCACTTCGAGTCCAAGGTGTTGGAGCATGCGTTCCGCACTCGTCCGGTTTGAGAATAACAAATCCCGAATGTATTTGATCCTATTTTTGATTAATGGTGTGCAGATAACAGGTGCAAGAATATCATGTTTTCAATTGGAGCAAAATAACAATTTTCCAGAATTTGGAGCTATCGGATTTCCGACAGCGATATCGGATTTCCGACGGCGCACTATATCATCCGTTTTCCGATCTCTGCTCAACGGTTAAGAGCTGTCAGATTTCCGATATCGCTAACGGATTTCCGACAGCCCACGATCTTCCGATAACGCCAGGACGTGCAGCAGTTACCTTAGCTAACAGATATCCAACAGTGCTATCGGATATCCGACAGCCCACGATTTTCCTATAACGCCAGGATGTGCAGCAGTTACCTTAGCTAACGGATATCCGATAGTGCTATCGGATATCCGACAGCCCACGTCTCAACCACGACCTCAACTTCATGCAGAAACTTCATTTTAGTGGGACACATGGCAGCCTCTGGAGGTATCGGATTCCTGCGACAGTGGCTATCGGACGGCGACAGCTCCTTTTTTATTAAAAGAGCTCAAAATTTCGTGGAATTCAGTTCTTGAGATTTCTAGACCTTCTTCCAGAGTGCATTCAAACCAGAAAACTCCAGAACTCCATCAACTCCCATTTGTGCTAAAAGGATTGAGATGGAAGACAAGATCGGACGCATTTCTACATCAACGATCATCTCGAGGCTTCAACCCTCCTTTCAGAGATCTGATTTTCTAGGGAGTTCTTCACTTGACTTTGTATTTTCATTCATTTACATTCAACTTTGTATTGTTATAGAAATCATCGTCTTGCGTGCGGTGTCTAAGTCCTTGCGCGGCTTAGGGGAAAATCGCTTCCTTGTGCGGAGCGTCCAAGTCCTTGCGTGGCTTGGTAGGAAATCGTGGCTTTGTGTGCTATGTCTAGATCTTGGGAAGATCTAGAGGGTAGGCTTGGGCTTGATCTAGGGAGAGACAAGTGATAGCCTTCCGATCCTTGGGAGAAGGATTGGTAAAATCAAAATTAGTGAAATTTATATTATCATATTTGTGCATTGATCTTAAGCATTGTTAAGATCATTTTATTGTATGTAAATTTCATGATTAATATAATTATGCTTCTTTCATTAATTGCAAATTTGGTTGCTTAATCTTTAACTTAGAAATTTGTGTTTGGTTTAAAACAAAAATTACATTGTTTTGGAATTGTTTATAAGTAATTTTTTAGAAAAGTAAAATCTGTTTAAAAATTATTAAGTAAAAATTATATTTTAAACACACCCTTATTCACCCCCCCCCCCCCCCTCTAAGGGCGTCACACGATCCAACAAGTGGTATCAGAGGTAGGTTGCTCCAAAACGGTTTTACCACCGGGAGTAATGGCGCACAACGATCACGCGTTCGTTGAGGGGCAAGGAATTAGTAGGCCACCACTTTTTACGGGCACGGACTATAACTATTGGAAAACCCGAATGCGGTGTTTTCTAATAGCTCTCGACATGGAAGTTTGGAATATGGTCGAGACGAGTTATTCTTCTCCAACAACTGTTGTAGGAGATGTAACTATGGTCAAACCCAAAGACAAGTGGGATGACAATGATAAATTAAGATGTACAAACAATGCAAAAGCCATGAATGCTTTATTTTGCGCACTAGATCGCACTGAATTTAATATAGTTTGTGCTTGTGATACTGCATATGAAATTTGGAATCTTTTAGAAATCACTCATGAAGGTACTTCGCAGGTAAAGGATTCAAAGCTATTTCAACTGGAGTCTGAATTTGAAAGGTTTAAAATGGAGGTAGATGAAGAGATTGATACGATGTACACACGATTTACAAAAATTGTGAACGACTCAAAGGTGCTAGGAAATGTGTTCTCAAATGGAGACTTAGTAAGGAAAATCTTAAGATCACTTCCTCTGAAGTTCAATCCTAAAGTGACTGCAATTTCCGAGTCACATGATCTTAAGACCTTACAATTGGAGAGCCTCATTGGGAACTTGAAAACTCATGAAGTTGAATTGAAAATTCAACAACAAGAGTATATGGAGCCAAGGAAGAAGGGATTGGCTCTAAGATCTAAGAAGGAAGAAACTAGTGATTCTGAGGAGGAAGAAGAAGATGAGGAAAGTTTATTTGTTAGAAAATTTAGAAAATTTATGAAAAATCCAGAGAGGAGGAATTCGTTTAAGAAGTATTTTAAGAAGGAGACTTTTAGGAAGAAAGAAAGGAAAGGAAGGCGATGAGGAGGAAGAGAGACCGCCACCGGAGTGCTATCACTGCAAGAAGTTAGGACACATCCGAAGCAAGTGTCCAAAGTACTTTAAAGAACTTAAAGAAAAGAAGCACAAAGGTTCGAAGAAGGTGTTGAAGGCGGAAACATGGGATGATACTACTTCTGAGGATGCAAGCAGTTCAAGTTCAAGTAAAGAAGAGGAGGCCAACATGTGCTTAATGGGAAAGAGCGTCATATCTGATGACGAATGCAGTGTCCAAAGTGACACTGAGGTGTGTTGGCAGGCTAAGGACAAAGAAGACGTGTGGTACTTGGACTTGGGTTGTTCAAAGCACATGACGGGCAATAAAGAGAAGTTCCTTAGCCTGGAGATGAAGAAAGGAGGAGTTGTTACATTCAGAGACAATGAAAAAGGAAAAATCATCGGCATCAGAGTTGTGGGTAACGAAAATTTTTCAATTTCAAATGTTCTATTTGTAGAAGGATTAAAGCATAATTTGATTTCTATTAGTCAATTATGTGATAAGGGTTTAAATGTTTTATTTGAATCTTCTACAAATTTGTGCAAAATTATTAATTCTAAAACAGATGAAATTGTTTTTACCGCACCTAGATGTCATAATGTATATATGATTAAATTTCTTGATTTTTCAAATTCTACTTTAAAATGTTTTTTTATCAAAAAATGATGAATTAGATTTATGGCATAGGCGACTTGGACATACTAGTGCCAAGTTAATTACAAAACTTTCAAAAGATAAATTAATTAAAGGTTTACCATTGTTAAATGGAAATTTATCTTCTTCATTATGTGTGCCTTGCCAAAAGGGAAAATTTTCAAAATCATCTTTCAAAAGTAAAAATATTATTTCTACCACTAGGCCACTTCAATTAATACATATGGATTTATTTGGGCCAATTGGAATTCCTAGCTTAGGAGGTAGAAAATACACATTTGTATTGATTGATGATTATTCTCGTTTTTGTTGGACTTTATTTCTAACCTCCAAATCCAATGCATTTTCAGAATTTTCAAAATTATGTTTGCATATTCAAAATGAATTTGAGTTAAAAATTAAACGCATACGATCGGATCATGGAGGAGAATTTGAAAATGAAAAATTTATTTCTTTTTGTACGGAGTTAGGAATTAAACATGAATTTTCCGCTCCATGCACACCACAGCAAAATGGTGTAGTGGAGAGGAAAAATAGAACTCTTCAAGAGTTAGCCTGTACGATGCTATCTGAATTTAAATTATCAAAATCTTTTTGGGCTGAAGCGGTTAGTACGACATGTTATGTAATTAATAGAGTAATGCTTCGCCCTATTTTAAAATTAACTCCTTATGAATTAATTTTTAGTAGAAAACCAAATGTTTCTTATTTCAAAGTTTTTGGTTGTAAATGTTTTATTTTGAATTCTAAAGATTCCTTAGGAAAATTTCATGAAAAATGTGATGAAGGTATTTTTATTGGCTATTCTTCAACTAGTAAAGCTTATAGAATTTTTAATAAAAGAACAAAAATAGTTGAAGAATCTATTCATGTTAGGTTTGATGAGTTTTTTCATGTGTAGAAAAGAAAATCACAGGAAAAGAAGATGAACCCCTTCCTTCGGTGAAGAATGATGATGAAGAAATTGGAGAAAATGAAGAAGAAAAAGAAGAAGAGAGAGAAGGAGAAAGAGAAGAAGATAGAGAAGGAGAAGAAAGAGAAGAATAAGTGCCTCCCAGTGTATTGAGATTTTCAAAGGATCATCCAAAGGAGCTTATCATTGGAGATCCGCAAAAAGGGGTTAGTACTCGTTCATCGTTACATGTTTTATTTTCAAACCTTTGTTTTGTCTCTGAAATAGAACCAAAAGATGTTTCCACCGCTTTAAATGATGAATTTTGGTTTTTAGCTATGAATGAAGAACTTAATCAATTTGAACGTAATAAGGTTTAGAATCTTGTAGAACGACCCAAAAATCATCCTGTCGTTGGAGTTAAGTGGATTTTCAAAAATAAATTGGATAGTGAATCTAGAATTATTAGAAATAAAGCCAGATTAGTTGCAAAAGGTTATGCACAAATTGAAGGGGTGGATTTTGATGAAACTTTTGCACCCGTAGCAAGATTAGAAGCGGTTAGGATATTTCTTGCATTTGCTTGTTTTAAAAGATTTAAATTATTTCAAATGGATGTCAAAACCGCATTTTTAAACGGGTATATAAAAGAAGAGGTTTATGTAGAACAACCCCCTGGTTTTATAAATGAGAAATATCCAAATTATGTTTATAAATTAGATAAAGCGCTTTATGGATTAAAACAAGCGCCTCGTGCTTGGTATGATCGATTAACTCAATATTTGTTAAAGCATGATTATAAAATAGGAAGTGCCAATTCTACACTCTTCATTAAGCAAATTGATCATGATTTAGTTATTTTGCAAATTTATGTTGATGATATTATTTATGGAGCCACTAATGAAGAGTTGTGTAATGAAATAGTTCAAATTATTAAAAATGAATTTGAAATGAGCATGGTAGGAGAACTTTCATATTTTCTAGGTTTTCAAATTACACAAAAACATGATGGTATCTTTATATGTCAATCCAAATATATTCATGATATGTTAAAAAGATTTGGATTTGAAAATCTTAAGCATGCAAACACTCCTATGGGTACTTCACTAAAATTAGGAAAAGATGAAAGTGGTGTTTCAATTGAGCAAACCCTTTATAGAAGTATGATAGGATCTTTATTGTATTTAACCGCCTCTAGACCTGACATTATGTTTGCCGTTTGTTTATTTGCGGGATTTTAGGCTAATCCTAAAGAGTCACATTTAAAAGCGGTGAAACGCATCTTTAGATATCTTGTAGGAACATCTAAATTAGGATCATGGTATCCTCATAATGATTCTTTTATTTTGCATGGTTTTTCGAATTCAGATTATGCGGGATGTTCTTTAGATAGAAAAAGCACTAGTGGCACTTGTCATTTTATCGGCCCTTCACTTATTTCATGGTCGAGTAGGAAACAGAATTCTGTTGCCCTCTCTACTACCGAGGCCGAATATATTGCACTAGGTAGTTGTTGTGCCCAAGCTCTTTGGATGTCACAAACGTTAGAAGACTTTGGCATGCAACAAAGTAGTGTAGAATTAAAGTGTGATAATAAAAGTGCTATAGACTTAACTAACAATCCCGTATTACACTCTAGATCTAAGCATATAGATGTCCGACATCATTTTATAAGGGATCATATTAAGAAGGGTAACATACATATCAACTTTATAGGCACGGACAATCAACTAGCGGATATATTCACAAAACCGTTACCGGATTCCCGTTTTTCTATGCTTAGGCTAGAATTGGGAATCCTAGACATTTCACAATGATTATATCACTACTTAAAACCTATAAAAAATTGAAAACATCACAATAGCCTTACATTTTAAAAAGAACAACTAAATGTTAACATAAACATTCACCACATAAAACATGTCCAAATATTCAAAATTATTACAAAACTTTAATAAAAAGTTACTTAAAATGTCTCATAATAGTAGTTCTCAAAATTAGAAAGAAATCTGGGCTGGGCAACTGTCGGATGGCGATAGTGAGTTGTCGGATGGCGATATCCCCCAGAACTCTGTTTCAATCCGACTCCTCCTCATTCCGACTACCTGCTCCACTGCTTTCAGGAATATCAAAAATCTGATCTCCTTACTACTGTCTTCCTCCGTCGACCATGACTGACCGATTGACGATGAGGCTCCTCCTCTGTAGGCATTTCCCATTCCGCGGCTTCAGCAGGAGTAGGCTTTAATTTAAGTCCCTTAACAAGGAACTTCATAAATTTCTGCATCCGCGTCCGATCCTTTTTCACCTCCACCTTATGTTCTTCAAATGACCTTCTATGCTCTTGGAAGTCATCTATATGTTTATCCAACTTTGTTTAGAACGTGTCGAGTGCCTCCCGCATTGACCCCCGCGTGCAATAGGAGGCTCTCTCATTTCCATAGTAGGCGGCCTCCGTGGATTTTTCTTACCCATAGCCGTCGTTTGATATATCTCCGGGCAACAATCTCCATGATAAAAATTTTGATCTATCCAAGGGTATTTCTTGTATAGGATACGCTCGATAATCGCACCCAAAGGGAGAGTGTGTGCCTTTTTCCACTCCGGATTTTTGAGGCGATATGTATAACGAATCATAGGTAACAGAAGATCGGCCACATCAAATAACTCCTTCTCCACTATCAAATAAGTCACAAGACTAAGTTGAGCCGTAATACTATGCGTATCACCGGACTTCAACATAATCGTGTGCCTTAGTATATCTTGTACAAGACGAGCATCGTCTGTCAATGTCGTCATAGTGGATATGAGGTTTTTGGTGGAATTTCCATGCAAAGACATGTTCATTATCGTCCAATCTCTCTCAAGTATATAGTTTTCCACTATATCCAAGATATTCTCACTTTCCATTAGACCAAACTCACTTCTTAAATCAAATGGAGTGATCTCCACATATTGCCCTTGAATCTTGGATCTCACTCTTCCATTCAAATCAGTATATGCAGGATCCTCCAGATGATTATAAAATTCTCGGACTAAAAATGAGGAGAAAATATCTTGGATAATAACAGAAAGTATACCTGCCTCCGCAAGCATATAATATACTCATTCATATCTTGGAAGATCGAATTCTACAACCTTTGAAATTCCAATTTGTGCTTTTTTTATGGCCGGGAAACTTTGATAAGAGGAATGCGCATCTCCTGACTCACCCCTTCTCGATCTCCAACTAGAAGACATATCTGCATAAGAAATAAGGAAAACTTTTAAAAAAGAACCAAAGAAAAATTCTGGCACTGTCGGATTTCCGATACCATCTATCGGATATCCGATAGCTAAAAAAAATTTTTTTGCTTCCGAAAAATTTAATTTCACAAAAATCTTCCTATCCTAAATCAAAAAAAATTTCACACAGCAAAAATTCTTCAACATCTCTAATATTTTTGAAAAATCAAAACTTTAGTGCAAAACACTATTCATCATCTTCTTCCTATAACACTTCAAAAAATTTTTTTCATCATCTTTTTCCTAAATCTAAAACAACAAGAAAGAAAGGAAACTCATGTTTCAAAACATAAAATTTCTAATTTCACCTACAAAAAACAAGATCTACATCTCTTATTCAACCCAAGATCTAAAATATCTAGATCTACTACCTTCTACATTTTATCTTCAAAAAAAACTCCATGAAAATCAAGAGGAATATGAGAATTACAAAACTATTGGAGAAATTTTAACCAAAACTTGAAAAATCAACAAATCTCACCTTAGATCTGAAGTTTTCCGGCACCTGCAGCTCTAGATCTCGAAATTTCTCCTCAACCTGAAGTAAAGTGTCAGTCAAAAGACGAAACACGTCTTTTTATCCTTTCTGAGCTGTCAGATGGCGACAGCTAGCTATCGGAAATCCGACAGCTCTCAAAAATAATTAAATTTTTTTTATCTGTATAATTTTCTGAGAATTTTGGTATCTTGCATAAAGGATTCTTCTTGTGTTATTATTCAAAACAAAAGCTTACCACATGATTATGATTTTCAATCTTAACTTATCATTATGATGACACATTCATCTAGTAATTACGAATTGTTTTCGCATGCCTCTAAGTATAAGAAATCTTTTATCTATGACAATGAGCAATCACAAACACTTACTTTGGTAATACATGTTAATGAAATTTATTTTATACATACATCATGATTGATCGAACATAACAAAATACATTTCATAAATGTCACCTTCACCTTTGACACTTTGCACTTATTCAAATTTTACCATTTATGGCATGCAAGTGAATTCGGAGATCCTTCATATCTATGAATCCTCAAAAGAAAAAAGGAGGAAAATTCAAATGCAAAACATTCATTTTTGCCAAAATGTTGAAAGACATAAAAAATTTGAAAAGGATCCTCCACCAAGCACTACTTAGCCTCCTGATAAGTCTTAATGAACATTGTGAGGTTGAGCACCTTGGAAAGAATTGTAAAGTGTCTTGCAAAAACAAAATGGTCCTTTTATGTATATTTGCAAAGTTTCTGGTTCAAAAGTATGGGCTTTATGTATATTTATGTTATGTTTACCAATTCCATGGTCATGTATATTTTAAATATATTCATATGTATTCTTTCTCAAAGTATCACTACTACACTTCATTGTTATTTATAAAATTTCTTCTTATGAGAATTGGACCGAAACGATTCAATATTCTATATTCTCATGTGTCTTTCTCTGATAATTGACATTTGAATCTCATCATGGTTAAGTATATTTGATTTTATACATTATAACACATTACGAGAATGCTTAGACTCATCTCTATGTTTACCTATCTCAACATCATACTACTTACACCGCTTCCGCTAGTGTACTCAAACTATTCCTTCAATTCTTACTCCTTTTATACCATATCTCCTTAATACTCTACCCTCGTCCCTATTCCCTATATTCATTACTTTTGATAATCTCAAAGGGGGAGAAGATAATAAGAGAAATCACTTAAATCACTAAAAATACTTAATTAATTACGTGAGCATTCATGTAGGGGGAGTTTATAAGTCGGGGGAGAATAATTTTAGAAGGAGCTAATATTAAGGGGGAGATCATATTAAGGGGGAGATCATATTAAGGGGGAGAACATGAAGATCATAAGTTCACACTTGTACACACATAATGTACTTGTCACTATCTCTATAGGATTTATTCGATTTCTTTTTATAAGGATTTGTTATTATCAAAAGGGGGAGATTGTTGGAGCATGCGTTCCGCACTCGTCCGGTTTGAGAATAACAAATCCCGAATGTATTTGATCCTATTTTTGATTAATGGTATGCAGATAACAGGTGCAAGAATATCATGTTTTCAATTGGAGCAAAATGTCAATTTTCCAGAATTTGGAGCTATCGGATTTCCGACAGCGATATCGGATTTCCGACAGCGCACTATATCATCCGTTTTCTGATCTCTGCTCAACGGTTAAGAGCTGTCGGATTTCCAATATCGCTAACGGATTTCCGACAGCCCACGATCTTCCGATAACGACAGGACGTGCAGCAGTTACCTTAGCTAACGGATATCCGATAGTGCTATCGGATATCCGACAGCCCACGATTTTCCGATAACGCCAGGACGTGCAGCAGTTACATTAGCTAACGGATATCCGACAGTGCTATCGGATATCCGACAACCCACGTCTCAACCACGACCTCAACTTCACGCAGAAACTTCATTTTAGTGGGACACGTGGCAGCCTCTGGAGGTATCGGATTCCGACGACAGTGGCTATCGGACGGCGACATCTCCTTTTTTATTAAAAGAGCTCAAAACTTCGTGGAATTCAGTTCTTGAGATTTCCAGATCTTCTTCGAGAGTGCATTCAAACCAGAAAGCTCCAGAACTCCATCAACTCCCATTTGTGCTAAAAGGATTGAGATTGAAGACGAGATCGGACGCATTTATACATCAACGATCATCTCGAGGCTTCAACCCTCCTTTCAGAGATCTGATTTTCTAGGGAGTTCTTCACTTGACTTTGTATTTTCATTCATTTACATTCAAATTTGTATTGGTAGAGAAATCGTCGTCTTGCATGCGGCGTCTAAGTCCTTTCGCGGCTTAGGGGAAAATCGCTTCCTTGTGCGGGGCGTCCAAGTCATTGCGTGGCTTGGTAGGAAATCGTGGCCTTGTGTGCTACGTCTAGATCTTGGGAAGATCTAGAGGGTAGGCTTGGGCTTGATCTAGGGAGAGACAAGTGATAGCCTTCCGATCCTTGGAGAAGGATTGGCAAAATCAAAATTAGTGAAATTTATATTATCATATTTGTGCATTGATCTTAAGCATTGTTAAGATCATTTTATTGTATGTAAATTTCATGATTAATATAATTATGCTTCTTTCAATAATTGCAAATTTGGTTGCTTAATCTTTAACTTAGAAATTTGTGTTTGTTTTAAAACAAAAATTACATTGTTTTGGAATTGTTTATAAGGAAATTTTTAGAAAAGTAAAATCTGTTTAAAAAATTATTAAGTAAAAATTATATTTTAAACACACCCTTATTCACCCCCCCCCCCCCTCTAAGGGCGTCACACGATCCAACATAAGGAAATGGTGAAGCTCACCCAAGTCCTTCATCTCGAACCTGATGGATAGCTCGGTCTGAAGCCTTGCTACCTCCTCTTTCGAATTCCCCATCACGATCATATCGTCGACGTAAAGCAGCACGATGACTTCAAGCTCCCCGCTCTTCTTGACGAACAAGCTTGAGTCTGAGTCTGAAGCACCAAACCCACAGAATAGGAGATATTCTGCTATCTTTCCATACCACGCCCTCGACGCTTGCTTCAACCCATACAGGTCCTTCTTCAACTTAAAGACATAGTCAGGAAAATCTTCAGATACGAAGCCTGGCGGCTGGACCATGAAGATGTCCTTGTCAATCTCGCCATACAAGAACACATTATTTACATCGAGCTGCCAAATCTCCCACCCCCAACATGCCGCCAAGGCAATCACAACCCGAACTGAAGTCATTTTTGCCACCGGACTGAATGTCTCTTCATAGTCTTCACCGTATTGCTGCGAGAATCCTCGAGCCACAAGGCGAGCCTTGTATCGCTCGATACTGCCGTCAGCCTTCTTCTTGAGCTTATAGACCCACTTGCATGTCACAGGGGTGATACCCTTAGGCCTGGGCACCAGAGACCAAGTCTCATTCTTCTCAAGAGCACTCATCTCTTCCTGCATAGCTGAATCCCAGTGTTCCACGCCTTTGGCCTTTTCAAAGCTCGATGGCTCCCTCTCATACAAGGGACCAGCAAAGAAACACGAGACAAAGCTCACCATGTTTCCTCCTGTATAGCGATCAGGGGCAATGATTGTTCGCTTCGATCTCCTCAGCTCGTTCCCCTGACTCGCAACATCCTCAGCTGCTTCTTCCCTAGCTCCCCTTCCAGACGTACTAGGAGCATTGCTCCCCCTGCTTCCTGATCCAGAAGCCTCCGCCTCAGAACTAAATATTGATGGACCACCTGGTGACACAGGCAGCTCCACCTGAAGATTTTCCACAGCTTTCTCTGGCTCCTCCACCCTGCTTTCTGGTAGCTCAACACCAGAGCTTCCCTTGTAGGATGTCACCTCGTCGAACACGACTTCGCGAGATACAACAAATCTCCGCGTCTCCGGGTCCATGCACTTCCAACCCTTCTTCCGATCATCATAACCCACGAAGACTAGCTTCCTTGCTTTCGCATCTAGCTTCGTCCGAAGTGCCTCTGGAACGTGCACATAGAAGGAGGAACCAAACACCCGAAGGTGTGCCACGCTTGGCTTTTCCTTGAACATCATCTCATACGGGGTCAACATGTTGATGGGACTGAGAGGTATCCTGTTGATGATGTAGGCAGCACAAGACATTCCCTCCGCCCAGAAGGACTTTGGGATACTCTTGGCATGCAACCAACACTTACAGGTCTCCGTTAGATGACGGATCTTTCGCTCTGCAACTCCGTTTTTTTGTGGAGTATGCGCACAAGTAAGCTCCCTCCGGATGCATGCCTTCCTGCAAAAAGTAGAGAACTCACCAGAGGTGAACTCTCCTCCATTGTCAGTCCTCAGCTTCTTAACCCGCAGGCCTAGCCGACCCTCCACAAGCTCCTTGAACTCCACAAACTTGGCAAACGCCTCCGCCTTCTCCTTCAGGAAATAGACCCAGACATATCTGGCGTAATCATTGATCAACACCAGCATATACATGCTGCCTCCGAGGCTTGGGGTAGCAGTCGGTCCCATCAAGTCACCGTGGATGCACTCCAATGGCACACTACTCCTTGTCTGCGACTTGTCAAATGGTAGTCGATGAGACTTGCCGAACTGACATCCCGCGCAAATATGACCATCTCCATAGGAAGATAGACTAGGCGGGCCCTTGACCAGACCGTTCACCGCCATAGCCTTCAGCTTATCCATTCCTACATGCCCCAACCTCTCGTGCCATATGACGGCACTGTCATTGGTCCTCATCTTGTCAACATAAGAACTTGTCTATAAAACGAACAAGTCTTTTGCCCTTCTCCCCACATGAACGACCTCAGCCTTCACCGCCTCCACATTCCGAAGAAACCTCACTTCTGTTGGGCCAAATAGAACGTGATACCCAGCGTCTACAGCGTTGGTCACAGAGAAGAGGTTTTTTCTCATTCCGGGCACATGATAGACACTCTTCAAAGTTAGCGGCCCCCTATCACTGCCCAAGGAAACAACCCCCACCTTCTCGACAACATGCACGGTATTATCAGCAGTAATAATGGTATCATTACCTGAGTACGACTGAGCTGAAGAAAGCTTTGACTCGTCCCCGGTGAGATGATGACTACACCCCGTGTCCACGATCCAGTCCTCCTGATAGTTGATAGGAGCCGCAGCTCCAACAGAAGCCGAGAAGGCTCCTCCCCATCCTCCATCATTCTGCCTGGCCTCAGCTTCCTCCTTTCCTGCAGCAGCATGCCCTGACTGAAGATTCACCCGGCAATCCTTCCTGATGTGACCAAGCTTCCCGCATCTGAAGCACTTGGGCCCTTCTCCCTTCTTCTTCCCTTCAGCCTTAGGAGCATATCCCCCCTCCTGTTTTCCAGAAGTTCAAGGCACATTGCCTCCAGCGGTCTTCTTCTTATCCCACTTCTTCTTCTTCTTTCCTGTGAAGAGAACTTCGCCATCTCCCCAGACACTGACACCCCCGCCATCTGCCTTGTAAGACTCTCCTGCGACGCAAGCAGATTTTCCAGCTCCAGCAGAGACGGCTGATTTGCCCAACTCTGCACCGACGTCACAAAGGCCACATACTCCTTTCGCGCTCATTTTCCAGGAACTGAAGTCTAGCCACATTCTTCTTGTTAAACAGCCCATCCAGGGATCTCCAGATCTCCGCAGCTGATCCACACCCCAAGATGTGATCAAACAAATCAGGTGATATTGCCCTTTTCAGGGCGAACTCTGCTTTGGCATTAATCCGCCTCCAGTTCCTCACCTCATGACCGTTATCCCCAATCAGGATAACTTCCTCCGTGCTCTCTCCTCCAACCAGCTCCCAGAGGTCCTCACCCAGAAGATAACTCTGCATACAAGACCTCCACTTCTTAAAGTTGGTCGAGTTTAGCATCTCAATTCCAAGACCCCTTGCTTCCATGGCTCTACCATTGGTTCCTTCTTCACAAAGGCGATGGCAACTTTGAGTTAATCACTGCTCTATCCACTCCAACCTCGCTCTGATGCCATGTGAAATTTTCCAAGATCTAGGAGTGAGCAGGAATAGTATTACTCAAAGTTCAAGCCAACAACCAGAAGCACATGAAAAACAACTTCAATCTTTATTGATGCTAGCAGAAAACTTCATTACAAGGTGAGGTATACATGGCAAGACATGATTTCGCCAGTACATAAGAAACATGAGAAAAGAATACAAGCTAAACAGATAACCAGCGTTCTGCCTTCCTGAGACCGCCTGACCGCCCGACCTAACAGTTCGCTCGACTAGAAGACGAGACCGCCCGAACTGCCTGCCAGCAACTTGATCAGCACCAACTGAGAACCCCGCGACCTGCCACTGATTCTCCCAAACTCCAGCAACCCGCTCTGCAAGCCGCGAGACCGCCCGAACACCTTCAGAAAAGGATATGCCCGCTGCTGCCCACACAATCCGCAGAAGCTGCACAAAAGAAGTTCAATCAGCAAGACCGACCGGTCACAAGAAATGAAACCGCAAGAACTAGCCGCGAGTTCTGCTTACACTTGGTGCGATGTGTTTGCTGCAACAGTGGCTCCTATTTATAGGCGTAAGACCTGATCCAGTCACCACCCTATGAGATAGAGTCACTGCCCCTTGATCGCGCGACCAGACCGGTCAACCCGCGCGATCAGCAAAGGATCCTTCTGCTTAGTGAGCTCGCCAGCTTCATCATAGACAAGGAGATCGCCACTCCTCTAAAAAGCCGCTCACCACCAGTGTTCGCCACTTGACCTCCTCCAGAGATCGCGAAGACACCAGGACGACTAGGGCAACAGCCCGCCATGTCGACCAGACACCTGTGACTGCATATACCAGCAGATCGTCGAAGGACCAGCCATGCGAGCACACACCAGAGACCGCGCGACTAAGAAGACCTTAGTCCGCGTGCAACACAAAGAAACTGGACAGCCACCAGACCGGGCTGCCCCCACCATGCGGTCACAAGCACCAGACCGCGTGGCCTCACCTCGGTACCCTTGGACAGAAGACCGGCGGTCACGCTGAATAGCCCGCGGCTAGAACAGATAGGTCAGACCGCCAGGGGAGACCGCAAGACCGTGCGGTCAGACCAGACCGCGCGGTCTCCCCCCAGACCGCCAACTTCACAAACTTCCATTTGAACATTTTCAATACGTTCAATCTAAGCTCCAGGAGACAGCTGAGAAGCTGGCTGCTATGAGCAAAGAAGTGGACAAATTCAAGGAAGCCATAAGGCTTAAGAATGCCGAATTAGGATAGAAGAACAAGGTCATCAAGGACCTTGAGGAAATGCTATTAGCTGAGAAGAAACTTGCATCCAGCTTCTCTATGCCCAAAACTATTCTGCCCATCATTGACACCTTCTCTGGACAGTTCAGAGCTAGTGTCGGTTTCAATCAGGAGACAGTTAGAGGCAAAGATTCTGAAGCTAGACCTTCCTATAAGAAGGTGCTGGTGTCAAGTCCTTCAGCCCACAAACCTGCAACAACAGCAGTCAAGGGCAGGGGAAAGGTTGTTCCTACAAAGCCCGTTCCCAAGAAGGTGAACCAAAATGTGGTGAGACCAATTCCTCCCCAGACTCACACATTTGAGGTTCACCAAAGATCTGTTAGGCAAGAAGCCTTCTCTCCTGCTCATCAGCACTGCCACCCCATTCAGATGATGAAGCAAAAGAGAAGATATAACAGATATGAATGCTGGTGCTGTGGGAAAGTAGGCCACTTTGCTTTGGACTGTTGGTTCAACCCAACAGGGCTCAATGCAAAGACAGTGCAGAACCCTCAGAGGTTTGTTGTTCCATTATACCACCCTAACAGAAACCAAGGACCCAATCCATATTGGGTACCTAAGGGGAAGTGATTTGTTTTGCAGGTATGTCCAAATGCCAACCAATCTCCAATTTGGTATTTGGACAGTGGCTGCTCCATGCACATGACTGGAGTCAGAAAGTATTTAAGAGAGTTCATCCCTGTGGAGAATGTGAAAGTGGAGGTTAGATCTTAAGTTAATCTAGAGGGGGGTGAATAGAGTATTAAAACTTTTCCTTAGTTTTTATAGCGGAATTAAAATAGTATTATATATAAGTGTAAGCAGTGTGAGAATTATATAAACAAAAAAATTAAGTAAATGAAATCACAAAACAAACAACACAAACACAGAAAATGACCAAACACAGAAGACACAAGGAGCTATAGTAGTTCCCCAATAAATCTGGGTACGTCTACTCTTCTACCACCTTTGGTAGGAATCCACTAGGAGGTTGTTGATAAGGTGCCCTCACACCAGGTGAGCTGTTGATAAGGTGCTCTAACCAAACTGCAGGTTTTTGCTAAGGTGCCCTGTCACCGAGAGTTAACTTTTGAAGGGAGTTATAACCCTGTACAAGAGAGGTAAGAAAGAGTTTATAGTGTTCTTCTCTGTCAAGATGCTGAGAGAAGACTCTAGTGGATGTTGTTGTAAAGCTCCCCCTGTCAGATTGAAGTATTTGACAGAAGATGAAGAAGCTTTCTCTTGAAAACTAAGATCTCCTGTAGCAGATTAATCTGGAAGAACAGGTTCTTCAGATTGCTTGTTTCTCTTTTAGAAGATCTGAATTTGCAGCAGATTCTGAGTGAATGCTCTTGAGGACGATGTTCTCAGAAGAAATTTTTGTGTTGCTTGTGGAAGAAGAGGAAGAAAGTATTTTTTTTTATTTACAGATGTGTCTGTCTTTCTTCTTTTTATGCTATATATATCCTTTGTATTCTGTAATAGAATGAAGTTTGAATTCTATCGACTCGAACGATTCTGGCAGGTCCTTTAATTTCTTGACCGTGAAAAGATTCCTTTTCATTAAATGTCAACGGCTATTGCTGTCTTGGAAAAAGGAAAGAAGGGAATATATTAACTGAGTCTAATATCCTTCCTTATCTGTCAGAATACGTCCAAAGATATTAAATAGATCCGTTATATTCGTCGTTTTGCTGTTAGGATAAATAGAATATAGTTGATAACAAATCTGGGCTTCAATAAATGATCTGTCGAACGCTGGCTATAATCTGTCGAGCGCCGTCCAGAAGATGTTGAACGCTGGCTGGAAACTGTCGAGCGCTGTCCAGAAGATGTTGAATGCTGGCTGGAAACTGTCGAGCGCTGTACAGAAGATGTTGAATGCTGGCTGGAAACTGTCGAGCGCTGGCAACAAAAACTGTCGAACGCTGGGAGCCATCTGTCGAGCACTGCTAGCCATTTGTTGACCGCTGAGACCCTTATATTTTATCTTAAGTTCTAGCTAATTTATCAGCCTAAAGACTTGACCCTTAAACTATACAATGGGGTCAACTAATCCTAATCAGTACATAGTGATCCTAGCCCAAAACAGTAAAAGGGTTGCTCCAACAATCTCCCCCTATTTGGGTTAGGATACTATTTGACAAATAAATCAAATAATAAATAACACAAAGATAAACAGCAGAGCAGAAATATATCTGACATAATTGAAATGCTTCAGCAGATAATATTGAAATAAAATGCTCTGAGTTTAGAAACATTTATACTGAATCCAAGTGGATCAAAGACAGAAGGAATTTGAAACTGTACTTTTTCACTGTGAGGAAGGCTTGAAAATGATTTCCCTGTTGGGATTTTTTAGCTTGCTTCTTGCTCATGTAGCAGTTTTCTGGACTTATGATTGTTTGAGATGTAGTAGGAAGAACTACTGCTGCTGGATACTTCTTTAAAAATCTTTCAGCATTGAAAAATTTTCTGGAATTGTACTTTTCAAGCTCTTGCTTTCTGAATTCAGACAATGTAGAAAATTGAGAACGGTCCTCACCTTCAGCCTTAGCTTTATTGATCTGAGCAATAGCTACTGATTCTCTGAATCTAGCCATGTGAGTTATTTCATCTGTTTCTTGAATTTCTGGAGAAGGAGACCTTTCAACAGAATCATTTGCCTGATCTGAGGTTTTATTATCTTGAAGATTCATTCTGCTGTGAAATAATCCATTTGAAAAAGTATATCTGTAATCTGGAATTTGTCTGGAAGAACTTGAGGGAGGAGCTCTGGCTGGTGTAGAACTTTGAGAGCCACTGGAGCTTTTATGAGTTCCTTCATATCTCCTAGACTGCTGGGGGCAGATCTAGAGAAGGAGGAAGACATCCCTGCTGATCCTGCTGCAGGAGGAGGAGGAGGAGGAGGAGGGTGATTGAACTTGACTGGACTATCAGGAATATAACCAGTTTTCTTAAACTTACTTTCTTCTTTTCTGCTCATTTCTAGAGAGTGTCATCCAATGATGTGAGACTTTGTCAAGAGAGATATTGTGGAGAATATAATATGGGATATCATTATCTGGATTAGGAGGCTTGGGGATAGCTTTAGACTTGGCCTTTGTTTTCTTTATTTTCCTTGACAGTGTATCATCAGAATCACTATCATTATCTTCTTCATCAGAATCAGAAGAAGAGATTGGTGTATAATATAAATCTGATATCAATTTAAGAGCTTTGATCCTTTGCTCTTCAGCTTCATAAGCTTCATCTTCTGCTTTCCAGATCTCATCAAAGTCTGGAATTGGAGTTTCATCAAAGATAAAAGTTGGAAAGTCAGAATTTGTGATTGCTTCTTCTGACATTACAACTAGTTTTTCTTCTTGCCTGAGAGCTTGATCTTGAATGAAAACTGTATCTGTAATCTTAACTTCAAATCTTCTAATTATCTTATTTAACAGAGCTTCATTAACTTGAGCAGTGTATGGGACAATTGCTCTAGAATAATTATGCTGTTGAGGTAAAACTGGTAGAACTGTACTAAACTGAGAAAGCAAATAAATAATATCTATAGAGGGATTAATAGAAACATTATTTATTTTTTCTGGACCTGGTAGAACTGGTTCTTCTGAAATTGGAAGAACTGAATTTCCAAGTGCTTGAGCATCTGGAGCTTCTTCATCAGACATCTCCCCCTGCCTAGCTTCAGAGAAACCTGAATCTAGGCCCCTAGAAGAAGGGACAGATTGAAAGGGAGGGAAGGATGAGATCATTTCAGATAAAGCAGAAATGGATTGAACAATTGGAGCAAGTTTTGCATCCAATAACTGGTCTATTTTGGGAAGGATGAGACCAAGTATCTGATCAGCTACAGAGGACTGAGACTCTCTTTGATCTCAATCACTTTTCTCAAGAAAGTAACAAAAATCACAAGATTTAAAGAAGTGAATTCGTGAGAATGAGAGGAGGATGGCTCAGAAGAGGGAGGGATAGAGATTGGTACAAAGATGTTTGAGACATCTGCACCTTGTTGAGAGGGTTCTTGATAAGTAGAAGAAGAATGATGGATAGGGCATTGGGAATCATTATGAGTAGGAGATGGAGGTGGAGAAGAGGGATGAGGGAGGAGATCAAAAGAAGGAGGGGGAATGTCATCAATATGTGTAGAAGAATTGTAAGGTGGAGATTGTGCAGGGGAAAAACTTTGAGTAGTAGGAGGTGGGAGAGGAAGGGAGGAGACCAAAGGAGGAACTTCTGGAAGGGTTAGGGAAGAGACTGAATCAGTCCTTGTGTCTTCAGAAGTTTGCTTGACTGACTTTGGATTCTTCTTTGGAAATACCCTTTCCCACTTAGCAAAGAGAGCTGAGGTCAGCTTCTTGCTAGCATTGATTGTTACCTTTGGGGAGACCAGAAGGTCTGGATGCCTTTCCTGCAGAACAATTCCTAAAATTCTGCCAAAGTTAACATTCTCCTTGGAAATCTTTTTCTTAATCAAGTTAAACAAAAGTGATACCCAGTTCACTTTCTTTTTCTCCATCAAGGCCACCATCAACAGAAATTGGTGCCTTTTAACATAGTCATGTCCTGTTGTTTTTCCTAACAACACTTTGCCAACTATATCTGATAAGAATTTGTATTCCAAAGACAGATTTTTCTTAAGCAGATGATTAGGGTTTCCAGAGGAGTGACCCATTTTGACTAAAGCTGCTTCAAATTCATCAGAACTAATTTCTATATCGTCATCACCATTCACAAGCCCAAAAACTTCAGTTAGAATGGTAGGTGTAAGAGAAACCTGGTGTCCTGAGATTGTGCCCGTCAGACATTCATCTTCCTGCTTAACTGTGAAACACCATTCTTTGATTTCAGCTGTGTGAAGCTTTATCCTCAAGCTCATTAACTTCCTCAACTGTTGCTCTTCAAAGAGTTGAAGGATGTCCTTGAAGATTTGATCAGATGTTGCGAAGGATTCCATATCTATGTCGAACCCAGCATCGAACTTCATGGAATAGAGCGAGGCTTGAGAAATCGCCATTGAGTCCTGCAAAAGAAGAGAAAGATCAAGTGCAAAAGGAGAACTGGAGGAAAACGATTTCTGTAGGCGCGAACTTAGAGTGAAGTAAAATAGGTGTTATATAGTCGAGGAAATAGGGAGGAGAATTCGAGGAGTGCTGTTCGGCAAAACCTAATTAAATCTGAAGTCGAATCGACTTTTAAAATTTTGTCGGACAGTGTTAAAATATCTTTTTTTTTCGTCGAGCGCCGTTCGACAAACGAGATTTTCTTCACCGACTCTGAAGATGTAGGTTTTTGTCGACCATCGTTCGTCGAATAAAAATTTGTCGTTCTTCGTTCGACAAATTTTTTGGATAAGATAGAAAATATAATTTTCAACAAATTGAGTCTCCATCTATCATTCCCAGTTGATTCATAAAGAAGATATGTTTCTTTTCATCCAAGGGTTTGATGAAAATATCTGCTCTTTGTAAATCAGTGGAGATGAACTGTAGGCAAATTTTATTTTTATCCACATTATCTCTGATAAAGTGGTGCCTTATTTTTATGTGTTTAGTCCTACTATGGAGAACTGGATTTTGTGCTATAGATATTGCACTAGTATTGTCACAAAATATGATTGATTGATTTAAGTTGATACCATAGTCTAGAAGTTGATTTTGTATCCACAGTATCTGTGAGCAGCAACTGCCTGCAGCAATGTATTCTGCCTCAGCTGTTGATGTGGACACAAATGTCTGCTTCTTACAAAACCAAGACACAAGCCTATCAACAAGAAACTGACAAGTTCCTGATGTGCTTTTTCTGTCTACTCTGCATCCAGCATAATCTGAGTCTGAGAATCCAGTTAATTCAAATTTAGATGCTGTTGGATACCAGAGACCTAGATTAGGACAGCCCTTTATATATCTTAAAATTCTTTTTAATAAAGATAGATGAGATTCTTTAGGGTTAACTTGAAACCTAGCACAAATATAAGTAGCAAACATTATATCAGGCCTACTAGCTGTCAAATAGAGTAATGAGCCAACAATTGCTCTATACACCTTCTGATCAACAGGTTTCCCTGATTCATCAGCATTAATGACAGCATTAGAAGCCATGGGTGTTTTCATGGGAGAGGAATCAGACATTCCAAACCTTTTTACTAATTCCTTAGCATACTTGGATTGTGAAATGAAAATTCCTGATGAGGTTTGCTTCACTTGAAGACCAAGGAAGTATGATAATTCACCCATGCTACTCATTTCAAATTTAGATTGCATAAGTTTAGAGAACTTTTTGCATAAATTTGAATCAATAGAGCCAAAAATAATATCATCTACATATATTTGAACTAGCAGTGTTTGATTTTTATGTATTCTGAAAAATAAGGTTTTGTCTACTAAGCCTCTACAGAACTTGTTTTCCAATAGAAAATTAGCTAAGGTCTCATACCATGCCCTGGGAGCTTGTTTGAGACCATAGAGAGCTTTATTGAGCTTGAATACATAAGAAGAGTGAGTTGGAGAGATGAAACCTGGTGGTTGTTCCACATAGACTTCTTCCTTGATATCTCCATTTAGGAATGCACTTTTTACATCCATTTGATATACCTTAAATTGTTTGTATGCAGCAAATGCTAAAAATATTCTGATAGCTTCAAGTCTTGCCACAGGTGCAAATGTTTGATCATAGTCTATGCCTTCTTCCTGTGAATATCCTTGAGCTACTAGCCTTGCTTTATTTCTCACAATATTTCCTTGATCATCAAGTTTGTTCCTGAAGACCCACTTGGTGCCAATGACTGGATGGCCTCTTGGTCTTGGAACCAAATCCCAAACTTTGTTTCTTTCAAACTGGTTGAGTTCCTCTTGCATTGCAAGAATCCAATTTGGATCTTGTTCTGCATCTTTTATGGTTTGAGGTTCAACTTGTGATAGAAAGCAAGTATGCATCTGATTTTGGTGTAGTTGATGTCTTGTCTGAACACCTGCTGAAATATCACCAATCACTTGTGAAATTGGGTGATCTCTAACTGTGATGTGGTCAACAGTTGGAGTTAATTCTGCAGTGGTATTTATTTGGGGATTTTGTTCAGTAATTATATCCTGTGGAGGATGTTCTGCTGTTGCTTGATTCTGATAATCAACAAGATCTGGATGATCTTCTTCTTCACTATCTTCAAGGTTTTGAGCTAATGGTTGCATTGAATCTCCTGACTGTAGATTTAGCCCATTAAGCTCTTCACATAGAGTTGGTACCTGCAAAGCATTCTTGGTAGAAGAGTTCTTCTCCTTGTAAGACATGTTAGTTTCATCAAAGGAAACATGCATGGACTCTTCTATCTTAAGAGAGGATTTGTTAAATACCCTATATGCTTTGCTAACTATTGAATATCCTAAGAAAATTCCTTCTTCAGATTTTGGTTCAAATTTTCTAAGATATTTCTTATCATTGTTATGAACAAAACATTTACAACCAAAAGTTCTGAAATAGTCAACTTTATGTTTCTTCCCTCTAAGTAATTCATAGGGAGTTTTACCATTAAGTTTGTGTATCAAACTTCTATTCAGAACATAGTTTGCTGTGCTAACAGCTTCTGCCCAAAAGGATAATGGCAAATTAGCATCTACAAGCAATGTTCTTGCTGATTCAATTAGGGATCTATTTTTCCTTTCAACTACCCCATTCTGTTGAGGAGTTTTAGGAGCTGAGAAGTAATGCCTGATACCTTCCTTCTCACAGAATTCTTGCATAAGAAGAGACTCAAACTCAGTGCCATGATCACTTCTGATCAATACAACTACAGTAGAGTATTCAATCTATATGCTCTTAAGAAAGTCTGTAAGAACTTTAAAGTTATCTGACTTTTCTCTCAAAAAGAATACCCAAGTGAATCTAGAGAAGTCATCTACAATAACTAGAGTGTAAGACTTCCCTCCTAAACTCTTTACTGCTATAGGTCCAAAAAGGTCCATATGTAGCAAAAATAAGATTCTAGGTGAATCACTTTTAGATAAGGATTTAAAACTGTTTTTGGTTTGCTTACCTAGCTAGCATGCCCTACATAAACCTTCTTTCTTATATGATCCTGATGGTAGACCTCTAACAAGATTATCTTTAGATAGTTTGGCAATTGTTCTAAGATTTACATGCCCTAATCTTTTATGCCATAGTTCACTAGGTTTGCTTAGCTCATTAAACAGGCAAATTTCTGATTTAGAGGAATTGAAATTTACTAAATATATATTACCCTGCCTAATACCTGATAAAACAATGACATTATCAGGTTACTTGATAATGCATTCTGATTTATTAAAGGTTACCTGATAACCTTCATCACATAACTGACTTATGCTGATGAGGTTGTGCTTCAGACCCTTCACATAGGTGACTTCCTTGAATGTTACTGCTCCAACCTTGATTTGACCAAGGCCTTTGGTTTGACCATGGTTGGAGTCTCCAAAGATCACCTTGGGTCCAAGTTGTGCCTTGTAATTTTTCAGATTGGCCTTGTTTCCTGTCATGTGCTTTGAGCAGCCACTGTCCAAGTACCATTTTTGATTTAATCTTGGATGGTCGTGTACCTGCAAAGACAAAAACATAAACTAGTTGTTTTTGACCCAGACTACCTTGGGTCCTTTTGTGTTACCACAAAATTTAGAAATAAATGACATTTCAGGCTGGTCCTTATAGCCTTGTGGATGATATCTCCTTGGATGTATTATCCATTCAGTGAAAGGATTTTTAGTTTGTTTGGAATTAAGATTTCTAGAATTTCCTGTATAGTATCTGTTCGACAAATTTGGATAAATTGGTCGACTATTGTTCATCTGTTGACTATACTGAAAATCTGTTTTCAGACTTCGTCGAGCTCCGTTCGACAAATTTGAATCTTTTTGTCGATCTCCGTTCGACGAATTCTTTTAAATTCTTTTATCCTTAACAGACTTGCTTGAAATATCTTTATCTCTTTTTGCAGCTTCTTTGCTTTTAGCAGAAATAAATTTTATGGGTGAGGAGAGGATATTTCTCTTAATCAGAGATGGCTCACTTGATGAGGCACCCAAGCCCAGTTTGCTATTATTAAGTCTAGCATTGACTGTGCTTGTGATGTCCATCAGTTTGATACTTCTCCCATTTAGGGATTCTTCAAATTTCTTGGCCTCAGAAAGTTTATTCTCAATGAGAACAATGTGTTATCTGGAGGCAGCCAAATCTTTCTTAAGATTTGCATTTTCTTCACTCATCTTTTTCATTTTAGCTAACTTACATCTGAGTGAGATTATTTCTTTCTCAGAGTTGAGTAAGTCTGAGCAAAGGACTTTGAATTCAGCCTTGAATTCATCTGAAGTAAAATCAATATCAGACATTACCTGATCTGCATCATTTTCTTCTTCTGATTCTGAATTTTCTTCATCAGATTTGTTGGCTGAGGCATTGATTGCCATCATGCAGAAGTTCTTTTCTTCTTCATCATCACTGGAGCCTGATGAAGATTCAGATTGTGACTCGCTGTCTGAGTCATAAATTGCCAGTAGACATTGGCTGTTCTCTTTTGTTTCTTCTTCATCAGAAGAACCAGATGAAGATTCTGATTCAGATTCTGTTTCACTCCAGGATGTTACTACAAATCCTTTTCCCTTCTTTTTGTGTGAGTGGAAGGAAGATTTGCTAGAACCTTTCCTTTCTCCCTTTTCTCTTTTTCTCTCCTTTCTGTCCTTTTTGTTTTGATTCTCTGGACATTCAGGAGCAATATGTCCTGGCTTCCTGCAACCAAAACATATAATTTCATTAGAGTGATTTTTGTCATACCTTGGCTTGTCATAGCTTCTGGATGACTTCTTCTTGAAATCTTTCTTAGCCATATTATAGAATCTTTTGGCTATGAAGCTCATCAACTCCTCTTTGGTAGGAGTTGGTCCTTCTTCTTCTGCAGCCTTGAAGGCTATGCTTCTCTCCTTCTTGAGTGCTGTGGATGAAGTAGATTCTTCAGCTTCCCTACTTTTGACGAGCTGCTCATAAGATTTGAGCTTGCCCAACAAAGCTTCAGTGGTGATCTCATTTAGGCTTCCGGCTTCTTTGATTGGCCAGACTCTGGAGTCCCATGTGCTGGGAAAGCACATAAGAATTTTGTCATTGATCTATGTGAGTGAGATCACTTTGTCCAGAGACTTCAGCTCATTTATTATGAGGCTGAGCCTATTGTACATATCAGCAACATTTTCTGATTCTCCCTTCTTGAAGTTCTCATATTGAGAGATCAGGTGAGATCTTCTATCTTTCCTTTCATCTGCTGAGCCTGCCACCATGTTGTTGAGAGATTCCCATATTTCTTTTGTTGAGGTGCACTCAACTACTTTCTGGAATATGTCATCTGACATAGTTAGGGCCAGAATGTTCATGGCCTTTGCATCTGCATTTCTCTGCTTCTTCTGAGCCTCAGTCCATTCAGGAGGTGGAATAGCAGTGTTATCTGTTGTTGCAGTAGTGCTGGTTGTTGCTGTAGGTGCTGGAGGTCCTGTAAGAATAACATTGAAAATCTCCTCATCAATAGAGTTCATATAAAGCCTAATCCTTGCTTTCCATAGTGCAAACTTACTGAGATTGCACATAGGGGGTCTTGTGCTAGAATATTCCTTATTTTGTGCTATGAGTTTTGAATGATATAAAATTCTTAGATAAGGAAGCTCTTAGGCAAATTAAGATCTGGTTGATCTTTGTGATTCAGATGTTAGTCTGTAAAGAATCAACCTACCTCTGATACCAATTGAAAGTGGTGGTTAGATCTTAAGTTACTCTAGAGGGGGGGGGGGGTGAATAGAGTATTAAAACTTTTCCTTAGTTTTTATAGCGGAATTAAAATAGTATTATATATAAGTGTAAGCAGTGTGAGAATTATATAAACAAAAAAATTAAGTAAATGAAATCACAAAACAAACAGCACAAACACAGAAGACACAAGGAGCTATAGTAGTTCCCCAATAAATCTGGGTACGTCTACTCTTCTACCACCTTTGGTAGGAATCCACTAGGAGGTTGTTGATAAGGTGCCCTCACACCAGGTGAGCTGTTGATAAGGTGCTCTAACCAAACTGCAGGTTTTTGCTAAGGTGCCCTGTCACCGAGAGTTAACTTTTGAAGGGAGTAATAACCCTGTACAAGAGAGGTAAGAAAGAGTTTATAGTGTTCTTCTCTGTCAAGATGCTGAGAGAAGACTCTAGTGGATGTTGTTGTAAAGCTCCCCCTGTCATATTGAAGTATTTGACAGAAGATGAAGAAGCTTTCTCTTGAAAACTAAGATCTCTTGTAGCAGATTGATCTGGAAGAACAGGTTCTTCAGATTGCTTGTTGCTCTTTTAGAAGATCTGAATTTGCAGCAGATTCTGAGTGAATGCTCTTGAGGACGATGTTCTCAGAAGAAATTTTTGTGCTGCTTGTGGAAGAAGAGGAAGAAAGTATTTTTTTTTATTTACAGATGTGTCTGTCTTTCTTCTTTTTATGCTATATATATCCTTTGTATTCTGTAATAGAATGAAGTTTGAATTCTATCGACTCGAACGATTCTGGCAGGTCCTTTAATTTCTTGACCGTGAAAAGATTCCTTTTCATTAAATGTCAACGGCTATTGCTGTCTTGGAAAAAGGAAAGAAGGGAATATATTAACTGAGTCTAATATCCTTCCTTATCTGTCAGAATACGTCCAAAGATATTAAATAGATCCGTTATATTCGTCGTTTTGCTGTTAGGATAAATAGAATATAGTTGATAACAAATCTGGGCTTCAATAAATGATCTGTCGAACGCTGGCTATAATCTGTCGAGCGCCGTCTAGAAGATGTTGAACGCTGGCTGGAAACTGTCGAGCGCTGTCCAGAAGATGTTGAATGCTTGCTGGAAACTGTCGAGCGCTGTCCAGAAGATGTTGAATGCTGGCTGGAAACTGTCGAGCGCTGGCAACAAAAACTGTCGAACGCTGGGAGCCATCTGTCGAGCACTGCTAGCCATTTGTTGACCGCTGAGAACCTTAGATTTTATCTTAAGTTCTAGCTAATTTATCAGCCTAAAGACTTGACCCTTAAATTATACAATGGGGTCAACTAATCCTAATCAGTACATAGTGATCCTAGCCCAAAACAGTAAAAGGCTTGCTCCAACAGAATGGACCAACCGTGATCTTTGGAGGTTCAGTAAAGGGGGTGACCAGGGGCTATGGCAACATCTCTAATGGGTTAGTTACCATCACAAAGGTAGCTTATGTGGAGGGGTTGAATCACAATCTCATAAGCATAAGTCAACTTTGTGATTTAGGCATTGTTATTACTTTCCACAAGGACAAGTGCCTAATTAAGAAGTCCTCGGATTCTGAGGCTACCTTAACTAGCACTCGGAGTGGCAATATTTATTGCTTAAACTTTCTCAATACAAATTCTTCCATGCCCATATGTCTTGTAGTTGATGGTACAAAAGCTCTATGTGTACAATGGCATAAGAGACTTGCATACATCAACTGTAAGACAATAGGCAAGCTTCTCTCAAAAGACCTAGTTAGGAATGGACCTAATATTAAGTGCATCAAAGATGGCCCTTGTCAAGCTTGCCAACTTGGAAAGCAGACTAGGACAAGCTTTAAAAGCATATCTAACAAAGAGTCCTCTAGGTGCTTATTTTTGCTACATCTGGATTTGTTTGGTCCTATGTCAATTCTTAGTTAGGAGGGAAGGCCTACACCCTTGTAGTTGTTGATGATTACTCAAGGTTCACTTGGGCATTCTTCCTCAAAAAGAAATCAGATACCTTAGATATCTTGAGAAATTTTGTCAGGCAGATCCAGAATGAGATGGACTGTACTGTGGTCAAACTCAGAAGTGACCATGGGACAGAATTTTAGTCAGGGGCTGATGCGTATTCGGCAAGTGCACCGGTCACTGTCAAGTAATAAATTTGGGAATCGCTTCCCCGAATATCGTCTCTCAAGGAATGCAGGTTCTGGTGAACGAAATGCATGGTGAATCGATCGTTACACGAGCGAATAAAGTAAAAATAAGGGTATTGTGATTTGGTTCCTAAGCTAATGCGGAAAAGAGAGATGCAGATCAAAACTCTGCTTCGCATGGCGGGATGGATGCAATGGTCGCGATGCCGTGCTTCAGGAGGCGCGTGGACGGAAAGTAACTGTGACGGGTGAGGGTCACAGACACCTCTTATCCAAGCATCACCACTAGCAATTGCTAGGGCTTCACACACAATGAACTCAGAAAATCACAATAAGGAAAATGCTATTCTCACACCACCGCATCATTGCACATGAACATCATAAAAGATCTATGACATTAAGCTAATCAATAGTTCATTACAACAACACAAAGAAAATACAAGCATCAAGTTTAGAGAGGACCAATAGGAAGATGTCACCGCATCTTGGGTTCTCGGCCGGAATGAGAGGTTGTCGGGCTCTCTCCGGGCTCGGCCCTCAGATGGTGTGCGGACTCGATGGAGGCTGTCACCGCTCCAATGACCTACAACACTTCTATGGCTTCCCACGACGAGGAATGCTTGAACACTTGGTAGAGAATGCTTGCTAACACTCCCGAATGGAAGAATGGTGGTGGAAATCGCCGGAAAATGGTCTCCTTGGTGGTGGAGGTGAAGGAAAAGCCTTCAGACCTCAGAAACGGCGGGAAGAACCTGATTTCCCGCTCCTCGGAGGGCTCTCTCGTTGACTGCGGCTTATCCTACTTTTTATACTAAACATGCAGAAAAATGGTCATGCACGGTCGAACGCACGACCGTGCATGAACCGTGCGTTATTAAATGATAAATTCTGACTTGAGGGAGACGCTGCGCCGCCCGTGCGTTTTACTCACGCACGGGCAAATCCGCCCTTGGGTAAAAATGCACGGGTAAATTTAGAATGACTAAAAACAGGAGGAAACAGGTCGACCGTGCGTTTTACTCACGCACGGGCAAATCCGCCCGTGTGTAAAAACGCATGACTAAACTCAGATTGTTCATTTTCTGCCCAGATACAGACGCACGATCACAACCATCCATGCGTCAAGGAAATGCAAGACCGTGCGATATGCACATACATAAAATTTGGGGGAAAACAGGACGATCCGGCCACCTGCACATAAGACATACCAGCTGGGAATACACCTCCAGCACCAAATAAACACAGAAAAAGGATTGGGGAGCACCATGTGCTTACCCCCAATAATGAGGAGCGCAAGTGCACACCGAAACGGGCCTAAGAGTGCACCTAGCAGGGAATAACAAATATGATCGTAAACATGCCTAAAGTGTGGTGCATCGACTAGAAATATGGCCCAGATGAGTCCATAAATGTGTATATAAATGGGACTCATCACACCCCCAGATTTAAACATTTGCACGTCTCGGGCAAACTACTCCGCTCTCCTATCGGAACGATTGGATGTTAGAGTATGATTGAGTGGTGGAGACTCATGCGAAGTCACATGCTCACGGGCGTAGAAATGCATTAGAATAGAATTTAACTCAAAATTATATTTAACTATTTCTAAAACAGTAATTTGAAATCTAATTTACTTGGATGGTGAATCCTGGTGAATCTTTCGGTCGCGCAAAAGGAAAAATAGCGTGACTAATGAGTAGAGATTTACTTGAATCAAAGCTCGGGACAAACTCCTAAGAAATCCATCAAAGTCGGTGTCCATAGGCTTGCACGTTCGCACTCTCTCTACTGCATGAGATGACTCGTATCTAAAATCAATAGGACTTATGGGTTAGGATTGGGCTTAGGTTGAGTTTAGGCTAGATAAGTAGAAGGACGATGGGAATCACATTCAACATAACTGAGCACTCAAGAGAATTACAATCACCAATACAACATTTTCAAGAAGTACAGAACACCCCCAGACTTCAACTGAACACTAGGTGTGTGCTAAGCCAATCATACTTTGTCTCTGTCGAGAGAATGTAATTGAAAGTTCGTTTTGAACAATTTTTCTTCTTTTTCTCTTATTTTCTATTCTCGACAGAATTTCTTTTGTAGGCACACTAATAACTTCTCCTTCATCTTTTTCAAAGCTATCATACAACACGGAGATGACACCAAACATGATAGATATATAAATTTCTTTCAGCTCATCTGTTGGTGCGAAAATGGGTTTGGTCGTATGGCTTTGGTGACATTTTTGTGGAGCTAAACAAGGAGGAAAGGTAGGCTCAAGTGGGCTTGCAAAGGTGATTACATTGGTAAGGATTTCAAAAGCACAAACGGATCATGAAATGGCCTATATCACACTTTATAACGAGTACTTCAACGCAATCGTTTCAAGAGTCGCCTAGTGCAAGTTCTAGCCACCGAGAAAGGTTGTCCTTCCTTCCGACCCTAGTAATAAGCTATTACTAGTACAGCTACACTCGACCCTATGCTACCGTTGGATTCACCGGATTCACCACTAAAGTAAAATAAATTGCAGCTACTATAATAAAAATACTTAAATTACAACATTGAATTTTATTCTACTCTAATTGAATTTCTAGGCGTGACGGGAGCACTCGACTAGAGCACTACTCGAGTCGACATTTTTCTCTACTCCTCACTCCTACACTAACAATCCAATTCTTACGAGCGGGGAACCTCACAGCAATACCCAATAAGCACGCGTGATCAAGTGCACGTGTACTAGGTTCAAGTGTATGCAATGTGTGCAACAAAATGATAAATCTTAACTCAGTACATTCTAACATTCTATGCAAAGTGTGTGCACGTGCATAGCTCGATCCCTCCCCCAGACTTGATCAAAACTAAATAAAATAGGGAATTCTGGAATAAGGAGAATAGGGGTAGAGTGGACCTATGCTCATAAATGAGCATGCCAGAAGTGCGGTAATTCCTTCTTTAAATTTTTCTCCTTCCGTATCTACCAAGCGAGAGCTTTAACCTGCAATGTTAGCAAAAAGGAAATAACAGAACATACAAGAAATTAAAAGGCAAACGGAACCGGTTGGTTCCCATGGGTTGTCTCCCAAGAAGCCCTTTTGTTTAACGTCCTTAAAGGTGGACCAAATACCTGTATTAAAGCAGTTTATAAAGTCTAGGAATAAGCAAAAGTCAATAAATCCTAATTATTATTACAAGCTCATAATAAATCAGCTATAAGCTGATTTGAAGTAGTAACAATTGATGAAAGAAAAAGGTCTGGGGACCTGGTAGTAGGGGCGGAAATTAAGTAGGATGCTCAGCCTCCAACCCCAAATCTCCTCCTTTTTCGCTCTCTTCTTCTCCTCCAGTATTATGTCTTCAAAGAAGAACCGCTTGCCCCCTTGTAACCAATCCTCAAAGGGAAGCACCAACGATGATGAGGAAATAAGATGTTTCTTCACTGTACCTTCCTCATCCCGCCAGGCTTTTGGCTCTTCCATGCATAAGGTCTGATCAACCGGAGGAGGGGCATCCTGCATCCTTGTACATAAAGAAAGGGGGTCAGGAAATAAATTAGAAGAAAACTAAAAGAAATCTCATCTGAGGGGATAATCCCGGCTTCACCCCCCATAGGGTGTGGCAATGACAAACTGATGATATCATCGAAGATTTCACTAGACTCGACAGCGCACGCAATGTCCTCCTCTATAACTGGGACTTCCTCGCACTGGACCGAAATAGTTGCTTCAGCACAATCGAGACTGTCCTCCTCCATGAGAGTGGGCATGACACCGCGCAAGTCTGCAACATCCTGCAAATTGACCTCAATGACAATATCAGAAATAGATGTAGATTCGTGTGTACTGAGAGAAGACGTGCCACATAAGAGTTCAGGCTCACTCTCCACACAAGGGCACAAATCCATGCAAAGTGGTATATGAACCGAAGAGGTATGGGGCTCGCATCAGAAATGGAGTCATGATGGACATTGATGCACGTGTCGATTCCAGAGACTTCAAAAAGTGAATGTGGAAGTGACACGTAACCAGAGGAGGGAGCTGTGTTCGCCGAATTCGAGGATGGGACGATCCGGATATCCGGCTCATCGTCATCTGCTAATTGGCGAAGATAATCCGCACAGTCCTTCAAGGCGTGCTCTCTACTTTTGCAAAATAAACACTCCTTTATCGGCTTTGCCGGCACCCAAGGTGCGGTAGCCGCGTAATAGTGCGACATCGGAGGCGCAGTAGAGGAGCCAAAAGGTTTATGGGACCCGTACGGTTTCTGAACAACACCATACTCTTTGGGACACCTATCACTAGCGTGGGATGTGTCCCCACACCAACGACATCGGATATTCAAATGTGCCCACATAAGAAGAAAATAGCATGAAAAAGAGTAAATTAAAAAGAATAAAAGACCCAATCGAAAACAATCGATTCACAACCAAAATCTCATCACGCCTGCATTCCCCGGCAACGACGCCAAAAACTTGATGCGTATTCGGCAAGTGCACCGGTCGCTGTCAAGTATTAAATTTGGGAATCGCTTTCCCGAATATCGTCTCTCAAGGAATGTAGGTTCTGGTGAACGAAATGCGTGGTGAATCGATCGTTACACGAGCGAATAAAGTAAAAAACAAGGGCATTGTGATTTGGTTCCTAAGCTAATGCGGAAAAGAGAGATGCGGGTCAAAACTCCGCTTCGCAAGGCGGGATGGATGCAATGGCTGCGATGCCGTACTTCGGGAGGCGTGTGGACGGAAAGTAACTGTGACGGGTGAGGGTCGCACACCTCTCTTCTCCAAGCATCACCACTAGCAATTGCTAGGGCTTCACACACAACGAACTTAGAAAATCACAACAAGGAAAATGCTATTCTCACACCACCACATCATTGCACATGAACATCATAAAAGATCTATGACATTGAGCTAATCAATAGTTCATTACAACAACATAAAGAAAACACAAGCATCAAGTTTAGAGAGGACCAATAGGAAGATGTCACCCCATCTTGGGTTCCCGGCCGGAATGAGAGGTTGTCGAGCTCTCTCCGGGCTCGGCCCTCAGATGGTGTGCGGACTCGATGGAGGATGTCACCACTCCAACGACCTACAACACTTCTATGGCTTCCCACGACGAGGAATGCTTGAACACTTGGTGGAGAATGCTTGCTAACGCTCCCGAATGGAAGAATGGTGGTGGAAATCGCCGGAAAATGGTCTCCTTGGTGGTGGAGGTGAAGGAGAAGCCTTCAGACCTCAGAAACGGCTGGAAGGACCTAATTTCCCGCTCCCCGGAGGGCTCTCTCGTTGACTGCGGCTTATCTTGCTTTTTATACTAAACATGCAGAAAAATGGTCATGCACGGTCGAACGCACGACCGTGTGTGAACCGTGCGTTATTAAATGAAAAATTCTGACTTGAGGGAGACGATGCACCGCCCGTGCGTTTTACTCACGCACAGGCAAATCCACACATGCGTAAAAATGCACGGGTAAATTCAGAATGACTAAAAACAGGGGGAAACAGGTCGACCGTGCGTTTTACTCACGCACGGGCAAATCCGCCCGTGCGTAAAAACGCACGACTAAACTCAGATTGTTCGTTTTCTGCCCAGATACAGACGCACGATCGCAACCGTCCGCGCGTCAAGGAAACGCACGATCGTGCGATATGCACAGACATAAATTTTGGGGGAAAATGGGACGATCCGGCCACCTGCACATAAGACATACCAGCTGGGAATACACCTCCAGCACCAAATAAACACAGAAAAAGGATTGTGGAGCACCATGTGCTTACCCCCAATAACGAGGAGCGCAAATGCACACCGAAATGGGCCTACGAGTGCACCTAGCAGGGAATAACAAATATGATCGTAAACATGCCTAAAGTGTGGTGCATCGACTAGAAATACGGCCCAGATGAGTCCATAAATGTGTATATAAATGAGACTCATCAGGGGCCATGACAGAATTCTGCCAAGAACTAGGTATCTCCCAAGAATTTTCCTCACCCAGAACTCCTCAACAGAATGGGGTTGCTGAAAGGAAGAACAGAACCTTGATAGAGGCAAGTAGGACAATGTTAAGTGACTCCTCTCTACCAGAATACTTCTTGGCAGAGGCTGTCAACACTTCTTGTAATGTGATAAACAGGGCTTCAATCATCAAAGACCACAAGAAAACTCCCTATGAGTTAATGAAGGGCAGAAAACCAACCCTATCCTACTTTAGGATCTTTGGTAGTAAATGCTATGTCCTTAATAATGGGAAATCCAAACTAACCAAGTTTGCTGAGAAAAGCAGTGAAGGTATTTTTGTTGGCTACAACTCTCATAGCAAGGCCTATATAGTGTACAACATCAATACCCAAACAGTGGAAGAATCTATACATGTCTTTGATGAGACCAGCCTCATTCACAAAGGCTGGTCTAGTTCTCTAGTGAATGCAGGTACTGATGAGAAGATGGAAAAATTATGCATTGATGACCAAGCTGGAACCTCAGCTAAATGTAAAAATCAATCAATAAATGTTGAGCTTGAAACAGATGCTGTGGAAGACACAGAAACAACAGAAGAAGTGCAACCTGAAAGACCTGCAACTGAAGAAATCCCCAGAATACTGCCAGCCACCTTGAGACAAGTAAGAGATCATCCTCAGGAGCAAATTATAGGAGTTGTCAACCAAGGTGTGCTGACAAGGAGTAGAGCTGCAAATGAAGCATTGTACCTGAGTTTTCTCTCTCAAATTGAACCCAAGAAATTTGAGGAAGCAAATCAGGATCCATTTTGGATTGCAGCAATGCAGGAGGAACTAAACCAATTTAAGAGATGCAAAGTTTGGAAACTGGTTCCAAGACCCCAAGGACAGAACATCATAGGAACTAAATGGGTCTACAGAAATAAATTGGATGAAAATGGAATCATCATCAAGAATAAAGCAAGGTTAGTGGCAAAAGGCTACAGACAAGAGGAAGGGATAGACTTTGATCAGACATTTGCTCCAGTAGCCAGATTGGAAGCAATAAGACTGTTTCTGGCCTATGCAGCCTACCAAGGTTTCAAGGTCTACCAGATGGATGTGAAGTCAGCCTTCCTAAATGGTGACCTCAAAGATGAGGTATATGTAGAGCAGCCCTCAGGTTTTGTAGACCCTACTCACCCTGATTATGTTTACTTTCTTAGAACAACACTTTATGACTTAAAACAGGCACCTAGGGCCTGGTGTGAGACTCTGTCAAGCTTTCTAATTGAGAACAAATTCTCAAGGGGAAAGATTGATAAGACATTGTTCCTAAGGGAAGTAAAGGGAAAGATCTTGCTAGTACAGATATATGTGGATGACATCATCTTTGGCTCTACAGATAACAATCTCTGTAAAAAGTTTGCCAACTTGATGCAGGGAAAGTTTGAGATGAGCAGTATGGGTGAGCTCAAATACTTCCTAGGTCTCCAAGTGAAACAATGTCAAGATGGTATTTTCATCTCCCAGACCAAATTCATTAGGGAGCTAGTCAAGAAATTTGGATTGGAGAGTGCTTCTTCAATGAAGACTCCAATGGGAACCAATGTGTCTCTGGACAAGGATGAGAAGGGCATACAACTTTGATGAAACCAAGTACAGATGCATGATTGGATCTTTGCTTTATCTAACTGCAAGTAGGCCTAACATAATGTTTGCTACATATGTCTGTGCTAGATATCAGGTGAATCCTAAGGAATCTCATCAAGTCTATGTCAAGATAATCTTAAGATACCTAAAGGGTACATCAAATCTTGGCCTATGGTACCCTAGGAATAATGGATGTGAACTGACTGGCTACTCAGATGCAGATTATGCAGGGTGCAAGGAAGATAGGAAGAGTACCTCAGGGACATGTCAATTCCGTGTTGGAAGACTGATCTCTTGGAGCAGTAAGAGGTAGACCAGTGTGGCAATATCAACAGCAGAATCAGAGTATATCTCTGTTGGGAGCTGTTGTGCCCAACTGCTATGGATTCAGCATCAACTTGAAGACTACAATCTAAAGATGACCAAAACACCCCTATTTTGTGACTCTTCAAGTGCTATCTCAATTGCTAAGAACCCTGTCTCTCTCAGCAGGACTAAGCATATTGAGATCAGGTATCACTTCATCAGGGAGCATGTGGAAAATGAAGATATCACACTTGAGTTTGTCCCAACAGACAAACAAGTGGCTGATATATTTACAAAACCCCTAGATGAAGCTAAGTTTAACTTCTTCAAATTCCAATTGGGGATGTTAAACTTAGAGTAATCCTTAACTTATTCTTCACTAATCCCTTTCTAGATGATTGGTTAGAAAATCTCTCAGGATTTGGATGAACTATGACTGAGCAAGGGGGAGCTTGGACTATTGTCTACCTGAAGGAGAGCTGCAGTAAAGAAGTCAAAAAGGGGGAGAAATGGCATCAATATGTTCAAGACAAGATGCTCAAGAAGAACTCAAAGATAGGGGGAGCAAAGGAGTAGGGGGAGACACAAAAGAAGAGACATCAAATCAAGGGGGAGCTACAAGCTTGATGTACTCATATGTTCAGCAAAAGATAAGTAAAATCTTAAATGTAGTCTTGAATTGAGATTATAACATTTATTTGTCAAGTGAAAATAGTCTTGAATTGAGATTCTGACTTCTTCAAATAGGGGGAGATTGTTGGGAATCTTGCCCACATGATTCCTGATTTGAAGAAGTCACCAAGTCAAGAAAACTTCACTTTATATTTGATCACTTCTCTAGCTCATAATCTCAGGAAGTTAAAGGAATGTCGTCGAGAAGAATAGGAGATATCGTCGACAAAGTATGTTTGTCTTCATGATGATGAACAAAGCAAACGCTGAGATTTGGCGAGTTCGTCGAACGAAGAATGAAGTTCATCGAACGCAGAATGCAGTTCGTCGAACGCAGAATGAAGTTCGTCGAACGAAGAGACAGGACATAAGCAAACATCGAGACTTGGGGAGTTCGTCAAACGAAGAATGAAATTCGTCGAACGTAGAGAAGGGACAGAAGAATGAAGTTCATCAAACGCAGAATGCTGTTTGTCGAACGCAGAATGAAGATCGTCGAACGAAGAGAAGATATGAAGATATCAAAGGAAGGAATGTCGTAGAGAAGATGCAGTATCGTCGACATCAACAAAGTAGCCTTGTCATCGAGAAGAACAAACATCGTCGTAAAGAAGGCATGATGTCGAGAAGACTGAAGAAGGACAGTTGAAGACAAGCAGTTGCTAAAGCATAGTCTGTCGACATGATATCGCTCATGTCATCGAAAGAACAAAGTGGTACGACGACAGACTACAAGAAAGAAGATCACAATGACACAGTCAGAGATAACATATCGCTGTATATGCAAAAACACCAGAATATCTCGTATCGTCGAGACATCAGCGTCAGAGGCAGAAGCTAGAAGACTTGAAGATCCACCAAGGCCTAAGGCATCGACAAAGTCCTGTCGTCGAGATATTATACATATCGTCGTAATGTAGTCAGTATCGGCATGAAGCTGGAAATATCGTCGAGACGGAATTCAAATGTTGCGGTTGCGCTGTCAGCAATTAATGCCGCCGCCTGATTGTCCAATCAGCGCGTGCTCTGAAGGAATGTGGCGTCTAACACTTAAGGAACTTTTTCAGAAGACCGTTGGGAGCCTCGCAGTCTTATAAAAGACATAAGAGGTTTCCCTAAAGTGATGATAAATCAGAAAGAACTTACGCATACAACAAATAGAACGGTAAAAGCGGCGTAAAGAAAGAAAGAGAAAAAAAGGATCCTCAAAGCGTTCTCAAAAGAATCAGTCATCTCCATCGACTGATAAGAAGTCGTTCTTCATCAGGCTAAGAGAAGAGATTGAAGAAGAACTGCGCTTTTAAGATCTGAATCAGAAACATCTTCTTCAACCTAAAGTTGCCGATCTCCATCAGGCTAAGTTGCCAATCTTCATCAGGCAGAAGAAACAGTTTTCATCGCTGTAATTTCTTGTAAGGCTTGCGGGCCAAACGTGTAAGATCTGATTTCAGATCTAAGTGTCTAGCTTGAGGGATGGAGAGCTGTGAGGCTTAAGGGCCAGGGCAGTGGACTTGCGGGTCTGATTTTGTCTAGCTTAAGGGCTGGAGAGCTGTGAGGCTGAGGGCCAGGGCAGTGGACTTGCGGGTCCGATTTTGTCTAGCTTGAGGGCTAGAGAGCTGTGAGGCTGAGGGCCAGGGCAGTGGACTTGCGGGTCCGATATTGTAACACCCCAAAGATCGTGGTTCAGCGAGGTAGGCGGAATGGTGGTGTTGCGCTCGGGATAGGCTCAAGATTCCAGATCAGGTCAATGCGCACGACCATTGTCCTCTTAGCGCACGACCAGTGAGCGTGCGCCAATGATCGTGCATAACCCGCAAAGAATCGGAGTTCTGTCTCGGCGTATGCGCACGACCATTGTCCTCTTCGCGCACGACCAGTGATCGTGCGCCAGCGATCGTGCGTTAATTCAGAAGAGAATCGAGTTCTGTCTCGGACAGTGCGCACGACCATTTCCCTCTTCGCGCACGACCAGTGATCGTGCGCCAGCAATCGTGCGCCAGCGATCGTACGCCCTGTTTATTCTGTTCCGCGATTTTGAGCGGAGAAGAAGATCAGATCGTCCAAATCTTTTGGGATTTGATCCAACGGCTAGGTTTAGTTGCGGGAGACCTTTAGGGCTGATGAGAGGGAGTTAAACCTCATATTCTCTAAGTCATTCTCTCTCCAAACCCTAGAGAAAGAAGGAGGAGCCAAGGAAGAAGAAGGGAGATTCCGCCATTGACGGAGCTCCGGAGCTCCGTTTCGCGAGCCGTTTCCAGATCTGGAGGGTGCAGCCCGGTGCGGTCATTTCCCTCCGTCTAGAATCTCGGATCCATGGCGAAAAAGAACGCTCCTAGGGTAACGATTTCTTCTCCCATTGTTTGGACTTGTCTTTTGTCCTCTCCTTCGTTTCTCTATGCTTGCATGAGGGATCCCTTTCACCAAATGGGTGAAGTGTAGGATTCTCTCAAGTTCTCCGGAATATTGCATCCGTCCCCGGCATATTGCATGTAAAAAATCCGGTAGTCGTGCGGATTTAGGCATTTTGTGTGAAGCCTATTCGTGGCCGTGAGCCCGAATCGGTGATGCTTGGATTGCGACGTTGCATTTAGGTTAAGCCTAGAATGCGTGCCGGAGAATGACTCCGTGAAATCATCTATAATAGTGCGGGATTTAAGTGTAGGCGTCTTGTGAAGATCCTAACGAAAGCCCCATGCTTTGAGATTGGATGAAGGCAAACCTTCACCGCGAAATTGATGCGGAGCGTATGATACCTCCCCTTTTTGAATATTTGTGAAGCCTAGATCCTTGTGAAGGGATTAGGTGCGTAGCTTATAGTTGTGTAGCACTTGAAGGTGCTAAACCCTTACGGGCCGAGGCAAAGCCGTACCCGCGTCGTGCGACAGATCGCGACGATTAGAGCACGGGCAAAGCTAAACCGAACCCGTTTCCATGCAGATCGGTAAGAGGTCCCTACCTCATGTAGCCGTGTGATCATGGGAGAGGTCGTGGAAGGTGGTTTACCTAGACCGACCAAAAGCTCTTTTTCCCACATAAGGCGATGGCCCTTATGGTGGAGTGTTTGTGGAATTGATGTTGTTAGCCTCATGCGGTTGTTTAGGCGGTTGCGGGGAACCTTCGGGTGAACCCAACCAACATCATGTGCATACCTAGGTTCCCTCCTTTTTGATGCTCAACCTAGAAGATTGAATGTGCTTGAAACCCCACCTTGTGTAGTTGCACTTTCTTTATTTTAGTACTTGTGCTAGTATGGCTTGCTTGCAGGGTAGAATCTCCGCCACCCCGGGAAAGGGGTGGGGTCGTTATAATTTGGTCAGCTGTGCTGACCGTTACCTTGTTTGCCACCGCTTGGTGGAATGTTCTTATGCAGGTGCAGGTGAGCCTAGCGGGAAATAGCGGGCGGTGGCCCCTTTTGCCGAGTTGGCCCTTGAAGGCCAGCCTCTTTTTTTTAGCTTTCTCATGTATTGCCGGCCTGCGTGCCGATGTATGTTTTGGAGTTTTTGGTACATTTGCTAAATGTAAGGCCTTAAGGCCATAACTCTCTTTCTTGGTTTCATTCCTATGATAGTGGACAATTCTAATGGAAATGTTAAATCTTTATGCTTCCGCTAGTGTTTAGTATACTCTGTTGTAGTTTCTTTCTGTTTATCACCTTTTAACTCCTAGCTAGTGTGGTTAGTATGGCGTGGGGTCCCGGCCGGACCTACTGTTATATTATTCGTACTGGCAGGGTGTTACAATTTGGTATCGGACTTAAGGCGTCGATCCGTAGTTTAGCGAATTCGGGACGAATTCCTTTTAAGGGGTGGTGCGCACGGGTTGTGCATTCACCTAAAACGACAAAAACTAATAAGAATGTCCACTTAGGAATGAAAAGAAAACATACTTGTTTGCGGAACCTGAGCGTTCCATGATTGTTGTTTGATATGTTTTGGGTCACTAAATTGTGCTTTGCATGATTATAGGTGACTAGAAGTGCTGCGGGGCAGTCTCGACCCCGTAACACCGCTGAAAGTAGTGGGTCGGCTGAAGTGCCAGCGACCACTCCTTCTGCTGAAATGATCAAATTAGTCGCAGAAGCGGTCTTCGCGATGATCAACACTCAACCCCAAAGGCTGGTCCAGCCTGCTACTCCTACTCCGGATGTGGCCCCTGAAGCTGTTGCTGTAGTGGAACCTGCTGTAGCGCCGAGGGTGGAACCTCAAGTTGCGCAAGTAGTTGCGGGGCGAGCGCGTGACCAGCAATTAAAGCATTTCCTGAGCTTTAATCCTCCTACCTTCTCGGGATCTGAGTCCCCAACGGAGGCAGAAGACTGGTTGTCAAGAGTTAGAAGAACTCTGAGGGCGACAGCGACGGACGAAGCCATGATGGTCACCTTAGCCACCTTCCTTCTTGATGGAGAGGCTGTGCTGTGGTGGGAAGAGCAGGAGCTGCATAAGTTCTGCGGTAGAGATATTACTGAAATCACAATGGCTGAGTTTTCAAAGTCGTTCCTCCAAAGGTTTATCCCCTCTGCCCAGCGCATTGCGTTACAAAACCAGTTCTTGAGGTTGACACAAGGTGATCGCTCCGTTGACGATTACTTGCATGAGTTTACCAGACTGAGTCGCTATGCGGGGTCCTTGGTGGAGGATGAGGAGGCAAAGACAAATAAGTTCTATGAAGGGCTTCGGGACGAGTTGAGGCTGCTCCTTGCAGGCCCTATGACGTTCGGCTTCCAAGTGATGGTGCAAACTGCCAGATCTTTGGAGTTGGACATGAAGAGGGTACAAGCAAAGGGTGTTGTAAAGAAACCTGAGTTTCATGCGCCGGCCTCTCAGTCCAAGTCGGTTTTCAGAAGGAACAAAAGGAAGTTCAAACAGGCGGAACCAGCTCCTTCAAATGTTTCGGGAGCCACGACCGCGCGGACTCCTATTACGTGTTTCACCTGCGGGAAGGTGGGACACAAAGCTGCGGTGTGTCGAAGTGGTCCCCCGAAGACTGGTAATCGAGCGGTGGATTATGCTCGTACTGCGGAAAAGGGTAAAGCTGCGGAGTCTTCGGCTTCCCAGCACATTCCGACTCAGCCGAGAGTCTTTTCGCTTGGCCAACAAGAAGCTATACGACAAACTGATGTCGTCACAGGTACGAATTAGAAGTTAGCTTTTACAGCTATATATATAATTCATACTGTGGTACGACTATATGCTTTATTTGTGTGCAATTAGGTTTCGTCCTAATTTTCAACTATCCGGCGAGAGCTCTATTTGATACGGGTGCATCGCACTCTTTTCTGTCTGAGGACTTCGTGGTGCGAATCGGAGTGCCATCTACCTTCGTAGAGGATAGATTAGAAGTAGTGCTACCCAATGGATCTCGCATGTCTGCGGATAGGAAGAGCCGTGTGAAGGTGCGGATCGGAAATCAAGATTTCGATTTGGAAGCATCGTTGTTGCAGTTAGCTGAATTCGATGTGATCTTCGGCATGGACTGGCTCTCGGAGCAGCGTGCATGCATAGATTGCAATTCTAAGGAGATCACTCTGGGATGGAACGCCGATGGAGAAACCACGTTTGCCGGTATGCGAGGAGCGAGCAAGACGCTGATGTCTGCTCTCCAAGTGGTTAAGGCGGTTAGAAAAGGCGCCGAGTTGTTCTTCACCTTGTTGGAGGCTTCGGAGCCAAAGCCCAGGTTATGTGATGTCCCAGTTGTAGCGGAGTACGCCGACGTGTTTCCTAACGAACTCCCTGGGGCTCCGCCTCAGCGAGAGATCGATTTCTGTATCGAGTTGGTGCCAGGTGCCAAACCTGTGGCCCACTCACCGTACCGGATAACGCCAAAGGAATTGGCAGAGCTGAAGGTTCAATTGCAAGAGCTGCTAGAGCAAGGCTACGTACGTCCAAGTTCTTCGCCTTGGAGTGCACCGGTCCTCTTTGTGAAAAAGAAGGATGGGAGCTTGCGTCTATGTATCGATTATCGAGAGCTAAATAAGTTGACCGAGAAGAATCGATATCCGATTCCAAGAATCGATGATCTCTTCGACCAGCTGGTTGGGTCGACGGTATACTCCAAACTGGACCTAAGGTCCGGCTATTACCAACTGCGGATTAGGGAATGTGACATTCCAAAGACAGCGTTCAGTACCCGCTTTGGGCACTATGAGTTCACGGTGATGCCGTTCGGTCTGTCCAATGCACCGTCGGTATTCATGGACTTAATGAATAGGACGTTCCGTGAGTATTTGGATCAATTCGTGATCGTCTTTATCGACGACATTTTGGTATACTCTCAATCGGAAGAGGAGCATGTAGGGCATCTGCACGCCGTTCTGAGCACCTTAAGGAAGAGTCAGCTATATGCCAAGTTCTCCAAGTGCGAGTTTTGGCTACCATCAGTAGCATTCCTTGGTCACGTCGTTAGTGGAGATGGAATTGCGGTTGATCCGTCGAAGATAGAAGCGATCCGAGCCTGGCCTTTGTTGAAAAACGTAGCGGAAGTCCGAAGTTTCTTAGGACTTGCCGGCTATTATAGGCGCTTTGTGGAAAACTTCTCGAGGATTGCACTTCCTCTCACTAAATTGACTAGGAAAGATCATAAGTTCGTTTGGTCGCCCGAGTGCGCACGAGCTTTTGAAGAACTAAAGAGCCGTCTGACCACGGCGCCCATTCTATGCTCGCCATGTGGTACGGAAGGCTACGAAATCTATAGCGACGCCTCGGGGAGTGGTTTGGGTTGTGTCCTAGTGCAGTTCGGTAAGGTAATTGCCTACGGCTCCCGGCAGTTGAAGGTTCATGAGAGGAATTACCCGGTCCATGATTTGGAGCTAGCGGCCGTGGTATTTGCTCTTAAGCTTTGGAGGCATTATTTGTATGGCGTGAAGATCGAAATCTTTACCGACCACAAGAGCCTCAAGTACTTGCTAGATCAAAGGGAGTTGAATATGCGACAGAGGAGGTGGTTGGGGTTCCTTGGGGACTACACCTTCGACATCAAATATACTCCTGGAAAGGGAAATGTAGTTGCGGACGCGTTGAGTCGTCGGGCTCCCGCTCAAGCAAATTGGATTTTGATGCACGATGAGCGTCTAATCCGCGAGCTGGAAGAAATGGAAATCATTTGCGTTGATCGAAGAGCGTCTACTTCAGCATGCTTGAACTGGACGGAGGTTCAATACCACCTTGCCGACCGAGTTCGACAGGCATTGGAGCTGGATGAGAGCATGAAACGCTACAAAGCGGAAACCGTTGACGGGTTGAACGCTGATTTCTCTTTCGAAGATGGCCTTATGTGGAAGAATGGCAGATTGTGCGTCCCAAACGTTGGTACTCTACGGGAGGAATTGATGTACGAGGCTCATCATACCAAGTACTCTATCCACCCGGGGAGCACGAAAATGTACATGGACTTGAAGAAACTTTTCTGGTGGCCGGGTATGAAGAAGGACATTGCCCTCTACGTGGCCAAGTGCAACACTTGCGCGTTGGTGAAGGTGGAATGTCAACGTCCCGGTGGATTTTTGAAGTCCTTGCCGATTCCGGAATGGAAGTTTGACGATATTTCGATGGATTTCGTGCACGGATTGCCGAGATCGCAGCATGGAAACGACGCCATCTGGGTGATCGTGGACAGACTGACAAAAGTATCGCATTTTATTCCGAACCGGAAGGATGATTCTGTAGAAAAGCTAGCGAAGCTCTATGTCGATAGTATTGTGCGGCTGCACGGTGTCCCTCGTAGCATCGTCAGCGATCGTGACGGGCGTTTCACATCGAAAGATTGGAGGCTTATCCATGAACTGTTGGGCACGAAATTGAAGTTCAGCACGACCTTCCACCCGCAAACAGACGGCCAGACCGAGAGGACCAACAGGACTATGGAGGATATGCTCCGAATGTGTGCTCTAGATTTTGGAAAGAAGTGGGAAGATCATCTCTATATGATCAAATTCGCCTACAATAATAGCTACCAAGCAAGTATAAAGATGGCTCCTTTCGAGGCCCTCTATGGTAAGAAGTGTCGTACGCCGTTGTCTTGGGCAGAAATGGACGATACTAAGCTATTAAAGCGAAAGGATGTCGAGGAAGCAACTTCGACGATCCGAACTATTCGGGAAAGGCTATTGATTGCCCAGGATAGGCAAGCAAAGTATTACAACGCCAAGCATAGGAACCTAGAGTTCGCCGTCGGTGACCGGGTTTACTTGAAGATCAAACCGTTCAAAGGGGTATCAAGGATCCGACGCTTGAAAAAGCTTAGTCCAAGGTACTTAGGACCGTTTGAGATTGTGGAACGTGTGGGTGATGCGGCTTATCGGCTTGCACTATCTGCAGAGCTGAGCGGTCTGCACGACGTGTTTCACATTTCAGTTCTGAGGAAGGCAGTGCAAGAGCCTACTCATATCGTTGCGGTCGGCAAAGTGTCGGTGGATAGTGGTTGTCGACGAAAGTCAGACCCTTACGCATCGAGGATACCGAGGTAAAGCAGTTGCGGAACAAGTCCATTTGGATGGTAAAGGTCCGGTGGGATAATTGCGGCCGAGAGGAGCTAACTTGGGAGAGAGAGCAAGCGATGCTTGCGGAGTACCCCGAGCTATTTCCCTCAGGTAACTTTTCTTTAAAAACTGTAATTTCCTGCTATTACTGTTTTCGAAATTTCGGGACGAAATTCTTTTAAGGGGGGTGGAGTTGTAACACCCCAAAGATCGTGGTTCAGCGAGGTAGGCGGAATGGTGGTGTTGCGCTCGGGATAGGCTCAAGATTCCAGATCAGGTCAATGCGCACGACCATTGTCCTCTTAGCGCACGACCAGTGAGCATGCGCCAATGATCGTGCGTAACCCGCAAAGAATCGGAGTTCTGTCTCGGCGTATGCGCACGACCATTGTCCTCTTCGCGCACGACCAGTGATCGTGCGCCAGCAATCGTGCGTTAATTCAGAGGAGAATCGAGTTCTGTCTCGGACAGTGCGCACGACCATTTCCCTCTTCGCGCACGACCAGTGATCGTGCGCCAGCGATCGTGCGCCCTGTTTATTCTGTTCCGCGATTTTGAGCGGAGAAGAAGATCGGACCGTCCAAATCTTTTGGGATTTGATCCAACGGCTAGGTTTAGTTGCGGGAGACCTTTAGGGCTGATGAGAGGGGGTTAAACCTCATATTCTCTAAGTCATTCTCTCTCCAAACCCTAGAGAAAGAAGGAGGAGCCAAGGAAGAAGAAGGGAGATTCCGCCATTGACGGAGCTCCGGAGCTCCGTTTCGCGAACCGTTTCCAGATCTGGAGGGTGCAGCCCGGTGCGGTCATTTCCCTCCGTCTAGAATCTCGGATCCATGGCGAAAAAGAACGCTCCTAGGGTAACGATTTCTTCTCCCGTTGTTTGGACTTGTCTTTTGTCCTCTCCTTCGTTTCTCTATGCTTGCATGAGGGATCCCTTTCACCAAATGGGTGAAGTGTAGGATTCTCTCAAGTTCTCCGGAACTCCGGGTCGATTGTGTCCGTCCCCGGCATATTGCATGTAGAAAATCCGGTAGTCGTGCGGATTTAGGCATTTTGTGTGAAGCCTATTCGTGGCCGTGAGCCCGAATCGGTGATGCTTGGATTGCGACGTTGCATTTAGGTTAAGCCTAGAATGCGTGTCGGAGAATGACTCCGTGAAATCATCTATAGTAGTGCGGGATTTAAGTGTAGGCGTCTTGTGAAGATCCTAACGAAAGCCCCATGCTTTGAGATTGGATGAAGGCAAACCTTCACCGCGAAATTGATGCGGAGCGTATGATACCTCCCCTTTTTGAATATTTGTGAAGCCTAGATCCTTGTGAAGGGATTAGGTGCGTAGCTTATAGTTGTGTAGCACTTGAAGGTGCTAAACCCTTACGGGCCGAGGCGAAGCCGTACCCGCGTCGTGCGACAGATCGCGACGATTAGAGCACGGGCAAAGCTAAACCGAACCCGTTTCCATGCAGATCGGTAAGAGGTCCCTACCTCATGTAGCCGTGTGATCATGGGAGAGGTCGTGGAAGGTGGTTTACCTAGACCGACCAAAAGCTCTTTTTCCCACATAAGGCGATGGCCCTTATGGTGGAGTGTTTGTGGAATTGATGTTGTTAGCCTCATGCGGTTGTTTAGGCGGTTGCGGGGAACCTTCGGGTGAACCCAACCAACATCATGTGCATACCTAGGTTCCCTCCTTTTTGATGCTCAACCTAGAAGATTGAATGTGCTTGAAACCCCACCTTGTGTAGTTGCACTTTCTTTATTTTAGTACTTATGCTAGTATGGCTTGCTTGCAGGGTAGAATCTCCGCCACCCCGGGAAAGGGGTGGGGTCGTTATAATTTGGTCAGCTATGCTGACCGTTACCTTGTTTGCCACCGCTTGGTGGAATGTTCTTATGCAGGTGCAGGTGAGCCTAGCGGGAAATAGCGGGCGGTGGCCCCTTTTGCCGAGTTGGCCCTTGAAGGCCAGCCTCTTTTTTTTAGCTTTCTCATGTATTGCCGGCCTGCGTGCCGATGTATGTTTTGGAGTTTTTGGTACATTTGCTAAATGTAAGGCCTTAAGGCCATAACTCTCTTTCTTGGTTTCATTCCTATGATAGTGGACAATTCTAATGGAAATGTTAAATCTTTATGCTTCCGCTAGTGTTTAGTATACTCTGTTGTAGTTTCTTTCTGTTTATCACCTTTTAACTCCTAGCTAGTGTGGTTAGTATGGCGTGGGGTCCTGGCCGGACCTACTGTTATATTATTCGTACTGGCAGGGTGTTACAGAGATCGTCAAGCTTGAGGGTTTGAGACATGTGAGGCTTGCGGGCCAGGGCAGAGGCTAGACTTGCGGGTCTGAGCTAGGTAGGGCTTGAGGGCCTGATTGTCGAGCTTGCGGGCTCGGGTGCAGTAGGGGCTTGCGGGCTTAGGCTGTAGGACTTGCGGGTCCGTGTTGTAATGCTTGAGGGCCTGAAGTTTTTGCGGAGTTTGCCGATCCTAGCACACTGCTAGGTAGGCGCAGAGGGACAGAGGACTACTCAAGACACCCGGTCATGAGGAACCTCTATTGATCTTGTGTTGTCTGCTGTGATTTATTTGTGCGATACTTTTGTGCTACGCTTGAATATTCATAACTCGAGCCAATATTTCTAAAAGAACCCACATCACCTAACACCCCTCCCTCTAGGTGAACGTTCCATTAACAACATCTGTGATGTCATCTGTTGTAAGCATAACTTATAACCATTGTAGGAACAATCTTGTTCTGAGTTTGTAGGACATTTTGCCTAAGTTGTAGGGTTGTTGAAACTGAGATTGTAAGGCTGTTGAGCCTGAGTGTGTAGGGTTGGTTAGCCTGAGCTAGTAGAGTTGTACTCCCAGCTTGAGGTGTAGGATCTCTGTGGAGGTCTGTGGTAGGGCTTCTTGATAGACATAAGGTAGGAAATCAGTGGATTTTTGAGTTTTAAGAGTTGGAGCACTCTGAGAGGTAGGGCTAGTTGGGCCTGAGGTAGGGTTTGGAGCAAACCTGAGAGATACTATGGGATCTGTGTTGTAAGATCTTGGAGCTGAGTTTGGAGGAGGTTGCCTTGTCTAACACACTGTTAGAAGGGTGTAGAGGGAAAGTGGACTACTCATATACACACTGTCTTGGGGAACCACTATAAAGGACTGTGTGCTTTCTACGGTGTGCTTGAGTTTTTGTTTATTATCTATTAACTGCTAGCAGCACTTAAGAAAATCAAAGAGACCTATTCACCCCCCCTCTAGGTGAATTAGACTACTACCCTATAAACTATCAAGTGGTATCAGAGGTAGGTTGGTCATTAAGGACTTAACATTCTGACCAGATCCTACATATGTGTAGTCAAATCTGAATCCAATGGCTGTCACTGGAGGTAGAAGGAAATGAGGTCTATGAAGTTGCCCATATGCAAAAAGGAGACTTTTGGCATTTGGAAGCAAAGGGTAAGACTATTCATAGAAGCCTCAGATCGTAGGATTTATATTACTATCAAGGAGGGTCCTTTTGTCTTCACAAAGCCCTCCACTATTGATCCTACTAGACATGTAGCCAAGTAATATACTGAAATGACTAAGGATGAAATTGCACTTGCTACCATGGACAAAAGAACACAAAATATAATAGTAAATGAAATTGATGATTCAACCTTCCAAAACTTGGTGCACTGTGAGACAGCCAAGGATATGTGGGATACACTCATTATGTATATGGAAGGTACTGAAAAAGTGAGGGATGATAGGAAATCCCTCCTTAATCAGGAGTATGAAGCCTTCAGGAAACACAACCTGGAATACATAGCTGATTACTATTAGAGATTCTTTAGGGTGGTAAATGGCCTAAGGACCTATGGAAGGGTCTTCAATCATTCTGAGCTGAATGACAAATTCCTAAGATCTCTTACAAGAGATTGGGATACAAAGATATGTGTCATCAGAGAAGTGGCAAAGCTGGGTGATACCCCTCCCCATACTTTGTTTGGAAAGCTGCTCTCCTATGAGATGCATCTATCTGCAAGGAAGGAGGAGGACACATCCACCAGATCTCGTGCAAGGGAGAGAGCTGTGGCTTTCAAAGCTGAAAGCTCCAAGAAGAGCAAGACCAGAATGCCTTATCCACCAAGGAGGGTTGCTGACCAAGAAAATTCTGAGCTCATCACATCAGACATCACCTCATCTGATGAAGAATTTGCTGCCTTCTCATGGCACTTCAAGAAGCTGATGAGGAGAAATCAGTGGAAGAATAAATCTTCCTCCTCCTCACATCCCAAGAAGGATCAAAACAGATCAGACATACAACACCCCAAGGGTGACATGTATGATCCAAAATATGTTAAATATATTTCAAATAATGTGATATGTTATTGCTGCAATAAGCCTGGACATATCATAGCTGACTATCCAGTCAAAAGATAGGAAAGAGGTGAGAATAAACCTCATCACCAGAAGGGAAGGATGGGTGAAAAATCCTTCCTAGCAAAGAAGGAGAAAAGCTGGAGTGAATCTGAGTCATCATCCTCAGATTCAGAAGAAGAAGAAGAAGCCTACATTGGGTTGTTTACAGCTGAAGAAGATGAGGATTTTCTTGCCGCTAAGGTTGGCATCATAGCCCCTCTGTCACACTCAGATAGTGACATAGAGGAGGATGAAGATGATATGGAACATCATGGCTTAATGGCCATAACAGATGATGATGAAGAAAGTCAAGACAATCCTGATAAGGTATCTACTTCTTTCCCTTCTTCTGATTATGAGTCAATGCCAGATTCTGAAGCATGCTCATCAAATGATGAAAATGGTTCAGAACTTGAAGTGGATGTCAATCAATTGATTGATAAGTATGATGCTCTTTTGGATGCTCTGAACAGGAGCATGAAGCAAGCCAAGGGGCAAGCTCAAGAAATTACTTCTGTTCAGCTGGCTAAGAAAGATTGCACTGAGTCATCTACCTAGGTGGCTCAGATGAGTAGAGAGATAAGACAACTCAAGGGAATTACAATAGTCCAATTGAGCACCATCAGCCAAAAGAACAAGATCATCAAGGACCTTGAGGAGAAGATTCTCAAAGAGAAGAGCTTAGTAGCTCAATTCTCCAAATCCAAATTCATATTGCTCATTATTGACACCTTCTCCTCCCAAACTGATAGGAGAGGGCTAGGGTTCAATAAAGTAGCAATTGGAGCTGAGAATGGAGGAAAGGAACATGCTAAAGCTAAGCCTCATACTACCTTTCAAAAGGTGTTGCTTCCCTCCAATAGATATGACCAAGACAACATGTATGGTCACTGGAAGAATGGAAGTTCCTATAGGAAGGAAAATACTACTTTCTATTGCAGAAGAAAGAGAATGGGGATGAGTGCTTTGAAATCTCCCCATGAAGAAATTCAAATGGCCCATTCTGGACCATTTGTATTTGGTACTTCAGCCCCTTCATTCAAGGATAAGGAAGCTGGTTCTTCCAAATCCCTCTCAGCAAAACACATGGTTGTTGTCAAGCCTATAGGCAAGTCTAACAACTCAGTATCTGATGGCATTCACACTTGCTTGCCTGCCAAGCTAAGACAAGCTGATGTCATGAAGATAAAGTCTGCTAAGACCATCTATATATTGTCAACCAGATAGACTATTGCTAATAGGAATAAGAAGAATGCAGTTAGCTTCTTCACTGAACATAAGTACACTGATTCTCCTTCCACCTCAAAGGGTGTTCAGAAAAGAAGATACAACATCCATGAATGTTGGTGCTGTGGTAAAGTGGGACACTTTTCCATAGATTATTGGCCCAATCCCAATGTGCCTAATGCAAAGAGAAGCTTTCCTGCAAAGGCTGCAGCTAGTGTGAAGATGTCTTGTTATGCTAACAAAGGCCTAGGACCCAAAATCAATTGGGTTCCTAAAGGAAAATGAATTGCTTCTTACAGGATTATTCAAGTACCAGCCTAGGGCCAATATGCCACTTGGACAGTGGGTGATCAAGGCACATGACAGGTACCAAAAGTCTTCTGCAGGATTACAATGCAGTGAAGAATGGACCTAAATTTATCTTTGGAGGTTCTGAAAAAGGAGTCACCAAAGGATATGGTATGATCACCAATGGCATAGTCAACTATGTGACTTAGGCTATGCCATTGAATTTCACAATGACAAGTGTGTGATCAAGAAGTCAATTAACTTAGAGATCATTCTCTCAGGCACTAGGAGTGGGAATGTTTATTGCATAAATTTTATTTGCAATAGTTCTCTTTCTCCAGTTTTTCTTGTAGCTAATGAAAGTGAGTCTCTTTGTGTTCAATGGTACAAGAGACTTGCTCACATTAACTACAAGACAATGTATAGACTATTTTCTAAAAACCTTGTTAGAAATAGTCCAAATTTGAAATGTATTAAAAGTGGTCCCTATCATGCATGCCAAATGGGCAAGCAAACTAGGGTCACCTTTAAAAGCATTGGCTCCATAGACACTGAAAGATGTCTTTGTCTATTGCACATGGACTTGTTTGGTCCTTTGCCAATTCAGAGCCTAGGTGGGAAGTTGTATACTTTGGTGATTGTTGATGATCACTCAAAATATACAAGTGTATTCTTCCTTAAGAAGAAATCTGATACTTTAGATATCTTCATAAACCATGTCAAGGCAATCCAGAATGAATTACAATGTACTGTGGTCAAGACTAGAACTGGCCATGGTACAGAATTTCAATCTGGGGCAATGACAAGGTTTTGTCAAGAATTTGGTATCACCCAAGAATTCTCCTCCCCAATTACTCCACAGCAAAATGGTGTGGTTGAGAGGAGGAATAGGACCTTGATAGAAGTTAGGAGAGCATTGCTTAGTGACTCCTCACTTCCAGAATATTTATGGGCTGAGGCAGTCAATACAACTTGTTATGTTCTCAATAGAGCTTCTGTAATATCCCCAGAACAACTAGACCCCTAAGATGCATTTTTCCATGGCAATGTCATGGCATTACACTAAGAGACCAAAATGACCCTAAAAGCAATGTGAATAGGTGAAGATCACTTTGGTGTGCAAATGACCAAACTTGACTCCAAGGCTAAAGGCTTGATATTAAAACTTCAAAATGAAATTGACCATCCCATATCCTTCCTAAACACTGGAGTAGACTAATGAGACAAAATGGACCTATTGGAATGGGCCAATTTTGGGAAGATTGGGCCAATTACCAAAAAACCCCAATTTGACCTAAATGAACTATTTCCCTCAATTGGATATTCAATTGGCCATGGGTGGTCAAATTGATCACCCATAATACTCCAAGATCACTTAGGGAGTCTAATTGGTCCACATTGGACCTTTGGGATAAACCAATTTTAAGAAATTAGGCAAAATTACCCAATTGCCCAAATTACAACTTTTGCTCTATATAATTGAATTGGCCTTCAATTGACCAAATTGACCTAGCACACTCTCTCCTAAACCCTAAGGGGAGTATATGAGACCTAAATGAACCAAAGTATATATTCAATTATGAAAGATTAGGGAAAAGTCACCAAAATCCCCGAATTGCCCATATAAGCAATTATGTGCAAATAAGCCCCAAATGACCCCACCATGACTTTATTCCACTTGGAATAGGTCCATAGTGTATATGTAACGGTCTCCCCAGCACACAGCTAAAAAGGACAATCGTCGGCACCCCCAACATACAGCTCACAAGGGTTCAGCCTCAACCGGTCTGCAGACCATGCACCCCAACCAAAGATCCTGCTAATCGCACCCCGCGACTCCTCGATTCCTCCTCGCCGCCTTAATTTTCTAATAAATAGGCCTATCATCAATAGTCAACCACCACATTCAACTCTCTCAACCCCTGCTGTCTTCGTTCTTTCGGACTCGCCTTCTCATTCTCGCATTCGCTTCCTTTCTTACAGCCATGGGTGGTGACGGTGATATGGAGGGCCGGGTAAAGTGTGCATTCACCTTCTGCGACCACTCCTTCGCATGCTCGCTCACAGAGGGCAAGTACCACTCTGTCGTGGCAAACTACATCTCGCCTGCATTCTCCGCGCGCTGCCCTACGAAGACTGAGGCCATCAACGACCTCTATACAGACGAGCTCTCCATCTCGGTGGCCCACTTTGAAGTGGGCCCGCAGCTTCCTTTCTGGCCGGAGATCAGCCAGTACTCGCTCGTTTCTTTCTTGCCATATTTTCTCGCATTTGCTCGAGATTTCTTTCTAATTGCCTTCCGCGAATCCTTCAGCTGCTGAAATATTACAGTGTCATCCCGGGTCAGATGACCCCGAACTCCATCATGGTTATGGTGGGGTTCGCATGCTACTTGCGCGAAGATTGCATCGAGTTCAGCTTGCCGGTCTTCCGCAAGCTGTTCTCCTTCCGGGCGAATAAGGATGGAACAACCTTCTTCGCAAGCCAGCATGCCAAGGTTCACGAGACGGTGAACAAGAGCCGCTACTGGACATAGAAGTTTGTGTTCGTCAAGGTGCCATTCGGCAACATCCCTTTCTCGCCCGTCCAATGAGATGAGCCAACCTACCATACCCTCAAGCTCGGCAGTCACGAGGCTGAGATCTTTCAATACATGTCCACCAACTTCGAGGCTGTCTACCTCCGAAGGCATGTGGACTCGCTACCCCCCCCCCCCCCCCCCCCCCCCCCGTGCTTCCCGTCACAAGTTTGACACGCTATCTCTTCCCGTCTCGCGTTATACCCTTATCAATTTTTCTAACCCGCTCTTTGTCATTCGCAGGGGAGCGAGATCTCCCACTCCACCCCCTTCTGCCACTGCTGATGCCTGCTGCGAGGCCCTCAACACTTCCTCCACCTTCAAGAAATGACCTGCGCCCGCGAGCCGTGGGTCGTCCCTCCATCCTCTGTCGCCAAAGAAGCAACGACCCTCGATCCTTGCCAAGGGGAAGGGGCTCATTGAAAGCATGACCGGGGCTGAGCCCCCAGTGGACACTCTCGCCGAAAAGGGAGTCGAGGAGACCACCGAGGCGGCCGACAGGGTGCCGACCGCACCCGCACCGACGAGCACACATGTTTGATTAACACTTAATATTGATTAACATTTAATCAACGTGCACACATTTTCATAATCATGAGAGAAACAATAAGCATAACCCGGATACATTCCAGATACACAAAACCATCAATAATTGATGTTATGGATTAAATCTGAATATTTAGAACATTTATAAATCTTCAGATTTACATGTACCAGATGTTAGCACAAGCAAACACCCTTATGGCAGTGGACAAGCTCGTCTCTCTATGCTTTACTTTCACAAACTAACATAGAGAAAGATGGTTACTACAAAGGGAACAATTTCTGAAACATGAAAATCGCAGGACCCTAGCTCTGATACCACTATTGGGTTTTCCTTAGGAGTAGACACATCATATGTGCGTAGCGGAATATTTAAGAACAACCCAAAAGAGAGATAATAGGATCTTGCTCCAACCATGAATCAAGAAATCAAAATAATAAATAAATTACCTGTGCTAAATCGAATAGAGACTCGATCAGATTGCTCCACAAAATCTTCCCGGAATTAGAATCCTATTCCGAGCCTTCTTCTAGTTCTTGCGGCTCTGTCGAGATCGGCAAGTTCTTCAGAAGGAGTTAGTGTAGAAGTATAACTACACCTCTACAGAAGTCCACACAAGCGCCGAAGAACCCTAAGAACTTGTCGAACAAGAACTAGGTCAGAGTTGGATTGTCCTCTACGTCTACATGGATTACTAGATCCGTCTACGGAGAGGCGTCAACGAGTCTTCTGGAACTGCGGTGAGATCAACATGAACTCTTCCTTCTTCGACCTCCAGAGGAAGCTTCCAGTTCTTCTCGCATAGGATTCACACTCACACGGGTACGGGTACGGATTCTGTCAAGAAAGGTAAGAAAACCTTATGTCTCTGGCGCTTTACACATAGGGGTATAAAGCAGACAAAAGATTCCACTATCCGCAGACCCAGACTAAAACAGAGTATAAACAGTTTCATCGGGATGACCACATTCGGCGAAACATCTCGACGAAATCATCGAGACATCTCAACGAAGTCGATCATTCTTCGAGACAGTCTCGACGAAATAACAGTGACAGTCTATATTGTCGAGACAGTCCTACCGACATTGATCAATCGTTGAGACAGTTTCGACGAATTCATCGAGACATCTCGACGAAACAGTTGTGATAGTCTGTCGTCGAGACATTCTCGACGACATTGATCACGAGTCGATATTCATAATATTAGCCTGTGATCCCAACGACAGGCTATCTGTCACGACGACATTCACAATGTCGTCTTGAAGTCTTCTCGATGATATTCACAATATCGTCTTGAAGCCTTTTCGCCATGCTCCATACAATATTCACAATATCTAAGGAGCATTTTCCCGAACTAACTCTACTCCTAATAGTCATAGGATTGATCTTATCACTCATATCCAATATGAGCAAGGCCAACATAATCATTTCTCCAATTTCTCCAAATGCTCCTATGTGCGACCTTATAGGCTCATATCGCGTTGGCAGTGAGACTAACTGTTTGACTACTTCTGGATCACCTTAGAAACTCTAACACTATTTCCACCAGCTTCCTTCAGGGGCGATAGACATCTTCGAAGACCTACGATGGAGTTTCTTACTGCGCTTCTCCACATCCAAGACGAGAAAGAAGGAAGTTGATGCTCTCTTCCTGATCAATTAAGGGGCTGAGGAGTCATTGGGAAGCTACATGGATCGCTTCCAAGAGGAGGTTATCTTGGTCCAGGAGGTACCCATGCATACCTTGTATCTTGCCCTCACCATTGGGCTGCAGAAGGGGTTGTTCAGGATAGAGCTAGTCCAGGACCCCCCCCCCCCCCTCTGTCTTTTGAGGAACCGATCGACCGAGCGGGGCAGGAAATCGAGAGTGAGGCTACGAATCCCACAATTCGTGTCGAGATTGGCCAAAATAGGAAAAATGAGGTGAATACGCTAGGAGAATCCCAGCAATAAGAGGTTATAAGAAGGGAAGAGCCGAGGAAGCAGGTGTTCCAAGGACCCCTGAGGGGCAGGAGCCAGGAGAGTAGTTTCAGTCGCCAATCAATCGGCCAATCTGGAGGCCGAATGGAGGACCTCCTCAGGGTCAAGGAAGAGGATTTGTCCAGGGCGGAGGGCCCTTCCAAGTAAGGGGAAACTTCCAGGCAGGGCAAGGACAGTTCAACCACCAAGGGTGGGGACCAGGTCTGAGGCCATTCCAACCCCTACCCCAGCAAGTCATGGAAATAGGGCGAGGAGTAAGAAGGGAAGAAGGGATTGCCTAGGAGGGGTAGGAAGCGGGAGGATGGCATTGCTCAACTGTGACTTTCACCAGAAGGAAGGTCACATGACTGCCACCTGGCCAGAGTTCTTGGAGTTGAGGGGAGAAGTGAGAGCCCCAAGGGGGCAGCTGCCACAACCATGGATCGAGGGAGCATAAGGAGCAGAGGCAGAAGACCGGTGTAAAGACCAGGTCGACGTGGGTACCCGGGGAGGGATTAGAGTGATATATGGAGGTGTAGGGATTGAGGACACCCAAAAGGGGATCCTCCATGCCATCTACCGTCGGAGTGTCAAAACCCCCACTCTCAGATGAGAAGATCACCTTTTCGGCGAAGGACATGCCAGAGCATGAAGACCTATTTTGTGATGCACTGGTGATCCAGAAAGCGACCGAGAACTACAAGGTTTCTAGAATCCTGGTGGACAATGGGAGTTTTGTTAACATGATCTTCAAGAAAGTCTTCGATCAGATGAAGGTAGAGGCGAAGAGGGTACTCACCTCGGATGGTAGCTCTTTAGGTTCTCCGGAGAGAGGAAGGAAGTCGAGGGAGGAGCCGAGCTCCTTGCAACTTTAGGGGGAGATAATATGTCAATACGAGCTTCCACTAGCCATTATCACAGACAATAGGTCGCAGTTTGCTAGTAATGAGCTCACCAGCTTCTGCATCCAGTTGGGCATTGGCCTCCGCTTCGCATCCGTCCACCACCTGAGGAGCAATGGACATGTGGAGGCCGCGAACAAAGTCATTATAAACTTATTAAAGAAGAAGGTCGATAACTTGAAGGGAAACTGGGTGGAGCAAGTCCCCTCAGTCCTTTGGGCTTTGTGAACCACACCTAGCACAGCCACCGGGGAAACCCCTTTTAAACTCTCTCATATCTCGGAGGCCATATTTCTGATGGAGTTTGAGATAAGGTCCCCATGAGTCATCATCGTGGGGGAAAGAGATAATGAGTGGAGATGAGAACGAGGAAGAGCAACGACTCTTGTTTGACCTCGTGGAAGAGCTCTGCGACCTGGCGATGGTTCGTTAGGAGAAAATCAAGCGCATGTTGGCTATTTATTTTGACAAGCACATTCAAATTATGCAATTTGTAAAGGGAGACCTAGTTCTCAAAAAGGTCAACGCTGCGGGAAGATCATCGATAGTTGGAAAAATCCATCCCAACTTGGAAGGTCCTTTTGTAGTTGTGGAGGCATTGAAGTCAGGAGAATATTGCCTCCAAAATTTCGAGGGAGCCCCCCTAGGTATTACTTGTAGTGGTGACGACTTGAAACTCTTCTACCCTTGAAAAATATATAATAATTGCATCTTAGTGCATCCTCCTTACTATAAATGCGGTTTCTACTCGAATAGGTTAGGGTGTAGAGTATCAGATAGTCCTCTGATAGAGAGAAAGAAAAGAAGTTATGATTGGAAATCCCCTGAGAAGGTTCCGCTGACTGAGCTCTCACAAGCTGACTAGGTAGGTTGATCCATCGGGTGGTAGGGTAGAAAAGAAGTTGTGTTGGAAAGCTCCTGAGAAGGTTCCGCTGACCGGGCTCTCACAAGCCGGCCGGGCAGGTTGATCACTCGGGTGGCAGGGTAGGAAAGACGTTATGTTGGAAATCCCCTAAGAAGGTTCCGCTTACTGGGCTCTCACAAGCCGGCAAGGCAGGTTCATCACTCGGGTGATAGGGTAGAAAAGAAGTTGTGTTGAACAGCCCATGAGAAGGTTCTGCTGACCGGGCTCTTGCAAGCTGGCAAGGAAGGTTGATCACTCGGGTGACAGAGTAGAAAATAAGTAATGTTGGAAAGCCTCTAAAAAGGTTCCGCTGACCTTGCTCTCACAATCCGGCAAGCAGGTTGATCACTCGGGTAGCAGAGTAGAAAAGAAGTTGTGTTGGAAGCCCATAATAAAGTTCCGCTGACCGGGATATCACAAGATGGCATGGAAGGTTGATCACTCGGGTGGCAGGGTAGAAAAAAATTGTGTTGGAAAGACCTTGAGAAGCTTCTGCTGACCGGACTCTCACAAGCCGGCAGAGTAGGTTGATCACTTGGATGGCAGCATAGAAAAGAAGTAATGTTGGAAAGCGCCTAAGAAGGTTCCGCTGACCAGGCTCTCACAAGCCGGTAGGGCAAGTTCATCACTCGGGTGGCAGGAAAGAATAGAAGTTATGTTGGAAAACCCATGAGAAGGTTTCGCTGACCGAGCTCTCATAAGTCGGCTGGGCAGGTTGATCACTCGGGTGGCAGGGTAGAAAAGAAGTTGTGTTGGAAAACTCTTGAGAAGGTTTTGCTGACTGGGCTCTCGCGAGCCGGCGTGATAGGTTGATCACTCGTGTGGTATGGTAGAAAAGAAGTTGTGTTGTAAATCCCACTAGAAGGTCCTGTGGACTGGGCTCTCACAAGCCGGTAGGGCAGGTCGATCACTCAGGAGACATGATAGAAAAAAAAAGATGTATTGGAAATCCCCCTAAGGAGGTTCCGCTGACCGGGCGTTGATGAGTCCGGTTTATATAGTGATTTCCGGGCTCATCTGGGTTGTTTATCTTTCCTTTGCACTTCATTTACTGCTCATTTATGCTTATATTGATTGAATTTCATTTTCACAACTATAGTGCATTCCCTACCCTCTTCGTGGCGTGATTTCGTTAGGTATTACTTTATGCCTATTCTGTGGATCATGTGGTGTGCATGGATCAGTGGTCTAGTATGTTTTCATGCAGGTACAAGGATCTTGTGAACGCTCGGAATGGTGTGGGGTGAATTTTGGCCTAAAAAGCCACTGATCGTGCATTTTCCTTTGCGCGCGATCAGGCGCATGACCACTGGTCGTGCGTTAATTCCCCTTACCAGACAGTGAAGTTCGCACGATCAGGCGCACGACCATTGGTCGTGCGCCATTGACCGTGCGTTAATTTCCTATCTTCCCCTCTACCGCAGGTTGATCATGCACGATCATAAGCATTCCTTTGCGCACGACCACTGGTTGTGCGCCACTGATCGTGCGCAGTGTTTACTCTGCTCCGTATTTAAAAACCGGCTCCGCGATTCTATGGCATTCAAACAGTTTTGGGCGCGAGTTCTTCCGCAAGCTTTCACCGTTTTTCCTCTTCAAGCTCCATCCATCCATCTCCTTCCTTGGGAAAGCTTCTTCCATCGATCCTAAGCTCCATCAAGGGTCCCGGAAGCATTCCCTGCCATCTACAGCAAGTATTTCAAGGTGTGGCATCTCCATTGGGCTAAGTGGAAGAGACCCAGCTCAGAGAAGAAGACGGATGACGTTTGGAGGTAGTGACAGCCTCTGAACCCCAGAAGCAACGAAGGACTGAGCTCGGAGGAGGCGTGACGACCCCCCATTCCGGCCAAGATCTACGTAGAGGCTTCTCATCTCATGGTTTCCTCTACCCTCTCTCATTTTGGAAATGTATTCTTAATTGTTGTAATGAACTAGATTAATCTCTATTTGTCTATGAATGGGAGCTTACTCTTGTTTTATTCTTCACTTGATGCTTTACTGTGATGCGCTCTGCCCCCACTCCACTTCCACACACACATTCTAGCTAGCTCACTCTAGCAAAAGCTAGAGGTGAGAGTGAAGAGGTGCCTTCAACCCTCAAACACCATTAACACTCACTTCCCCCATTTGCGGTGTCCATACGCTAAACGAAGCACGACATCGCGGCTTGTAATAACCTCATCCACCAAGCGAAGCGGTGATTGCGACCCGCATAGTTAATATAGTTTTACTTCTTCTGGTCTCCACAAAACCAACCAAACCCCCTTTTGTTAACTTAGTAATCCTCATAATTAATTTCCTAATAAGCAAATCATACTACCCAACTAGCGGTCCTTTGAGAACGATATTCGGGGAAATTCTCCCTACTTTTATTACTTGAAAACGACCGGTGCACTGCCGTCATACCGCATTTCGCGCTCGCTAATTAGCGGTGTTGAAATAGCGCATCAAGTTTTTGGCGCCGTTGCCGGGGACTGCAAGCGTTGTATGAAATTGTTGTTAGAAAAATTACTTGTGAAGATTTTTAGTTCCCTGGTTTGTTCATTTATCCTCTCTCTTGTTTAAAGCATGGGTTGTTTCAGTTATTTATTGGTGAGCGTAATATTGCGCACAAGTGTGTTTTTCTGTTGAATCTGGTTATCTCCCAGCAATTTGGGCTGGATTCAACATCCGCTGTCATTGGTGTAGAGATACTGCCCATGCTAGTGATAGATGCCCATCTGGAGATAGTAGCTCTAGCCCCCAAGGCTCGATGTATCAGGCATTGACATCATACGATACCTCGTACACTGTGCCTAAGGTTTATGGCTATTCTTTTGCACCGAACGTGCCATTTTTGCATTTATCTACGGCCCCACTTGGACCGAAGAAGAATGCAAAATAGTGCTTGTTTTGTCGAAGCACGAATCATGCTTAGAGGATTGTGCTGATTATCTGCGCAAATTGGAAGAGGACAACGAGTCGGACATCCGGATTGTCCCAACTCCTATCTGTGGCAGCACCCCTCCTTCCTCTAGTTTTGTATCCATATCACCTTCATGTTTTGAAGGGACTGATGTGGACACGCACATCAGAGTTATCGGTGATCTATGTCCCGACCAGGGTGCGCCTGTATCCCCCATTTATTTATCACCACTTGTGAATTCGATTCCTTTTGAGGATGCAATGCTCGATTGTCCTCCAAGCACTAATTCTTCTCGTCTTGTGCAAAATACTACAATTGTTTTTGACAGTATTGTTGAGCATGTCTTGCAGGAAGATGCAGTGATTTGCAGCGTTGTGCCCACTCCAAAGGAGGAGGATGTTCTCCAAGGTGAGGAGAAGGCCGCTGATGATCTCCCTAGACCTTGCAGTGTACTTAATGATGCCAATGATCTCTCGCTACTTCAACCCTTAGGGAGTGATACCGGGATCGCTTCCAATGATGACAATATTTTATGTCATTCTTCTAATTTGTTTCTTCACCCCATTCTCATGTCTTATTCAGTGCAGGATTCTGCATTAGATCTGATCCAGGAGGGAGTCGGTCCCACTATGCAAGCTGATGATGTAATGGGTCAACTGCATGAAGAGACAGACACTGAGATTTCTGCATCATATTACCTACCCCTGCAGGTATTTATATTCAGGGATAGGGGTAACTGTCCTGTCACCGTATAGGCACCCGTTACCGGAACGGATAAATGAACAACTTCCTGTACACCTCACTTTTCATAGGCCAATTAGTTAGCATATGCCATCTGCTAAATAAGTCCAGTTGGGAGACATTAACCCCCAATAGTTATCTTAGTTAGAATTACTATAAATTGTTGTGTTCACCTTTTGCTGTTTAAAACATTTTTGTAGAGTTTTTTCTATTAATTGTTGATAATTCTCTTTTGCTAGACGTGGGAAACCCTTGCATGCACTTATATGTTACGGTGGTGAGTTTTAATTTTGAAACTGGGCGCGCAAATTTCCCCTTCGCGCACGACCACTGGTCGTGCGCCCTATTTATCAGCGCACGACCACTGATCGTGCGCGGGCCTAGTTTTCTTTAAAAAACTCTTGGCTGGCTCCTGTGCGTGCGTCTAGGGATTCCGCTGCTTGCTTCCTGTCGCTGAGCGTGCGCCGTCCGGGAGCTTTTCTCCTCCTCCTCACTTCATCTTCTCTGGTAAGCCTTGTTCTCCTTTCTCTCCTCCTCCAAGCTCGAATTTTCATGAATCCATCCGGGAGCCGCCATGTTACCAAGGCTTATCAAAGATCCCGCTCCAACTCTGCCACACCCGCTCAGATCTTGAGAAGAATGGCCAAGTTTTCAAAGGCAGAGCACACGCGCCGCTTCACCGCGCTAAGGGGCAAGCCTTTCCTCTCGGAGCATCTTGTTGACTGGGATGAACTCCAGTCGATTGGAGATGGAGGCACTCTGATGGAAGCAACTCTCCTCGTTTACTCCTTCGACAACTGGAGGAACGTCTTCGAATGTGCTGAGTTAGGGTTCAAGGAGCTGACTTTGGAGTTCCTCTCTATATTTGAGTGGGAAGTCACTCCGGCGGAATTCCGGCCTACTATTTGTTCCTTCCGGATGTTGGGGCATGTATTTACCCTGTCTCTCCCCGAGCTTGCCACCCACGCTGGATTTTATACTGATAATGAGGCAGCAAGTTTGGATTTTCAGAGCATGACGGTGATGTTTCCGGATAATGTTTCTTCGCAATCTGTCTGGCGGTCATTCAGGGGCACAGATGATGATTATGTGGCTCGCAGAGCCAAGTCTACAAAGATTGTATCTCCCGCCTTGCGGAATCTACAACATTTGATCAGTCATTCTATCGCCGCACGTGGTTTGAGCCAAAATGTGGTAGGTTGGCAAGACCTTTTGTTCCTCTACAGTATGCAGCAGCAGTATCCCCTTCATCTGGGGTTCATGCTCGCTCATTTCTTCCACCATGAGGCCACATTTGTGTTGGACATGTGTGTCACATCCCTTTGTTTGAGAATAACAAATCACATATTGTATTTGATATTGCTTGTAGTGTGTTTATAGTGTGCAGGAACTATAGGTGCAATACTCCACAGGTAGAAAGCAGCTTGTAACAAACTTTTGAAAGGAGCAGAGCTACCGCCAGCGCTATTGCTAACGCCAGCGCTATCGCTACCGCTACCGCTACCGCCAGCACTACCGCCAGCACTATCGCTACCGCCAGGCGCTATCTCAAGTTCGTGCACAGCGACGGTTACGCAACCGCTACCGCTACCGCCAGCGCTATCTCCCGCTACCGCCAGCGCTATCGCTACCGCCAGGCGCTATCTCCAGTTCGTGCACAGCGCCACGCCACCGACGGTTTCGCAACCACTCCACACGAACGCTACCGCAGGCGCTAGCCACTACCGCCGGCGTTAGCTCCAAGTTCTATAAATTGGAGCTTTGCTTCTCATTTTGGCTAGAGATCCCTGAGAGGTTGCTTGTGCCACCATTCCAGTGTTGTTATGCTGCCGAAGATGGATCTCCCACAAAAAGCTTAAGGAGAATTCTGGAGGAGGACTACGTCACGCTACATCCGAAGGACGATCGCTTCAACCTCGCTTATGCTACAGCGATCCTTCATCCTCGACTCCAGAGATCTCATATAGGGAGTTTTATTATTGTTTTTCATTATTTCCATTCCATACTTTTGTAACCGTTTAGAGAATTCGCCTTGTGTTGGCGACTAGGTCTGGGTAGGACTTAGGTGGAAATTCGCCTTGTGTTGGCGACTAGTTCTAGGTGATTAGACCTAGGGGGGCTCGAGGCCATATTCGGGGAAGGATTGGCTAGAGCGGCTTGAGACCTTATCCGGGGAAGGATAGGCTAAAGCCAACCGGTTTGTGGGGATACAAGTCGGTATAGAAAAGGAAAAGAAATTCACTTTTGTACGCCTCCGATTTCTAGCGATATTGAAATCAAATTTTGTAAACACCCTTTTTATATAATGCAATCATGATTATATTTGTGTTTATTTGATTTCTCTCCTTTGGCGTTATCTTTAATATATTGGTTACAAAGTTTTTCAATTCAAATCACTTTGTCTAAATTGTTAATCTTAATCTATTTCATCATATAACAATTTAGCACTTGTTTCTAAATTCTAAACTTGCAAATTTTGATATTTTGTTCCTTTAGCTAAATTGTTATTTTGTGTTCTAATATTACTTTAAACAATTTAGTAATTTCCATAAAATTATAAAAAGAATTTGTATTCCCTTATTCACCCCCCTCTAAGGGCGCCATAAGATCCAACAAGTGGTATCAGAGGGCAGGTTATTCCAAACGATTTAAAAACCAGGAATAATGGCGTCTCATGATCTCGTTTCTATTAATGGGGAAAACTTTCTTATAAATGAAAAATCTTTAGCACCACCTTTATTTGAAGGTAAAAATTATAATGGGTGGAAATTTCTTATGGAAAAATTTCTTAAATCTTTGGATATGGAAGTATGGAATATTACAATTAAAATGCCCCCAAGTATTTTAAATAAAAATGAAATGTTTTTAAATGCCAAATCTATGAATAGTCTATATTGTGCATTAGATCAAAATATTTTCAAACTTATTTATACATATCCTACTGCTTATGAAGTTTGGAAATTTCTTGAGAATACTTATAATCTTCCTTCTACAGATGATGAACAAGAGGAATTCCTCATGGATCCAAGAGAAGAAATCGACAAGGACTCACTCTTGGAGGATGATAAATCTAAGAGTGAAATCGACAAGGAATTCCTTATAGATCCAAGAGAAGAAATCAATGAGGACTCATGCTTGGAGGAAGAAAAATGCAACGTCACAATGTTGGACTCATTTGTTGGCAACACATCAAGCAAAAGAGATGACAGAAACTATAGCAAGGTAAGAAAATCTAAATCTTCTCTTTTTGTAACAAATTCTATTTCTACTTCTCGTATGCTTAAAATTGCTAAACGTAAAATTTTAAAATTAAAAATTGCTAATTCCAAATTACGTTTAGAAAATAAATCTTTAAAAGCAAACGATAAAGTAGATGTGTTAAATTCTATTTCATGCTCTTTAGTTACAATTCCTACTCCTTGTTTTGATTGCAATTTATTTAAAGAAAAATTCAAGGAAATTGAAAAAGGGCTCTTAATTTCTAAGAGGCATAATGAAAAATTGATAGTTGAAAATGATGCTTTAACTTATAAGTTAATACAATTAAAATCTTTTGTTGAAAAATTTCAAAGGTCATGTAATGAATTTCATCATAAGATTTTGAATAACAAGGATAAATCAACTTACAAAATCATTTCTAAAAAGGACCATTTTCACACATTAAATCAAAAGGAGTTTAGTTTCAAAAAGAATTATGATCCTCATAAAATTCTTAAGAGTCACTATTATAAGTCTCAATATATTTTCAATCATGACTCAAATTTAAAAACTCCTTTTCATGAAAATCAAACTATAAAATATTATCCTTCATATTATAAGAGTATGTTTATAAGAAAAAGTGGAAATGAAAATCATCAAAATAATAATCAATCTTTTAAAACATATTGTAACCCACTTTTTCAACAATCACTTCTTAAGAAAGAAAATCACTCTTATAAATTTTCAAAGAATCCATGCAATAAAATTCATTATGATTATCAACATCACTCTATTTTGAAAAATAACTTGAACAATTATAAATCACAAATGAATTATTTTTCAAACAAATATAATCATATAAAGATGTCACATAATCATAACATGAATTTAAAAGAAAAACAACCAGAGTATGAATGGAGGCCCAAAATTAAAAATGAAACACTAACTCCACTTGTGAAGGCCCATTCATCACTATTTTCCCAAAAGCCATCACAATGTATTTGGGTACCCAAAGGAACCATCCCACATGGTCCCCTTTGGATTCCTAAATCTCCTATTAATTAGTATCCAATCATTTGCATGAAGTAGAAAAAATTAAAAATTAAATATCAATACTCTACTTCATGATATGCTTATTGTCTCTTTTTCTTTTGTTTATTTTATATTTTTTTTAAAACAAACATGCTATGATTACATTATATATCATGTAATATGACTTTCATATATTAAGCCTAATGTCTATCAAATCAAATTTGAATTAAAATTGAACATTAAGTCATATATTTTTTCAAAGTGATCTATCTCTCATCTTTTATTGTTCTTTATCCTTTTAAATCCTTTACCCTTAATTGTCTTGAATTATCATTAGAAATTGAATTTTGAAATAATTATCAAGACTATTGAAACTATTTTAAAAATTGGATTTAAATGGTTTATTAAAGGGCTTAAAACTAAAAATTAAAATGCGCAACAATTTTTTATTCTATATTTGTTTGCTGCATATGATAGCCCTTATAATGAAGAACATTATCTAGAAAAATCGAAAACAAAAATTCATCTAAACGCATGCTTAATTTTTCAAAAAGCGAGTTTTTGATCAAAACTTAAAATATCCATATCTTTTGATCCGCTCGTTCGATTTTCGCATTTAATATCTTTTCGGAAAGAGCACAGAAATCTCCATCTATCAGCAAACTAAACTTGCCCATTTAAGTTTGTTTGGTGCTGTCAATTTGCCCAATTTTAACTCTATTTTTAAATGTTATCTTAGTTCGCTTGATTCAGAAATTTCTGTGTTTATGGATTTTTTCATCACATGATATCCTATGTATAATTGTTTCATATATTAATTTAAATATTATGTGTGATGTGTGTCACCATTGTTTGCATGTAATTTAGACCTTAGGATCATCTTGTATCATTAAGATCAAATCAAAAGTTTAATCATTTCATTCTAGGTCTAAAGAAAATTAAATTGAGAACTTCTCATATTACATGCAACATAATCTCCATTAATCCTATGTAATAACATTGCATTCAAACTCATCATCCTAGCATCACTTCTTGGTTTATGCTTAAATTTATATGCTAGGTATTACATTTACAATGTTATTAAAATATCATGATAACTATGTGATTTGAAATTATATAGAATACTAAAATTCCAACAACCACATAGTTTATGGAGTAATCATTAGAATATTTGTGAATATTGTTTCATGAATCATATATTATCATGCAAAACCAAAGATCAATAAATTTAATTATTAAAAGCAATCTTATAAAATTCAAAAAGCTTTATATATATGTTCTTTGTCTTTTATATGATTGAATGATCATCATTTTTCTAGACTTACAAATCAATCATGTTCTTTCAAAAGAAAATCACTATATCACTATATTATAAGTCTAGAAGGATTAGAATTCTCATACATCATGATGATCTAACATATATTCTATGCAAAAATTCTCTTTAATCATAACTCATAATTCATAATTCATGTTCTATCAAGACTTGTCTCAAATCGATAATAGGAATTATGAATCTTATGATAAAAATTATGAATAATGTTTTTCTTTACATTATTTGATGTATTGATTTGCTTTGCTAATGATTGCATGTATCTCTCATATTTGTAGACTTTAGAATCAACTTTGTAATGAAAGTATAAATCAAACTAAATCATCACTCCATTCTAAATCTATAATTTGAAATTCTATTTTGGAATACATGCAATATTAATATAAATCTTATGACATGACATTAAACCCAAAACTCATCATACTAGCATTGTCACTTATTGAATATTAGTAATTGTGCTAGTTATCTCATTTCGTCATCTCGTAAAAAGTAGAAAAACTATGCGGATTTATATAACTCATCACATTAAACAAAACCCATAGTTTGTAAATCAACCCATAGATTTAAAAGCATAGGTTGACCAAAAGATTATTTCACCTATGACTTCATATCTCACAATAGCGGGGGCGTAGGGTTGTACGCATTAGAGACCTAACTTCTAAGTCATGTCTTGTCCTTAACCGGGGAGGGTTCCAGTGGGGCCTTGCGAGGCACTGAGGGGAAAGAGTGCTAGGTTGAGTGTCCTCTAGTGTGTGCATATGGGACTAACACCCCAACCTACGGCATGCGTGCAACTCCTCATGACCATCCGTCACTTAGTACGGGGCTAGGGTGTAGACATTTAGTCGGGGTAGTCTTTAATCTTAGGACATACTTATATTACTCTTTGCATGATCATTTTATTTACTTATCACTTTAATCATGCATATTTTGGGTTGTTTAATAAAAAAAAATGTCCTCTTGTGTTTGCATAATCTATCTTTTTGAGCTTAAATGTTTTTGTAAAACACATGAATTTGAAAAAGCCAAAGTTCCATGCAAATTTGATCCACCTAGAGATCTCCAAAAATTCTGAAATTACAGCATGGAACTACTCTAAGGACACTTAATCAATATCAAAAATAAAAAATTTAAAATTCCTAAAAAATCGTGTACTGTTTGTCGCGCTATCACTAGCGTCGGCTCTAGCGTGAGTGTCTGATTTTTCTGGGTTTTAAAATTTCTAAAAATCATTAAAAATATTTTAGTCTATATGTACTACTTTGTTTTTGCATTTCTTACATTTGGTATTTTTATTTTATTCACATTATGAAAAATCAACTACAAAAATTCAAAATTCAAAAATACAAAAATATGTTTTTTGTTATTTGTGTTTTATTCATTCTATGAAAAATCAACTATAAAAGTTCAAAATCTAAAAATACAAAAATATGTTTTTGTTATTTGTGTTTTTATCCATATTTTGAAAAATCAACTACAAAAGTTCAAAATTCAAAAATACAAAAATATGTTTTTGTGATTTTCTGTTTTCTTTTTCCCATTAAAAATGATAAAACAACAAAAAAAACTGTATAATCTTTATTGCTAATATCAAGCATGTATGAATTCTATTATTTAGAATTATTTACAATGTTAAATCATATTCTTTCAAATTACTATGAACATTGTTTTGCTTATCATGCTTTGATATATCTATTTAAAGTGCATCAATTGTATTGCAAAATGTGTAGAACCAAGCTTAGCATGCCTCTAAGTATGAGTAAATGTTTTATGATTGATAATGGTACATTTCACTCACTTATTTTGGTAATCAACATGTGTGTCTAAATCTAAAAATGCTTGCTTGTGTATTGTATTTGTGCAATGAATTAAAACTTGCATGAGTTTATTGCCTACACTACATTTGAATTGCACTTATGAAATTTAGAAAAGTGGTTAAGTTAAAAATTTTGGTTTGCAAAACAAGTGTATTCGGAGAATGTTGTCTCACAAATGTGAACAAAAAATTATATATATGTAGACAAATATAACTCCACCAAGCACTACTTGAACCTCCTGATAAGTCTTCATAAGCATTGTGAGGTTGAGCACCTTGGAAAGAATAGTAAAGTTACTTATGCAAACCTTGGTTATTACATCACTTTGTTAAAAATTATGTGCATTAAAAGTGTGTGAAAGTAATTTACTTATGTTTTAATTGTGCATTTTACTTTACATATGTCTTGTATTTTGGTGATTTAAATCAATTGTTAACATTGCCCAAAATACACTTATGTGCACATCATTATCTTTTATAACACTTCTTCTCATGAGTATTGGATTCTAATGCTTTATCTATACTACTCTTTATATAAGAAATGCACTAGATAACCTAGCATGATCTCTACAATGTTTTGGTATTTCTTGAACTTAGAATTAAGTAACATTGTAGTATAATCTCTCTTTGATATGTTCATATCATGCTTGGTATTTTTATGAAAAACTTTGAGATTTCAAAAAGATTAAAACATCTTTCAAATTTGAACTAAAACTCATATTTCTACTTATGCTTTTCATGCTTACAAAAAGATGTTTATTATAATCTTCCGCTTGCTTACAACTCTTATCTTTATATTTGAAATCTCTTATATATGTTATGCTTAAACTCTTTATCATTATTTATATTTCAAAAAGCTCGATCATGATATATTAATGCCTCCTTACTACCCTCACCCCACCTTCTTTTGATAATACCAAAAGGGGGAGATTAATTGAAGAAATCTATATATAAGAAATATAGATAAATAAGGGGAGACTAATTCATGAAATCTATCATTTAGGGGGAGTAACATATAAATTGCATTTATGTAGGGGGAGCATTAAGATAGGGGGAGTATGCACATTATCATGCATATCATTTACTATAGTTGCACTTTTATCTTGCTTAACTTATCTATAAACACTATTGTTGATTTCTTGCTTAGAGGATTTGTTATTATCAAAAGGGGGAGATTGTTGGACATGTGTGTCACATCCCTTTGTTTGAGAATAACAAATTACATATTGTATTTGATATTGCTTGTAGTGTATTTATAGTGTGCAGGAACTATAGGTGCAATACTCCACAGGTAGAAAGCAGCTTGGAACAAACTTTTGAAAGGAGCAGAGCTACCGTCAGCGCTATCGCTAACACCAGCGCTATCGCTACCGCTACCGCTACCGCCAGCACTACCGCCAGCGCTATCGCTACCGCCAGGTGCTATCTCGAGTTCGTGCACAGCGATGGTTACGCAACCGCTATCGCTACCACTACCGCCGGCGCTATCTCCCGCTACCGCCAGCGCTATCGCTACCGCCAAGCGCTATCTTCAGTTCGTGCACAGCGCCACGCCGCCGACGGTTTCACAACCGCTCCACACAAACGCTACCGCAGGCGCTAGCCACTACCGCCGGCGTTAGCTCCAAGTTCTATAAATTGGAGCTTTGCTTCTCATTTTGGCTAGAGATCCCTGAGAGGTTGCTTGTGCCACAATTCCAGTGTTGTTATGCTGCCGAAGATGGATCTCCCACAAAAAGGTTAAGGAGAATTCTGGAGGAGGACTACGTCACGCTACATCCGAAGGACGATCGCTTCAACCTCGCTTATGCTACAGCGATCCTTCATCCTCGACTCCAGAGATCTCATATAGGGAGTTTTATTATTGTTTTTCATTATTTCCATTCCATACTTTTGTAACCGTTTAGAGAATTTGCCTTGTGTTGGCGACTAGGTCTGGGTAGGACTTAGGGGGAAATTCGCCTTGTGTTGGCGACTAGTTCTAGGTGATTAGATCTAGGGGGCTCGAGGCCATATCCGGAGAAGGATTGGCTAGAGCGGCTTGAGACCTTATCCGGGGAAGGATAGGCTAAAGCCAACCGGTTTGTGGGGATACAAGTCGGTATAGAAAAGGAAAAGAAATTCACTTTTGTATGCCTCCGATTTCTAGCGATATTGAAATCAAATTTTGTAAACACCCTTTTTATATAATGCAATCATGATTATATTTGTGTTTATTTGATTTCTCTCCTTTGGCGTTATCTTTAATATATTGGTTACAAAGTTTTTCAATTCAAATCACTTTGTCTAAATTGTTTATCTTAATCTATTTCATCATATAACAATTTAGCACTTGTTTCTAAATTCTAAACTTGCAAATTTTGATATTTTCTTCCTTTAGCTAAATTGTTATTTTGTGTTCTAATATTACTTTAAACAATTTAGTAATTTCCATAAAATTATAAAAAGATTTTTTATTCCCTTATTCACCCCCCCCCCCCCCCTCTAAGGGCACCATAAGATCCAACAATTTGGCCTCGCTGGAGCAATTGGGGGTGTGTAATACGTCACCCAAATCGCAAAGGAGTTGGGAGTGTGGGACCAGATACCCCCGATGGAGCAGGTTACTTCTCCGTCCATGATCACGCGGGCCACAATGGTGAGGTTCCACCTGCTGCGAGTGGTGGGGCGAAAGGGCAACCGAACGTATAGAGTGACTGGACCGAGCGATGGTGGTGTTGGTGGTCAAGAAGGGGAGGAAGTGAACGATGAGGCTGAATCGTCCGCCATGGGAAGACGCAGGGCAGCGGAGCCGCCCCAACAGTCACAGAGGTCGCAACAGCCACTGTTGCAGCCTCTGCAGTAGCCTCAGCAGCAACCTCAGCAGCAAGCAGGGCAGCACTACGGTTATGCTGTGATGCAGGGAGTCCCGTACCTGAACAGGCGCCTCTCCGATTTGGAGGTGTCGCAGTATTGGATGCAGGACCTCATTTATCAGCAGGCTTTACGGGGAGGGCTGGACGTGCCTAAGCCTCCTGCTCGTGTTGCACCCACTGCTCCCCGTTGCGCCTCCCCGATCCAAATTTATGCCAGTGACAGCGGCGAGGAGATGTGAGCTACCCCTCTTATCTTGCTTGCGTCTGTGGCCGTCCACGTCTTAGCTTATTTCATCTCGTGTTTTGGTTCTTCAATCATTATAACTATTGCTTTCAGACTTTAATACAGGTATTTGGTCCACCTTTAAGGACGTTAATCAAAAGGGCTCTTGGGAGACAACCCATTGGGACCGCTTGGTTTCGTTCAATCGTTCTTCTTTATTTTCTTTACTATATTTTTGTTGTGCCTGGGGAACTCTTTAATCGTAGGTCCGTATTTCTTGGAGCAAGGCGGAACAACCGCATTCAGGACAAAACACCATATCTTCTGGTATGCTCATTTCTGAGCATGGGGTAACCTCTCACCCTAGCCTTCTTAAGCGTATGCATGCCGCTACAAAAACATATTTTGCGCTTAGATTAAGTCTGGGGGAATGTGAGTGTCGTTACCATGTGCACATGCATAGTGCACAACATACTAGGATTTACAAATTAACTTATGTATTGTAGTATTGTTTATCTTCATAGCACACCACGACACCCACTTGAGCGCGCACTTGACTGTGGGCGCGCGACGAGTCTAACTCATCTCGGTTGTGTGAATGGGAAATTACGGTGTTGGGTTAGGATTGCGAAACGGAGTACTTTGTTGACTCGTGTAGTGCTCTAGTCAATTATTCATGTCTCACATAGAAAATCGGTGTAGAATAAATTTTTCTTTATGCTTTTAGTTGTGCATTTTATTCTTTCGGCGTAATTTTAGTTTATTCTACTCAAAAGTGGTGAATCCGGTGCGAACCAAACAGTAGTGTAGGGATGTGTGTAGACGGGTGCTAGGCTCGTATTACTTGAGTCGGGAGGAAGAATTATCTTTCTCGGTGGCTAAGAACTTGCCCCAAGCGACTCTCGAAGCATAGGTATGACTTGGTCTAGTGCGTGAGTATGACGTAGGCCATCATGTTGGCCAGCTTGAGCTTTTTATAATGGTCCTATCATATAATCCTTGCTAGCCCTTTGTGACTGCCTAATCCTGTTGATTCAGCTCCACTTTCATTCCACCAAAGCCAAACAGCCAATCCTAATCGCACACCCAAACCCAAGCTCGACTTTAATTATTTTCAGTTTGAGGGTGTTGATGTGGTGCAAAAATTAAAATGTGGTTATGCTTCCATGCACATTTGCTGAAAGTGAAAAAAAAAATTTGAAAAAAAAAATTGAAAAAAAAAGAGAAAAAAGAAAAGAGAATTCAAATGAAAAAAAATGATGATGAAAAGTAGTTAAGTTAAAAAAATCTATTTGAAATTGATATCCGTGAGTAGGCGGTGCACACGCCCGCGTGTTAAAGTTGAAGTCTGGGGGTGTGATGCACCCGCGCTCGTAGTGGCTGCTTGGATCAAATGTTTGGTATCAACTCAATTGGGTTGTGTGTAGCCTTCATTTTTATCATTGTATACCGCACCTAAACCCAAGCCTTATCTAAACCTAAAGTCCTACCGACTCACGCATCGAGCCTGATGAATACCGTGGAGAGAGTGCGAACGGGTGAGCTTATGGTCACTGACATTGATGGATTTCAGTGGAGGTTGTTCCGATCCCCGGTGTTGAGTAATGCTCGCCTTAGCATTCATTCTACTTTCTTCCTACGCATGACCGGGTGATTCCCCGTGATTCAACTCTTGAGTAGGAATAATATATCTTTACGCTCCTAGAATTGTGTACACATTTTTTGTATAACTAAAAATTCTTTCTGCTAGATTTCTATGCTCATGAGTATGCGACTTCGCATATTTCTCCACCCTGGCAATTTCTAGACCATCTATGATGTTTCTCGCTACGCTGGACTTGTTTGCTCGGGATGCGCAAACAGGTAAGTCTGGGGGTGTGATGAGTCCGGTTTATATAGTGATTTTCGGGCTCATCTGGGTTGTTTATCTTTCCTTTGCACTTCATTTACTGCTCATCTATGCTTATATTAATAGCATTTCATTTTCACAACTATAGTGCATTCCCTACCCTCTTTGTGGCGTGATTTTGTTAGGTATTACTTAATGCCTGTTCTGTGGATCCTGTGGTGTGCACAGATTAGTGGTCTAGTATGTTTTCATGCAGGTACAAGGATCATGTGAACGCTCAGAATGGTGTGGGGCGAATTATGGCCTAAAAAGCCACTGATCGTGCATTTTCCTTCGCGCACGATCAGGCGCACGACCACTGGTCATGCGTTAATTCCCCTTACCAGACAGAGAAGTTCGCACGATCAGGCGCATGACCACTGGTCGTGCGCCACTGACCGTGCGTTAATTTCCTATCTTCCCCTCTGCTGCAGGTTGACCGTGCACGATCATAAGCATTCCTTCGCGCACGACCACTGGTTGTGCACCACTGATCGTGCGCAGTGTTTACTCTGCTCCGTATTTAAAGACCGGCTCTGTGATTCTAGGGCATTCGGACAGTTTTGGGCGCGAGTTCTTCCGCAAGCTTTCGCCGTTTTTCCTCTCCAAGCTCCATCCATCCATCTCCTTCCTTGGGAGAGCTTCTTCCATCGATCCTAAGCTCCATCAAGGGTCACGGAAGCATTCCCCGCCATAAACAGCAAGTATTTCAAGGTGTAGCATCTCCATTGGGCTAAGTGGAAGAGACTCAGCTCTGAGAAGAAGACAGATGACATTTGGAGGTAGTAACAGCCTCTGAACCCCGGAAGCAACCAAGGACTGAGCTCGGAAGAGGCGTGACGACCCCTCATTCCAGCCAAGATCTACGGCGAGACTTCTCATCTCGTGGTTTCCTCTACCCTCTCTCTTTTTGGAAATGTATTTTTAACTATTGTAATGAACTAGATTAATCTCTATTTGTCTATGAATGGAAGCTTACTCTTGTTTTATTCTTCACTTGATGCATTGCTGTGATGCGCTCCACTCCCACTCCACTTCTACACACACGATCTAGCTAGCTCACTCTAGCAAAAGCTAGAGGTGAGAGTGAAGAGGTGCCTTCGACCCTCAAACACCATTAACACTCACTTCCCCATTTTCTCACCGTCCATCCGCTAAACGAAGCACGGCATCGCGTCTTGCAATAACCTCATCCACCAAGCGAAGCGGTGATTGTGACCCGCATAGTTAATATAGTTTTACTTCTTCTGGTCTCCACAAAACCAACCAAACCCCCTTTTGTTAACTTAGTAATCCTCATAATTAATTTCCTAATAAGCAAATCATACTACCCAACTTGCGGTCCTTTGAGAATGATATTTGGGGAAATTCTCCCTACTTTTATTACTTGACAACGACCGGTGCACTGTCGTCGTACTGCATTGGCGCTTGCTAATTAACGGTGTTGAAATAGCACGTCAGGCGCTTACAAGCCGGCGGGGAACGTTGATCACTTAGGTAGCAGGTAGGAAGGAAATGTTTTTGAAGGAAGCTCCTGAAAAATTGTAGATTTGGTGGGAGAAAGGATAGGTGATTGATTGGCCCTCGAAGATGACCGATATTACAACCATGGATGCGTGAACGAGAGAAAGTGAAAAAATAAATGGTATCATGAAAATCTGAGTTAAAATAGGTATAGGGTGCGAGCACGATTGGTCTCATCCCGGCCACGCACGCACTTCATTCACCACCCAGGTCGTGGTAGTCTCGCGAAGTACGCGACCCACGGCAAGGGCGAGCAGGAAAAACTACTATCCCTCCCCACGAGAGCAAGCACAAATATCCAGGCTTGAGTACTCGCCAGATTGAGGGGTGCTACTATTGTTGAAGTGTTTGTTGCACTAACACCCCACAAATGGGGTAAGTACGTGGGTACCGCCGACATCTCACGGACTCCTGTACATAAAGCTAACGCTAGACATAGTTATTTCGTTAAAAGGTTGCGGGCGCATTGGGGTCAACATACCTAGTTCTCGCAAGCTAAGGCGGGGCGAGTCAGGCGTCTTGGCAAAGGGTTGCTCCCTAGGGAAGAAACTCGACGAGCTCAGAAAGTAAAGCAAGTGCCAATAAAACTAAAAGAAAGAAGTGGAAGCACAAAATACTTAGAATAGTGAAAGTCTACAGTGAGTCCTCTGAGTATTCTCTAGAGGGGGGTGGATAGAGCTTAAAATGTTTTTTCATTAATAGATGTGCAAAACAATAAAAACATCGAACAACTATGCATACAACTATCCAACACAGAATAAGACAATCACAGATTGCAAAATTAAGTAAAGGGACATCACAGAAAATTATCACACATATGAGACAAGATCTATAGTGGTTCCCCAAAATATGGGTACATCCACTCTTCTACCAACTTGGTAGGAATACACTATCTAGTGACTGAGTCTTTTGATAAGGAGACTCTTAGAACCACTGAGTCTTTTGGTAATGAGACTCTTAGAACCAACTACTGAGTTTTTTGACAAGGAGACTCTTAGAACCACTGAGTCTTTTGATAAGGAGTCTCTTAGAACCAAATCAGATCTTTTGGTAAGGAGATCTTGAACCAACTGAATCCTTTGGAGAGGGATTCTAAGGACTCAGTAATCATATTACATAGAATACAGAAATAGTATAAGAAAGAAGAAGAAAAAGTGAAGAATGTTCTTCTGATTGAATCCTCCTTCAGCAATCACTGAGGATTCAGACACTTAGTGTTTTGTAGGCTTCCTGCTGTGAGAAAAGATGAAGAAGAATCCTTTCTTTTGACAGTTCCTGTACAGAGATTTCTTGTTATATCTGAGAGAGAACTTCAGGAAGAAGAAGATGAGAGAATCATAGAATTGTTTTCTTCTCAATCTTCCTGAGTATACTTGTTCCTCTGTGGAATAGAATTTGAATTCCTTTCCTCTTCTGCTGTATCCCTAATAGGAAAGTCGATGGGATAATAACATTCTCTTTCTATTTTGATGACCCGTCAAACCCTTTACGAATACCTTCCAAAAATATCTTTATTATCTCTATGTAGCCCTTCTTTCCATTCTTGGATATAATCGACCCATTAGAGATCCAAACTATTCCGTGTATAACCTCCGAATCATCTTTAGAAAAGAATAAAGGAGAAATTATAATTCTGTCTGTATTCGACATAGCGTCGAATATATTTGCCTTTTTATCGATGCACGTCTGAGTTCTATTGGAATCTGCGTCGAAATCCACCCCATCTTAGAAATGATCTCTACAGTCGACGTTGTGTCGAATATGTAGTAGTAGACTACTCCTTTTTGACTAACCTACTCCTTAGTAGCTTTGATTCCACTTGATAGTTAACCTGATAGTAGTCTAACTCAACTGGGGGGGAATAGGTTTCTTTGCTTTTTCTAATTATAGTTTACAGTTTTAGTTGTTTAAGCAAAGTAGAAGAGACACAGAAAAGCACACAACTATTTATTGTGGTTCCCCAAGGTCTGGGTACTCCACTTTCCCTCTACACCTTTCTAGCAGTGTGTTAGACAAAGCAACCTCCTCCAATAACTCAGCTCAAAGATCTTACAACACAGATCCCACTGGATCTCTCAGGCTTCGTCCAAAACCCTACCTCCAGCCAGCTACCCTACACCTCAGAGTAACTCAACTCCTACAACTCAGTGACTCTCCTAGTCACCTACCTCAGGCCTATCAAGAAGACCTATAACTCAGGATGGGAGTACAACCCTACAGCTCAAGCACACATCCCTACAAACTCAGGCTCACAGCCGTACAACTCAGGCACACAACCCTACAAACTCAGGCTCACAACCCTACAAACTCAGGCTCACAGCCATACAAACTCAGGTTCACAGCCCTACAAACTCAGGCTTACGACCCTACAAACTTAGAACAACAACGTTCTTACCCAGATAATAGATTGTACTATTACAATAAAAGTTTAAATAAGTTAAACCTTCAACTTAATACTTGTGTTATAGAACACAACAGATATGGCCTTGGAGAAGGACTAGATAACAACAACACTTATCCTTGCTCCATCTGGTCTTCTTCCTTTGTAGATAGAAGAAGGTCAACATGCTCTTCTCAAAAGGATCAGCAGGAGCTATCTACCTCTCAAGAATTGATTTGCTTGAACTTGAGAGCGGTAACTTTACTAGAGGAAAGAGATGAAGATCAGTACAACTTCTACAATGTCCTTGTCGACTTTCAATGTTGTCTTGTGTGTGTGTTCAGCATCCTTCTGTTGGAATATGGTCTTCCGCATCTCCTAGGTTTGATAATAACAAATCCTTTGTGTATTTGATCTTGTGTGTTTAAGTGTGCAGGAAACAATGCCACATGACTCAAGGATAACATATGAAGGTTGCCCCCAAATTTGAAGCCAGAATTTCAACATGCCCACTAGCGCCGGTGGTAGCACCTAGCGCGAATGCTAGCTCTGATTAGGTAAGTTCAGGTAGCAAATATAGAAGGCGATAGAGCCAGGCGGTAGCGGATAGCGCAGGCGGTAGCGCGGAGCACAAGAGGATTTTTGGAAAGGTTTCCTTGGAATGAAGATATGTACGCGGAGAATGTTTCCTAATCTAGGATAGCGCCGGTGGTAGCGCTAGCGCAGGCGCTATCTCCAAGTCTATAAAAAGGAGCCCTCTTCTCTCATTTCCAACACACATCCTTGAGAGAGTTCTAGTGCCAAATTTCCAGAGCCTTATATTGCCGAGAGTTGATCTCCCACCCAAAAGTTCTTTAAGTTTCTGAAGGAGGATTTCTACACACCGCATCCGATCGACGATCGATTCAACCATGCTTATTCTACAGCTATCTTTCATCTCCAACTTCAGAAGTTCTTCAAGAGGGAGTTTTTAATATTGTTGTTATTTTCATTCTTGTAATCGCTTAGTAAATTCGCCTCGTGTTGGCGACTAGGTCTGGGTAAGACTTAGGGAGGAATTTTCCGTGTGTTGGCGACTAGATCTAGGTTTGGTCTGGTGGGTGCTCGAGGCCGTATCCGAGGGAGTATTGGCTAGAGCGACTTGAGGCCGTATCTGGTAAGGATAGGCTAAAGCCACCGGTTCATGGGGCTACGAGTCGGGATAGAAAATGAAAAGACATTTTAATTCTTCGCCTTCGATTTCTAGCATTATAAGAAGTCATGTTTTGTAATCTTATATTTCATATTAATAAAATCATGCCTCTATTTTATTTCACTTAATTTATCTTTGTTTTGCACTATTTCAATATCTTATTATTCCAAGTAATTCAAAATATATTATAAGTTTTGAAGAACCCTTATTCACCCCCTCTAAGGGCGCCTACAGATCCAACAAGTGGTATCAAAATGGTTTTATTCCAAAATGGTGTAACAACCAGGAATAATGGCATCTCATGATCTCGTTTTTCCCGAGGGTCAGGGTGTTAGTAGACCACCTCTTTTTACTGGGTCAGATTTCAACTATTGGAAATCTAGGATGATGTGTTTTCTTATGACCATGGATATAGAAGAATGGAACATGGTGGAAGTTTGGTACTCTCCTCCTACAACTATAGTAGGAGAAGCTACGATAGAAAAACCTAAGGATAAATGGGATGATAGTGATAAACTTAAATGCTAAAATAATGGAAAGGCATTGAACGCTTTATATTGTGCTTTAAATCGAAATGAGTTTAATCGAATTTATGCATGTGTAATTGCTTATGATATTTGGAACCAATTAGAAGTTACTCATGAAGGTAGATCACAGGTGAAAGAAGCAAAGCTATTCCAACTGGAATCGGAATATGAAAAATTCAGGATGGATGATGAAGAAGACATCAAATTGTTGTACCACGCTTCACCAAGATCGTCAATGCTTCAAAAGCTCTTGGAAAGATCTACTCCGACGGCGACTTGGTCAAAAAAATTCTTCGTTCTCTACCTCCGAGGTTCAATCCAAAGGTGACGGCCATAACGGAGTCACACAACCAAAGAACGCTCCAGATCAAGAATCTCATTGGTAATCTCAAAACCCATGAGGTAGAACTCCAAATTCAACATGAAGAATACAACATGGGGCCAAAGAAAAAGGCACTGGCACTAAAATCAACGAAGGAGAGCAACGAAGATGATGATGAAGATGAAGGAGGTCTCCTGGTCAAGAACTTCAAAAAATTCATTAGAAATCCAGAAAGAAGGAGCACCTTCCGGAAATTCTTCCAGAAGGATGCTCGACGCAAAGGATCTGTCTCTTCATCAAAGAAAGAAAAGGAAAGTGAAGACGAAGAAGAAAGGCTGCCAACGGAGTGCTTTCACTGCAGGAAGACCGAGTATATTCAGAGCCAGTGCCCGAAGTATCTAAAGGAGCTAAAAGAAAAATGATACAAAGGGAAGGAGAAAGAGAAGGTACTAAAAGCTGTACCATGGGATGATTCTTCCTCTGAAGAATCAAGCGAATCTGAGTCAAGCAGCGAGGAGGAAGCAAAATTATGCTTTATGGCAAAAGACAACGATGGCAACACCAGTGTTCTTAGTGACACTGAGGTAACTCCTCCCACCTTCGAAGAACTTTATGATGAATTTGTTTTAACCTGGAAAGCTTATGAAAAAAGTATAGAATATAATATTATTTTAAATTGTGAAAATGAATCTCTCATCAAAGAAAATCATAAGCTTACTAAAAAAAATAATCTCCTTTGGAAAAAGAAAGGTTCCATGCCAAGAGTGTGAGAACTCCTTATGTAAGGAAAAAGAACTTGAATTTTATCTTTCTAAGGCCCTCTCATAAATCAAAACACTTACAATAGAAAAGGGGGACTTAGAGAGAAAACTAAAAACCTCTCTCTTACAAACTGAAAATAACAAAAAAGGATTTGAAAATAAATGTGTCATGCTTGTAAAAGAAAATTCATCTCTTAAAAAGCAAACTCATGACCTCAATATGGCCATCAAAATGTTTGGAATTGGTCAAAAATCCCTAGACCTGATTTTGGGGAACCAATGTTATGGTTCTGAAAAGTTTGGGCTCGGATATCAAAGTTACATCTACCGCCCGTCACTAGCCACTAATGCCGGTGGTAGCCCATCATATAAAAAATATTCTATTTTTTCTAAAAATAAAACCTCATCCAGTAAGAGCAATGTAGAATTTCAGAAAAGGGTCTCAACCCCCTTTATTTTTTGTGCAAACTGTCATAGGTTTGGATATCTGGGTACCTAAGGCCTCCACTTATTCTATGGGTGGTACCTCTTGGGTATCCGGATCTTTAGTCTCATCCTCTTTCTAGATTTGCAGGAAGAATATGGAAACGGAGGACGTGTGGTACTTGGATTCGGGCTGCTCCAAGCACATGAATGGCAACAAAGCAAAGTTCCTTAGCCTCAAAAAGAAGAAGGGAGGAATTGTAACTTTTGGAGATAACGAAAAAGGAAGGATCATGGGAGTCGGTACAGTGGGTAACGAATCCTTTACTATTTCTAATGTTCATTATGAAAAAGGTTTAAAACATAACTTAATATCGATTAGTCAATAATGTGATAAAGGATTAGTTTTTTTATTTGAGTCATCTACAAATCTTTGCAAAATATTTAATCCTAACACAAGAGTTGTTTTACTAACAGCACCTGGTACTCACAATGTATATGTAGTTTCCTTTCATGATCTTTCCAAATCATCTATAAAATGTTTTATAACTAAAAATGATGAGTTAGAACTTTGGCATGGACGTTTAGGGCACGCTAGTACAAAGCTCATTTCAAAACTAGCCAAAAAGGAATTGATTAGAGGATTGCCTAGACTAAAAGGAAATTTATCCTCACTATGCTTTCCATGTCAAAAAGGAAAATTTACTAAATCTTCTTTTAAAAGCAAAAACATAATTTCTACTACAAGACCTTTGCAATTAATTCATATGGATCTTTTTGGCCCCGTTAGCACGCAAGTCTTGGTGGTAGAATATATACTTTTGTTCTAATAGATGATTTCTCTAGATATTGTTGGACTTTATTCCTCTCTTCCAAATCTGATGCATTTTGTGAATTTTCCAAACTATGTACTCGTATTCAAAATGAACTAGATTTAAAAATAAAATGCATTCGCTCAGATCATGAAGGAGAATTTGAAAATGAAAATTTTATATCCTTTTGCTAAATGTTAGGTATTAAGCACAAATTCTCTGCTCCTCTCACACCTCAACAAAACGATGTTGTAGAAAAAAAGAATAGGACAATTCAAGAACTAGCACGTACTATGTTATTTGAATATAAATTACCTAAGTCTTTTTGGGCCGAAGCTGTAAGCACATCATGTTATGTAATGAATAGAGTCATGTTTCGTCCATCTTTAAATCTCACACCGTATGAACTAGACTATCAAAAGAAACCTAACGTATTATATTTTAAAGTATTTGGTTGTAAATATTTTATTCTCAATACAAAAGATGCCTTAGGAAAGTTTGATGAGAAATGTGATGAAGGAATATTTCTGGGATACTCTTCAACTAGTAAAGCATATGTAATATTTAACAAAATAACGAGCAAGGTTGAAGAGTCTATTAATGTAAAATTTAATGAATTTATTTCTTGTGTAGAAAAACTTCCTACATGTGCAAATGATGAACCATTGCCATCTTTGGAGCGCAATGAAGAGGAACCTTCCAAAGAGCAGAAGGATGAGGTCAAGGAAGATGAATATGTGCATCCAAGCATCTTAAACTTCTCAAAGAATCATCCAAAGGAACTAGTTATTGGGGAACCATCTATTGTGGTAAGAACTCGATCTTCTCTTCATGAAACTTTTTCAAATATCTACTTTGTTTCTGAAATTGAACCTAAAAATATTTCAATCGCTTTAAATGACAAATTTTTGTTTTTGGCTATGAATGAAGAGTTAAATCAATTTGAAAGAAATAAGTTTGGAATCTAGTAGAACGTCCATCTAATCATCCCGTTGTTGGCGTAAAATGGATTTTTAAAAATAAATTAGATGGTGAATCTATAATTATAAGAAATAAAGCTCGCTTAGTCGCTCAAGGTTTTTCTCAAATCGATGGGGTAGATTTTGAAGAAACCTTTGCACTCGTTGCTCGCTTAGAATCTATACGATTGTTTTTGGCATTTGCGAGTTTTAAAAGAATAAAATTATTTCAAATGGATGTGAAAAGTGCTTTTCTAAATAGGTTTATAAAAGAGGAAGTTTATGTAGAACAACCCCCCCCCCCCCGATTTTATAAATGAAATTTTTCCAAATCATGTTTATAAATTAGAAAAAGTGCTTTATGGTTTAAAAGAAGCGCCCCGTGCATGGTATGAAAGACTTACATTATTTTTATTAAAGCACAGTTATGTCTTGGGAAGTGCCGACAATACACTCTTCATTAAGCATAATAATAACGATTTAATTATTGTACAAATATATGTTGATGATATTATTTTTGGAGCCACTAATGAAGAGTTCTGTAATGAAGTAGTCTTAGTAATTAAAAATAAATTTGAAATGAGCCTTGTAGGAGAACTCTCTTATTTTTTAGGTTTTCAAATTTCACAACGGAATGATGGTATTTTTATTTGTCAAACAAAATATGCTCATGATATGCTTAAACAGTTTAGATTTGAAAATCTTAAACAAGCTTCTACACCTATGAGTGCTTCTTTAAAACTAGGAAAAGATGAATCTGTAATCTCTATCAATCAAACTTTATAGAGAGGTATGATTGGATCTCTTTTTTACTTAAGTGCATCTAGACCAGATATAATGTTTGTCATATGTTTATGTGCTTGCTTTCAAGCCAATCCAAAAGAATCTCATTTAAAAGCGGTAAAATGTATTTTTATATATCTATTAGGGTCATTCAAATTATGATTATGGTACCCACACAATGATTCATTTACACTACATGGCTATTCTGATTCGGACTATGCTGGATGCTCACTTGATCAAAAAGCACTAGCGGTACTTGTCACTTTTTAAGACCCTCTTTAGTTGCATGGTCTAGTGGGAAACAATCTTCGGTTGCACTCTCCTCCACGGAGGCCGAATACATCTCTCTTAGGAGTTATTGTGCACAAGCTTTATGGATGAGCCAAACTCAAGAGGATTTGGGTTTTCATCTCAAAAACATTGATCTTAAATATGAAAACAAAAGTGTCATAGATCTTACAAATAATCCAGTACAACACTCTAGATCCAAACACATAGATGTTTGTCATCACTTCATTAGGGATCATATTAAGAAAGAGCATGTAAAAGTAAGTTCCATTGGTATGGACTCCCAACTTGCTGACATATTCACTAAACCTCTTCCCGATGCAAGATTTCGATTACTATGACTTGAATTAGGTGTCTTAGATCTTTCGGGTTAAGTCACATTCATAAATGCAATCATTTTATGCAATTTTTACCTATCTAAACATCTTCAAATCTTCTGAAATTTTTTCATGAAACTAATCTTTAGACACTTAATCAATATCAAAAATTAGATTTTTGAAAATCCTAAAATTTAGTGTACTGTTTGCCGCACTAGTTCTAGCATCGGCGCTAGCACAACTGTCTGATTTTCTGATTTTTTTTATTTTTAAAAATCCCTAAAAATATACTCTTTTATATGTACTACTTATTTTTGCATTTCTGGCATTAATTGATTTTTGAAAAATTAAAATACAAAAGTCAAATTACAAAAAAAAATTGTTTTCTCTTCCTTTCTTTGTTTATTTGTTTAATTTCTATTTCAATATGCAAAAATCAAATACAAAAATATAAAATAAAGAATTATCAAAAATTATTTTTTGAACTTAACTTTTCTATTTACATGTATCTTGCGAAAGGGTGATTTGGGATGTCACCCCATCACATCTCCTAGTATCGGTGCGAACCCCTCACATGGTAGACCTCGGGAAGTCCAAGATCATTTTTAAGAGTTCAAACTTTAAATCAAATTTATTTTTTTCAAAATATCAAAAAAAACTGTATGGACTTTATTGTGAAAATCAAGCATGGCTTAATCTATCATTTAAACCTTCTACAATGTTGCAATTCATCATTTCAAATTACTTTGAACATTATTTTTATCATGCTTTGATATATCTAATCACATATGCATCAATTGCATTGTAGAAGTGTGTAGAACCAAGCTTAGCATGCCTCTAAGTATGAGTAAATGTTTTATGATTGATAATGATATTTATTCACTTACTTATATTGGCAAAGTCTACATATGCTTTTAATCTAAGAATGTTTGCTTGTGTATTGTAATTGTACAATGAATTAAATTCGCACAAGGATCTTACCTACACTGCGTTTATTTGCACTTTTAACATTAAGAAAAGTGGTAGGGCTTTCAAATTATATTGGTTTGCAAAACATGTGTATTCAGAGATCTTTGTACACATCAAAAATCATGAAATAAATTGACAAAGAAAACTCCACCAAGCACTACTTGAACCTCCTGATAAGTCTTAATGAGCATTGTGAGGTTGAGCACATTGGAAAGAATAGTAAAGTGTCTTGTGCAAACCTTAGTTCTTTACACCACTTATTGTTAAGTACACCAGATCACAAAAAAAATCAATATTGAAAAATAAAGTGGGTGATCCCCCAATCACTACTTTGCACCCTGATAAGTCTTAATGAGCATTGTGTGTGCAAAGCACCTTGGTAGTTGTACATTTTTTATGTGCATTGATGTGTGTGGAAGTAAAATTATTTGTGCTTTATTGTGCACTTTACTCTACATATGTCTTGTATTTTTTATTAAATCATTTATTTACTTTTTTTAAATACACTTATGTGCACATCATTATCTTCCATAACACTTCTTCTCATGAGTATTGGATCCTAATGCTAATTCTATACTTTATTTATATATAAATGCACTAGATAACCTAGCATGCTCTCCATAATGTTTGGTATGGTTTGAATTTGTGAATTATAATAACATTGTAGTAGTTTCTTTTTGGATATCCTTCTTTCATGCTTTGGTTACTTTATTCTCAAACTTAAAGATTTTAAATGAATAATGATTTACAAAAACATCTTCCTTTTTCGAATTTAACTCATATCTCTGCTTATGAATTATCATGATTACAAAAAGATATTTCTTGTATTTCTATAAGTCTTCCGCATCATAACAAAAAAAAAAATTTACCTTGCGCTTTCATGCTCTTATTTAAAGTCTCTTCTTTTGTGTGTATCATCACTTGAATCTCAAAATTCATTTCCTTCAACAAGTGATAGACTTGCTTAGTAAAATTTATATTGGTTATTCTAAACATGAATATTATTTTTATGTTAAAAACTCTAATCTATTTCTATGAAAATTCTTATGCTAAAAACTCCTTATCATTTCATTTCCTCTAAAAGCACGATCATGCCTTATCTTTTTTTTTTATCAAAAAACCACTTTTTATGTCTCTTGCTACCTTAACCCACTTTTGCTAATAACAAAAGGGGGAGAACTAACATGATAAATATTAATCGCTATCAAAAGGGAAAACTAACATGATTAAATATTAAGAAGATAGCTTACATATAAAGGGAGCATTCACATAGGGGGTGCATGTATTTAGGGGGAGCAATTCTAAATACTAAAAATGACAATTATCCTAAGTCATCACGCTCACACACACACAAGTAGGTTCATCATGCTTATATATTAATGCACTGATTTATCATTAATGGATTTGTTATTATCAAAAGGGGGAGTTTATTGGAACATGGTCTTCCCATCTCCTAGGTTTGAGAATAACAAATCCTATGTGTATTTGATCTTGTGTGTTTAAGTGTGCAGGAAACAAGGCCATATGACTCAAGGATAACATATGAAGGTTGCCCCCAAATTTGAAGCCAGAATTCCAACATGCCACTAGCGTCGGCGGTAGCACCTAGTGCGGGCGCTAGCTCTTATTAGGCAAGTTAAGGCAGAAAGTAAAGAAGGCGATAGTGCTAGGCGGTAGCGGATAGTGAAGGCGGTAGTGCGGAGCACAAGAGGATTTTTGGAAAGGTTTCCTTGGAATGATGATACACACGCGGAGAATGTTTCCTAATCTGGGATAGTGCCGACGGTAGCGCTAGCACAGGCGCTAGCTCCAAGGTTATAAAAAGGACACCTCTTCTCTCATTTCCAACAAACATCCTTGAGAGAGTTCTAGTGCTAAATTTCAAGAGCCTTATACTGCCGATAGTTGATCTCCCACCCAAAAGTTCTGTGTGTTTCTGAAGGAGGATTTCTACACACCACATCCGACTGACAATAGATTCTAACACGCTTATTCTACAGCGGCCTTTCATCTCCAACTTCAAAAGTTCTTCAAGAGGGAGTTATTAATATTGGAGTTATTTTCATTCTTGTAATCGCTTAGTAAATTTGCCTCGTGTTGGCGACTAGGTCTGGGTAGGACTTAGGGAGGAATTCGCCTCGTGTTGGCGACTAGATCTAGGTTTCTTCTAGTGGGTGCTCGAGGCCGTATCCAAGGGAGGATTGACTAGAGCGTCTTGAGGCCGTATCTGGGAAGGATAGGCTAACGCCACCGGTTCGTGGGGCTACGAGTCGGGATAGAAAACGAAAAGACATTTTAATTCTTCGTCTTTGATTTCTAGCATTATAAGAAGTCAAGTTTTGTAATCTTATATTTCATATTAATAAAATCATGCCTCTATTTTATTTCACTTAATTTGTCTTTGTTTTGCACTATTTCAATCTCTTATTATTCCAAGTAATTCAAAATATATTAAAAGTTCTTAAAAACCCTTATTCACCCCCCTAAGGGCGCCTACAGATCCAACACCTTCCATTTTCCCTAGCTATTCCCTTTATACCTCCAGCAATCTTCAATGGCTCTAAGGATTGCCATGTCACAACATGGACAAGAATAGAAAAGCTTATCTTGCTTTCTCGTCCCTCTCGTCTGACATGATCCCGTCTGGGCAACATTTACTTTTGAATCTGTCTTAGTCGATCCACTGAGGCGGGTAGTCTTCTCATTGGTTTACTCCAAATCTACACAGCTGAAATAGACTCCATCTCAGCGGCTATTCAGATGAGTCTCAGCAGTTCAGCTGAGTCTCAACGGTTCAGCTGAGTCTCAGCGGTTCAGCTCAGTCTCAGCGGTTCAGCTGAGACCAGACTGATATCTCAGTGGTTTTTGACTGTGACTTGCAAAGTATTATTCCAAGGTTTGGAATGACTTAAGCCTGCATTTAGCATGAAATACAGAGGCTTATCAAATACAATATACACTCAGCATTATATGTTTTGCATTTTCAAATCTTGGGAACATTTAGGCGCAATATTCCAACAATCTCCCCCTATTTGAAGAAGGCAGAATATATGACAATGTTAAGATGCATCAACACAATAAAACATATCATGACATAAAATGAGAGTAGAATAAGCAATCATGAAAGCATAACAATATCATTGTTAACATATATATATGCAACACATAACATATATTAATCTTAAAAGAAAATTTGCTTATAAACCTAAGATTCAGATAATCCAATGAAAGACCACTAGTATTTATAATTAAATGTCTACACAGGATATTACAATTCTCAGTGCAACATTTTAACTAAGAAAAATGAAAACATTTGTTCAGAATTTTCTTTTCTTGGAACTGGAACTTTCAGCTTGATTTTTATCACTACCCTTTGCAGCAGCAGTAGCCATCTCCGCAACCTTCCTTTTGTTCTCTTGTCTCTTGAAAAGGCTTTGGTAGATATTTTGATGGCATCCTCTTGGGATTATTTCTGTTTACAAGATTTTCTTTGAATATTCTTTCCCTTAGGGAATTCCTTTCCAAGTGCTTAATCCATTCCTCTGCTGAATAGATGTTATCTATGTTCTTGCATAGCTTCCCATGGCTTATCCAAGAATTCATAATTATTTTCTTAGATTCATCACTCCAGTACTCAAAGTCTGGGTCCTTAGATTGATCAGCACTATTCTTTGCCATGAACTCTTCAGCCATTAACACTCCTTCTCTTTTCCTTCTAGCTGCAAGCTGTGCATCCTGTGCAACTCTTGCTTGAGCTTGGAAATAAAAATCTTCAGGTCTGGACTTGTCTAGGAGAGGGAGGTTGAGTGCTACTTTTGTTCCTTGAAGTATCTTTATAGCTTGTTCAACATTGTTTTCCTCCCCCTTTCTGGCTTCTTCAATCACTTTCTTTTCAAGGTTTTGATAGTTTGATAATATTAGTCCAGAGAGGGTTTGAAAAGCATTTTCTACATCAGATTTCAGTTCTTCTTTCATATTCTCAACTTCTCCTATCAAGGTTGTTGTTGTGGACCATACATATTCTTCAATATGATTAGAGGCTTTTTCTCTATCACCTCATTAGTTTTACTCACGTAATTCTTGGCATAGCCCATGTCTTATTCTGATAGTTTGAGACTTTTGTCCATAGATCTCAGAATTTTTCTTTGAGCTATCACTGACTTCTTTGCCATATCAAACCACTTGGTCATTTGTCTATTTAGGTGGGAAGTGTCCTCTTTGATAGTCTTGGTCTCAGCCATCACCTCATCTTTGACTTCAGAAACTAATTTATCTATATATTCTTTGATGGAGGACATTTGATCATCAATCAATTACTTGATTGAGCTTAGCAGAAGACCATCTGAATGTGTAGAGGTGGAGGTTTGTTGTTCAACAGGGATGCATTGCTGGTAGATTTTTGGCTGAGTTGAAGGTATGATGTTCTCTTGATTTCCTTGATCATCACACTCAAGTAGAGTGGTTATCTCAGCTGGGTGGATGTAATGGTCTTATCCTAAGTAGGGACCTTGGTAGACTCCCCCTAAACTTTATCACTGGGTTCTTTAGTATCTTTAAGGAGGTCAACATCATCCTCATCATATTCAGAATCAGTAGAGTGTTCATCTTCCTGCACATCCTCTTGATCTTCATCTCTTGTATACTCCTCATGCTCGCACTCAGATAGAGCACTCATATTACCATGATTTGTTTTCCAAGAATCCTGGTGGATCATCAATAATTAGATTAATCCTTCTTTTAAGGTTAGAAATGATCAGATCAATCTTACTTTGTAAATCAGTATGAGAGTCAAATTGCTCCTCAGCATTTCTGTCTAAAGCAGTAGGCACATCCTGTGCATAATCATCAACTGGAAGATTAATAGGAATGGAAGTATCAGTCTTGTCTTGGACATGATCTTCTCCATCATGCTCCTCTTTATCTTGAAGGTGTTCTGATTCTAGATCAGCTTGGCAAGAGAAATCTTCTCCCTGCTGTTCAGATTCAGAATCTGAACTGACTATCCTTGCCTTCTTAGGTCCTTTGGTTAGCCTTTTCCTCATTTTCCTCAGTTGGTTGGCTCATTGGAAGTACCCTTGTGAATCTTTCCAATGCGTTGATATCCATTCTCTTTAGATAATGAATTTTGGTTACCTTGGAGCTGTTAAAGTGGTATGGATAGGAGTTTAACGGGTAAAGAGATAAAATTCTACCCATATTTGGGGCTTGCAGACATTCTTTGATTCTCTGAAAGATTACATTAGCCCATGAGGCCTTTTTCTGCAGTATGATCCTTGTTACCAACTCAAACATATGTTTGGAGATGGTGTCATGTGACCCTGGCTTGCACAGAATTGCTTTCCCAACAATGTCTGCCAATAGATTTCCTCTCTGATTGAAGTTTTTCCTTTTTAGTGAGCTTATCTTAGCATCACTGTACTCACACCACTCTAGTTCCTTTTCCTTGTTTCTCTCAAAAATATCATCCTCTTCATCATAGTTGAATGAAGACAACTGAATGGTTTTCTCCAATCTCCTTGGGTTTATCTTGATCCTTTGACCTCCAATCTTAGATTTCAAGGAAAACTTGGAGGGAGATAACTTGACATTTCTATAAAATTCTAAAACTTCATTCCTCAATGTAGGAGACGGCACAGACAGCATATTCTCCAATCCTTGGTCGTTTAGCAACTGAATCACCTCCTTGATTTCTTGAGGGGCATGTTGAAATCCATTCCTTACAATCGCATATCCTTCCAACAGATCCTTGGCATTCTTTGGCACCATTTCTTCAGAAAAATGAGTCGCCGAGGCGGGGGGGAATGTGAGTTGGTCTCACCGGCTGGATTACGTTTAGGGTTGTAAGAGATTAATTAACATTGCTCTTATTTAGAGGGATTTAGTTTAAGTTTACCCTAATGATTCATGTTGATTTGACTTATTATTTTAATTGATTTAATTAACCTTGCCCATCTCAGTGGATCTGCTGAGATGGAAAGATAAACCACTGGGACTGGATAATAAAACGCTGGGACATGGCATTATCTGTTGGAACCTTAGTTTTGATTTGAGTTAGGGTCCATCTTTAATGTCTAAGTTTCTATCATAACACATCTTATAACTTAGATCAAATCCCATAAGATAGAAGGCTGAAAAATAGATATAATTAATAGGCTGAAAAAATAAGAGAAAGATAAAAATTACATATGTTCTCTGCGTTCGACGAACGGCTATCTGCGTTCGACGAACGGCGCTCTGCGCTCGACGAATGGTATTCATTCTGCATTCGACAAAATCCAACCAGCTCAGCGCTCGACGATCCCATCTCAGTAGTTCAGCGGTCGACGAACAGATTGTCTCAGCGGTCGACGAACAGACCCCGTCTCAGCGGTCGACAAAAAGTTGCGTTCGACGAACTCAAGTCTGCGTTCGACGAACAGCTCAATATCAAAGCGGTCGATGATCCAGCCTGTCTCAGCGCTCGATGAAAAGATGCGTTCAACGAATTCAAGTCTGCGTTCGACGAATATTCAGGAGAAGCTCAGAACGACGAATCAAATGTTCTGGTCGACGAAATATTATCAGATATATAAATTCTTCTTTCTCAGCTCGACTAAAATTATATATATGCTGTCAGATTTAATAAAGCAATATTTTATTATTTCTATTTATATATTGCTGCATTTCCTTTATTTGAATTAGTCGTTGCAGACATTAAATGTTATAGCCGTTGCAGCAAAGCCAAAAACCGCAATTTGTCTGCTCGAGGAATCTAGGAAATGAAAGAGATATTATCTCCTTCCTTGTCAGGCAAGAATTAAAAACAGCCCAGAAATCTTCTCCGGAATATATATACAAAAAGAGAAGAGGAAAGAAGCAGATAGCGGCGAAATAGAAAGAACCGGGAAGAGAAAATCATAGAAGCAAAAAGAAGAATACATCAGCAGAGTTCTTTATAAGAACAATATATTTTATCTGTCTTCTTTTTGCTAACTCTTCTTTGCAGAACATATACATCCTAAGACACCAATCAATATTATTTGCTCAAGATCAAAACTGCAGAAGAAGAAAAGAGTTATTGCAATCAAGTGAAGAAGCTCCATCCACAAGCTGTCATCAATCTAAATCAGACAGGGGGAGCTCTTCAACATCATCACCAAGATCCAAACTCAACAACCCATCAGGATCATCAAGAGTCTTCTCAGAAAAGAGAAGAACACTTTAACCTTTTTGTTTTCTTTATTTCCCCTCCTGTACAAAGGGTTAAAACTCCCTTCAAAAGTTTACCTCTTGGTGGCAAGACACCTGATCAAAAAATCCTATTGGTTTTGAGCACCTGATCAAAAGCTCTGTGGTGTGTGGACACCTGAACAAAAACCCCTTGGTGTGAGGGCACCTGATCAACAACCTCTAGTGGATTCCTACCAGTGGGTAGAAGAGTAGATGTACACAGGTTGATTGGGGAACTACTATAGCTCCTTGTGTCTTCTGTGCTTGTTTTATTTTCTGTGATTGTGTTGTGTGCTGTTTTCATTATTCATTTTATTTTAGTTTTATAAAACACTCAGCTACACATATACTTATATCAGTATTTTTAATTCCGCAATAAAACTAAGGGAAAAGTTTTAATACTCTATTCACCCCCCTCTAGAGTTAATTTAATATTTAACCTACACTTTCAATTGGTATCAAAGCTAGGTTGATTTTATGTACAGGCTAACACCTGAATCACAAAGATCACTTAGTTTTTAATTTTCTTAAGGGTTTTTCTAAAAAAAACTAATAGCACAAGTAGAATTCACTAATCCACCAATCTGTAATTTGGATAGATTTACTTTATGGCAAGTTAGAATTAAATTATATATGAATGCCATAGATGAAGATATTTACAAATCTATTTTGACAGGACCTCCATCTTCAATTTCTTCAACAGATGATTAAGAGAAGCTGAAAAGTGTTGATGCCAAGGCCATGAACATATTGGCTAAATCAATGTCAAAAGACATTCTTCAAAGAGTGGCTGATTGTACTTCAGCAAGGGCCATCTGGAACTCCCTCTCAAAGATGGTAAATGAACCTTCTTTCACTAACTATATCTTTGATGCAGAACCATCATCCAATCTAAGTGATGAAGAAGAAGAAGAACAAAAAGCTAGAGCTTTCTGCATGATGGCCATATACCACAAATCAGATGCAGAAGCTGAATCAGATAAGGTAACTGAGGTAACTTCAATTCCTAATTTTACCTCTGATCAACTCAAATCTGTTCTCAAATCACCATATACAGATTTAATAAAATATGAAAATGAAATCAAAAAAAGAGTTAACAAAAATAAATAATTTGACTTCTGAATATAACAAACTTAAAGAAAATTTGAAAATATCAGAAAAGAAAAATATTTCTTTAAAAAATAAATAAATTAATGCTGATAAATTTGAACAATCTTTTAAAGAAAAAGAAATTATTTATATTCAATAAAATCAGAATAATTTTTCAAATTTATACTTTAATGAGATAAAAAGGCCAATATATCTTATTATAAGGCATTTGTTTTTATCTATTTTAAAAGTTTTATAATTAAACATTAATTATAAGATTCATTTGAATTTTCTATCTTAAAAACAAGTCAGATAACTTCACATTCTTACAGATTTTCTCCAAATTCATGTTGAGCATTCTACTCAAATTGCATAGATCAGAAATGATCAGAGCACTGAGTGTGAGTCTCTTCTGATTAAGGGGATTCTATAGAAAGAAGGTATCAGGCAATGTTTTTCTGATCTTAAAATTCCTTAGAATCCAATTACAGCTAGCAATTCATAATATTAAAATCCTATTTAAATCAAAATCTAGGAAATCAGAAATTGCCTGGTTTTTAAAAGAAGAAATTTAGAAATAATCTCTGACCCTTAAACCTTAAGTTATTCAAGACTTTTTATGCTTAGGTATCCTAAACCAAATAGGGGGAGATTGTTAGAACCTAGTCTTAATTTGGATTAGGATCCCAACTCAAATAGGGGGTGATTGTTGGAACCTTAGTTTTGATTTGAGTTAGGATCCATCTTTAATGTCTAAGTTTCTATCATAACACATCTTATAACTTAGATCAAATCCCATTAAGATAGAAGGCTAAAAATAGATATAATTAATAGGCTGAAAAAATAAGAGAAAGTTAAAAATTACATATGTTCTCTGCGTTCGACGAACGACTATCTGCGTTCGACGAACGGCGCTCTGCGCTCGACGAATGGTATTCATTCTACGTTCGACGAAATCCAACGGGCTCAGTGCTCGACGATCCCGTCTCAGCGGTTTAGCGGTCGACGAACAGATTGTCTCAGCGGTCAAGAACAGACCCCGTCTCAGCGGTCGACGAACAGACCCCGTCTCAGCGGTCGACGAAAATTGCGTTCGACGAACTCAAGTCTGCGTTCGACGAACAGCTTAATATAAAAGCGGTCGACGATCCAGCCTGTCTCAGTGCTCGACGAAAAGATGCGTTCGACGAACTCAAGTCTGCGTTCGACGAATATTCAGCAGAAGCTCAGAACGATGAATCAAATGTTCAGGTCGACGAACTTGAAGCTGAGCTCGACGAAATATTATCAGATATATAAATTCTTCTTTCTCAGCTCGACTAAAATTATATATATGCTGTCAGATTTAATAAAGCAATATTTTATTATTTCTATTTATATATTGCTACCTTTCCTTTATTTGAATTAGTCGTTGCAGACATTAAATGTTATAGCCGTTGCAGCAAAGCCAAAAAGGCATTTTGTCTGCTCGAAGAATCTAGGAAATGAAAGAGATATTATCTCCTTCCTTGTCGTGCAAGAATTAAAATCAGCCCAGAAATCTTCTCCAGAATATATACAAAAAGAGAAGAGGAAAGAAGCAGACAGCGGCGAAATAGAAAGAACCAGGAAGAGAAAATCATAGAAGCAAAAAGAAGAATACATCAGCAGAGTTCTTTATAAGAACAATATATTTTATCTGTCTTCTTTTTGCTAACTCTTCTTTGCAGAACATATAAATCCTGAGACACCAATCAATATTATTTGCTCAGGATCAAAACTGCAGAAGAAGAAAAGAGTTATTGCAATCAAGTGAAGAAGCTCCATCCACAAGCTGTCATCAATCTAAATCAGACAGGGGGAGCTCTTCAACATCATCACCAAGATCCAAACTCAACAACCCATCAGGATCATCAAGAGTCTTCTCAGAAAAGAGAAGAACACTTTAACCTTTTTGTTTTCTTTATTTCCCTCATGTACAAAGGGTTAAGACTCCCTTCAAAAGTTTACCTCTTGGTGGCAAGACACCTGATCAAAAAATCCTGTTGATTTTGAGCACCTGATCAAAAGCTCTGTGGTGTGTGGACACCTGAACAAAAAACCCTTGGTGTGAGGGCACCTGATCAACAACCTCTAGCGTATTCCTACCAGTGGGTAGAAGAGTAGATGTACCCAGGTTGATTGGGAAATACTATATATCTTGTGTCATCTGGTTTGCTTTGTTTATGTTTTTATTTGATGTGATTGATGTGCCTACTTTGTGTTTGTTGTTATTACAAACTCAGCACTATATTTATATATATCATTATTTTGAAATAAACTTAAACAAAGAGCTTTAATATTTAAGAACTAAAACTCACTTTCATTGTCAACCGCTGAGACCTTCTCAGCTGTATCAGCGGTTCAGCTGATACTTTCTCAGTTGTTCAGCTAACCTCACTGCCTAGCAGTGAACCATTTAAGTGAGATTAATTGTTGACCTATCATGTCACTAAGTGTTTAATATCAACTTTTATTTAACAAGGTTGAGGTGTAAAATAATACATATGAGGAATTAAATGAAATGTAAATTGCTATTCAACATTCAACATTCCTAGCTCAATTTTGAAGACATTAAATTTAGCCTTATCCAATAGCTTTGTAAAGATATCAGCAACTTGATTGTCAGCGGGGACATATTCAAGGAAGATATCTTCACTCTCTATATGTTCCCTAATAAAATGATATCTAATTTCTATATGCTTAGTCCTGCTATGTGAGACAGGATTCTTAGTGTTGGGAATCTTGCACACATGATTCCTGATTTGAAGAAGTCACCAAGTCAAGAAAACTCCACTTTGTATTTGATGGCTTCTCTAGCTTATAAATCTCAGGAAGTTAGTAGAAAAGATTCGTCGAACGCAGAAGGAAGTTCGTCGAACGCAGAATGGAGTTCGTCGAACTCAGAAGGAAGATCGACGACCGCTGAGACTAGGTGCGTTCGTCGAACGCAGAATGTTGTTCGTCGAACTCAGAAGGAAGATCGACGACCACTGAGATTTGGCGTGTTCGTCTAACGCAGAAGCAAGATCATCGAACGCAGAGAAGATGCAGTATCGTCGACTTCATCAAAGTGGCCTTGTCGTCGAGAAAGAACAAATATCGCCGTGAAGAAGCCTTGTCGCTGAAAAGGCTAAGTATGACTGATGGCGTTGAACATCGCCGTAAAGAAGGAATGTCGTCGAGAAGACTGAAGAAGGACAGCTGAAGACAAACAATTGGTGAAGTATGATCTGTCGACATAGTATCACTCATGTCGTCGAGAGAACAATATGATTACGACGACAATCTACAAGAAGGAAGATCACGACGACACAGTCAAAGATAGCATATCGTCGTATATGCAGAATGTCTCGTATCGTCGAGATACCAGCATCAGAAGCAAAAGCAAAAAGAATTGAAAGTGTATCTAAGATAAAGGCTTCGACAAATTTCTGTCGTCGAGATATTGTTTATGACGTCGTAACGATGGAAATCTCGTCGAGACAGATTCAAAAGTTGCGGATGCGTTGTCAGCATTTAATGTCGCCGCCTGATTGTCTATCAGCAATTAATGCTGTCATCAATCAACGCGTGCTTTTAAGGAATAAAGCGTCTGACACTTAAGGAATATTTTCAGAAGACCGTTGGGAGGCTCGCTGTCTTATAAAAGAGATAAGAGGTCTCCCTAAAGAGGTTAATCAACAGAAAAGAACTTGCACATACAGAAAATAGAACAGTACAAGCGGCGCAAGAAAGAAAGAGAGAAAGAAGAAGCAGTCATCTCCATCGATTGTTAAGAAGCCAATCCTCATCAGGCCAAGAGAAGATTGAAGAAGATCCAGTGCTGAAAGTTCAAATCAAGAAGCATCTTCTTCAACCCTAAGAAGCCGATCCTCAACAGGCTAAGGTTGCCGATCTTCATCCGGCAGAAGTAACAGTCTTATTACTGTAATCTCTTGTAAGGGCTTGCGGGCCTATTTGTCTAGCTTGAGGGCTAGAGAGCTGTGAGGCTTGAGGGCCTGGGCAGTGGACTTGCGGGTCCGACACCGTCTATCTTGTGGGCTGGAGAGATGTGAGGCTTGAGGGCCAGGGCAGTGGACTTGTGGGTTCGATCTTGTCGAGCTTGAGGGCTCGGGCATAGTAGGGGCTTACGGGCCTAGGCTGTAGGCACAGGACTTGCGGTTCTATGTTGTGTAGGGCTTGAGGGCCTGAGTGTCGAGCTTGCGGGCTCGGGGGAAGTAGGGCTTGCGGGCCTAGGCTGTTGGACTTGCGGGTCCGTGTTGTAAGGCTTGAGGGCCTGAAGTTTTTAGCGGAGTTTGTCGATCCTTGCACACTACTGGGTAGGCGCAGAGGGACAGAGGACTACTCAAGACAACCTATCTTGAGGAACCTCTATACATCGTTGTGTGTTTTCTGTATTATGCTTTACAACTTTTAGATCTACTAACCAGAAATAAAGAACACCTAAAAGGGGATAATATAATTAGAAAAACTTATTCACCCCCCCCCCCCCCCCCTCTAGGTGATAAGTTGACACCCAATAAACAACAAGTGGTACCAAAGCGAGGTTGTTCAAATAAAAGCTTAACAGCTTGAACAGATCTGACATTGGGTATCCAAGTTTCATAGCTATGGAGTCAAGAATAGCTATATGTTTTAGAGAGAACTTTGCCCTGTGGAAAGTTAGAACAAGAATATTCATGGAGGCTATGGATCCCAGGATGTTTCAAGTTACTCAAAAAGGGCCATATGCTCCCAATACCATATCTAAGACAATGACTGAGGATGAGATCATCCTAGTTAACTTGTACAAGAATGCCAGAGACATTATAGCTGATACAGTTTATACCCATATACTTCAGAAATTGATCCACTGTACAACAGCTAAGGAGATGTGGAACTCTCTGACAGTCCTCATGGAAGGATCCTCTGAAGTTAGAAGTACTGCAGCTGAGGGGAAGATCAAAACCTTGAGTGATATTGACTCAAGCAATTTAGATACAGAGGAGGGATCTCAATTTGGACTAACTGTCCTATCTGAATCAGAGGAAGAAATTCAGGATGAGTCAACACTAGAACAGGTAAGCATAAGGGCTCCCTTATCTAATACTGATTCAAAATCTGAAGCTAGTCTCACGGAAAACTATGAGGATCTTCTAGAAGAACTCAGAAGGAGCAAGGAGCTCTGCAAGAAGCAAGCTGAGGAGATCTCAACTCTTCAAGCCAGAAACTCTGATCTCTAGGAAAAGGCTGATAGGCTGACTATGGAGAACGCAGATTTCTGTCAGCTCAAAAGAGATTATAATGCTAGTTCAAACACGGATCTAATAACCAAGTTTGGGAAAACCATGAAAGCTCTGGTTGACAGCAGAGAACTATGCCACTCTCTAACCAAAGAAATCGTTCTTCTAAAAAAGGATAGGGATCTGGCAGGACTGCCGAAATCCAGGGTTAATCAAATTAGTGGCATGAAGAATAAATCTCCCACAAAAGGAAGGACAGGAGCCAAATTCTCTAAACCAGAGACGGCTCCTCCACTGGTTAACGGGGGTAGTTTCACTCAAGGAAGGAAGCAAAGATTCTTCAGAGAAAATAGTTCCGATCCACTCTGTGAGACAAAGGCTAACCTGAGGAAGATCACTTCACCCTTCAATAAGGGCATGAGGGGACCGTTTCCTGGGTACCATATGGATGGAACTTCCACAGGGGAGAGAAAGAAGTTACCCACTACCTCCAAAGTATATAATGAAAGAAGGATCACAAGGGAACATGAGCTTAGCAGGTCCAGGAGTATGAAGGAACCCTTGCAAAGGACTGTCTTCATGAAAAGAATTGTGAACAGGAAGAGTCATATCTCTAACCAATATAAGTCTATCTCCTACAGGTACTCTTCCAACTGTCCACAGAAGAATCACACACCTACCAACTGCAAAAGGACAAGATACAGCAGGTTTGATTGCTGGTGCTGTGGCAAAACAGGCCACTTTGCAGTTGATTGTTGGTACAATCCAACTGCTCCAAGGGTAACGTATGCTAAACCTTCAAACCACCTTGCTCATTATTACTGCGCTTATCTGAAAGTAATTAAATCCAGTATGCCTTTTAAATATAACAATGTGCTAGGACCCAAAACTACTTGGGTTCCTAAGGGTCTGTAATCTCAATTCACAGATAGTCCAAGTGCCCATAAATCTGGGCCTTGGACAAGGTAGCTGTTCTAGCCCATAGGTTGGAACAGCAAAATTTGCTCACTAACCATCTTAGTGCAGGGTTGATACCAAAGGGTAACTCCCAAGCAGGGTGGAAGAATGCCTTAGGCAGACATGTAAGGAAGAATTGTATCGTCGATACAAAAAGATATGTCGACGACATAGTAGATATCACGACAACAAATGGACCTGGCAGGAGGGATGCACACCCTGGACGTGTCTCAACGACAAAAATAGTATCGGCTAAATAAATACGAGCCTTCTAACTCGGCACTAGGATCGGTCCATCAGAGCCGTCTGATCATTCATCAACGGCGTCGAAGGTACGCGCCTCTTCACCTACTTGCCCTATAAATAGAGTGAATGCAAAAATCACTCTATCGTCAGCCTCAAACTACTCAATCGACAAACCTCCCCCTCGTATCCATTGTATCGCCTTCCTAAGGACAATGGCTACCGAAAAAGGGATAGGTGAGATGCCCTCCTCTACGATGCTCACAACTCTGTGGGAGCGAATGGAGACCTTCATAGAGAAAGTCGTGAACAAAATCAGGATGAGATGAAGGAAGAGGTAAAATCAATAAAGGAGGACATCTCTCAACTTCACACTCAACATACGGAGTCCACCGCCCTCATCCTAAACAAAATTGCCAACCACGAGCAAACCCTAGACGCTAATCTTCTGGAAGTAAGAAACTTCATAGATGTCAGCGATCAGGAGATCTTGGAACAGCTGTTCGAACTAAAGGAGTCAGTAACGGAGGAAATCCAAGACGGAGAAAGGAGTATTAAAGAAGAAATCTAGGAGGAGATTAAGGGAAGCATAGCCGCTTGTTCACATCAAGCAAGATGGGTAAATAATAAAATAAAGCAACCACTCCAAATAACCCCATCCGCATATGTACACACTGAACCCTCTGTTAGCTCCGACTCTGAAGCGGAATCAGACGAATCCGCAACACCTAGAAAGAAAAGGAAAACCTCCTGCGAAGAGTATAGAAAGAAGAGAATAAATGAGGTAAAGCAGGATCCAGAATCAAGCCAGTGGAGCCCTCGCTCAAGCGAAATCATCACAGAGTCATGGATAGCATTTGTTCACAGCCAGAAAGACCATGAAAGAGTCTACTCCTCCACGGAATGGAATCATCACGTACAAGACCTGGAAGAAAGGAAGCGACATAAGATGGCCTTTCCTGACGTCCCTCCTCCTCCTCCAAAGAAGATCCCGAAGCCTATTGACTTTTACAGGCGAAAGAAGAAGAAGAAGGAAACGAAGGGAGCCAGCTCCGGCATGCCATAATGAAACATCTCATTCAAAACAATTGAATGACATAGATTTCTAAGGATAATAGTACTTCAAGAACAATTGGTCCTCCTATTTAAAATAGTTTGGTATATATGAACAATCTTAGTATATGAACAATTTTCTATGAATGCTTATAAGGCATTTGCCTGTAGTAATATTGCAGCATGCTATTCTGGATATGTTTGACATTCATAAATGTGCAATCACTGCTATATCTAGTTATTGCTTGCTGATAACTGATAACGTGCCTCACACCTTTTATACTTAGCTGGCAAAATGTCATAAAAACCTACATGGGTCTATGCTAGACATCAGTTGCAGGTGATACAGGTTATGCAGGATGCAAGGAAGACAGGAAGAGTACATCAGGGACAAGTCAATTCCTTGGTGGAAGACTGATCTCTTGGAGCAGTAAGAAGCAGACCAGTGTAGCAATCTCAACAGCAGAATCAGTGTATATCTCTACTGGGAGCTGCTGTGCCCAACTGCTATGGATCAAAAATGAACTTGAAGACTACAACCTAAAGATGACCAAAACACCCCTATTTTGTGACACTTCAAGTGCAATCTTAATTGCTAAGAACCTTGTCTCTCACAGCAGGACTAAGCATATTGAGATCAGGTATCACTTCATCAGGAAGCATGTGGAAAATGAAGATATCACCCTTGAGTTTGTCCCAACAGACAAACAAGTGGCTGATATAATTACAAAGCACCCAGATGAAGCTAAGTTTAAATTCTTCAAATTCCAACTGGGGATGTTAAACTTAGAGTGATCTTCTATTACTTTGATCTAATCCCTTTCTAGATAATTGTTAAGAAAATTTCTCAGGGTTTGGATGAACTATGACCGAGCAAGGGGGAGCCTTGAACTATTGTCTCCTAAAAGAAGAGCTCCAGAAAAGAAGTCAGAAAGGGGGAGAAAGGGCATCAAATGTTCAAGACAAGATGCTCAAGAAGACGACCTCAAAGATAGGGGGAGCAAAGAATTAGGGGTAGCTATAAAAGAAGAGACATCAAATCTAGGGGAGCTACAAGTTTGATGTACTCAGGAAATTCAGCAAAAGATAAGTACAATCTTACAATCTTACATGCTCAAAAGTTAAGATTCTAATGTCTATTGTCAAGTGAAAGTAGTCTTGAATTGAGATTCTGACTTCTTCAAATAGGGGGAGATTGTTGGGAATCTTGCCCACATGATTCCTGATTTGAAGAAGTCACCAAGTCAAGAAAATTCCACATTGTATTTGATGGCTTCTCTAGCTTATAAATCTCAGGAAGTTAGTAGAACAGATTCGTCGAGCGCAGAAGGAAGTTCTTCGAATGCAGAATGGAGTTCGTCGAACTCAGAAGGAAGATCGACGACCGCTGAGACTAGGCACGTTCGTCGAACGCAGAATGCGGTTCGTCGAAATCAGAAGGAAGATCGACGAACGCTGAGATTTGGCGTGTTCATCTAACGCAGAAGCAAGATCATCGAACGCAGAGAAGATGCAGTATCGTCCACTTCATCAAAGTGCCCTTGTCGTCGAAAAAGAACAAATATCGTCATGAAGAAGCTATGTCGCTGAAAAGGCTAAGTATGACTGATGGCGTTGAACATCGCCGTAAAGAAGGAATGTCGTCGAGAAGACTGAAGGACAGTTGAAGACAAGCAATTGGTGAAGTATGATCTATCGACATAGTATCACCCATGTCGTCGAGAGAACAACATGATTACGACGACAATCTACAAGAAGGAAGATCACGACAACACAGTCAGAGATAGCATATCTTCGTATATGCAGAATGTCTCGTATCGTCGAGATACCAGCATCAGAAGCAGAAGCTAGAAGAATTGAAAGTGTATCTAAGATCAAGGCTTTGACAAAGTTCTGTCGTCGAGATATTGTCAATGACGTCGTAACGATGGAAATATCATCGAGACAGATTCAAAAGTTGCGGACGCGCTGTCAGCATTTAATGTCGTCGCCTGATTGTCTATCAACAATTAATGATGTCATCAATCAACGTGTGCTCTTAAGGAATGGAGCGTCTGACACTTAAGGAATATTTTTAGAAGACCGTTGGGAGGCTCACTGTCTTATAAAAGAGATAAGAGGTCGCCCTAAAGAGGTTAATCAACAGAAAAGAACTTGCGCATACAGAAAATAGAACAGTACAAGCGGCGCAAGAAAGAAAGAGAGAAAGAAGAAGCAGTCATCTCCATCGATTGTTAAGAAACCAATCCTCATTAGGCTAAGAGAAGATTGAAGAAGATCCAATTTCAAATCAAGAAGCATCTTCGTTAACCCTAAGAAGCTGATCCTCAACAGGCTAAGGTTGCCGATCTTCATCCGGCAGAAGTAACAGTCTTATTACTGTAATCTCTTGTAAAGGCTTGCGTGCCAATTTATCTAGCTTGAGGGCTAGAGAGTTGTGAGGCTTGAGGGCCAGGGGAGTGGACTTGCGGGTCCGACACCGTCTAGCTTGCAGGCTGGAGAGCTGTGAGGCTTGAGGGCCAGGCAGTGGACTTGCGGGTCCGATCTTGTCGAGCTTGAGGGCTTGGGCGCAGTAGGGGCTTGCGGTCCTAGGCTATAGGCACATGACTTGTGGGTTTGTGTTGTGTAGGGCTTGAGGGCCTGAGTGTCAAGCTTGCGGGCTCGGGGGCAGTAGTGGCTTGCGGGCCTAGGCTGTTGGACTTGCAGGTCCGTGTTGTAAGGCTTGAGGGCCTGATGTTTTTGGCGGAGTTTGCCGATCCTTGCACACTGCTGTGTAGGCGCAGAGGGACAAAGGACTACTCAAGACACCCTGTCTTGAGGAACCTCTATACATCGTTGTGTGTTTTCTGTGTTATGGTTTACAACTTTTAGATCTACTAACCAGAAATAAAGAACACCTAAAAGGGGATAATATAATTAGAAAAACCTATTCACCCCCCCCCCCCCCCCCCTCTAAGTGATAAGTTGACACCCAATAAACAACACTTAGCAATAAAAATTGCACTGGATGAGTCACAATACAAAGGAAAGTGACTTACCTTTAGGTTGTAATCCTCTAGCTAGTTCTGAATCCATAGTAGTTGTGCACAGCAGCTCCCAGCAGCTATATATTCAGACTCAACAGTAGATATAGACACACTGGTTTTCTTCTTACTGCTCCATGAAATCAATCTACTGCCTAGGAAGTGACAAGTTCCACTTATACTCTTCCTATCTTCCTTGCAACCTGCAAAGTCAGCATCTGAAAAGCCTATTAGTTCAAAATCATTGTTTTTAGGGTTCAAAATCATGGTTTCTAGGGTATCAAATGCCAAAATGTTGGTTGCCCTTAAGATATCTCAAAATCCTCTTTGCAGCTGAGTAATGTGATTCCTTAGGGCATGCTTGATACTTAGCACATACACATATTGCATACTAATATCTGGTCTACTAGCAGTTAGATATATAACAAGGATCCAATTATACATCTGTACATGGATTCATCAAAGGGTTTTCCCTTCTCATCAATGTCCAGGGAAATGTTGGACCCCATTGGAGTTTTCATAGTGGAAGCTGATTCCATCCCAAATTTCATAATAAGCTCCTTAGTGTACTTGATCTGAGAGATAAATATTCCTTCATCAGACTGTTTAACTTGGAGTCCTAAAAAGTACTTGAGCTCTCCCATACTACTCATTTCAAACTCCCCCTGCATAAGGTTGGCAAACCTTTTGCAAAGGTTGTCATCGGTAGGCCCAAATATTATGTCAACCACATAAACTTGGACTAGGAGACACTTGCCCTTTGTTTCCCTAAGAAATAATATACTATCTATCTTTCCCCTCAAGAACTTGTTCTTGATGAGAAATCTAGACAAAGTCTCATACCAGGTCCTAGGGGCTTGCTTTAGACCATATAAAGCTTTATTAAGTAAATATACATGAGAGGAAAGGGTTGGGTGAAAAAATCCTGATGGCTGCTCCACATATACCTCTTCCTTCAGATTTCCATTTAGGAATTCAGACTGGACATCAATTTGGTAGACTTTGAAACCCTTGTGGGCAGCATATGCAAGGAATAATCTTATTGCTTCCAACCTTGCAACTGGTGCAAAGGTTTGATCAAAGTCTATTCCTTCTTCTTGCCTATATCCCTTTGCTACCAATCTTGCTTTATTCTTGATGATCACCATACTCATCTAGCTAGTTCCTGTAGATCCACTTGGTGCCAATAATGTTGTGTCCTTGTGATTTTGGCACAAACTTCTATACCTTGCACCTCTTGAATTGATGCAATTCTTCTTGCATAGCATGTATCTAAAAGGTGTCTTGGTTGGCTTCCTCAAACTTTGTTGGCTCAACTTGAGATTAAAAGCTCAGGAATAAGGCTTCATTGTGAGGCCTGCTCCTTGTGATCACACTTTGGTGTTCATCTCCAATAATCAGATCTCTTGGATGATCCCTCAAGTGTCTGGTTGGTTCAGGCAATCTGTTAGCTCCTTGTTAGTCTTCTTCTGTAGCAGCTTGGTCATCACCAATCAGATCATCTTCAACTTGAATTGTTACAATCTCTGAAGTAATCATGCTAGAGCTGGGTCTGTCTTGTATAGACAACTCCTGCAATTATTGATCATTTCATGCAAGAATAGGAGTGCTAGACCAGCCCTTATAAAGTTGGCTAGTCTCATCTAAAATAACATGCATTGATTCTTCAACTACATGAGTCTTCTTGTTGTATACTCTATAGGCACTACTATGTGAGTTATATCCAACAAGAACACCAACATTGCATTTTTCAGCAAACTTTGTAAGTTGAATTTTTCCATTATTTAAAATGTAGCATTTGCAACCAAAGATTCTAAAATATGAAATAGTTGGTTGTTTGCCTTTCATAACTTCATAAGGGGGTTTCCCATGGGCCTTATTGATTGATGCTCTATTTAGAACATAACAAGCTGTATTGACTGCCTCAGCCTTGAAATATTCTGGGAGTGAGGAGTCACTAAACAATGTTCTGCAAACTTCAATCAAGGTCCTATTCCTTCTCTCAACCACTCCATTTTGTTGTGGAGTTCTGGGAGACGAGAACTCGTGGGTGATACCAAATCTTTGACAAAACTTTGTTATGACACCAGATTGAAACTCTGTCCCATGGCCAGTTCTAGTTTTGACCATAGTACATTGTAATTCATTCTGAATTTCCTTGACATAGTTTATAAAGACATATAGAGTGTTAGATTTCTTCTTAAGTAAGAATACCTATGCATACTTTGAGTGATCACCAACAATCACAAGAGTATACAACTTTCCACCTAGGCTCTGAATTGGCAAAGGACCAAACTAGTCCATAGACAATAGAAATAGACATCTTTCAGTGTCTTTGGAGCTAATGCTTTTAAAGGTGACCCTTTTTTGCTTACCCATTTGGCATGCATGAGAGGGACCACTTTTAACACATTTTAAATTTGAACTTTTTCTTACAAGGTTTTTAGAAAATAATTTATGCATTGTCTTAATGTGGGCAAGTCTCTTGTGTCATTGAACACAAAGTGACTCACTCTCATTAGTTATAAGACAAACATGAGATGAAGAACTATTGCAAATGAAATCTAAGCAATAAACATTCCCCTCCTAGTGCTTGAGAGAATGACTTCTAAGTAATTTGACTTTTTGATCAAGCACTTATCATTATGGAATTCAATGACATAGCCCAAGTCACATAGTTGACTTATACTTACAAGGTTGTGTTGCAACCCTTCAACATAAGCTACCCTTGTTATTGAAACTATGTCATTGGTAAACATACCATAGCCTCTTTTGACACCTCTGTCAGATCCTCCAAAGATCACCTTTGGTCCATTCTTTATTAGAGTGTATTCTTTAAGTAAGCTCCTTATTCCAGTCATGTGTCTGTAACATCCATTGTCCAAGTATCATATAAAATTTAGATGAGTACTTGAACTAACCTGCAATGTAGAATTTACTTAGCCTTAGGTACCCAATTTGGTTTGGTTCCTAGGTCCTTGTTAGCATCATAAGGAACACTTATGCCTACAGTAGACTTGGCAGGAAAGCTCTTCTTTGCATTAGGCACATTAGGGTTGTGCCAACAATCAATGGCGAAGTGTCCCACTTTACCACAACACCAACATTCATGGATGTTGTACCTTCTTTTTTGAACATTTCTTGAGGTGGAAGGAGCATCAGAATGCTTATGTTCAGTAAAGAAGGTAATAACATTCTTCTTATCTCTCTCATCAAGAGCAGACTGGATGCTCTATTATAATCAGTCCTTCTTGGTTTTATCTGCTTGACATCAACAAATGTTAGCTTGGTAGCTGACAAGGTGTTGATGGCATCATATATGACCAAGCGAGAGTTGATTATAGTATTGCCACCAGCATGCTTCTTTGTTGGAAGGGATTGGGAAGATGTTGCTTCCTTACCCTTGAGTGTGGGGGCTGGAGCACCAAACACAAATGGTCCATGATGGGCCATTTGAATTTCCTCATGGGGAGCTTTCAAAGCACTCATCCCCATGCCTTTTCTCCCACCATAGTTAGGAGCATATTTCCCCTTACTATAGGAGCTTCCATTCTTCCAGTGACCATTGATACTATCCTGGGCATGCCTGTTGGAAGGAAGCAAGACCTTTTGAAAGGTGGTTTGAGGCTTAGCTTTAGGGTTCGTTTGGCTCGGCTTATTTTCTCCGGTGAGTTTGGACAAAATTGTCATTGTCATAGAATGTATGTTTGGTATGACAAATGTTACTATCATTGCCAAGAAAAGAAACTAGTTATAAGCATAAAATGTTTGGCATGACAATGACGTTTTTGTCCAAACTCACCGGAGCAAATAAGCCGAACCAAACGAAGCCTTAGCCTTGCTCTTTCCTCCATTCTCAACACCTGCTGCCCCTTCATTGAAACCAATCCCCTCCTATTTGTTTGGGAGATGAAAGTATCAATGATGGGCAGCATTGATTTAGGCTCAGAGAATTGAGCCACTAAGCTTTTCTCCTTGAGAAACTTCTCTTCAAGATCCTTAATGATTTTATTTTTCTGGCTTATGGTGCTCAGTTGGATAATTGTAATTCCATTCAGCTGGCTAATATCTCTACTCATCTGAGCTAGCTGGGTAGTAGACTCAGAGAATTCAGGTTTTGCCTACTGGAGGGAAGCAATCACCATAGCTTGCCTCTTGGCGAGCTTCTTGCTCTTTTTCAGAGTTTCCAAGAGGGCACCATACTTATCAATCATTTGATTGACATCCTCCTCAGAGTCTGAACCACTATCATTACCAGATGAAGATGTTTCAGATTCTGTACTTTGAAAGTACACAGTGTGCCTCTGAGTATTCTCTAGAGGGGGAGGGGTAAATAGAGTTTTAAACCTTTTTCCCTAATTATGCACACACAATAAAACTAATAAGTATTTATGCATTCAGCAATCCCAAATGCAGAATAAAGTAAACAAGATTGCAAGAAATATAAGAATAAAAAACTGTAAAATAGGGATAACATAGAAAAGCAAACACAGAAGACACAAGATTTTTATAGTGGTTTCCAAAAATATGGGTAGTCCACTCTTCAACCTCCCTGGTAGGATTACACTAACTGTATCTGAGTCTTTTGGTAAGGAGACTCTTAGAACCACTGAGTCTTCTGATAAGGAGAGTCTTAGAACCACCGAGTATTTTGATAAGGAGACACTTAGAACCACTGAATCCTTTGAAAGAGGGATTAATAAAACTCTTTTACAGATTGTGAATAAGGAAGAAGAAAGAGAGAATGAGGAGAATGAAATACTGCTTTCAGAATTCTTCTGAAGCTTTTTTTTTTGCTTCTGTTTATCACTGGATCTGAATGTAATGAACCATTAATTGTGATGTTTACAAGGGTTATTAACTTGATCCTTTTCTCTGAGCACTTCTTGTAAGCTTGATGATGTGTGAAGAAGAAGAAGCAGCTGTATTGTTTTTCCTGTACTCAGCAATATGTTCTGATCTTTCTCTTAGGGTTGAAGAAGGAAGAAAAGAAAACACTATTCGATAGACTGAGAATGTCTAATCAATCCTTATATTTTTCTTCTCCTCTCAGCATATTTATTCTCCATGATGGAATTTGAATTTCTTTCTTCTTTTGGGCTGTGCTGAAAAGGAATTCCTATTGGATAGTTGATTTCCCTGTCTTCTTTTGTTCCTGACCCGTCCATCAGATTTGAATACATTCCAAGAATGTTTTTGCTGTATTCTAGAATACTCCATTCCATTCTTGGTAATAAACGAGCCATTGGAGAGTTGTCTTCAGTATTGTGGACATTCTAAAAAGGCATTAAAAGGACAGCTGAAAAAGATTCAATTTCAGACTATATTCGACGCTATGTCAACTTCATCATTCTACATATCAATGCACCTCTGAGTTCTTATAGGAGTAGCTTCGAATTCCTTCTTAGTTCTGGCTGAACTCAGATGTTGATGTTGCGTCAATTACTTATCGACGTATCCGTCGAGTTGAAATCTTTGACTTGAACTTCATCTTTTGCGTCAAATAGAAATCGAAGTTGCGCTGACTTCTAAGATGGCTTCGACACGCTCTTCCTTCTGCATCGAGTTCCTTTTGACGTTGCGTCGACTTGACTTATACTTCGATAGGCTGATTGAGTTGCTTCGACTTTCAGTCAGAGTTACATCAATATCTAGTCGAAGTTGCGTCAATATCTATTCGACGCATGTTTTAACTCAATTGAATTTGCACTTATCTTGGCCTGGTCTTGACACTCTAGGGTGAGTGTGACATCCTAAGACATCTAATGACCAACTTAACCTTTCTATATAATGTGGGTAATATAACCTAACTGATGAAATTACTTTAGGTAATTTGTTAGATAAATCATAAGGGTTTTTCCCAACAATCTCCCCCTATTTATCATAACAAATTTTATTAAGTAAGGTAAGTGATTTCAAACATACAGTTGAAAAAAACTCAGTGCAGACACATATGCAATAACATAATGACATGGTAAACAGAAAACTTCTGATTAATGTAAATAGGTGTTTATCAGAGTTAGTTACCTAAAAGATAATTCACTTTCTTCCTTTAAGAAATATATATAAGGACTCATGAACCTTTCTGAATTTCCTCTCAATATATTTGAAGTTTGCTGGAGTGGCTTTCTATGGATTCTTCTGAATTCTCTCATGTCACTTGAAGAGATTTTCAAGATCAGTTTCAACTTCAGAATGAACATATTTAAGCTTGAAACCTAGACCAAAGACCTTAGTTGTCATCAAGTTGATTTCCTCCAAATCTAGTTCTTCTACATCTGGGTCTGGTACAATAAATGTTGATTGTGGATTGTTAGAAGTTGGAGTAGTCTTGAATATAATCTTCCTTTTCTTTTGAAGATGCTGCTCTGCTTCATCCAGATCACAACCAAGACCTCCTTTGTGAAGTTTCCCTTTATTTTCAAGAAGTTTTGCTTGAGGAAATGCTGCAACATACTTTGTATGATCAAAAAGTTTGCTTGGGATTTGGATTGCCTCCTTGAGTTGTTCTTTTTCCACAGCATCCTTACCCTTCTTCAGCCTTTCAATGAACAGTCTTCTCTTTTCTTCAAGCTCTCTTTGAGAAGCTTCAAATTCATATTTATCTCTTTCTCTGATTTCATCTAGGGCACTGTCAAGTCTTGGATCAATAAACTCCTTCATTGTATTTTCAGGAATTTCAACTTTCTCATAAGTTTTGTAATAGGATCTGTCCTTCTTGTACATTTTCTTTGCTCTTTTGTAGAACTCTCCTAGATGGGTATATTTCTTCCATATCCTCTTCCTCTTCCATATCCTCTTCCTCTTCCATCACTTCCTCTGAAATTTCTTACCTGCCCTCTTCCTCTGTATGGATGTCTTCCTGTGAAGGCAGGTGCTTGGAAAATTGGAGTGGGTGTTGGAGTAGGATCAGGAGGGAGCTGAGCTAGTGGTGGAGATGATGGAACATATTCAGGGACCCGGTCAACAAGCTTGACTAGAGATGGTGTTGTTGCAGATTCTTCAGAGTAAGGCCTGAAGTCAAGTGTTTTAGGGAGAGGTAACTCAGTCCATTCTTTTGACTCATGCAAACTCTTCAGTTAGTCATTATCATCTAAGAATAAATCACTCTCCCCCTACTTTGCTGACTCCCCCTGTATTGAAGGCAGGGTTCTTGGCTCCGAGTATTGTCAGTAACTATGATATCGACATAAGCGTCGATATATATTTAACGCTACTTCGAGTGCTATTTGAATAACCAATCCTAGTCAACTCTCGAAGCTGACGTTGAGTAGAAATTGACGGTGCATCGATTTATATTCGACGCAGCTCTGAATAAACATTTTATTATCCTTAAAATTTTTGTTGTTTTTCCAAGCAATACATTTCTATTGAAAATAAGTTTGAATACATAATAGGGGTGACCAAGAGAGCTTCATCAAGCATTCCCAGTGCATTGATGAAGAACTTGTGCTTACTTTCATCATGTGGCTTAGTGAAGATGTCAGCCCTTTGAATATCAGTGGAAATGTATTGAAGATTGATCTTACCCTTCTCAACATTGTCCCTGAGAAAGTGGTGTGTTATCTCTATGTGCTTAGTTCTGCTGTGGAGAAAAGGATTGGAAGCTATAGAAATAGCACTAGAGCTGTCACAAAATATTGTGGAATTGATAAGGGAGAAGTTATAGTCTAACAACTAATTTTGCATCCATAGTATTTGTGAGCAGCAGCTTCCTATAGCTATATACTTAGCTTCAGCTGTATAAGTGGAGAATGTGGTTTGCTTCTTGCTAAACCATGAGATCAGTCTAGCACCCAGGAATTGACATGTTCCTGAGGTGCTTTTTCTATCCAGCCTACATCCAGTATAGTCTGCATCTGAATAGCCAACTAGGTCAAATCCAGAGTCTGCTGGATACCACAAGCCAAGTTCAGGTGTACCCTTCAGATATCTGAGTATTCTTTTTACAGAGCTCGTGTGGGATTCTTTGGGCTCAACCTAGAACCTAGCACATATACATGTATCAAACATTATATTTGGTCTGATGGCTGTTAGATAGAGAAGAGAGCCAATGGATGCTCTTTAAGTCTTCTGATCAAAGGACTTACCCTTTTCATCTCTATCTAAAACAACATTAGTAGCCATGGGGGTTTTCATTACAAAGGCATTTTCCATCCAAAACCTCTTGATGAGTTCTCTGGTATACTTTGATTGGGATATGAAGATGCCATCTGCCTTACTTGGAGGCCAAGAAAATAGGATAATTCCCCCATGCTACTCATTTCAAATCTAGACTGCATTAGGTATGGAAACCTTTTGCATAATGATTGATCTTTTGATGGCGCGACCCCGCCACCACCTTCTGATGACGACCAGGTTGCCGAAGCGCAACACTACAAGGACTTGAGGCGCCGTGAAGATGCTAACGAAAACCGGAGCTACAACCTCCGCCCGCGGCGTACCAAACCCGCTTGAAGACTTCTATTTATTTTATATCGTTTATTTCATATTTGCGGATATAAAATTATTTCATGTCTTGGAAATAATTTTATATTCATTTTTGCTCTTGCTTATTTTTCATTTCCTAATTTTGAGCAATGGTGTGCGCTTAGCCGTTTTGATGGTGGATTAGTTAGCCATCATGATTTGATGTATTTTGTAAACTCCTATTTAAAGGAGGCTTGATGAGAGTAAAGTAGACATTGAATACCAAAACCCTAATCCCCCACCTTGTGAGAATTTCGGCCAAGAAGGAGAGCCTCCTTGCCGCCTCCCCCCCCCCCCCCCCCCCCCCCCCTCTTGGTGTGACTCCAAGGCCGGCCCCCTCCATCCTCTTCGGTGCGACTCCGACGAGACTTCCGCGGTGCGACTCCAAGGAAGAAAGGGTGCTACTCCATTCGGTGCGACGCCGGTGGAACCGTGGAGAGAGAGATTCTCCCACATCTATCTTGAGTGCATACATGTTCTTGGTTGGGTAACCCCTCCCCTTTCTAGTGATTCTTCTACGCTTTATTTAGTGGAGGTTTTGTCGAATCATTTTATCCGCGATCTTAATTTTCTCGCTTGCAAAATCTGAAATATAAGTGTTGTTATTGAACCTCTTGTTGTCCGGATCGGGAAGATCCGTTGCGGGAGCGAAACTTGGCCTAGCCTTGGTTTGCTCTCCAAGATTGGCGCACTTGGCGTTAACAAGGGAGTTAATCTCAACTAAAGCTTTATCGCCGCTTGAATGTTCACCGCCGCTCCAAGAAAATTGCCGCTGCAGTTTGAAACGAATCGATTGATGGAATAGATGCTTGTGTAGGTGCGGTGAGTTGTGTGCTTGTTGGAGAGGTAGGTCTTAAGGACGTTGTATCGAGTCCGGCTTAAGGTGAGTTGTGTGCTTGTTGGAGAGGTAGGTTTTAGGACATTGTATCGAGTCCCGCATAATTTTATCCATCGGATTTGGGAGCCAACCGACCCCTTTTCGTCGCTTTTGGTCGGAGCCCTCCTATGTTATTTTAATTTCTGTAATGAATGTTTTTCCGTTAGCGTAACGTCCATGTGTCTCGTTCATCCCTACATAATCTATGGACCCAAATATAATATCATCTACATATATCTATACTAGTAAGAGCTTATTCTTATGTGCTCTTGTGAAGAGTGTTTTATCCACTTTCCATATTTCAAAGGAGTGTTCTAGAAAGAAGGTGGATAGGGTCTCATACAAAGTTCTTGGAGCTTGCTTGAGGCCATACAGTGCTTTATCTAACCTATATACAAAGGAGGGAAAAGATGGATCGACAAAACCTGGGGGCTGCTCCACATACACTTCTTCCTGAAGAGTTCTATTTAGGAATGCACTCTTCACATCCATTTGATAGACTTTAATCTTCATGTGTGCAACATATGCAAGGAACATTCTAATGGCCTCCAGTCTTGCTACTGGAGCAAATGTCTGGTTGAAATCAATCCCCTCCTCTTGCTTATATCCTTGAGCCACAAGTCTGGCATTGTTCCTGACTATGACTCTTGTTGAATCCATCTTATTTTTGAATACCCATTTTGTTCCAATGACTGGGTAATTCCTTGGTCTCTCAACCAATGTTTAGACCTTGTTTCTCTCAAATTGGCTTAACACTACTTGCATTACAGATATCCAGTGAGGATCACTGTCTGCTTCTTCAAACTTCTTAGGTTCATATTGAGAGAGAAAACATTGTAGCATTGTTTCATTAGTTAGCTGATTCCTTATCTTGACTCCCACTATCAAATCTCATATAACTTGTGTTGAAGGATGATCCTTTAGGGTCATTCTGGTTCTTGTTGAGTTATTAAGGAGATTCTCTTCTTCCTGAAGATCCACTTGCTCATTGATAGAGGGAGCACCATCTTCATTCTCTAGAATGATCTCAATGGCTCGTATTTCAGGTGCTGTAAGTTCCTCTTCATCTGCTGCAGAGTTTTCATCTGAATTATTGTCAACTTTCTATTTTCCTTTGTCTTGATACACTGATGAATGGTCCATGATGCTAATCCTTTCAACTTGATCTGCTAGTTTTTCTTCTTCCTGCAGAATAATGCCGGTGGAAGTTTCCTACCCCTTATAAAACATGTTAGCTTCATCAAAGACCACATGAACAGACTCCTCAATCTTGAGAGAGCTTTTATTATAACACCTATAGGCCTTGCTTGATGAGGAATATCCAAAAAATATTACATCATCAGCCTTCTTATCAAATGTGGCAAGATGATTTTTCCCATTATTTAGGATAAAGCAAGCACAACCAAAGATCCTAAAGTAAGTGACTATAGGTGCCTTTACCTTCAATAACTCATAGGGAGTCTCCAACTTTGTCTTGTGAATGAGACTTCTATTCAAAACATAGTTGGCAGTATTCACTGCCTCAACCCAAAAGGACTTTGGCAAATTGGATTCAGCCAATAATGTCCTTCCTGATTCAATTAAGGTTCTATTTTTTTCCTTTCAGCCACCCCTTTTTGTTGGGGGGGATTCTAGGAGCTGAAAAGCTTTGTCTTATCCCTTCATCCTCACAGATTCTACACATTAACCGATTTTCAAACTCAGTACCATGATCACTTCTGATCACAACAACCTGAGTGTTAAATTTAGATTGAATCTGTCTAAAGAATCATGAGAGGATCTTGAAGGTGTCTGACTTAGCTTTTAGAAAGAACACCCAGCTGAATCTAGAAAAGTCATCAACAATGACTAGAGTATAGGACTCATTGTCTAAGCTCTAAGTGGAGATAGGACCAAATAGGTCCATGTGCAACATGTATAGGATTCTGGGGTAATCATTCTTACCAATTGGTTTGAATGATGATTTGATCTGCTTTCCTAGTTGGCAAGCTCTACAGGGATGGTCTTTATTAAACTTAGCTGTTGGTAAGCCTCTTACAAGGTTAAGCTTAGAGAGTTTAGCAATGGTCTTAAAATTAAGACGACTGAGTCTCATATGCAACAGCTCATTGTTTTCTAACTGAGAGTTGAATAAGCAGATGTCTGACTTAGTATACTCAAAGTATACAACATAAACCTTACCTTTTCTAAGGCCAGTCAACACAATTTGGTCTATTATAAACCTAGTTATATGACATAAAGACTTAGTGAATACAACTTTGTATTCACCATCACACAGCTGACTAATACTAATAAGATTATGTTGAATTCCTTCAACATAAGCTACCTTAGAGAAAGAGACTTCCCCAATCCTGAGCAAACCATATCCTTTGGTTTGAAGTCCAGCAATTCTTTTGCTCCAGTCATATGCATGGAGCATCCACTATCTAGATACCACTACTTGTTTGTGGTTGAACAGTCTCCTTTCTGCACATGAAATCAAACATTAGTATAGACCCTTACTTACTGGGTTCCCTTTCTTCTATCATTATATGGAATTATGAAAGAATAAGATGGTCTTTCAGTATACCCCTTAAGGTGAAGAAGTGTTGCATTGTTATGCCAACAAATTTTGGCTATGTTCCCAATTTTAGAACAACAGAAACATCTAGGAATGTAAGAAGAGAGATATTTAGATGTCATTAAATTTCTTGTCAGAAGCATGCGTCGATAAAAAATTGACGCATCTTTAGAGTTGCATCGAGTGTAATTCAACGTGTCTGCATAGTTACGTCGATAATAACTCGATGCAGAATATTGGTTGCATCGAATTTAATTTGACGCACCCTCATACTTGCTTCAAGTTGATGTCGACGCATATGCTGAACTCCATCGAGTTGCATTCGACGCATCTTTAAAACTGCGTCGAGTTCTAGTCGACGTATGATTCTTTTTATTAATATTTTTATTATTTTTGTTTGTCATTTCAAAGGGGTGTTTACCTAGAATCCCTATTTGATTAGTAGTGTTTGCCCTATTAAATATAATGAGTTTATTAGGGTTATTATTTTATTCTTCACCTGATTATACGTTGTTATTAGGTTGATTCATGATAGACCTAATGAATGCTACTGGATTTTCCCAAGCAAGTTTGCTAGGGATTAAAAACCTAGTGGATGGTAGTGATTCTAGATCAAGATGATCAAATCTCTTAGAGAGATTTTGTGAGATATCGTTAAGCTTTTGACTCCTTCCATTGAGTGAGTCCTCAAAGGCTTTTGCCTTTATAAGTTCTTTCACTAAATCAGAATTTTCATTAACTAATGTGTATATTTATTTTTCTTTCTTAAGCAATTGACCTCTCAGATCATAGTTAACTAAGTACAACATGTCTTTCCTAAGGTCTTCCAGTTCTATTATAATTATGTTAAGTTTCTTTTGAATGTTAATGTAATCTTGACAGAATTCTTTGAAACAATCTTTAAAATCTTCTGAAGAAAAATCAAAATAATCAAAAATCATTATCTGATTTTCAGCAGAAGAGTCTTTCAGATCCATTAAGCAGGCTTCTTCAGTTCCACACTCTTCATCACTATCAGATGAGGAGGAGCTTGGTTCGGACTCTGAATCACTCCAGGTTTTAGCAATGAAACCTTTTCCACTTTTTTTATCCTTCCTCATGAAGGATTTCTTCTTGTGCTCCTTCTTCTGCTTGTTGTTTTTGTTCTTTTCTTCTTCAGGACATTCAGTGGCAAAGTGTCCAGGTTTTCTGCAAGAGAAGCAGATAACTTCCTGTTTAGGAGTCTTGTCATACCTTGGTTTGCTTGAACTCCTCTCTTTCCTTCTGGAGTCCTCTGTCTTGACCCATCTCTTGAATCTTTTAGCCAAGAGATTAAACATCTCTTCTTCAGAGGTGGAAGGATCTGTTTCAGCAGTCTTTAGTGCAAGTGTCCTTTCTTTAGGAGTTGAGATTCTCTCCTGGACTTCTGACTCAGCCATGTTTTTTAGTAAGAGCTCATAGGACTTGAGCTTCTCTAGCAGAGCATCTTTTGATATTTCTTTGAGACATCTAGAATCTCTGATGGCCTAGATTCTTAAGTCCCATGTGCTTGGGAAGCACATGAGGAGTTTGTCATTAAATTCTGTCAGAGAAATTTCTTTGTCAAGCCCTCCCAGCTCATTTATGATGAAGATAAACCTGACGAACATTTCAAACATGCTTTCATCAGCCCTCTTCTTAAGTTCTCATATTGGGTTATGAGAAGAGACTTCTTGTCCTTTCTTTCATCAGCCTCTACTAATCTAGAAAGAGATTCCCGGATTTCTTTGGCAGAGTTGCAATCAGCAACTTTTTGAAATATGTCATCTAACATAGTTGACACCAGGATATTCATGGTTTTCGCATCACATGCCTTCACCTTCTTCTAAGCATCAGTTCACTCTGCTCTGGGGACTGTTGTTTGTGTTACTGTCCCACTACAATCTTTTCTCACTAGGACTAGGGAACCTGTAATAATGACTTTAAAATGTCTTCATCAATAGAGTTCGTGTAAAGCTTTATTCTAGCCTTCTAGTGTGTAAACTTATTTAGGTTACACACTGGTGTCTTGTTGATGCATAATCCTTAGAACTCATTTTCTTTAGAAAATATTTTTAACTAATTTACAGTAAAGAAATGAGAGAAGGAGATCCTTTGATCAAGGTGTTAACCTTTTAATGATTAACCTAGCTCTGATACCAATTGAAAGTGCATCGTGTGCCTCTGAGTATTCTCTAGAGGGGGGAATAGAGTCTTAAACCTTTTTCCCAAATTATGCACACACAATAAAACTACTAAATGATTATGCAATCAGCAATCCCGAAGGCAGAAAAAATTAAACAAGATTGCAGGAAATATAAGAACAAAAAACTGTAAAACAGGGACAGCACAGAAAAGCAAACATAGAAGACACAAGTTTTTTATAGTGGTTCCCAAAAATGTGGGTAGTCCACTCTTCTACGTCCCTAGTAGGATTGCACTAATTGTGCCTGAGTCTTTTGATAATGAGACTCTTATAACCACTGAGTCTTTTGATAAGGAGACTCTTGGAACCATTGAGTCTTTTGATAAGGAGATAGAACCACTGAATCCTTTGAAAGAGAGATTAATAAAACTCTTTTACAGATTGTGAATAAGAAAGAAGAAAGAGAGAATGAGGAGAATGAAATTCTGCTTTCAGAATTCTTTTGAAGCAATTTTCTTCTTCTGTTTATCACTGGATCTGAATATAATGAACCCTTGCTTATGATTGTGATGATTACAAGGGTTATTGACTTGATCCTTTTCTCTGAGCACTTCTTGTAAGCTTGATGCTGTGTGAAGAAAAAGAAGCAGTTGTATTGTTTTTCCTGTACTCAGCAATATGTTCTGATCTTTCTCTTAGAGTTGAAGAAGGAAGAAAAGAAAACGCTATTCGACAGATTGAGAATGTGTAACCAATCCTTGAATTTTTCTTCTCCTCTCAGCATATTTATTCTCATTGATTGAATTTGAATTTCTTTCTTCTTTTGGGCTGTCCTAAAAAGGAATTCCTATTGGCCAGTTGATTTCCCTTTCTTCCTTTGTTCCCGACCCGTCCATCAGATTTGAATACATTCCAAGAATGTTTTTGATGTATCCCTGAATACTCCATTCCATTCTTGGCAATAAACGAGCCGTTGGAGAGTTGTCTTGAGTATTGTGGACCTTCTGAAAAGGCATTAAAAGGACAACTAAAAAAGCTTCTATTTCAGACTGTATTCGACACTTCGTCGACTTTATCATTCTTCATATCGACGCAACTCTGAGCTCGTATAGGAGTAGCTTTGAATTCCTTTTTAGCTCTCGCTGAACTCAGATGTTGACATTGCGTCGATTACTTATTGACGTATTCGTCAAGTTGAAAGCTTTGACTTGAACTTCATATTCTGCGTTGAATAGAAGTCGAAGTTGCGTCGACTTCTAAGATGGCTTCGACAGGCTCTTCCTTCTGCATCGAGTTCCATTTGACGTTGCGTCTACTTGACTTATACTTCGACAGGCTGATTGAGTTGCTTTGACTTTCAGTAAGAGTTACGTCGACATCTAGTCGAAGTTGCGTCGACATATATTTGACGTAAGTTTTAACTCATTTGAATTTGTACTTATCTTAACCTGGTCATGACACTCTAGGGTGAGTGTGACATCATAAGACATCTAATGACCAACTTACCCTTTATATATAATATGGGTAATATAACCTAACTGATGAAATCACTTTAAGTAATTTGTTAGATAAATCACAAGGGTTTTTCCCAATAGGCTTGTCTCATAATCTGTAGAAGAAATAGTGTGAATCAATACCTTTTTAGGATCTGAGTCATCCTCACTTTCTTCTCCTTCAGATTTGGACATCAAGCCACAACACCCATTGGCATCTTCATCCTCCTCATTGTCACTATCTGAATGTGACAGAGGGACCCTGATGCCTACCCTTGAAGCTGGGTAATCTTCATCCTCAGTAGCAGCAAATAGCCCTATGTATGCTTCTTCATCTTAATCAGAACCTGAAGATGATGAGTCTGATTGAATCCAACTCTTCCATTTTATAGCCAGGAAGGATTTCTCACCTTTCCTGCTCTTGTGATGAGGATGCTTCTTCTCACCTTTCTCCTTTCTTTTGACTGGACAGTCAGCTATAACATGTCCAGGTTTGCTGCAGCAATAGCAAATAATATTAGTTGAAACATGTTTACTGGTTAAGATTCATACCTTTCTCCCTTGGAGTGCATTTTCCCAGTCTTTCTATAATCCTTCTTGGGATGTGAAGAGAAGGAAGGTATGTTCTTCTACTGCTTCCTCTTCATCAACTTCTTAAAATGCCTGGAGAAAATAGCAAACTCCCCATCTAACAGGGTGCTGTCAGATGTGCTGGACTCAGAAATTTCTGAGTCAGCTTGCCTTCTTGGAAGAGAGGGAACTCTCTCATTTCTCTTCTTGGAGCCCTCAACTTTGAGAGCCATGGATCTCTCCTTGTCTTGAGTCATGTTGGTGGCCTCCTCCTCCTTCCTTGCAGATAACTGCATCTCATACGAGAGCAGCTTTCCAAATAGAGTATGAGGAGGAGTGTCAGTAAGCTTGGACCCTTCCATGATGGCACAGATTTTTGTTTCCTAGTCTCTAGTTAGAGACCTTAGGAACTTGTCATTCAGACCATAATTGCTAAAGACCATCACATTGGTCTTCAGCTCATTGACCACCCTAAAGAATCTTTCATAGCAAACAGCTATGCTTTCTAGGTTGTGCTGTCTGAAGGCTTCATACTCCTGGTTGTGGAGGGATTTTCTATCATCCCTCACTTTTGCAATACCTTCCATGTACACTATAAGTGTATCCCACATTTCCTTGGCTGTTTCACAGTGCACCAAGTTTTGGAAGGTGAAATCATTAATTACACTTACTATAATATTTTGATCTCTCTTATCCATAGTAGCAAGGACGATTTCATCTTAGACATTTCAGCATAAGTCTTGGGCACTTGCTGAGTTGGATCTATGGTGGAGGCCTTTAGGAAGACAAAGGGACCCTCCTTTACAGTGATGTAGATCCTAGGGTCTGAGGCTTCCATAAATAGCCTAACCCTATGCTTCCAAATGCCAAAAGACTCCTTTCTGCATATGGGCAGCTTCATGGAGCTCATCTCCTTATAAACTCTAGTGGCAGCCATTGAATGTAGTAGTAGACTACTCCTTAGTAGGATCTAGTCAGATTATTAAGTCCTTTTTTACTAACATACCTATGATACCACTTGCAGTAGTAGATTACTCCTTTTTACTAACCTACTCCTTAGTAGCTTTGATACCACTTGATAGTTAACCTAGTTGTAGTCTAACTCACCTGGGGGGTGGGGGGTGAATAGGTTTCTTTACCTTTTCTAATTATAGTTTACTGTTTTAGTTGTTTAAGCAAAGTAGAAGAGACGCAGAAAAGTGTTCACCTATTTATAGTGGTTCCCCAAGGTCTGGGTACTCCACTTTCCCTCTACACCTTTCTAACAGTGTGTTAGACAAAGCAACCTCCTCCAACAACTTAGCTCAAAGAGCTTACAACACATATCACAAAGGATCTCTCTGGTTTCCTCCAAAACCCTACCTCAGGCCAGCTGCCCTACACCTCAGAGTAACTCTACTCATACAACTTAGTGACTCTCCTAATCATGACCTACCTCAAGCCTATCAAGAAGCCCTACAACTCAGGCTAGGAGTACAGCCCTACAGCTCAGGCAAACATCCCGATAAACTCAGGCTCGCAACCCTACAAAGTCAGAACAATAATGTTCTTACACAGATAATAGATTGCACTATTACAACACAAGTTTAAATAAGTTAAACCTTCAACTTGATAGTTATGTTGTAGAACACAACAGATATGGCCTTCGAGCAGGATTGGATAACAGTAACACTTGTCCTTGATCCACCTGATCTTCTTCCTTTGTATATAGAAGAAGATCAACTTGCTCTTCTGAAAAGGATCAGCAAGAGCTATCTACCTCTCAGGCATTGATCTGCTTGAACTTGAGAGAGGTAACCTTACTGGAGGAAGGAGATGAAGAACAGTCAGCTTCTACAATGTCCATGTCGACTTTCAATGTTGTCTTGTGTGTGTTCATCAACCTTCCATTTGCCCTAACTATTCCTTTTATACCTCCAGCAATCTTCAACGGCTCTAAGGATTGTCATGTCACAACATTGACAAGAATAGAAAATCTTATCTTGCTTTCTTGTCCCTCCCGTCTGACATGATCCCTTCTGGGCAACATTTACTTTTCAATATGTCTCAATGGATCTGCTGAGATGGGTAGTCTTCTCAGCGGTTTACATTAAATCTGCACAACTGAGACAGACTCCTTCTCAGCAGCTATTCAACTGAGTCTCAGCGGTTCAGCTAAGACCAGACTGATATCTCTACGGTTTTTGACTGTAACTTGCAAAGTATTATTCCAAGGTTTGGAATGACTTAAGCCAGCATTTAGCATGAAATAAAGAGGCTTATCAAATAGAATATGCACTTAACATTGTATGTGTTGCATCTTCAAATCTAGGGAACATTGAGGGGGCAATATTCCCAACAGAATTGTTATCAACGTATCCGTCGAGATGAAATCCTAAACTCATAGCTCTACTTTCTGCGTCGATTATAAGTCCAGGTTGCGTCGACTTCAAATATTGCTTCAACTGACTTTGTCTTCTGCGTCGAGTACATCTCGATGTTGCGTCGACTTCAACTTATATATCGACTTCAGTCCGAGTTAATGTTACTTCTATTCGAAGTTACTTCGACTTGCAGTCGAAGCTGCGTCGACTTCAATTCGACGCAGATTTAACTCAATTGAATTTTGGACACTTTTTGGACTGGTCTTTGACACTCTAATGAGAGTATGACATCCTAAGACATCTAATTACCAAATTATCCTCTCTATACAACATGGGTAATACATCCCACACAATGAAATCACTTGTATATAATTTGTGAGATAAATCAAAGGGTGTTTTTTCCAACAATCTTCCCCTATTTATCTTAATAAATTTTACAAATAGTTTAAGTAATTTCAATCATACTGAGACATAAAATTGAATATAAACAAATATACAATGAACAATAATGACACCAAACGAGAACTTCTGATAAATATAAATGAAAATTCATCAGAATTATTTACCCAAAACATGTTCTGCTTTCACTTTTTGAGAAACATTGATAGGGCTTCAAAAACCTTTCTGAACTTCCTTTCAACATACTTGAAATTTGCTGGTTTGGCCTTCTCAGGATTCTGTTGAATTTTGTCATGTCCTTAGAATAGCTTTTCCAGGTCGGATTCTGCATCAGGATAGACATCTTGAATCTTGAATCCAAGGCTTATGATTTTTGCAGTCATCTCATTTAGTTCAACCAGATCTATCTCTTATGAATCAGTGTCTGGGATAATGAATGTTGATTGTGGATTACCAGAAGTTGGAACTGTCTTGAATATAATCTTCTTTTTCTTTTTATATGGTTGATCCTCCATCTCTTGATTATATCCAAGACCCCTTTTGTTGAGTTGTCCAATGTCTGTCAGGACATTACCTTAAGGATTCTTGATAGCATATTTGGAGGAGTCAAACAGAGTGCTAGGAATTTGAATTGCCACTTTTAATTGTTCTTCTTCCACAACATCTTTGCCCTTTTCAGTCTTTCAATAAATATCTTTCTCATTTTTTTCAATTTCTCTTTGAGCAGCCTCATACTCATATTGCTCTCTTTCTCTAACCTCATCAAAGACATGTTGGATCGATAGGTGCCCTTAGAGGGGGTGGGGGTGAATAAGGGAATAAAAATTCTTTTTATAAAGTTAAGAAATTTACAAAATTGTTTTAAAGTTAACGAGAGCAAATAACAATTTAAGTAAAAGAAGAAAATAATGTAATTTACAATTTTAGAATTTTAGCCAAATGAAAGAAATTAAGTAAACACAAATAGAGACATGATTGTATTATATAAAAAAGTGTTTACATAAATTTGACTTCAATATCGGTAAAAATCGGAGGCGTACAAATGGAAATAACTTTTCCTTTTCTATACAAACTAGTATCCCCACGAACCGGTTGGCTTTAGCCTATCCTTCCCCGGATATGGCCTAAAGTCGCTCTAGTCAATCCTTCCCCGGATATGACCTTGAGCACCCCCTAGATCTAATCACCTAGGCCTAGTCGCTAACACACCCGGCAAATTCCCCCTAAGCCGCGCAATGACCTAGTCGCCAACACAAGGCGATCTACCTATAAAGATTCACACTAAAGAAATAATACAAATAAAAACTCCCTCTATGAGATTTTCTGGAGTTGATGATGAAGGACCGTTGTAGCATAAGCAAGGTTGAAGCGATCGTTCTTCAGATGCAGCGTGATGGCTTCCTTCTCTAAAAATCTTCTTTAGCTTTGAGTGAGAGAAGACTTTTCGGCAGAGTAACAACTATGGAATTTTGGCACTGGAATTCTCTCTGGGATGTTATACCAAAATGAGAGAGAAATCTTCAATTTATAGAGCTTGGCGATAGCGCATGTGCTAGCTCCTAACGCCTGTGGTAGCGTTTGTGTAGAGACGGTTACGAAACCGTAGCGACGTGGCGTTGTTCACGATCTGGAGATAACGCCAGGCGGTAGCTATTAGCGCCTGCGGTATTGCTAACGCTTGTGGTAGCTCCTTGAACCTACGGTAGCGGTCGTGTAGAAGAAGTTATGAAACCGTCGCGGCGTGGCATTGTGGCACTAGCATGAGCAAGCGCCAGGCGGTAGCGCTAGCGCTGGTGGTAGTGCTTCAGTTCAGAAATGTGGTTCCATGCTGCTTTTGTTGTTTATGGGGGTGTCTACTTAATCACCTAGAGGGGGGGTGAATAGGTTTTTCAAATTATGTTGTTCCCTTTATGGTGTTCTTTGTCCCTGATAAATAGATCTATGAAATAAAGAGCATGACACAGAAAACACACAACGATGTATAGAGGTTCCTCAAGACAGGGTGTCTTGAGTAGTCCTCTTTCCCTCTGCGCCTACCTAGCAGTGTGCTAGGCTCGGCAAACGCCGCCAAATCTTCAGGCCCTCAAGCCTTACACCTCGGACCCGCAAGTCCAACAGCCTAGGCCCGCAAGCCCCTACTGCCCCCGAGCCCGCAAGCTCGACACTCAGGCCCACAAGCCCTACAACACGGACCCGCAAGTCCCAATAGCCTAGGCCCGCAAGCCCCTACTGCCCCCGAGACCGCAAGCTCGACAAATTTCACCCGCAAGTGCACTGCCGTGGCACTCAAGCCTCACAGCTCTCCAGCCCGCAAGCTAGACGGTGTCGGACCCTTAAGTCCACTGCCCTGGCCCTCAAGCCTCACAGTTCTCCAGCCCTCATGCTAGACAAATAGGCCCGCAAGCCTTTACAAGAGATTACAGTGGAAATAACTGTTACTTCTGCCGGATGAAGATTGGCAACTTTAGCCTGATGAAGATTGGCTTCTTTAGGTTGAAGAAGATGCTTCTTGATCTGGAGATTCAGCACTGGATCTTCTTCAGCCTTCACTTCTTTTGCCTGGTGTTGATCGACTACTTTTCAGTCGATGATGATGACTGATTCTTCAGAGAGCTCTTGGATCTTGTTCTCGTTCTTCTTCTCCGCTGAATATACTGTTCTATTGAAGAGCGACGGGATTTTTCTTTTTTCTTTTTCTTTCTATTCAGAACTACTTTTTCTAGGGCATCACTATTTCGTTTTATAGGACAGATGAGCCGCATAACGGTAACATGTGATGTCCTTTAATGTCAGATGCCCATTCCATAAGAGCACGCGCTGATTGGATAATCAGGTCGCGTCATTAAATGCTGACAGCACTTCTGCAATGTTTGAATTCTGTCTCGATGATATTTCCACCTTCAAGCTGATACCGACAGTATCTCGACGATATGGACAATATCTCGACGACAAGACTTTGTCGATGCCTTGGGCTTTAGTAGATCTTCAAGTCTTCTTACTTCTGCCACTGATGGTGGTATCTCGACGATACAAGATATCCTGGCGATTCTGCATATACGACGATAAGCTTTCTCTGACTGTGTCGCTGAGATCTTCTTTCTTGCTGTCTGTCATCGTAATCATGTTGTTCTCTCGACGACATGAGTGATGTCATGTCGACGCTTCAACAACTGCTTGCCTTCAGCTTGTCTTTCTTCAGTGGACATGCCTTCTTTACGACAATGTCCAACAACATCAGTCATACTTAGCCTTCTCAGCGACAAGGCTACTTTGCAATGATGTTTGTTCTTTCTCGACGTCAAGGCCACTTTGATGAAGTCGACGATACTGCTTCTTCTCTGCGTTCAATGATCTTGCCGAGTCTCAGCGGTCGACGATCTTCCTTCTGAGTTCGACGATCTTCCTTTTTCGTTCGACGAACTTCCTTCTGAGTTCGACGATCTTGCTTCTTCGTTCGACGAACACGCCAAATCTCAGCAGTCGTCGATCTTGCTTCTGTGATCGACGAACACGCCAAATCTCAGCGGTCGTCGATCTTCCATCTGAGTTCGACGACCTCCATTCTGCGTTCGACGAATCTTGTTCTTCTTGACGATATATATATAGTACTTACAGAAATAGTTAAAGTACTTGACATTTGTCGATCTCTGCAGTCATGAGCTAGATGGAGCATTAAATACAGCTTGCACTTATCATTGAGCTGAGCACTTCTTCAAATCAGGAACATTGTTGGGCACTGTTCCTAACAATCTCCCCCTATTTGAAGAAGCTCTAACTTACCTCAATGATAAATGTCACACATGAAAAGATATATCATTTCAAATAGTAACATCACACTTAAAGCAGCAATCAAATAAAGAAACGAGATGTTCTTCAAGCATATAAATAGATTAAGTGTTCAATAATAAATATTAGCATTCATTTGCCCCATCAAAACAAATTAAGATTATAATTTGTTGCCCCATCAGAGTCTGCTGCTGCTTGCTCCTTTGTTTTTCTGCCTTTGCCTCTGAAGGTAGTTGATGGGCAGGGGAATTCTCTTAGGAGAAGGAGGAGGACCTTCTGGGAATGCTAGCTTGTGGTTCTTCCTCCTTTCCAGCTGCTTCAGATGTTTCTCCCATTCAACTGTTTGATATACTCTTTGATAGTCCTCTTGAGGGTATCCAAACTGGATCCATGATTCTGTTATTATTTCTGTTGATGTTGGACTCCACCTTCCGGATTGTGGATCTAGCTCAACTTCTCTCAGTCTCTTTTGCCGATATTGGTTGCTCTGACTTCTCTTTCTTTTCCTGGAGGTTGCTGATTCTCCAAACTCTATTCCATATTCGGCTGAGTCAGTGCTTGCGGACGAATTAGCAGCTTCATATCGTGATGGGGGTTGCTTCATTGTCTGCTTTATCTGATTTGTTATCCACATCGCTTGATGTGAACTGGCGTTTATTATTTCCTTCTCCCCCTTTAGGGCTTGTTCAATTACCCTTTCCTCGAGTCCTTCTCTGACTTGATTCAGCTTGTCATGCAGGTTTTGTTCAGTTACATCCAGGTTGTTGTTTACTTGCAGCAGATGTGTATCTAAAGTATGAGCGTTCTCATTAACCTTATTCAGAATTTAATTTCGGTTATTTTCATCATCTGTCTCTATCTGCTTAAGATCATAGTACACATTGTCTGAGAACGTGCCTTGCTTTTTCATGATTTTGTGGGTTTGATGTCCCACTTTATTAACTTCCTCACTCATTTTATCGATTGCGGGAGCTGCCATGGCATAGAAATGAGCGCACTGGGTGTTGAGGTTGTGTATGTCGCTCTTTACTTTCCGAAATCCCCCCTTCATCTCTTTCCGTAGACTATCCACAGTTTTTACTATGAATTGTTCAAGATGTTTTCGCTGAGCAGACAGTAAGGATGATAGCATGTGGAAGAGAGATCCTGCCTGAGTCGAAGATGGCTCAGCAGTTTGTCCTTCTTGATCTCCTCCTCCCTGTGGATCTGCTTCACTGACATCTTCAGAGGATTCCTCACTGATGTGCGCTGTGACCTTGGCTTTCCCCTTAGAACCTTCTGGCAGGGGCTCACTTGGAGCTATGAGCACGACTTTGCTTGCTACAGTTAGCTATCGGCAGTCTGAGAGAGTGATGTCTGTTGTTGGCTCATTTCCTTGATCATCTAGGACAGAGTACCCCAGTTGGGTCTCCCCCTCAACCTGTGCATTCTCCTGATGTGAGCCTCCAGCTGAGAGCTCTCCATCAAACATCTCTGCGTATTGGGCTGAACTCCCAAGTTGGGACTCACGCTCAGCAGGAACACTCCCCAAGTTGGGGTTTCCAGTATTTTCAGGAACCTCTGTGTGAGTAGGTTCAGGGGTTAGGACAGGAACATTTTCTTTGGTGGATGGTTCACCTCTGGATGGAGCGGGATGGTGTGGGGGTGGTGGCATGTCATCAGAGCTGCTTGATGACTCTTCTTCTTCGGAGGAATTTATTTGGGGTGCTGGTTTCTTCTATTTCTTTGGAGCTGGCTGTACATCCGAGGATGGTTTGGGGATGGACCTGTCCCATCGGTCTAGCATCTTTGCATCTAATTTCTTAGAGTAGTGAAGAGGTACTCCCATTCTCTTTTGCAACACATCACCCTGGATGTTTAGAAAGAAAAGGGACAATATTCTCCCATAGGAGGGGGTCTTCAGGGTGTTCTTTACTCTCTGGAAGAGAAACTCACTCCAGTCGGTTTTCTTAGAGTGAATGATTCGGACCATGGCAGCAAACATGTCTTTAGATATGCGGTCGTGGGAACCAGACTTGCACAACAACACTTTGCCAACAATGTCGGCTAGCAGCTTCCCCTTCTGATTGAATTCAGCTCTCTTGATAGACCCGTAGGTCTTCCCTGTGTGTCCGCACCATGTGTAGCTTGCTGACATATCCTCAGAGGTCAGCTCTTCTTCTTCTTCCTCTTCCCCTTGGATGCTTTGCAGATTCAGTGCTTTTCCAAGGCTCTTTGCGGATATCTTGACCTTCTTGCCTCCCACCATGGATCTTATCTGAGTTTCAGTGTGGTCGAGTTTTGCTTCGGCAAAGAACTCGCCCAATTCCCAGTGGAGAAGAACTGAGGGTTCACATAGGAGATACTCTAGTCCTGATGCCTCCAGCAATCCTATTACTGATCTGATTTCGTCGGAGCAGGCATTGAAGCCTCCTCGCTGAAGTTCACAACCTGAGATCACTTCTTCTTTCTTGGGAGCCATTGATTCGGAGTGAGAGAGAAAGCAGCACGACAAAGGAGGCGAGGGTTTTTCGACGGAGTGGCTTAGGGCAAATGATAGCATAATTTTTATTTTCGAACATTCACTCTATTTATAGTGTCGGTAGATAAAGAGGCGCGTACCTTAAGAAAAACGATCGGACGGCTCTGATGAGCCGATTCTAATCCCATAATAAATTGTTTGATTATATTCCGATGATGCGCTTGTTGCCGTCGAAATGTTCCTTAGATAAGCATTCTCCCATCTCGAATCTTTGTCGTCTTAACGTCCATTGTATCGTCGTAACACCTTTTTTATTGACGATTATAGATTCCAAGATCTATTCATCTTTTAGGCCCCTTTTAGTGAAATAGCCTGCACTAATTTTGTTAATAAATGAACTTTGCTGTTCTGTCTGTGGGTCAGAACAGCTACTTTGTCCAAGGCCCAGATTTGCTTCTGCTGGGCACTTGGATTACCTGCAAAATACGATTACAAGCCCTTAGGAACCCAAGCGAATTTGGGTCCTAGGAAATTGTCAGCTTTGAAGGGCATACTGGATTTCACTGCCCTCGGATATGCATAATGATTGTGAAATAAATTGTTTGCAGGTTTAGTATTTGTTACCCTTGGAGCTGTTGGATTGTGCCAACAAGCACTTGCAAAGTGCCCCGTCTTACCACAGCACCAACAGTTAAATTTGTTGTACCTTATCCTCTTGCTGTTGGTTGGTGTATGATTCTTCTTTGGGCAGGAGGAGTACCTGTAGGAAGCAGAGTTGTATTGGTCAGGGGTGTGATTCTTCCCGTTCTCACTTCTTCTGTTAAAGTCAGTTCTTAGTAAAGGTCCCTTCATTCTCCTAGATTTACTGAGCTCCTGTTCCCTTGTGATTCTTCTTTCATGATTTACTCTGGAGGTGGTAGGTACCATCTTTCTCCCTCCTATGGAACTGTTGTCTTTACCCAGTGGAGGAGTTGTCTTTGGTTTAGAGGATTTGGCTCCTATCTTTTCTCTTGTGGTGGATTTGTTCTTCATGACACTAGATTGATTGACCCTGAATTTCGATGGTCCAGCCAGATCCATGTCCTTCTTTAGAAGTACAATTTCTTTTGTTAGAGAGTAGCATAGTTCTCTGCTGTCAACCAAAGCTTTCATGGTTTTCCCAAACTTGGTTATCAAATCCATGTTTGAGCAAGCATTGTAATCTCTTTTGAGCTGGCAGAAATCTGCGTTCTCCATAGTCAGCCGATCAGCCTTTTCCAAGAGATCGGAGTTTCTGGCTTAGAGATTTAAGATCTCATCAGCTTGCTTCCTGCAGATCTCCTTGCTCCTTCTGAGTTCTTCTAGAAGATCCTCATAAGTTTCTGAGGGACATATTTCGGAATCTGAATCGGTATTAGATAATGGAGCACTTTTGCGAACCTATTCTGGTGTTGTTTCATCCTGAATTTCTTCCTCCGATTCAGATAGGACAGTTAGTACAAACTGAGCTTCCTCCTCTGCATCTGAGTTGCTTGAGTCGCTATCACTCAGGGTTTTATTCTTCCCCTAAGCCGCAGTACTTCTAACTTCAGAGGATCCTTCCATGAGGACTGTCAGAGAGTTCCACATCTCCTTAGCTGTTGTGCAGGGGATCAACTTTTGGCGTATAAGAGTATCAAGTGCATCAGCTATGATGTTTCTGGCCTTCTTGTCCAAGTTAACTAGGGTGATCTCATCCTCAGTCGTTGTCTTGGATGTGGTCTTGGGAGCATATGGCCCTTCTTGAGTGACTTGAAACATTCTGGGATCCATAGCCTCCATGTAAATTCTTGCTCTAACTTTCCAAAGGGCAAAGTTCTCTCTAGAACAGGTAACTATTCTTGATTCCATACTTATGATGCTTAGACACCCACTGGCAGATCTGTTTAAGCTGTTAAGCTTTATTTGAACAACCTAGCTCTGATACCACTTGTTATTTATGGAGGGTGTCTACTTAATCACCTAGAGGGGGGTGAATAGGCTTTTCAAATTATGTTGTTCCCTTTATGGTGTTATTTGTCCCTGGTAAATAGATCTATGAAATAAAGAGCATGACACAGAAAACACACAACGATGTATAGAGGTTCCTCAAGACAGGGTGTCTTGAGTAGTCCTCTTTCCCTCTGCGCCTACCTAGCAGTGTGCTAGGCTCGGCAAACGCCGCCAAATCTTCAGGCCCTCAAGCCTTACACCTCGGACCCGCAAGTCCAACAGCCTAGGCCCGCAAGCCCCTACTACCCCCGAGCCCGCAAGCTCGACACTCAGGCCCTCAAGCCCTACAACACGGACCCGCAAGTCCCAATAGCCTAGGACCGCAAGCCCCTACTGCCCCCGAGACCGCAAGCTCACCAAATCACATCCGCAAGTGCACTGCCCTGGCCCTCAAGCCTCACAGCTCTCCAGCCCGCAAGCTAGACGGTGTCAGACCCTCAAGTCCACAGCCCTGGCCCTCAAGCCTCACAGCTCTCCAGCCCTCAAGCTAGACAAATAAGCCCGCAAGCCTTTACAAGAGATTACAGTGGAAATAACTGTTACTTCTGCCGGATGAAGATTGGCAACTTTAGCCTGATGAAAATTGGCTTCTTTAGGTTGAAGAAGATGCTTCTTGATCTAGAGATTCAGCACTGGATCTTCTTCAGCCTTCACTTCTTTTGCCTGGTGTTGATCGGCTACTTTTCAGTCGATGATGATGACTGATTCTTCAGAGAGCTCTTGGATCTTGTTCTCGTTCTTCTTCTCCGCTAAATATACTGTTCTATTGAAGAGCGGCGGGATTCTTTCTTTTTCTTTTTTTTTCTATTCAGAACTGCTTTTTCTAGGGCATCACTGTTCCCTTTTATAGGACAGATGAGCCGTATAACATTAACATGTGATGTCCTTTAATGTCAGACGCCCATTTCCACATGTACTTTAATGTCAGACGCCCATTTCATAAGAGCACGCGCTGATTGGACAATCAGGCGGCGGCATTAAATGCTGACAGCACGTCTGCAATGTTTGAATTCTGTCTCGACGATATTTCCACCTTCAAGCTGATACCGACAGTATCTTGACGATATGGACAATATCTCGACGACAAGACTTTGTCGATGCCTTGGGCTTTAGTAGATCTTCAAGTCTTCTTACTTCTGCCACTGATGGTGGTATCTCGATGATACAAGATATCCTGGCGATTCTGCATATACGACGATAAGTTTTCTCTGACTGTGTCATTGAGATCTTCTTTCTTGCTGTCTGTCGTCGTAATCATGTTGTTCCCTCGACAACATGAGTGATGTCATGTCGACGCTTCAGCAACTGTTTGTATTCAGCTTGTCTTTCTTTAGTGGACATGCCTTCTTTACGACGATATCCAACAACATCAGTCATACTTAGCCTTCTCAGCGACAAGGCTACTTTGCGATGATGTTTGTTCTTTCTCGACGTCAAGGCCACTTTGATGAAGTCGATGATACTGCATCTTCTCTGCGTTCGACGATCTTGCCGAGTCTCAGCGGTCGACGATCTTCTTTCTGAGTTCGACGATCTTCCTTTTTCGTTCGATGAACTTCCTTCTGAGTTCGACGATCTTGCTTCTTCGTTCGACGAACATGCCAAATCTCAGCGGTCGTCGATCTTCATTATGAGTTCGACGATCTTGCTTCTGTGTTTGATGATCGCGCCAAATCTCAGCGGTCGTCGATCTTCCTTCTGAGTTCGACGATCTTCGTTCTGCATTTGACGAATCTGGTTCTTCTTGACGATATATATAGTACTTACAGAAATAGTTAAAGTACTTGACATTTGTCGATCTCTGCAGGCATGCGCTAGATGGAGCATTAAATACAGCTTGCACTTATCATTGAGCTGAGCACTTCTTCAAATCAGGAACATTGCTGGGCACTGTTCCCAACAGCTTTCTACCTGTGGAGTATTGCACCAAGAGTTCATGCACACTATGAACACACGACAAGCAAGATCAAATACAATATGGGATTTGATATTCTCAAACAAAGGGATGTGACACACATGTCCAACAAGACTTTCTCAAGAATTGGATCAGTGTATAGTTTCATTTGATTTTTAGGTATTTCAATCTTCTCATAGGTCTTATTGTGTGACCTATCCTTCTTGAGTTGCTTTCTTTGTTCCTTTGTGTACCTTTCCCAACAAGGTCTGTTTATCCCATATCCCCTTCCTCTGAATGGATGTCTACCTCTGGGAGCTGGTGTTGGGATTGTTGGAATAGTTGTAGGAGGGAGCTGGGCTGGTGTGGAATCAGGAGAAGAGGGGCGGAATTAGAAACAATAGCAGGCTGCACTACAGGTGGTGTTGTTGTTGAATCTTCAGAATCAGGCTTGATATTTGTTGTCTCAAGAATGGGTGAATCAGCCCATTCTGAGAACTCCTTCAGACTTTTCCATTAATCATCATCATTTTAAAAGAGATCAAGCTCCCCCTATTTTGATGACTCCCCCTGAAGTACAGACAGAGTTCTGGAGGGAGAGGATGGTGTAGATATGAGAAAGATCTTGGAGGTGATGGTTGGTTCTCCTTTAGAAACATAAGGAGAAGGAATATTTGCATTGTAGACTGAATCTGGAGAGGGCCTGCTGTCACACTTCTCCCCCTGCTTTATATCTTTGAAGAAGGATATAATGACCTCAGCAGGCAACCCTGATAATCTTAGCTCCTTTTCTATGGATTTTGTCTGGGCAGTGAGCTTGCGTAGCCTTTGATGTTGAATACACAATTTTTGATAGCATTCATCTGAGAAGTTGAGATATAATGAAGAGAACTAAGACAACAATGTCTCTAGGGTCAAATCGACTACATCTAGAACGTCTCGTTGATCTTTAGTCTGAGTCATTGTGTATCGGCAAGTTCCTGCAAGGAAGGGAAAAGAAGGAAGTAGAGAGGCAAAAAAGAAGGAGAGCGGGAGGGATAGAATTCGAATGCACAAGAAAGTCTAACGACTGCGTTGCTTTGATAAGGCAAATCGTCGTAACTTATGGTTGTATTCGAAGCAATGTTGAAAAGAAGTGGATTCAGTGCGCCAAAACATGGCAAAGTAAATTCTAGAAGTCGAGTCTGCGCGCGCTGTGAAAAGTCGACGTGGGGTCGAGTAGAATTTGTCGTGGCTTCGAATGAAAGCAGTGACTCTTATGTCGACGTAAGCGTCGAGTAGAATTCGACGCCGCGTCGAGTGCCATTCGAATGATCTATCTCAGACAGCTCTCAATGTTGGCGTCGAGTAGAAGTCAATGATACGTCGATTTGTATTCGACGCAGCTCTGATTAGCAGTTATATATTTCTCAAAAAATTTACTATTTTTCTCAGTAATAACTTTCTATAGAAAATAGATCTTATTACATAATAAGTGTGTCCTTAAGAGCTCCATGAAGCATTCCCAATGCATTGATGAAGAAATTGTGTTTGCTTTCATCAAGTGGTTTAGTGAAAATGTCAACTGATGACTGGTATTTTAGTCATCGTTTTAGGCTAATATCTTATTAGATATTTAAATAAACTATCACATTTGTTTGTTGTTATTATAAATTTTCGTAAGAATATTATTTTATGTCAAAACCTTTTAGATATTTTTATTTTGTAGATTACGGCAGGCCTGGGGGAATTCATGTGCAATGTCCCGCTGTTGCGTCCAAGTTTCATATGCGAGTCAAATTCATCGACGTGGAGCTCGGCCGAATATTTTCTATGTTGCTTCGGCCACCACCATACAGCGTCACCACCTTTGCATGCATGGTGTGCTCGGCCACTTCTGCCTCCTCCAAAACCACGAAAGTGCAACACCATCGCCACCACCTTTGAATAAAACCACTCTCGTCCAAGTAATTTCATGTTGCTGCCGCACCCGTTCAAGCCTCTCACGTGAAATCCATGTAAGGCCACTTCAACACAGCACCAAGCAACTACTATATATATACATACATATATATATATACATACAAATATATATATATATATAAATATATATATATATACATACAAATATATATATATTCAAATATATGTTGGTTACGGGCGAAGCCCGCAGCGACGCATCGAGAACGGTTGTAGCCCGTTCGAAGATGCTAGTATATATATATACAAATATATATATATATATATGCGAATTTCATACCTCTGCATGCAGCCCTCCGCCGGCCACCTCCAGCTCCTCTCTGCCGGCAGCTCCTGAGCCTCCACCTGCAGCTCCTCCATGTGCGCCTCCTCCATGCAGCCCCAGCACCTCCAGCGCCACCATGAAGCTGCAGCAGCCGAGCTCCTCCATGCAACCACTCTGCCATCTCGCCACCTCCTCCACGTCAGCGATCCGCACTCCATCTCTCTCTCCACGTCAACAATCCGAGCCCTGGCATTTCACAAGGACGATGCCACCTCCAGCCCGAGCTCCTCCATACGCGCCTCCTCCACATATCCCGCCCGGAGTTTTCTCCACAGTAATGGGAGCAGCACCCCCGTACCTGCTAAAATAATCCATTTTCGTCTATAAAGAGGGCTCCTCGGGAAGGATGAAGGGGGCATGAAGTTTGGAAAAAAAATAAGCTTTTAAGAATCCGGATTTTCATTTGGCATAGTTGATTATTATTTTTATTGGATGGATTTTATTATTTTTCATTCCTGTTTAGAGATTTAGAGATTAGAGATTTTCATTCCTGTTTTTTTTTTTTGGTTCCGGAAGGTTGTGTTTCGGACGACGCTTTAGTCACTCTCTTGTAATCTTATACGTCTTTCTTCCTTCAAATTAGAATTGTCTCAAACATGAAAGTGTGTATTTTTATTTCTTGTGATTTCTTTCTCCACTAAGAATAAAAGTTCATCTCTATTTTGCTTATTTTAATTTTTCTATTTTAAAAAGTTTGTTGTTTGTCTTCTTTGTTCATTCTTTTTCGTCATGTCGCATTTTTATAATAATGTCTCCTCCATCTCCATGAGCGGCTAATTCCTATAGTGCTCGATCGCGACGATCCAAGGATGAGATAATTTTGCTATGATTTTTAGATTTGCTTTTCTCTAATTGTTGAACGCTTATAATTTACCTTTGATCTAACAAATTATTATGAGGTTATATCATCAATATATACTCTTCATATTGTTTTCTTCCTTTAGTTAGTCGAGTGGCTCGTAAGTCGAATCGATCACTCATTGGTAAAAGGAGTAGAACGCAACCCTCGAGAGAAGACGACGTAACTCTTCCGGATTGGAGTAAAATCCAATAGCGAGGTTCACTTCCTAAAGCAAGTCTTAGGTGATGCGATTTGAGAACGAAAGTTCGGTCGATACACCTAAGCTTAGTTGAACCAAATCCTCGAAAGAGGAGTGTTCATGCTGCGGGAACCTTCACGGTCAAAGCCTATTCAATAAGAGAATTGTATTGCTACTTTCATTTCGTAATTTTATAAATCCGAGGTGACTCAAAGATCGGGTACTAGTTTTAAATCATCGATTTAATTCCGTTAGCATTTCTTTTAGTTTATGCTATTTGCAAACAAACCAACCCAATTTTCTATTGATAAAATAATAGCGATTTTCAAAGTAGAATTACTCGACCTCCCCTAGTCTAATGCGACCTTGGTTTCTTTAAACCTATTCCACACACGACACGGTACATTTGTCGTTGTCGTTTGCAGGCATAGTTTTGCGCATCAAGTTTTTGGCGTCGTTGCCGGGGACTTTGGTCGATAATTTGAAAATGAATTCGTTATTAATTTTATCGTTCTCTTTCTTCTCACCCCTTTCTTTTTTTTTTAAATCTTAAAAGGTGTAATCTAAATTCCTGGAAATGACGTTTTGGGCTTGAATTCCCATCACAGCCTCAAGTACCTTGCGAGCCCTTCACCGGGTTGACCTTGGGAAGTCCAGGACTAATCTTAAATCATCTAATTAATTAAAAAAATCTACATAAAAAATAAATAAAAATAAAAATATAATAAATATATTTATCTAAAATTTTATTTTACCTTTTCTCCTTTCTCTTTTCCACATCTTTCCTTCTTTTCTATTTGGTTTATGACCCAAGGAAACTCTTCAATTAATCTTGAATTCTATTTTGATCCGGAAATCGAGCACACCTTGCGGCGACGTCTCCGATTTAGTGATCTACCAATAATTCAAGAAGAGTCAATCGTAGAGACTAACGAAGGCTTAATGGATAACCCCGACCATAATGAGGCCCCGCTACGGACTATGTCCTATTATGCGAGGCCGAACTGGGAGGGAACACAATCTAGCATTATTCGCCCAGCGGTGGCGAATAATAATTTTGAAATTAAAACGAGCATCATTCAAATGGTACATCAAACCGTCATATTTGATGGTTTACCAGATGAAGATCCTAATTTACATTTACTAAATTTTTTGGAAATTTGCGACACGTTCAAAATAAATGGCATCACCGATGACACCATTTGTTTGGGTTTATTTCCTTTCTCTTTGCGGACTAAGGCCAAGCAATGGTTGAGATCTCTTCCTAGAGGTTCCATCACTACATGGGCCGAGATGATGGAGAAATTTTTAACGAAATATTCTCCTCCGGTTAAGTCCGCTAAATTACGTACGGACATTCTCTCGTTTACACAAATAGAGTCGGAGTCTCTCTACGACACATGGGAGCGCTTCAAGGAACTCTTGCGGAGATGTCCTCATCATGCCCTTCCTGTGTGGCAACAAGTTCAAACTTTCTACAATGGTTTGAATCTCCAAATGAGGCAGATGATTGATGCGGCCGCGGGGGGGGGGGGGGGGGGGGGGGGGGACCCTTAATAACAAAACCCTCGAGGCTGCTCAAGAGCTTTTCGAGGAGATGGCCATGAATGCGTATCAGTGGAATGCGCCACGGTCGCGCCGTAAATAGCCGACCAGACTCTTTGAAGTCGAGGCCACCCCGAATTTAGCGCTTCAAGTAGAAATGCTTACTAAGCAAGTGACAGAGATGTCTGCTTCCTCCGCCACTAATTGGGCTAATAATATTAATTTTAATAATAATAATTTTATTCAAGAGCATGTAGATTATATGGGGAACTCCTATCGTCCTCCTTATAACCCGAATAATAATCTTTTGTTAAATAATTGTTATAATCTGGGTTTAAGGAACCACCCAAACTTTTCATGGAGCAACCCCAATAATGCTCAGCGTGAAGAAATTTACGTGCGCGTCGCAAGGGTGAAAATTAAAATTTTCACGCCCGGCACTCAACCACGAAGGATCGCACCAATGTGACATTGCAAGATATCATTCATTATTAAGGAGCACATTTGATTAAAAGAACCCAACCGGGATAAAACACATTAATCAAAGCCCCATGAAGCATGCATAACTAGTTAAAACCCAACCGGGATAAAACTCATTGCATTCACATAGTTAAGAAACTATACCTATAGAGATTGAAAAATCTCTATAATCAAGCGATGAAGCAATTGGCCTCCTCTGAGATCGAGAGGAGATCCAAACAGCGCTTGCGGAAGCTTCTGAAAACAGCGAGGAAGGAGCACGAACAACGTTCTCTGGGTGCACCTAGAACTCGAACAACAACCTTCGAGTTCTCCTCCGGATAGGAGAGGGACGAACTCGGCTCGGACCCAAGATGGCTGCAGAAGAGCAGAAGGCCAAAGTCGCACCACTAACCCTACGAGCAGTGCCGAGATCTGGAGGGAAAATAGGCCAATCCTCCGGCGAAATCTCAGCCCCGTTCCATGAGCTCCTCGGACGACACCTCCAGGAAGATGGAGCACTCCAAGCGGTCGACGGAGAGCTCGATGAGGAGGCGAGGAGAGGAGATCGAGCCGCTCGGTGAAGGGCTGTGCGAAATCCCGAAGGAGCCGGAGCCTGTGCGAAATCGCGAAGAAGACGGAGCTGTGCGAAATCGCGAAAACGGCGCAGCACAGGGAAGGGATTTTTGGGGTCAACAAACCCTAGCCGGGATTTTCTCCTTTTTATATGCATATATTCCCATTTTATATTTTATATCCTATATTTACACAATTATATAGATATATAAATTGTATAAAATAAATTCATAACATACAACTTATAAACTAATATAAGTTATATATATATAAGTTATTTATGTACAAGACATACATATAACCCATCATATGAACCTGATACGAAATAAGCGGGAGTATGATTAAATCCTTCATCTTGAATCATAACATATGATTAATTCTTTAATCTGAGGTCCACAATGTCAACTCAAGACATTTGATAACACCCAATGACGGGCTCGGATAATGTACATCACGAAATCAGGCACGTCAATGATGTGTTAAAATTTGTTGTTCCTTTTTCATCGGGTGTGACCTTTACAGAGGATCTATGTCATCTTGGGGTTGATACAACACAATTTATATCACTGACCATAAGAGGTTCTATCATTACATTACGATCACCCAAATGATATAGACAAAGCGTAACGGGTCAATTTGACCTATGTCCATCCTTGTCACATGATATTAAAAATTACTACGCAAGATAGGACCGTGTCACTCTTGCGTAATATTTGTATTTCTTGGTCTCTTAAGCGAATCATACATGTAACTTCATAAGTTACACTTGCATGCTATATGATCTCACTTTACCAAGGGGCCCAGTAATATCATAACTCAGAAAAACCGAGGGACAACGATAATGTTGATGCGCAAGTTTCTTAAACATCAGTCATATGCAACGAAACACCATCTTATCCCCATAAGTAGTATGGTCTTAAACAGTGATCACATGGCACACAACCGATGCAAAACTCACACATCTCATATCCTAAGATTCAAAGACATGATGGAGTCACTAATGACACTAAACACAATCCGTATAGTGGTCCATCTCTATCGGTCATGCTCAACATATAAAACTTGTATTTATATACTCGTGTTGCTAAACGATAATTACTTATCAACATTAATAGAACCATAATGTACTTTAATCAACACGACAATCTTATCTCGGTTATCAATATCCCTCTTTGATAACCTCGATTGTGAGCTCGTTTAGGACTCGTATGTAACTCTAAGGAGTTCTATGGTTCAAGACCAAGAGCATCTTCTCAAACCTTCCAAAAGACGGCACACGAGTCTTCAAGGGATCAAATGTTTAAAAAAAACATTTGTAATCATGAACGAAATATATAAATGTATATATATATACATATATATAAAAAGAACACTTTCAAAACACTCCATCCTTCAATCTCCCACTTGTTTTTAAAGTTTCTTACATTACTTAAAAAAAAGGAGAGAACAAGCCTTATCATTCGTCAAGCCACTCACCATGGTCTTGAAGACCCATGGACTCAAAGTGGACTTCACTTTTGGCTTGTGATAATGGCTTAGTGAAGGGATCAGCTGTGTTGCTGTTTGTGTCAACCCACAAAAGTGCTATTTTGCCTTCTTCAATAAAGTCACGTGTCACAAAGTATTTCCTGTCCATGTACTTTGTCTTGTGATGAGACTTTGGCTCTTTGATTTGTGAGATAGATGCACTGTTGTCACAAAACAACTCCAAAGGTCCCTCACTCGACACAACTACTCCAAGTTCCTCGAGGAACTTCTTAATCCAAACACCCTCTTTACTTGCTTCTGCGGCTGCCATGACTTCCGCTGCAGTGGTTGAGTCGGCAGTAGTCGATTGTTTCCAACTCCGCCAACTCACAGCCCCACCATTAAGAAGAAAGACATAACCAGACTGGGATCTCCTGTCATCCGGATCCGTCATAAAGCTAGCATCAGTAAAGCCTTCTGCCATGAGCTCCTTTTGTCCACCATAAACAAGAAACTTATTCCTGGTTCGTTTCAAGTACCGAAGAATATTCTTGACGGCGGTCCAATGTTCAGGGCCAGGCGAAGCTTGATGTCGACTTGTCATGCTTAGAGCATAAGCAACATCAGGTCTCGTACAGGTCATAGCATACATGATGGAACCTATGGCGGAAGCATAGGGTACATCCTTCATGTACTCAATGTCTTTACGCGAAGTGGCACAATGAGACTTACCAAGTCGTACAGACATCTTCATTGGTACGTTGCCTTTCTTAGAGTTTTCCATATGGAACCTTTCTAAGATCCTGTCAATGTAAATATGTTGACTTAAACCAATGAGCTTGCGTGATCTGTCCCTATATATCTTTATCCCTAAGATATATTGAGCTTCGCCCAAATCCTTCATTGAAAAAATCATTTTCAATGAGCTCTTTGTTTTTTCCATTAATGATAATTCATTCCCCATCAACAATATGTCATCAACATATAAAATCAAAAATAAGACATGGCTCCCACTAACCTTCTTGTATACACAAGGTTCTTCTTTGCTTTGATCGAATCCGAGGATTTTAACCTCTTCATCAAAGCGCTTGTTCCAACTCCGTGATGCTTGCTTCAACCCATAAATGGCTCTTTGAAGTTTGCATACCTTTTGACCGCAATCCGGATTTGCAAAACCTTGAGGTTGTACCATGTACACATCCTCCTCTAGCTTCCCATTTAGGAATGCTGTTTTGACATCCAATTGCCATATTTCATAATCATGAAATGCGGCAATAGCTAACATGATTCGAATAGATTTAAACATAGCAACCGGTGAAAAGGTTTCATCATAGTCAATCCCTTGGACTTGACTAAAACCTTTTGCTACAAGCCTTGCCTTGTAGGTTGTCATGTTACCATTCATGTCCATCTTCCTTTTGAAGATCCATTTGTTTTGAATGGACTTCTTGCCTTCAGGAAGATCAACCAAGTCCCATACTTGGTTATCATGCATGGATTGAATCTCGGATTCCATGGCCTCTTGCCATGCTTTGGAGTCATTTCGTTTCATAGCTTCTTCATAGGTCAAGGGATCTTCGGTATCAACAACCAAAATTTCATGAAGACCCATGTAGAACTCCGGTCTTCTTTTCTCCCTTATTGACCTTCTAAGTTCCCTATGTTCGCGTGGCTCTACTTCAGTCTCTCGAACCTCGTCCACAACTGCTTGTGGAATAGATTCAGACTCAACTTGAGCTAAGCGAACGATTTGTGGTGAGGTTTGAGCCCCTTCAACAAAACGTTGTGAAGTAAGATCGCTCATACTCCCACTTATGAAGGGAACTTCAAATGACATTTCGCGATCATTTTGAATATTGTCATTCACTTCATGATCATTCACTTGAGTGTCTTCTTGAGTTTCCTCAAGTGTCACCGTAATGTCATTGCTTTTGATTCTTTCAAGAAACTCTTTCTCTAAGAATGTTGCACCCTTCTTAACGAGTATAGTGTTCGTTAACTTGTGCCAAAAGCAATACCCTTTAGTTTCTCTCGGGTATCCAATGAAAAAGCATTTATCCGCTTTGGGTTCGAGTTTTGTGGATGTCATACGCTTGACATACGCCTCACAACCCCAAACCTTGAGAAAGGATATAATGGGTGGTTTGCCCAACCACAACTCATATGGTGTTTTCTCAACGGATTTTGATGGAACAATATTTAGTGTGTAAGCTGCGGTGAGAAGTGCGTGGCCCCAAAAATACAAAGGTAGTTCAGCTTGACACATCATGGACCGAACCATGTCGAGCAAGGTTCTATTTCTCCTCTCGGACACACCATTCCATTGTGGTGTCCCGGGTGGAGTAAGTTGTGGTACTATACCACATTCCTTCATGTATGTGCCAAACTCATTACTCAAGTACTCGCCTCCACGATCAGTTCGCAGGGCTTTGATTTTCTTGTCTAGTTGGTTCTCCACTTCATGTTTGAACTCTTTGAATTTTTCAAAGGATTCACTTTTATTCTTCATAAGATAGACATAGCCATAACGACTATAATCATCTATGAAGGTGATGAAGTACTTGTAACCATCTCTTGCACTAGTGCTCATTGGACCGCATACATCGGAGTGTATCAATTCCAACAAATTATTTGCCCTTACACCTTTCTTTTTGAATGGTGACTTGGTCATTTTACCCATTAAACAAGACTCACATGTACCAATTGCCTTCATATCAAGCAGATCTAAAAGATTAGCTTGTTGCAATTTTGTTATGCGCTTCTCGTTAATATGACCGAGGCGATAATGCCACAAGAGTGTCTCATTAGGGTGAGATGTTTTGAGTTTCTTGTTATTGATATTTAAAACATGTTTATCCTCAATTACGTTAAGCAAATACAATCCATTAAAAATGAAAGCATTAGCATAAAACAAACCATCCTTCTCAATAGTTAAACGAGCATTGCATATGGAAAAACAAAATCCTTCTGCATCTAAACATGATACAGAAATAATGTTCCGCAATATGGAAGGGACATGATAAACATTTCTCAAAATTAAACATAAGCCACTTGGTAGGTGCAGGTCGAGTGTGCCCACAGTTACTGCTGATATGCTTGCACCGTTCCCAACCTTTAGCACTACCTCTCCTTTTGAGAGCTGCCTCCTATCCCTTAGTGACTGCACATTAGAAACTAAGTGAGCACATGATCCGGTATCTATTACCCAATCCAGGATAGTGGTAGTCAAATTTAAATTCAATTCAATAACTAGTATACCTTTGGGACGCTTCCTTTCAATCTTGCCATCATCCAAGTCTTTCTTATACTTGGGGCAATTCATCTTGAAGTGTCCTCTCTCATGGCAATGGAAGCATTCAGTGTCAGAATTGGGAGAATTCTTCACTTTGATTCCCTTGGAGGTGCTTGCTTGAGCCCCTCCACTTTTGCCCTTGAGTGGGGTGTTGCCTTTGCCAATTTTATTCTTGTTTTTGATAATTTTCTTGCTACTTGACGTGACTGCTAAGACAGATTTAACCTTTGTCTTGCCCATGTCCACTTCAGCAGTTTTGAGGGCATTGTGAAGTTCATTCAAGGTCATCTTCCTTTCACGCATATGATAATGCATGATGAAGTCCTTATATGAGTAAGGTAAAGACCCTAAAATGATATCTTCAGCTATATCCTCTGGCATTGGAGATTTTAATTTTGCCAATTTCTCCAAGTAACTTTGCACATTTAGGAAGTGCACGGAGACCGACTCACCCTCCGCCATCTTGCACCTTGTGAGTGCGATGGTGGTCTTATAGCGCTCCTTTCGGGCACTATCAGTGAACATCTTTTCTAACTCCGCAACTAATTCCTTGGCTGGAGTGTCAAGGAACTTCCTCTGCAACTGATCGCCAATACTGGCCAAGATCAGAGTTTGTACAATCCGTTGCTGTTCATTCCACTTCTTCTGCTCCTCCTTCTCAATATCAGTTGGTTTTCCTTTCTCCTTCTCTTCTGGGATAGAACCATCCAGAATATGAAGGAGATTCTCCAAACGTAACACGATATTGAGCTTTAGGATCCAGTCGGAGTAGTTTGATCCATCATTAGCAAGTGGACTCTTATCAATTAACGAACGCAGAAAATTCGGGAGAGTAGACATAGCTAAAATACAGTAAAAGAAAGAAAAGGAAAAACACGTGAGAGAGAGCATAAAAGTTCAAAGATGTGAACTACTAAAAAAATTTTTTGTGTTAAGGTGTAGTCACTCAAGATCCTTTCCAAATAATCAGACTCATCAAAATTATTTGTTCAGGTAGGTACTAGGCACCAATCATAACCTTTTGAGAATGTCTCAAACCTTATGACTCTTGTCGTTTTCATCAAGAAAGATGAATTCCAATTTCTTGATAAAACTCCTCTTCCCAAATCCCAAGCCTAGATCTCGGAGATTTGATCAAGAAAACTCATCTTATTGGGCAACTTAATATGAATAGATTATTCCCACATGATGAGCAAAATGTGCCTCACACAATCTTACTCAAGTATGGCCTAATAACCCGTTCACGTAAGTTCCACTATATCTAGTAATTGAAATCACACTCATGCAAAATCTGAGATTACTAGCTTAAGCGGATAAGATGATAAGGAAGGACACGCTTAATTTTTTTTTTCTCTTTCATAACAAGTGCAAATGAAAATAAAACAGGCCAAATAAATGATAGCTTTATTACATCATTCCATCCACACCCAATACATTCCAGATAACATAGAATGAAAAGCAATGTCTTGAAACACAAGACATAAGGAGGCAAAATAATGAAATCAATCCGCAGACTACGGTCTCATATAGGTCAAACCATTGAGACATGGTTGACCTAACACACGAGAAAAACAAAATGTCACAAGGGTGGCAAACCTAGCTCTGATACCACTGAAGAAATTTACGTGCGCGTCGCAAGGGTGAAAATTAAAATTTTCACGCCCGGCACTCAACCACGAAGGATCGCACCAATGTGACATTGCAAGATATCATTCATTATTAAGGAGCACATTTGATTAAAAGAACCCAACCGGGATAAAACACATTAATCAAAGCCCCATGAAGCATGCATAACTAGTTAAAACCCAACCGGGATAAAACTCATTGCATTCACATAGTTAAGAAACTATACCTATAGAGATTGAAAAATCTCTATAATCAAGCGATGAAGCAATTGGCCTCCTCTGAGATCGAGAGGAGATCCAAACAGCGCTTGCGGAAGCTTCTGAAAACAGCGAGGAAGGAGCACGAACAACGTTCTCTGGGTGCACCTAGAACTCGAACAACAACCTTCGAGTTCTCCTCCGGATAGGAGAGGGACGAACTCGGCTCGGACCCAAGATGGCTGCAGAAGAGCAGAAGGCCAAAGTCGCACCACTAACCCTACGAGCAGTGCCGAGATCTGGAGGGAAAATAGGCCAATCCTCCGGCGAAATCTCAGCCCCGTTCCATGAGCTCCTCGGACGACACCTCCAGGAAGATGGAGCACTCCAAGCGGTCGACGGAGAGCTCGATGAGGAGGCGAGGAGAGGAGATCGAGCCGCTCGGTGAAGGGCTGTGCGAAATCCCGAAGGAGCCGGAGCCTGTGCGAAATCGCGAAGAAGACGGAGCTGTGCGAAATCGCGAAAACGGCGCAGCACAGGGAAGGGATTTTTGGGGTCAACAAACCCTAGCCGGGATTTTCTCCTTTTTATATGCATATATTCCCATTTTATATTTTATATCCTATATTTACACAATTATATAGATATATAAATTGTATAAAATAAATTCATAACATACAACTTATAAACTAATATAAGTTATATATATATAAGTTATTTATGTACAAGACATACATATAACCCATCATATGAACCTGATACGAAATAAGCGGGAGTATGATTAAATCCTTCATCTTGAATCATAACATATGATTAATTCTTTAATCTGAGGTCCACAATGTCAACTCAAGACATTTGATAACACCCAATGACGGGCTCGGATAATGTACATCACGAAATCAGGCACGTCAATGATGTGTTAAAATTTGTTGTTCCTTTTTCATCGGGTGTGACCTTTACAGAGGATCTATGTCATCTTGGGGTTGATACAACACAATTTATATCACTGACCATAAGAGGTTCTATCATTACATTACGATCACCCAAATGATATAGACAAAGCGTAACGGGTCAATTTGACCTATGTCCATCCTTGTCACATGATATTGAAAATTACTACGCAAGATAGGACCGTGTCACTCTTGCGTAATATTTGTATTTCTTGGTCTCTTAAGCGAATCATACATGTAACTTCATAAGTTACACTTGCATGCTATATGATCTCACTTTACCAAGGGGCCCAGTAATATCATAACTCAGAAAAACCGAGGGACAACGATAATGTTGATGCGCAAGTTTCTTAAACATCAGTCATATGCAACGAAACACCATCTTATCCCCATAAGTAGTATGGTCTTAAACAGTGATCACATGGCACACAACCGATGCAAAACTCACACATCTCATATCCTAAGATTCAAAGACATGATGGAGTCACTAATGACACTAAACACAATCCGTATAGTGGTCCATCTCTATCGGTCATGCTCAACATATAAAACTTGTATTTATATACTCGTGTTGCTAAACGATAATTACTTATCAACATTAATAGAACCATAATGTACTTTAATCAACACGACAATCTTATCTCGGTTATCAATATCCCTCTTTGATAACCTCGATTGTGAGCTCGTTTAGGACTCGTATGTAACTCTAAGGAGTTCTATGGTTCAAGACCAAGAGCATCTTCTCAAACCTTCCAAAAGACGGCACACGAGTCTTCAAGGGATCAAATGTTTAAAAAAAACATTTGTAATCATGAACGAAATATATAAATGTATATATATATACATATATATAAAAAGAACACTTTCAAAACACTCCATCCTTCACAGCGTCCACCACAAGTGAATCCTCCCGGATTCGCTCTGCCACCACCACACAAGTTGTAAGATCTCTTTTCTCAAAACCCGTTCGGGTACTTGAAAACTCGAACCTCTCCCGTATCGCACGGTCAAGGTGGATCTTCGCCCAGAATCGCTGCCTTGCGGTGTCACCAACACTCGGGTTGGCCAACAATGCTCAGCACCGACTCTGCCGGCTATACAATCATAAGTAAGTAAATGCCAAAAGAAAGGGGCATGTCCACATGTAACAACATCATATAACCATATAATGAAACAGAAAAATGTCCACAAAGGAAAAGTACGAGAAATAAGGGCGGATGCCCGACTACATATCCAAAAGAAAGTACTTTCCCTCTCACTACAAAACATGCGGAAAACTACAAACTAACTATCAACCTGTCCGGTGGTAGTATGCTGCAACTGCGGGTCAAGTCCATCTCTCTTGTCCTGCTGCACACGGGGTAGATCCGTCTCCTCGGACTCCTGTACGGCCACATCCGACCGTTAGTCATAAAGACTAAGCCGTTTTGTCCTCGCCTCCCCCCACGACTCCTAGGCACCGAGTGAGAGGAAGAAGCGGAGGACAAATAAGGGGTAAATAAGAAGAGTGATGTGGCACTAACTAGCAGTACATAAATATAAACAGTAGAGCTAACGGTAACAAGGTATAAGTAAAGAGCATGTCAGTAAGTGCGGTAAATAGTAAACAAGTAGAGGCAATATAGTGAACAATAAGTAAGTAAAGGCAGTGCAGTAACATAAACTATCTACCATCACAGATTCGTACCGTAACTTATATGAACGCCCATACGACATATAAGTTAAGATGTCCAGGTAACCCATCATATAAAAGATCTCATACTAATTTATATGATGGGGTATGCAGATGTGTGTTATGTTATGCTATGTTCATGATGTGAATTATGCAGCCATGCAATGCAACTCACCCACACGACTCTATGCGCACAGACCTTTATAGTTCCCAATTTGTTAGAAAGGAAGCCAACCTTTCGGGTACCGACCGTCGTGGCTCACGGTGGTTGTGGATCGGGCACTCCACATTCTAGGCTGGTATGCTCACTACCAAGCCTAGACCTCACGTACGCCTCAACGCTAAGAACACAATTGCGGAGCTCCTGCGTACTCTTGCTGGAATCCACCAGACTTTAAGGTCGGGGTGGGTTATTAGGGATTGTCCTCCAGACCGCGGTACTCAAACTTACCGGCCCTCTAAACCTCACCATCACCTGAGTCAACGTACTACTGTCGGTGACACGACTATCCTAGTACCGAAGACTCGCCACTAATTGCATAAGAAATAGGTGTTAATAAGTCCACCCGAGCCTCTGGCTCAGGGACTAACACACAAGCTGAACCAACCCATCTCCTCCTCGAAGGAGATCCATACTAGTTTGTAGTCCTACTTAGGCTACTCTTGCCTACAATTTAGTTAGTGTTATATTTAGGGTGAATCTTGGACTTCCCGCGGTGTACCCCGTAAAGGGGTTCCCAACGGTACTACGGATTCAATGGGCTCAACCCCACCATCCTCCTCAAGATAATTACTTTAGTTGGTGATTAACATTTGGTTCACCCCTCATTATTTCATATACTTAAAGTGAGTTAGCTCAACACCCGTCCCACCCAATTGGGTTGGACGTACCTCCACACCTCATACATTGACCCTAGCACAAACTCACTACTAACCCTAAGTTTGACCCTCCTTGAATCATTGTGAGTTATTACTCAAATACTGAATGGATATAAGATCTAAACACTACTTAGGGGTCTGAATAGTCTAAAATTCAAAATTCTGTTTTTACTAAACGCAGACCACTAAGTTGAACTAACCTCAAACCTCATGAGGGAATCCTTCTAAAAACTCATCACCAAGGTCAAGTATAATTATCCTAGCCTCCCAATATAACTTCTAAACACTACTTAGGGCTCTGAATTGTCTAAAATTCAAAATTCTGTTTTTACTAATCGCAGACCACTAAGTTGAACTAACCTTAAACCTCATAAGGGAATCCTTCTAAAAACTCATCACCAAGGTCTGGTATAATTATACTAGGCTCCCACTGACCTTAAAAATGTATGTTCCAATTTCCGTAATTTTCCATATTAATTTGGTATTTATTATCATTTAAAGTAGTTAAGGCCTTAAGTCAAATTGCACATGATCTATCATCAAAATGCTTCTACATGATACATGAAAATTATCAGTAAGGTAGTGTCCCATATCAAGGTGGTTTACTGAGTTTCATGGCCCTAGGATGTCATATGGCCTACTAAATCATCATAGTTGTTTAATTACCAAAATGCCACTATAACTAGGAAAAAAGTAATTCACATATGAAAATTCTACAAAAATTGCCAAGTGTCCAAATGGGGATCTAGAGTCCACTGACAAATGATTGTGTCATTACCATATGATTTGACATTTTAAAATGATTAAACATCCAAGTGTTGTAAATACCAATTTCTACATGAGGTACATGAAATACAAATCTACAAGCTTCCAAATAATTATCATGGGCATGTATCACCCTTAAATGACAGATAACAAAGTTTTATAATCTTGCCCAATGATTTGCCATTTCTCATAATTAAATTCCTCTAAGCTAGTAAGCATTTAAAAATTCCTACACAAGGGATAATACTTCAATAAATCATAATAAAATTACTAAAGCCTTTTTTCATCTCAATACAACCACTGTTAAAATTCCAAAGCCATACAAGATCATATGACCATGCATTTTATTTATTTAAGAAAAAGTGGCAATTTCATTTATTAAGAGAAAAATACACAAATGATTCCAAAAATTCCCATTAAATTATCTAAGCCATTTTATTCTCTTAAAAACATGCCTACAAAGTTCTGAGCCAAGGCAAGGACATTTGGTCATATGTCCTTCACAAGCCCCAAAATTGCCACATTAAGAATTTGCCCTTAGAGCTTTAGATCACACCACCCTAATGGCTCCAAATGCTCCATTAGGGTGTGTCACATGCATTTGCATAACAATACCTACAAAATCATCATGGTGGAGGAGGCTAACTCACTCAACTCCTCAAAATGGCTTAAACTCTAATTTGACCCTTAAAGGCCCTCCTTAGGGTTTCCCATTTTCCATAGCAACTCAACTCCAAATGGAGTGAAAATTTAGACAGGGAATACTCATGTACTAAAGAGCATGCCACCAAAGTTTGGTGTCATTTGGACTTTATATGCTCCAAAAATCAACTTTAATTAAATATCCTAGTTACCACAAAAACTCTAGGTAAAATTGCTCATCAAGGGTTGTCCTTTGGGCAGGGGGTGCCCCTAGGGTACACCTAGCCATGGTTAAAAGATAAGCCTCAAATCGTGAAGGGTTTGGGCTAGGTAATTATTTTAGTGGACTGACCTAGTGTAGGACCAGTCCTAGTAAAACAGCTTCCTAGGGAGCTGTGGGTCACCAAATGACCTAAACTCAAGCCCTAATGAAAGTCAAGACCAAGGCCTACAACTTTCATGTTGGAAACTTTTTCTAATTCAGCCATTAAGAGGCCTTAATTAATATTTGAAGTGGAATGATAAATAGAGGCAGAAAAATCCAAGCTTTGAATTAAATTAATACTAAGAAATTAAGATCTGCACGGATCTTAAAGCATATCTGACCCTCCCCCTTCATCTTCTTCCTCCAGCCAACGACTGAGAACAGCCAGAGCTGGGCAACCTTGCTCTCCTATTTCCCATCCATCCATGCCCCTCCCCGGCCAACCACCACCACCAACACCTTCGTGGTGGTCGGGGCTATGGATTCCCGGCGACATGGCGGCCGGAGGTGGTGTTTTCCGGCGATCCTAGCATGGCCGAAAATCATCTTTTTCCATGGTTTTGAGGTTTTGGATTTGGCTCAATTGAGACCTATCCTTCAAATTAAAGAGATAGGAAGCTAGCATGGAGGGAGAGGAGGAGAAACGAACCTAATATGGAGATTGGCGGTGGCGGCGGCGGCGGTTGGCCATGGAAATGCTCCTCTCCGGCGATCTTGCCCATTTCCTTCATTCTCCACGAAAAGCTTCGATCCAAAGGTCGATTTCGACTGCTTGCCAGCTTCTGAAGCTAATGAGATGGTCAAATGGGAGTGGGGAGGAGAGTATAAGGGAGTTTGAACTAAGAGGCCCACGTTTTTGGTATTTTGGTCAACCAATCAGTGGTACAGCTGCCCTTCTGTCCTATTCTCAGGTGCCCAACAATCACCCAAGGCCCTAGGCTGATTGAGTTGGAGTGTGGGTGGGGCAAAGCTTTATCAATCCTCTTTTTGTCCCCTCTCTCTCTCTCTCTCTCCTCCTTTGCTTTTTAATGAATCATGCACACATGTGACCTTTGCCCTTCATAACCAGGTGCCATAGGGTATTAATTTGATGAAGATATTTGGTGGGGTCACTTGGTTTGAGCTTGGTTCAAGTGTATGAGGGCTAAGTCACTTATTTTGGGCTATGTTGACCATGATTGACCTAGGGTTGACTTTGGTCAACAAGGTGAGTGGGTTGACCCCACTTGGGGGTCATGGGTCCCTTAACTTCACCCAACATTGGTTGGTCCATGGTGGGGCCCCATTTGGGCTAAATTAGCCTTAAGGTGTGATTTTGACCTGGCTAGAGTTGACCTTGGTCAAATTGGTCAACTGGTTGACCAAGGGATGGGGGTCTCAGGTCCAATGAGCTCCTTAAAGTGTTTAGAGTGTGGTGGTAAGGTTAATTTGAACATCTGGGGTCAATTGAACCCTAATTGACTTAGTTTGGTTAATGTTGACCTATTGTTGACTTTGGTCAATTTCATGCAATTTGGTCCCACCCAAGTGCAATTACCATGCTAATGGTCTTCCTTAGTGGTTAGGGTGGTATGGGGGAGGTCAATTTGATGAATTGGGGATCAATTGGCCTAAGGGAGTGACATTGGACTATGTTGGTTTTTGTGCCCTTGGTGTGCACTTAGCACACTCCACTTGTTCCAAGGGCCTTAGTGGCCACTCTGCACACCACCCATGCCCTAATACCAACTAGGGATCTAGAAGGATTGGAGATGTTACAAATCCCAATAAACAAAAGAAGTATTTCGTCCTCGAAATTTAGGTTCGGGTCTACGGGTTGCAAGTACTTATAAGAATAAAGGATTTCAAAGACGTTTAAATTGAACCTGAGGTGATGAGTTCCGGGAAATATTGTTGCATGAAGTCCAAGGGCGCCCAGTTATGCTCCTCTTGACCATGATCAAACTATAATAATCGGACATCAGAATCTCCTTCCACGGAAGAACTCGGACCTGTACTAAATGTGAACTCAAACTGGAGCAACAGTCTTTGCCAAGATTTCTCATCGCACTTCTACTATTCCTTGCTAAGATTGTCGACAATATTCCTACCAGGGGTTAATTGAAGGTTTATCCCGCCGCTTAGACCATCGTGCCATTAATCACAATGCGGGTTCTACTTGCTCCATCCCGGTAATAAATAGGAAATAAACACTTCAAAATCATAACAAGCTAACCAGGTGTGGGTGTTACAAAAATCACTACACCCCCTGGAGGAAGATCTATCTGTAATACATAAGATCCTACAGAGTTAATTTACGCTATCAAGCCATGCTAGGTGGCACCGAAATCCTTCGAGTTCAACTTAACTTCATAAGGTTATATTCACGAACCATGCTTACATAATACTCTGCTCATAAACCGATTGGCCAGGACGCGATCATTTAGCCAACCATCATTGTCTATTCTGATTCTTCACTATACGATTCCCCTACACGTAGGTGTTCACCACCACCTACACCAAGAGACCTTATCCCTTAACATATGAGGTCTCTGCTGATAAACCGTTTCCGACTCCGCGGATACAAGGTCAGGTTTATCAGCTACAAAGTAATAATATAAACTTTGATTACACTTGGGCCAGAGTCTCTTATGTCCTACGAATGTTACATGAGGTTAATGCTTCCTCACGTTAAATAAATGTAGATATCCTCCATGTTTTTCTTTGAGGCACATAAAGTCTGTAGTTTAAAACTGATGATCGAGAAATGACTCCCAACTACTTTCCATATCCATTTGGTTCATAACTCACGAGGGGAAAACCCTTTTTATCATGACATGTTTTGACATAATTTGATTTCAACACGAAGGGTGTCTCATTAAAACCCATTAATCCTCAAGAAGTTTCACCATTTATATCTGGAAATCAAACCTGTCTCCCTTATTCTTGAATCTTCATAAATGTGATTATAATTTTTGGAGAAATTGTAAGTTCTGGTTCTTAAGATCGGAGGATTGTGTGTAAATTATATATCTTCAATATACCATTCGTCAAATTTCACTTTAGATTTCCAATATCGAGTGGGCTAAACTTCCAAAGTCAAGTGGTCTCATCTCACTTAAGCTATAAATTATGACTTAAAGGCTTCATCATAACGACCCTTCTCTTAGTTGTGTCGTCCAAAAATTACGTCGATAAATATCATCAGGTAATATTAATAGTTTCAAGCAGGAGTTGATAGTAACAATACCTAACCATTTGTTTTAACTCTCAAATCCTCAACATTTTAGTACATGATGGTCATTGTCATTTTTCCCGAGATCCGAACATCGTAAGATCCTCCACTTAGCCCTAAATAGTTTTATCATCATATTATAAGATCCAAAGAGTCACCTTCCTAAGATCTCTGGTTATACATAAACCAGCTCTAAGAGTAAAATGATCTTAACTAAATTTACACCAAGGAGAGGGCTTGAATTTTAATTAAAAAAAACTATCTGAAAAATTTACCTTTGAAAGCCCTGAAGTGCAAGAAACTCTAGTTGTAATTTTTAACTTGCGAAAACTTGATTCCAATCTTCAAAATTTCACGATGTGACACATTTATCCCAAGCTACTAAACCTGGTATTCTTCTTGTTTTCAGTACTTGATAAAACGAGACATTTTATCGGACGTCAATGTTTATTAATTGTTCCGATAACTCTACAAATCGATGTCCCGAGGTTAAGAAGGTGTATTTACAACAATACACTAGCAAGTTTGTTACGATAAACTGATTATTTCTTATGGTCATGAGAACTTATAGCCCAGTCTTACTTCTATCCATTCTAAATCTTACTTGGTCTTGCACTGAATTTGTCGTTTATGACGTTTTTCCTTGTGACCGGTAAGAGCTTGATGACCAAACGTCCTTATAAAAGACAAGACAACATTGCTTGGATCAGGAAGTTAGTGAAATTCCCTAAATTCTTAACCTGACTTTCTTGATTCCGAGAGTCTTATGCTCATACACTGGACAACCCTTTACGTATAACCAAATGATTAACAAGTTGATCACTTTTGTCGACTTAGATTTAGCCTTGGAGCAATAAGATGAGTACACACTCACGCTTGAAGTGCACTATTCCCCTAACTTGCCAGTAAAACTACAGCAGTCACAACTTGGTATAGACAATCCCCGCTATTTAAGGTGAAGTAATTCTCCAAGGGTCTCAAACTTCTAAGGAGGGTTGGTCCACAAACCAAAAGTGTATGAATAAGATCTCGTCATCACCCGAGTATCATTGAATACTCCAAACCTCGAGTTTACTACGTAAATGTCACAACATTTTCTAAATAAAGTCTAGGGGCAATCCAAGTCGGTATTTTATTAGCCCAATAAACAAAAGGATAAGCCCCTACCGATTTAGGCTAAGTCTCTTCAATACTTCTACGGTATATTCATCTTACATACGTACATAAACTTTAGGGCATATATTCTCTGACTTGGTGTTCCACCCTGAGACATATTGTTATGCTAAGACTTAGGCTCCCACTGTTATAAGTTATGTTATCTTTTCCGAGTTCCCTATATGATTAACTAGGAAGGGTGCCTTTTCAAAAATATATTCAAATTCTAATTCGACCTCTTGTATTTTATGGTGAATGCCTCAACGTACTGTAATGGGAAGTATCAAGTTATGGTAAGGGGGATATGCTTATGGGTCTTCTATTACTCTAAAGAAGACTACAGACACCTGATCTCCTCGAGATTGTCCTACTACTTGGTAGTAAAGCGTAACCTTTAGCGTGAAAGTCTCAACGTCAAGACTTATACTAACTTCTTCCCTTAGCTACGTTGGGTATCCTTAACCTTCAACCAAATCTAGACTCGAGGTCGCTCTTTAGACTAGGATGCGTCACTAAATTGTCTAAGTAAGTCAAAATTTGACCTAACTTGCTGCTTAGTGGACTGTTTTATGTGATTTCATACATGGGCACACCACAGCTTCCGCTGCATAGTTTGTCCGCAAACTACACTCGAGCGGGGTGACCCAGTATGTTGTGGACTGTTCTCTTATGATCGTTCGTTCTCTGATGCCATTTGTAAGATCTCTTTTCTCAAAACCTGTTCGGGTATTTGAAAACTCGAACCTCTCCCGTATCGCACGGCCAAGGTGGATCTTCGCCCAGAATCGCTGCCTTGCGGTGTCACCAACACTCGGGTTGGCCAACACCGCTCAGCACCGACTCTGTCGGCTATACAATCATAAGTAAGTAAATGCCAAAAGAAAGGGGCATGTCCACATGTCACAACATCATATAACCATATAATGAAACAGAAAAATGTCCACAAAGGAAAAGTACAAGAAATAAGGGCGGATGCCCGAATACATATCCAAAAGAAAGTACTTTCCCTCTCACTACAAAACATGCGGAAACTACAAACTAACTATCAACCTGTCCGGTGGTAGTATGCTGCAACTGTTGGTCAAGTCCATCTCTCTTGTCCTGCTGCACACGAGGTAGATCCGTCTCCTCGGACTCCTGTACGGCCACATCTGACCGTTAGTTATAAAGACTAAGTCATTTTGTCCTCGCCTCCCCCCACGACTCCTAGGCACCGAGTGAGAGGAAGAAGTGGAGGACAAACAAGGGGTAAACAAGAAGAGTGACGTGGCACTAACTAGCAGTACATAAATATAAATAGTAGAGCTAACAGTAACAAGGTATAAGTAAAGAGCATGTCAGTAAGTGCGGTAAAAAGTAAACAAGTAGAGGCAATATAGTGAACAATAAGTAAAGGCTGTGCAGTAACATAAACTATCTACCATCACAGATTCGTACCTTAAGCTTATATGAACGCCCATACGACATATAAGTTAAGATGTCCAGGTAACCCAACATATAAAAGAGCCCATACTAATTTATATGATGGGGTATGCAGATGTGTGTTATGCTATGCTATGTTCATGATGTGAATTATGCAGCCATGCAATGCAACTCACCCACACGACTCTATGCGCACAGACCTTTATAGTTCCCAATTTGTTAGAAAGGAAGCCAACCTTTCGGGTACCGACCATCGTGGCTCACGGTGGTAGTGGATCGGGCACTCCACATCCTAGGCGGGTATGCTCACTACGAAGCCTAGACCTCACGTACGCCTCAACGCTAAGAACACAACAGCGGAGCTCCTGCGTACTCTTGCTGGAATCCACCAGACTTTAAGGTCGGGGTGGGTTATTAGGGATTGTCCTCCAGACCGCGGTACTCAAACTTACCGGCCCTCTAAACCTCACCCTCACCTGAGTCAACGTACTACTGTCGGTGACACGACTAGCCTAGTACCGAAGACTCGCCACTAATTGCATACACTACAACAAAGTCACTTTACAGCGACATTTTTTTATATCTTTAGTGACGATTTCAAAGCGTCGCGATAGTTTTTGTGACGTTTATAAAAACGTCACAAAATCATCACGACTGCGCATATCACCGTAGCTCATTGCGACGCTTTCAAAAAAAACATCGTGATTGGCAGTTACTCTACCGCGACATTTTTTTCAAAAACGTCATGATTGTCAGTGGTTCTACCGTGACACTTTTCTAAAAAACGTCATAGTTGACAGTTACTCTATCGTGACACTTTTCCAAAAGAACGTCATGATAAATAATTGATCTATCGTGAGCTCCATTCTTCTCTACCATCTACAAAATCAAATAAAATTGGCCTAACAGCGGTCTCTAGAGATTCACCACCACTGCTGGCTTCGTCAAATTGAACAAGCTTAATCTTCAAACCTGGGGAGCAATTTCCTCATTAAACTTACTAATTTACATACCTAAGATTACTAATTGGTCCACTGAAGGCTCTTGTGGTATATGTCAACTCTTCATTACAACACTCTTCTAAGTTTGACTAAGTTCACCCATAGTGTTCTTGCAGGTAATGACATTGCGTGGTACTCCCTTTATCAATAACCAACACTGAACTTCATGTGGCCAAAAAAAAGCTTTCATTAATGTGAGAGATGCATGAAGACTAGATTCAACATTTTTGTTTTGAGTTTAAACGAGTGGGAAATGATTGAACCAATGTTAGCATTTATGATTATATCTCCACTAAAGTTAATATTTTGATTTCGGGGTAGAACGAGACAACGATCAACGAATGCATGAGTAAGTCAATAGCTTTTGATTGTATTTCTTTGATGTACCCAAAAATAAAAAACAGAGGGGGAGTTGAGATTAAAGGAAGCATCATATTTCAGTGATTGATAAACTCCTCCATCAAGAAATAGTAAGAGAGATGAAACCTACACAACACAATATTTCCAAAAGAGGAACAATAGCAGGTGTACAAAAACAACAAAAAAGGAGGATGATATACACAAAAATGAAAGGACACTTTTTTCAAGCAGAAGCACAGGTCTTTCTGGCTCTCTTAGCCGCCGGAGATTTGATTGACTTGGGCTACTTCGGCTTCACCGGAGCAACAAACTTCACCTTCTTCCTCACAGCGGCTTTCTTGGCAGGTTTTGTAGTAGCCGCAGAATGCTTCTTTGCAGCAACGACGATCTTTATTTTAGCTGGGACTGAGACAAGCTTTGCAACTTTCACAACCTTTTTCTCCGCAACGTCTTTCTTGGCAGGTTCGCGGGAAGTATGGCATTGTGCTTATCCTCCAAGTACTTGGCGATAGCTTGAGGGCTGGATCCATTCCTCTCTTGGAGAGCCAAGATAGCCTCCTTACTCATCTGGTGGAAGATAAACAGGGTAAAATATATGTCAAACGAAAAAAAAACTTGATTGAAAGAATGGAGGAAAGGGAGGGAGATGGGATAGTAAGTTATACTTGAAAATATGGAGGATGAGAAGCAACGAAGAAGTCTGAGGCTTCTTTTTCGGGGCAGAGGGTGCACTGGCCTTCTTGGTTGCGGGCTTCGCCATGGCTTTGAACGACGAACAAATGGCTGCTAATGTCGGCAAAGAGAAGAAATTTTGAAATGGGGACGACGAAGATTAGCAAGGAGTCAGAGCGAAATTTATCGGGAGGACTAACTGAAGAGACAGTTGCTAGGAAAATCGTGTGCTTCCTGTGGCTGTAAGTATGTAATTGGTGGATATGTTTTGGTGCGGATCGAGAATTTTCTTCCGAATCATGGCCATTAATTTCTACGGTAGATTTCTCTGGAGATTTTTCATAGCTTAAAAGAGCATAAATGCCAGGCCAGTTGTATTCTTATTTATTTTTAATTAATTAATTACTTTTTTTAATTAAACTTTTGTATTAATTAATAATCTCGTCACTAATATATTTTTTCAATTATGATATATAATATATTAATAAAATCGTTTTGTCGAGACCTATAAAATGAGACTAATATTGAATATATTTTAATTATTATTTATCATATTAGTATTAAAATATTATTTTATTTGATATTTTTTTATTGATTATATTACTATTAAAAAATAATTGATCATTATAAATATTATATATATATATACATATGGCCATATGCATATGTAAACATACATTTACAAATACATATATAAGTATATACATTAAAAAAATACAATCTTCTTCAAATATGGAGAACATGGTTAGAGTTGAACAACCAAGTTCTCCATATTTAGAAAACCTAGTATAATGAAGATCTCTAAAAATAGAGATCCTCATTGGAGTTGCTCTTAGATTGGATGTTTTGTTTTTTGGGGTGCTTCTAGACTCTTATCAATCACCTCATTTAATGTGTGTATGCTTATATAACATATTGACTTGGAATAGAACATATCACTAAAAGACCTTTATTATGTGTATATACTAACTTCTAGATTCTTATGAATGACCTCATATTATGTGTATAGTATTTGATCAAATTATAGGATCGTCTGGTTGTTATAGAACATATCACTAAAAGATCTTTATAATTTAGAACGAGAGATATGGCTAATTAGCAGAGCAAAAAGGGTTTCCAAGAGATGTCAAGTACTTCATGTACTTTGTGTTCAATAACTGCAAGCCATGATTATCAAAAAATTTAGTTGTTCAATCATTTGATAAATAATCATTATATATGTTGAAACAAAACTTGATCTCTTCTGGAGTTCGGGGTCCCAAAAAGGGGTGCTTCTAGCCGGCTACCTCCCCGCTCGCCCCCCTCATGGGGTCGGGCGAGTGGGAGGTCGGCTGCCTCCCCACTCGCCCCTCTTCTGGAGCCGGGCGAGTGGGAGGCCGTCTGCCTCCCCACTCGACCCTCTTCTCGGAATAACCTGGGGCTGCGCTCCTCGGACATTAGCCCATCCAAAGGCTCACTCGCCCCTCTTGCCTGGGGCAGTGCCTCTTAAAAATATTGGGTCTAATGACACCTTGGGCCTCGGGGACCCACTCGGCGAATGCAGGGTTGTACAATATCACTCATATCTCATTCGACGAAATATTTTCTAAGTTGTTTGATGACAAACATTGATTAAAGATCTTATGTTTTGATGACGTTTTTAAAATAATCGTCACAAAAGATAAACATATATGCTGACGTTTTTTATGAAAAGCGTGGGCAATGCTAAAATTTTGTATTTGTGACGTTTTTGAAAAAAACTGTCACTAAATTGAAAACTAACGGTGACGCTTTAAAAAACGTTGCAATAAAAACGTCGTTGTAAAGTCTATATCTTGTAGTGATAAGAAACAGGTGTTAATAAGTCCACCCGAGCCTCTGGCTCAGGGACTAACACACAAGCTGAACCAACCCATTTCCTCCTCGAAGGAGATCCATACTAGTTTGCATTCCTACTTAGGCTACTCTTGCCTACAATTTAGTTAGTGTTATATTTAGGGTGAATCTTGGACTTCCCGCGGTGTATCCCGTAAAGGGGTTCCCAGCGGTACTACGGATTCAATGGGCTCAACCCCACCATCCTCCTCAAGAAAATTACTTTAGTTGGTGATTAACATTTGGTTCACCCCTCATTATTTCATATACTTAAAGTGACTTAGCTCAACACCCGTACCACTCAATTGGGTTGGACGTACCTCCACACCTCATACACTGACCCTAGCACAAACTCACTGCTAACCCTAGGTTTGACCCTCCTTGAATCATTGTGAGTTATCACTCAAATACTGAATGGATATAAGATCTAAACACTACTTAGGGGTCTGAATAGAATAAAATTCAAAATTCTGTTTTTACTAAACGCAGACCACTAAGTTGAACTAACCTCAAACCTCATAAGGGAATCCTTCTAAAAACTCATCACCAACGTCTAGTATAATTATCCTAGGCTCCCAATATAACTTCTAAACACTACTTAGGGGTCTGAATTGTCTAAAATTCAAAATTCTGTTTTAACCAATCGCAGACCACTAAGTTGAACTAACCTCAAACCTCATAAGGGAATCCTTCTAAAAACTCATCAACAAGGTCTGGTATAATTATCCTAGGCTCCGACTGACCTTAATAAGGTATGTTCCAATTTCCATAATTTTCCATATTAATTTGGTATCTATTATCATTTAAAGTAGTTAAGGCTTTAAGTCAAATTACACATGATCTATCCTCAAAATGTTTCTACATGCTACATGAAAATTATCAGTAAGGTAGTGTCCCATATCAAGGTGGTTTACTGAGTTTCATGGCCCTAGGATGTCATGTGGCCTACTAAATCATCATAGTTGTTTAATTACCAAAATGCCACTATAACTAGGAAAAAAAGTAATTCACATATGAAAATTCTACAAAAATTACCAAGTGTCCAAATGGGGATCTAGAGTCCACTGCCAAATGATTGTGTCATTACCATATGATTTGACATTTTAAAATGATTTAACATCAAGTGTTGTAAATACCAATTTCTACATAAGGTACATGAAATACAAATCTACAAGCTTCCAAATAATTATCATGAGCATGTATCACCCTAAAATGACAGATAACAAAGTTTCATAATCTTGCCCAATGATTTGACATTTTTCATAATTAAATTCTTCTAAGCTAGTAAGCATTTAAAAATTCCTACACAGAGGATAATACTTCAATAAATCATAATAAATTTACTAAAGCCTATTTTCATCCCAATACAACCACTGTTAAAATTCCAAAGCCATACAAGATCATATGCTCCATTAGGGTGTGTCACATGCATTTGCATAACAATACCTACAAAATCATCATGGTGGAGGAGGCTAACTCACTCAACTCCTCAAAATGGCTTAAACCCTAATTTGACCCTTAGAGGCCCTCCTTAAGGTTTCCCATTTTCCATAGCAAATCAACTCCAAATGGAGTGAAAATTTAGGCAGGCACTACTCATGTACAAAATAGCATGCCACCAAAGTTTGGTGTCATTTGGACTTCATATGCTCCAAAAATCAACTTTATTTAAATATCCTATTTACCACAAAAACTCTAGGTAAAAGTGCTCATCAAGGGTTGTCCTTTGGGCAGGGGGTGCCCCTAGGGTATACCTACACATGGTTAAAAGATAAGCCTCAAAGCTTGAGGGGTTTGGGCTAGGTAATTATTTTAGTGGACTGACCTAGTGTAGGACCAGTCCTAGTACAACAGCTCCCCAGGGAGCTGTGGGTCACCAAATGACCTGAACTCAAGCCCTAATGAAAGTCAAGACCAAGGCCTACAACCTTCATGTTGGGCACTTTTTCTAATTCAGCCATTTAGAGGCCTTAATTAATATTTGAAGTGGACTGATAAATAGAGGCAGAAAAATCCAAGCTTTGAATTAAATTAATACCAAGAAATTAAGATCTGCACTGATCTTAAAGCATATCTGACCCTCCCCCTTCATCTTCTTCCTCCAGCCAACGGCTGAGATCAGCCAGAGCTAGGCAACCTTGCTCTCCAATTTCCCATCCATCTATGCCCCTCCCCGGCCAACCACCACCACCAACACCTTCGTGGTGGTCGGGGCTATGGATTCCCGGCGACATGGCGGCCGGAGGTGGTGTTTTCCGGCAATCCTAGCATGGCCGAAAATCATCTTTTTCCATGGTTTTGAGGTTTTGGATTTGGCTCAATTGAAACCTATCCTTCAAATTAAAGAGATAGGAAGCTAGCATGGAGGGAGAGGAGGAGAAACGTACCTAATATGGAGCTTGGCGGTGGCGGGGGGGGGGGGGGGGGGGGGGGGGGTTGGCCATGGAAATGCTCCTCTCCGGCGACCTTGCCCATTTCCTTCATTCTCCACGAAAAGCTTCGATCCAAAGGTCGATTTCGACTGCTTGCCAGCTTCTGAAGCTAATGAGATGGTCAAATGGGAGTGGGGAGGAGAGTATAAGGGAGTTTGAACTAAGAGGCCCACGTTTTTGGTATTTTGGTCAACCAATCAGTGGTACAGCTGCCCTTCTGTCCTATTCTCAGGTGCCCAGCAATCACCCAAGGCCCTAGGCTGATTGAGTTGGAGTGTGGGTGGGGCAAAGCTTTATCAATCCTCTTTTTGTCCCCTCTCTCACTCTCCTCCTTTGCTTTTTAATGAATCGTGCACACATGTGACCTTTGCCCTTCATAACCAGGTGCCATAGGGTATTAATTTAATGAAGATATTTGGTAGGGTCACTTGGTTTGAGCTTTGTTCAAGTGTATGAGGGCTAAGTCACTTATTTTGAGCTATGTTGACCATGATTGACCTAGGGTTGACTTTGGTCAACAAGGTGAGTGGGTTGACCCCACTTGGGGGTCATGGGTCCCTTAACTTCACCCAACATTGGTTGGTCCATGGTGGGGCCCCATTTGGGCTAAATTAGCCTTAAGGTGTGATTTTGACCTAAATTAAGCTAAAGTTGACCTTGGTCAAATTGGTCAACTAGTTGACCAAGGGATGGGGGTCTCAGGTCCAATGAGTTCCTTAAAGTGTTTAGAGTGTGGTGGTAAGGTTGATTTGAACATCTGGGGTCAATTGAACCCTAATTGACTTAGTTTGGTTAATGTTGACCTACTGTTGACTTTGGTCAATTTCATGCAATTGGGTCCCACCCAAGTGCAATTACCATGCTAATGGTCTTCCTTAGTGGTTAGGGTGGTATGAGGGAGGTCAATTTGGTGAATTGGGGATCAATTGGCCTAAGGGAGTGACATTGGACTATGTTGGTTTTTGTGCCCTTGGTGTGCACTTAGCACACTCCACTTGATCCAAGGGCCTTAGTGGCCACTCTGCACACCACCCATGCCCTAATACCAACTAGGGGTCTAGAAGGCATGGGGATGTTACACAAGCCCTCTTCATTTGAAAAGGCCTTCACTAAATACGTTGCCTCTAATGAGTCCAATATCCGGAACCTTTCTGGATCTATTAAAAGCTTAGAAAATCAGATTGGACAGCTAGCCAAGATGTTCTCCGAACGCCAGCAAGGAGCTCTACCGGGCAATACTGAGCCCAATCCAAGGGAGAGCGCTAAGGCAATAACCCTCTGCGGCGGAAAGGAGGTAACTTTTACAAACTTAGCTGGACCCGAGGTAAACGTTTCAACTTTATCTCCGCAAGTTATTTCTTCACCTACTTTACCTTCTTCTACATTAGCTCCGCGTATTATTAAAAATCCTTCTATTCCTTATCCTTCGAAATTTAAAGATGAACGCAATGAGGAGCAATATAAAAAATTTATTGAAATTTTAAAACAAATCCAAATAAACGTGTCATTCTGCGAGGCGTTAGCCCAAATGCCCAAGTACGCTAAGTATCTAAAAGATTTACTTTCAAATAAAAAGAAACTTGAAAATTTTTCGCGTATATCTCTAAACGCGGAATGGTTTGGCGGTTTTGTTAAATAAATTACCACAAAAATTAAACGACCCGGGGCGGTTCTCCATCCCGTGCTTGTCCGGTAATTTCTTAATAAAACACGCCTTGGCAGATTTAGGCGCTAGTATTAATTTGATGTCATTTTCTTTATTTAAAAAGCTTGGTTTAGGCAACCCAAGACCAACAAAAATCAGCATCCAATTAGCAGACAGATCAATAAAATACCCGATAGGGGTCATTGAGGATGTGCTTGTCAAGGTTGACAAATTTATCTTCCCGGTAGATTTTGTCATCCTAGACATTGAGGAAGACGCTGAAGTCCCTATTATACTCGGACGTCCTTTCCTTGCCACCTCTCGGGCAATTATTGATGTTAGTAATGGCAAACTTCTCCTACGAGTTGGGGATGAAGAAATGATTTTTAGTATAAACAACTCTATTAGAAATTCTTTTTCTAATGACTACTCTTATTTTACTTTAGAATCTAATTTTGAAGAGGAAATAACGTCGTTTTCTAAAATACTTTCACCTTTATTTGAAAATTTGGAAATTGCAAATTTATTTTATCTAAAAGAAATAACTCGGCCGCTCAAATTTGAAGAAGTAAAATTGAATATTTATAAAATATAAACATCTTACGAGGAGCCACCGAGTTTAGAATTAAAACAATTGCCGGAACATTTAAAATATATATTCTTAGAAAAAGATTTAAAATTGCCCGTAATAATATCGTCCGCACTTAACGATTCGGAAATTTCCGAATTAATTAAAATTTTAAATAATCACTGCCATGCAATTGCATGGCAAATTTCTGACATCAAGGGGATTAGCCCCTCTTTTTGCACGCATAAAATAAATTTAGAAAATAATTCTCGCGGCACTATTCAGCCTCAACGACGCCTTAACCCCAATATGAAGGACGTCGTTAAGGCCGAAATTATAAAATTATTAGACGCGGGAATTATTTACCCGATTTTTGATAGCACTTGGGTTAGCCCAGTGCAAGTCGTGCCTAAAAAGGGTGGAATAACGGTAATCACTAACGAAAATAATGAGTTGATTCCGACCCGTACTGTTACGGGTTGGCGAGTATGCATCGATTACAGGAAATTAAATGATGCTACCCGCAAGGATCACTTTCCGTTACTCTTTATTGAGCAAATCTTAGAACGCTTATCTGGTCATTCGCACTACTGTTTCTTCGATGGTCTTTCGGGATATTTTCAAATCCCAATTGCGCACGAAGACCAAGAGAAAACCACCTTCACCTGTCCGTTCGGCACCTTCGCATATCGAAGAATGTCGTTTGGTCTTTGCAATGCGCCGGCTACATTTCCAAGATGTATGTTGGCAATTTTTAATGAACTTGTAGAAGACGTCATGAAAGTTTTCATGGATGATTTCTCTGTATTTGGCGATTCTTTTACAAATTGTGTAAATAATCTTGATCGTGTTCTTCAATGCTGCGAAGACACGAATTTGGCACTCAACTGAGAGAAGTGCCACTTTATGGTCCAAGAGGGATTAGTCCTTGGGCATAAAATCTCAAGTAAAGGGATCGAGATCGATAGGGCCAAGATCGAGGTCATAGAAAACTCACCCCTCCTACTACTATTAAATCTATTAGGAGTTTTTTAGGACATGCGGGTTTTTATAGGCGGTTTATTAAAGATATTTCAAAAATTACAAAACCGCTAACTTATCTTTTAGAAAAAGAATCCGCGTTTAATTTTGATGACGAATGTTTAAAAGCGTTTAATAAAATTAAAAGTGAACTTATCAATTCTCCGATTTTAATCGCGCCAAATTGGTCTCTTCCGTTCGAAATCATGTGCGATGCTAGCGATTTTACTGTAGGGGCAGTTTTAGGTCAGCGGGTGAATAAATATTTTCACCTGATTTATTACGTCAGCAAAACACTAACAACTGCGCAAGCAAATATACAACAACGGAAAAAGAATTTTTGGCAATAAATTTTAAGTTTGATAAATTTCGATCATATATATAACGCTTTCAAAAGTTATTGTTTTTACAGATCTCTCTGCTCTCCAGTATTTACTACAAAAAGGAGATGCAAAGCCTCGACTGCTAAGGTGGATCCTCCTACTACAAGAATTCGATTTAGAGATTCAAGACAAGAGGGGAGCGGAAAATGTTGTGGCCGACCACCTCTCATGGTTAGAGAATCCGGCTGCAGGAGCGCTTGTGGAGGCCGAAATTGACGACAAATTCCCTGAAGTGCGCCTCCTCGCCATCGAAAAGGTAACGACTTCTTCCATCCCTTGGTACGCGGATTTGACCAACTATTTAGTGGCCCGGGTCCCACCAAAAGATTTTTCAAGTCAGCAAAAGAAGAAATTCTTTTCGGACTTGAAAATTTATTTTTGGGAGGATCCTTTTTTATTTCGTGTCTGCGCTGACCAAGTGGTAAGAATGTGTATTTCGGGCGAAGAAGGCGTCCAAATTTTGCGGCACTGCCACGAAGGGCCAACCGGTGGTCACTATCAAGCAAACCGGACCGTAAGGAAGGTGCTAGAGGCAGGCTTCTATTGGCCCTCCTTATTCAAAGACGCTCACAATTTTGTGAGCAATTGTGATCGGTGGCAAAGGTTAGGTAACATTTCTAACCGGGACGAAATGCTCCAAAATATATTTTTAGAATGCAAAATTTTTGATTTATGGGGAATAGATTTCGTAGGTCCTTTACCCTCCTCTTTTAATAATAAATATATCCTTATCGCGGTCGATTACGTGACAAGGTGGGCGGAAGCACATGCTTTTCCCACCAACGACGCGAGAGTCGTCGTGAAGTTTTTAAAAAAATTATTTACGCGATTTGGCACACCCCGAGCACAAATTAGTGATCGGGGCACACATTTCTGTAACAACCAACTTGCTAAAATTTTAGCAAAATATGGAGTTACACACAAGCAGTCAACCGCCTACCACCCACAAGAAAATGGCCAAGTGGAGGTGGTGAATCGTGAATTTAAAAGAATATTAGAAAAAACAGTGTCCGTTAAAAGGAAGGATTGGTCATTAAAATTAGACGACGCACTATGGGCCTATCGGACAGCGTACAAAACCGCCATCAGATGTATGACGTACCGGTTAGTCTATGGTAAATCTTGTCATTTACCGGTCGAACTGGAACATCGCGCTTTTTGGGCGCTAAAATTTTTAAATTTCGATTTAGACTTAGCCTCCAAACATAAAAAAATGCAAATAAATGAACTAGACGAATGGCGCGCGAACGCCTATGAAAATAATAAATTTTATAAGGAGCGAACTAAGTTTTATCATGATAAAAAAATCAAAAATCGAAAAACTTTTTCGCCGGGAGATTTTGTCCTTCTTTTTAATTGAAGACTTAGGCTTTTTCCGGGCAAATTAAAAACCCGATGGTCCGGACCCTTCATAGTAAAACAAGTTTGGCCATACGGGACCATGCTTATAGAGCACCCGGAAAAAGGCTCTTTTAAGGTCAACGGACAGCGTAAAACTATACCACCCCGACGACCCAGCGTCCGGAAAAATCGAGACAATTCACTTCCCAAATATTTAAGAAAATGTCACTTAGTCAAGCTACGCGACGGTAAACAAAGCTCTTTTGGGAGGCACCCCAACGTTATCCTTTTTATTTTGTTATTTCTTTTCTTGTTTGTTGTTCACTTTAATTCCGCAGGTGTTTGTCCGGCAACCCCGTCTACCAACCAGGGAAGCCCTCTTCACCCTTTAGTCATTTATTTTTATCTTCCTTATTGTCATTTTAGTTTTTTATCTTCATACTTAGTTTTAAACATTGGGGACAATGTTTAATTTTAAGTATGAGGGTGCAGTATAGCATTTTTTTTGAATTTTTATTTTTGAAAAAAATATATATATTTAATTTAATAAAAAATCAAATTTCTTGGAAAGGACGCTTTGGGCTTGAATTCCCATCACAGCCTCTAGTACCTTGCGAGCCATTCACTGGGTTGACCTTGGGAAGTCCAAGAACTAAATAAAAATATTAGGAAATGTTCTTTTTGTTTAGTTTATCAAAACGTCCTAGCTTGCTAAATTGTAAGTTCTAAAGTAGACTTATTTTTCATATGAACTAAGAATTATTTGTGCAATAATAGTTTTTTTTTTGAAACTTTTGAGTAAAATTGTTGACTCATGTAGTGTTCCTAGTCAATGCATGTCTTTGAGCAGTGTTGGTGTAAAATTAAAGTCTTGACATAGATCTAAAATTATGTTTTATTAATTTGCGTAATAATAATTTATTTTACTTTTAATTCGAATCCAGTCTTATCCAAAAGTAGTTTTGGTGAGTGTGTAGAAGATTGTTAGAAAGCTATTACTCGAATCGAACAGAAGGGTGTCCTTTCTCAATGTCTAGAACTTGCCCCAAGCTACTTTCGAAACATGTGCATTTTAGTCAAATTAACCTTACGTAAATGATTTGGGCCTTTCTTTGGATAGTTTGAGCATTTGCACCCAACCTAGATTTACTACCATTGTTCACACAAATTTGAGCATTGCACCTTTATTTGAACCACCCTCAGCATTTCATCACCAAAACTAAAAAAGCCCAAACCCAAATGAACACTTGAAATTTTGAGCTAAATTATTGAAAAAAAATTTGGGTATTATTTTAAGAAGAAAATAATTTCATAGTGATATGCGGCCTAGGTATGCTTATGCATACTTAGAATGATCCAAACTATGAAGAAAAATATATGGGTGTCAATTCAAAAGAAATATGTTTATATCAAAAAGCAAAAATCTCATAATGATATGCGACCTAAGTATGCACATGCATACTTGGAATGATCCCAATTATGAAGAATCGTGATATAAATGAAGGAGAATGAGAGTGTTTTCCTTAGCAAAACATGAGTATGGGGTAAAGCTTCTCTATTTTGTGGTAGTCATTATTTTCTTTTAGCTCAAAATTTTTCGTTTAAGTGGAGTACACATTCATATTTATCATAATTTACCTCGCCCTTAAACCCAAGCCATAAATTGCATCCTATTTAAGTCCTAAAGATCGATAATGTTGATTTAGTATGGAGTGCAGTGGAGAAGGTGCAAACGGGCAAGCTATGACCATCGACATTGAAGGATTTTTTTGGAGGCCACCCTGAGCATCAACAACTAGTAATTTAAATCTCAGCGATCACGCTATTTTCTCCCTTTACATAACATTGAGATTGAACGTCGACTCATCTTAAAAGTGATAATAAATAATTAAAATGCATTTTGAATTATTTCATAAATTAGTATTTATGCCAAGAACGTCTTTCTACTAAAATATCTACGCATGCCAGCATAAAACTTCGCATTTTACTCTCTAGCATTCAAGATTCTATCTAGCATTAGTTTTTCCTACCCTTATGAATAATGGTTTGCTCGGGACGAGCAACGAGTAAGTATGGAGGTATTTGATGACTGGTATTTTAGTCATCGTTTTAGACTAATATCTTATTAGACATTTAAATAAATTATCACATTTGTTTGTTGTTTTGATAAATTTTCGTAAGAATATTATTTTATGTCAAAATCTTTTAGATATTTTTATTTTGTAGGATTACGGCAGGCCTGGGGGGAATTTATGTGCAATGTCCCGCTGTCGCGTCCAAGTTTCATATGCGAGTCAAATTCGTCGACGTGGAGCTCGGCCGGATATTTTCTATGTTACTTCGGCCACCACCATACATCGTCACCACCTTTGCATGCATGGTGTGCTCGGCAACTTCCGCTTCCTCCAAAACCACGAAAGCGCAACGCCATCGCCACCACCTTTGAATATAACCACTCTCGTCCAAGTAATTTCATGTTGGTGCCGCACCCGTTCAAGCCTCTCACGTGAAATCCATGCAAGGCCACTTCAACACAGCACCGACCTTCACCTTCATACAACAGCTACTATATATATATATATTTGTATGTATATATATATATATATATATATATATATATTTGTATATACATACAAATATATATATATATATTCAAATATATATATATATACAATTATATATATATATATATATATTCAAATATATATATATACAAATATATATATATCTTTATTATATAAGTAAATATACATATCTACTAAGCACACCGAGTTTTTTATTTGGACCACACGATCAAAATGGCAGAAAGCTTCTAAACCGTCGGATTGGATAATTCAGCAAAATTTACAACCCTAAAACCACTTCATCGCCCGCCGTCAACCGTATGCGCCACAAAACGCGATTTCCTCCCTCATCCCTTTCTTCAACCCACGATTCCTCTCCTTCAACCCACGATCCCTCTGCAACTGCGCCAGAACCCTCACCCTCCTTCAACCATTTCTGCCATCGCCGCACCTTGCCGCTCCTTGCCGCACCTTGCCGCACCTCGCCGCTTCGGCTCAACTTCATCGCCGGACTCGCTGCTTCTCTTCCTCCGCAGAAGACCTCCGAGATCCATCGCACTAAACTCTATTCTTCTTCTGCTACAGTTCTGCTCCACTTCAAATCGACACCACTTCCTTTGTTTTGCGACTTCAGAGCCGCTCGACTTCAACCTTCTCTCGCATCGCAGGCCTCCCTTCTCTCGCATCACCGGCCTCGCGGGACTCACTGGACTCGCTGCTCTCTCTTCCTTCGCAGAAAACCTCCAACATCCTTCACACTAAACTCTGTTCTTCGGCTACAGTTCCGTCGACTGCAAATCGACGCCACTTCCTCTGTTTTGCGACTTCAGAGCCGCTCGACTTCAATCTTCTCTGCCATCGCCGGACTCGCCTGACTCGCCGGACTCGCTGCTTCTCTTCCTCCGCAGAAGACCTCCGACATCCATCACACTAAACTTTGTTCTTCTTCTGCTTCAGTTCTGCACTAAACTTCTCACAGGTATCTCAACTTCTGCTACAATTCTGCACTAGACTTCTGCTACAGTTCTGCTCATATCCAGCTTTGCTTTTTAGATTACAGGTGTACTAAACTTCTCACAGGTATCTCAACTTCTACTTCAGTTCTTCACTAGACTTCTGCTACAGTTCTGCTCATATCCAGTTCTGCTTTTTAGATTACAGGTATCTCCGAGATTTATAATGCTTTTTAGATTTCCTTGGTTTAATTTGTTCAGCTTTGCTTTTTAGATTTATAATGCTTTTTAAATCACTTTTTGATGAATATGTTGATACAATACGGTGTTTACCATCCTAAAATTGATGCAGGTTTGGTTCAAATATTAGAACTATGAAGATGCTTACAACTATGAAGATGCTTACAATACGGTGTTTACCATCCATTCAAGGACCCCTCATTCCTCGGTTTTAAAAACTGAGGCAACCAACTACAGATGGTCGACCCCTAATATCTTCATAAATTGTTGAATTGCTTGAGTTCTACTCCACTTGCATCATAACAGTTTATGGTATTCCATTTGATTACAACTTTATGTGAGAAACATAATTTATTTCATATATTGTTAAGATTATGGGTAATGATTTCAACTTTATGTGAGAAACATAATTTATTTCATATGTATTTGATTGCGTGAAAAGCATGATATACTCATATGTAAATAAAGAACGTTCATATATTGTGGATATACCAACTATGACCAAAGCCCACGAGCAGACAAAAAATGAAATTTGGGGAGATAATATGGCTCGTTTTGATCTTACAATCTTTGTCTAAGCAGGTTTCAAGTTGGTATGCCTCAGAGGAGATATTTCGATCTGGGAGGCTCAGAGGAGATATTTTGATTATCCAATCTATATCGAAATTAATCCCAACCATGCTTGCTAATATTTTTCATCCAGAGCAATCACAGTTGAAATTAACTCAATCATGATTGCTAACATCTTCAACCCAATCTGATTTTGCTCGACTCCGTCTTTAGTTTTATTTGAAAATCTTATGCTTTATAGACGATAATTTTTAATTTTTGTTTTCTACTTTTTGCACCTTCAATGTATCAGGTTTGCAGAGTCTGCAGTAGGTTCTCTTTGTGGCCGAGAGGAACGGTTGGTTTCGCGGCTTTGCCCTAGATTAATGTTGTGAACAAAGGCGCGGGAATGAAAGTGTGCTAAGTTGCCGAGCATCTTAAAAGGAATTGAAGATACTTATTTGTTTTTAGTAAACATCAATGATTAATTTTAAAAGTGTGACATTTGTGGAAGATATGCAAAAGCATGAAGGATGGTTAACCGTAATGAAGCTTAACTTAATTAATAGTACAGAGGAAGTCAGTCTCACTTGGACAATTCAACAAACACATGAAGGGCATTTACTATAATCGAAATGAAATATAACAAAAATTCCATAGGTGGGGTAAGACTGACAATAAAGTGGAAAGGAAATCAATTTATATGTAAGATCTGAAAACATTAGATCCCAGATCAAAGTGATATCAACTGAGCATGTAGAGTTGGAGGTTGTCTCCTTGGTTCCAATGTGGGAGGTGAAGACGACATTATTGTTCGGCTCCTCCTCTATTGGGTGAATGTATGATTATCCTTGAATTTAAGGAAGTGGAGCACCATAAAGCCCCAAATCAGACCTTAATTAATGATATAAGTAGAGAAGAAAAGAAAAGAGAGATTCCAAATCTTTGTAAAGTTCAAACCTGTAAAGGGAAAGTAGAACAGAGATTCCGAAGGAGTGATGATGCAGTGCTAGACCTGGAATGCTAAATCGAGAAGCGGATGAGGAAGTGGATGACCAAAGGAGACGAAGCCCTAGGCCGCAAGATAACTATGGCGAAATCGCATTTTGATGCGACATAAGTGGAAGATATTGGTTTTGAGGCTGTAGTTTGATGAACTAATCCGGAAACATTGCAAAAGCACTTCACTAGAAAGTATTATATGCTAAACACCCATTTCTTAAGAGAAATTACAGTGGATTTACAAATATATTCACCTTCGATTTCCAAGCAAATTTTCACAGATTAAAGTTCCTCGAATGAAAAAAAAACATAAACTACTTTTCCTATGCAAATTTATTCAATCCAAGTTTCACCAAACAGAAACTTTCACAACATGATATGCAAATTTATTCAACTCTGATATTCTCTTTATGGCCTCGACCTAATTAATTTTCTTAAAAACAATGTAACCAACGAATATTAACTTCTAAAAAAATTCCAACGAACAAATAAACATGAAAATAAAAATTTAGTTAAACCTATGAATGTGTACAAAAATTTAATTAAATGGAAAAAAGCTGGATTTAACCTGCTCTTGAAGGAACCGGCTTTCAATGAACAATGTCATCTAAGGATCTTTGCAACGATCTGCTACGTGTTTAGCAGCAACCACAAAGCTCCAGCTCTGCATTCTCCTACCAGAGGCCAGTAGAGGCGGGCTAATCTTGTTCGAGGTGGCCCGTGTGGTTGGAAGTCAGACCTGAAGCCTGCTCAAGAGGGACTTGCTCCATCTTAGAATCGCCTTAAGTATTGAAATTCCAAAAATAAAATGGAACTTCCTTTAGCAATTTCAGTAAGAAAAGAAACCGAACTCCTATGCTTAGAAACGTGATTTAGGGCTTGAAGAAAGTGCCAGAGTTGATAAATGCAGTTTATGAAACAGATATAACAGATATATGGAAGATAAATGCAGTATAAGGCATGAAGGAAGTGGTACAGTCGTTCTAGCGTTGAGAAAAATTGAAAGAACTTAAAACAATATTGGAGAATGCGGAGCAGGCTCACCTCCAGACTGTTCTGAGATGTGAGTTGAGGAGTTTGTTCTGAATCTCGCAGGTTTCAATCACAGGGGATGCAGCAAAAGTAAATTGTTGGATGTATTCTTAACGGAGGGTTTGGAGGAATCACGGGAATTCTTCGGCGTTAGAGTGGAGGTAGGCATCGACGTCAGCTGTGGCATCTTCTATTTCGACATCGGCGGGATGGAAGCAGGGATGTGATTGCGGGATGCGGGTTGCGAGAGGGGGAGCGATCGGGAGAGGTGAAGAGAGGGCAGAAGGATATTGCGAGAGAGATTTTGAGTTTTTAGTGTTTAAGCAGGTTTCAAGTTGGTATACCTCAAAGGAGATATTTCGATCTGGGAGGTTCAGAGGAGATATTTCGATTATCCAATCTATATCGAAATTAATCCCAACCATGCTTGCTAATATTTTTCATCCAGAGCAATCATAGTTGAAATTAACTCAATCATGATTGCTAACATCTTCAACCCAATCTGATTTTGCTCGACTCCGTCTTTAGTTTTATTTGAAAATCTTATGCTTTATAGACGATAATTTTTTAATTTTTGTTTTCTCTACTTTTTGCACCTTCAATATATTAGGTTTAAAGTGCTATTAAAAGCTCTTTAAGAGGTGGAATTGTGATAGTGACTACTCCTAAACAAATCTTCATGCACACTCAGGAGCCTTCTTAAGGTGTCGTTTTCAATTTCTATGAGCTTTTAAATTTCATGGTTATTCTACATATCAAATCTTCGTTCCTCTGTAGCCACATTATATATGCTTGAGTTTATGATAAAAAATATGTTCAATCCAACCATGCTTGCTAATATTTTTTATCCAGAGCAATCAAAGTTGAAATTAACTCAACCATGTTTGCAACATCTTCAACCCAAGCTGATTTTGCTCGACTCCGTCTTTAGTTTTATTTGAAAAAAAAAACTCTTATGCTTTATAGACATTAATTTTTAATTTTTGTTTTCTAATTTTTGCTCCGCTCAAATCAGCCCAAATCAGCATGCTTTATAGGCATCAATTACCATAATTGGAAAAAAGAGTCTTTAATTTTTGCGAAAAACTCTTAGGCTCCGTTCGTTTCGCGAGTTTTGAGGGAAGGTTTTGGTTTTGGGTATATCAACACTAAATTTTTTGTTCGTTTGACATTTTTTAGGATGGAATTGGCATTCACAGAAAACCTATGGGTTTTGGAGAAAGGTGTTTGACCAAAACCAATTCTAGTGTTCGTTTGCTTATTTTAAAAGAGGGGATTGGTTTTGGCCCAAAACCATGGGTTTTGCTTTTTGAAAAATCCTTCTATGCCCAAAACTTACCTATTTAGATGGGTTTTGGGATAGTTTTGACACTGTTCATCATCATTGTGGCCAGAGTTCATCATCATCATTTTGGCCGTAGTAATGATTATGTTTTGGACCCTAGTAATGATTATCCGCAAATTTATTTTTTAAAATTTATTTTTCAAAACCTTCTTGCAAAACCATGGGTGCAAACGAACAATTTTTTTTGTTTTGGACCAAAACCAAAACCTACAAAATTTTAGTTTTTGATCAAAACCAAAACCCTCCGTGTAAAACCCGCGAAACGAACGGAGCCTTATTGTTTTTGAATCACCAACAATGTCATCTTGTGTGGAGATGGTCAAAAAAATTCTTATTGATTAACTGATTATCTGATTTTACTTTAATTATATTCCTTCTAAAGTTATTTATGATGAGGTTAATTAAGCCTGGTAATTGATGGTTCAAACATTCCCGTTTAACAATCAAAACTCATTAGCGCCATCAACAATGGAAAACACAGGCAACCAAGAACTGCTTCAAAATCTACTTACTCCAAATACTATCAGAAGCCACGCAACATACATACAAGTATGCCTGAAAACAATCAGCTTCGCCTAATGTCGCTGCCACGGAGAATATGCTTACGGGCGCAGACTGTATATTTGCGTGCGATGTCCGCTTGAATGCCAAGAGGGCGAAGGCCGCTTGAATGCCAAGCGGGGCCGCTTGAATGCCAAGCGGGGCCGCTTGAATGCCAAGCGGGGCCGCTTGAATGCCAAGCGGGGCCGCTTGAATGCCAAGCGGGGCCGCTTGAATGCCAAGCGGGGCCGCTTGAATGCCAAGCGGGGCCGCTTGAATGCCAAGCGGGGCCGCTTGAATGCCAAGCGGGGCCGCTTGAATGCCAAGCGGGGCCGCTTGAATGCCAAGCGGGCGAAGGCCGCTTGGTTGCGGGCGAAGGCCGCTTGGTTGCGGGCGAAGGCCGCTTGGTTGCGGGCGAAGGCCGCTTGGTTGCGGGCGAAGGCCGCTTGGTTGCGGGCGAAGGCCGCTTGGTTGCGGGCGAAGGCCGCTTGGTTGCGGGCGAAGGCCGCTTGGTTGCGGGCGAAGGCCGCTTGGTTGCGGGCGAAGGCCGCTTGGTTGCGGGCGAAGGCCGCTTGGTTGCGGGCGAAGCCCGCAGCGTCGCATCGAGAACGGGCGAAGCCCGTTTCATTGCCAAGAGGGCGAAGCCCGCCGAGGGGGCGGGCGAAGCCCGTTTCATTGCCAAGCGGGCGAAGCCCGCTTGGTTACGGGAGAAGCCCGCAACGACGCATCGAGAACGGGCGTAGCCCGTTCGAAGATGCTAGTATATATATATATATACAAATATATATAAATATATATAAATATATTTATGCGAATTGCATACCTCTGCATGCAGCCCTCTGCCGGCCACCTCCAGCTCCTCTCCGCCGGCACCTCCCGAGCCTCCACCTGCAGCTCCTCCATGTGCGCCTCCTCCATGCAGCACCAGCACCTCCAGCGCTACCATGAAGCTGCAACAGCCGAGCTCCTCCATGCAACCACTCTGCCATCTCGCCACCTCCTCCACGTCAGCGATCCGCCCTCCATCTCTCTCTCCATGTCAGCAATCCGAGCCCTGGCATTTCACAAGGATGATGCCACCTCCAGCCCGAGCTCCTCCATACGCGCCTCCTCTACAGATCCCGCCCGGAGTTACGTCTCCACAGTAATGGCAGCAGCACCACCGTACCTGCTACAATAATCCATTTTCGTCTATAAAGAGGGCTCCTCGGGAAGGATGAAGGGGGCGTGAAGTTTGAAAAAAAAAATAAGCTTTTAAGAATCCGGATTTTCATTTGGCAGAGGTGATTATTTTTTTCATTGGATGGAGTTTATTGTTTTTCATTCCTGTTTAAAGATTTAGAGATTAGAGATTTTCATTTTTGTTTTTTTTTGTTCCGGAAGGTTGTGTTTCGGACGACGTTTTAGTCAATCTCTTGTAATCTTGTACGTCTTTCTTCCTTCAAATTAGAATTGTCTCAAACATGAAAGCGTGTATTTTTATTTCTTGTGATTTCTTTCTCCACTAAGAATAAAAGTTCATCTCTACTTTGCTAATTTTAATTTTTCTATTTTAAAAAGTTTGTTGTTTGTCTTCTTTGTTCATTCTTTTTCGTCATGTCGCATTTTTATAATAATGTCTCCTCCATCTCCATGAGCGGCTATTCCTATAGTGCTCGATCGCGACGATCCAAGGATGGGATAATTTTACTATGATTTTTAGATTTGCTTTTCTCTAATTGTTGAACGCTTACAATTTACCATTGATCTAACAAATTATTATGAGGCTATATCATCAATATATAGTGTTCATATTGTTTTCGTTTTTTAGTTAGCCGAGAGGCTCGTAAGTCGAATCGATCACTCATTGGTAAAAGGAGTAGAACGCAACCCTCGAGAGAAGACCACGTAACTCTTCCGGATTGGAGTAAAATCCAATAGCTAGGTTCACTTCCTAAAGCAAGTCTTAGGCGATGCGATTTGAGAACGAAAGTTCGGTCGATACACCTAAGCTTAGTTGAACCAAATCCTCGAAAGAGGAGTGTTCATGCTGCGGGAATCTTCACGGCCAAAGCCTCTTCAATAAGAGAATTGCATTGCTACTTTCATTTCGTAATTTTATAAATCCGAGGTGACTCAAAGATCGGGTACTAGTTGTAAACCATCGATTTAATTCCGTTAGCATTTCTTTTAGTTTATGCTATTTGCAAACCAACCAACCCAATTTTCTATTGCTAAAATAATAGCAATTTTCAAAGTAGAATTACTCGACCTCCCCGAGTCGAATACGATCTTGGTTTCTGTAAACCTATTCCACACACGACACGGTATACTTGCCGTTGTCGTTTGCGGGCATAGTTTTGTGCATCATCAGCCCTTTGATTATCAGTGAAAATGTATTGAAGATTGATCTAACCTTTCTCTACATTATCCCTGAGAAAGTGGTTTCTTATATCTATGTGTTTAGTTCTACTATGGAGAAGAGGAATGGAAGCTATAGAAATAGCTCTAGAGCTGTCACATAATATTATGGAGTTCTCAAGACTAAAGTTGTAATCTAACAACTGATTCTGCATCCACAATATTTGTTAGCAGCAGCTTCCTGCGGCTATATACTCATCTTCAGCTGTAGAAGTAGAGACTGAGGTTTGCTTCTTGATGAACCAATAGATCAGTCTAGCACCTAGGAATTGACAAGTTCCTGAGGTGCTCTTTCTATCAAGCATGTATCTAGCATATTCTATATCTGAATAGCCTACTAGATCAAATCCAGAGTCGATGGGATACCACAAGCCATGTTCAGGTGTACCCTTTAGATATCTGAGTATTCTTTCTTACATAACTCATGTGGGAATCTTTGGGGACAACCTGAAATCTAGCACATATGCATGTAGCAAATATGATATCTGGTCTGCTAGTTGTAAAGTAGAGAAGTGAGTCAATGGCTGCTCTGTAAGTCTTTTGATCAAATGACTTACCCTTTTCATCTCTATCCAATACAGTATTGGTAGTCATGGGGGTTTTCATGACAGAGGCATTTTCCATCTGAAACCTCTTGATAAGCTCTTTGGTATACTTAGATTAAGATATGAAAATGTCATCTACATTTTTTTACTTGGAGGCCAAGAAAGTAGGACAGTTCTCCCATGCTACTCATTTCAAACTTAAACTGCATTAGGTCAGCAAACCTTTTGCAAAGTCTTTGGTCTGTTGAGATAAATATTATATCATCTACATATATTTGTAGTAGAAGTAGCTGATTTTTATGTGCTCTAGTGAAAAGTGTTTTATCCACCTTACCTCTTACAAAAGAGTATTCTAGGAGGAAGGTGGATAATGTCTCATACCTAGCTCTTAGAGCTTGTTTGAGACCATACAGTGCTTTGTCTAGTCTATAAACAAAAGAGGGATGGGATGGATTGACAAAACCTGGGGGTTGCTGACGAGTCCCAAATATATACACATTTATGGACTCATCTGGGCCGATTTTCTAGTCTATGCACTTCACTTTAGACATGTTTTCACTCATATTTGATACTCCATGCTAAGTGCACCTCTAGGCCCATTTTTGGTGTTATTTCATGTTCTGCATCTCTAGTAGTTTTCATGCATTGTTAAGTGCCACTTTCAGTGGCTGGATTCGTGGTTGTGCTGGAACAGGAGTCGTGTAGGTGTTCCCGGTACAATTCTGCACAGGTATACTGCGCACGATCACTAGTTCTATTGCGCACGACCACTGGTCGTGCGCCGCTGATCGTGTGCACTTAACCTTATTTTTCGAGTTCTTTCTCGGGTAGTGCGCACGACCACCTACGATAGTGCGCACGACCACCAGTCGTGCGCCACTGTTCGTGCGCACTTAACATCAATTTTATGAGTTCTGTTTCGGACAGTGCGCACGACTGCCTACGATAGTGTGCACGACCACCGGTCGTGCGCCACTGGTCGTGCGAACATGGTATTTTATAAATTTCTTACTTTGCAGGCTCCACCCAGGTAGGCGCACGATCACAGAACTCCAGCGCGCACGACCACTGGTCGTGCGCCAATGACCGTGCGCAGTATTTATTCCAGCGCCTATATAAGGTCCTGATCCGCAGATTAGGGATAAACGGGGTTCCAGGAGCGCGATTTACAGTCCGTACGCCGCCGTTTTCCACTTCCAGCCACCTCCACCTCATCTTCTCCGCAAGGGGAAGTCATCTCCAGCCATTCTAAGCAATCCTCCATCGTCCGGGAGCATTCTCCGCCCTCCGCAAGCACTCAAGCAAGCCATCTCCAGTTCTGTCCGGTGAAAAGAATAGTCATCCTGAGGTAGAAGACGACGGAAGCACTTGGAGAGGTCGTGACAGTCTCTCAACACCGGAAGCACAGTCCGCCCGAGTCCGGAGGTAGCTTGACAAACTACCATCCCGACCGTGAACGGCCGCTAGTCTTCGTCCATTGGTTGATTTCTTCCTCCCCCCTTTGTTGTACTTCTTTGAATCATTTAAACTTGAATATCATGATGTTTAGTTTAAATGCAATGGTTGTTTCTTCTCCGTTCTTCAGTATTGGTTTGTGATACGTCTCACCTCCACTCACTCACTCACGCACTCATCGTGTTCGATTCACGTTAGCAAGAGCTAACGGCGATTTGTGAAGAGGTGTTTACGACCCTCACTCTCCACACTAGTAATCACTTCATTCGCATGCGTACCGTCATTCGCCTCACGAAGCTCGGCATCGCGGCCGCTGCACCCATCTCACCTTGCGAAGCGGTGATTTCGACCCGCATTTCTTTTATTATTGTTAACAGTAGGAAACCAAATCAAAACCCCACTGTCTGTGTTTGTTTTCGCTTGTGTAATAATTGTCACACAACGTGATTCGTTCACCCAACCTGCATTCCTCAAGAGACCGACACTCGGGGATCCTATTCTCAACATTTATTACTTGCGCGACCGGTGTACTTGCCGAACATCGCATCAAGTTTTTGGCGCCGTTGCCGGGGAATGCAGACGTGATGAATTCATCTGCGTGAAGAATCGTTGCACGAGGAACTATTCTCTTTTATTATTTCTCTTTGTTTGCCTCTGTTGTCTTTGTTTCTTTTTGATACGCACACTAATTACCTTCGTTCGTCCCATCGTGCACTAATCTTTTGGGTTTCAAGTATTCCTAGCATGACCTCCATTCAGGAATACATCTATCAAGGAAGTTTAAATGATTTAAAGGTTCAAGCACAAAGGAATGATCACGACTTCGGGATTTCCTCTGACATCATTGAGTATATGACTGGGAATTGCAAGTTCAGTGGGAATAAGCATGAAGATGCGGTACAACACGTGCAGGACTTCTTAGAAATTTATTATACATGTATATTCAGTGGAGTTGAAAACGACCTGCAAAAGATCCTGGCATTCTCATTTTCCCTACATAATAAAGCCAAAAGTTCGTACTGGGATATCCGGAAAAGAGAGGCGACCACATGGAAGCAGCTCGAAGGGAGATTTTTGCATGAGTTTCAATACCGTACTCGAGTTTTGGACAAGTACAGGGAACTCATAACCTTCGGTCAGGGAAAGGAGGAGACGTTAGTGGATGCTTGGGAGCGTTTTCAATCCCTGCATAGGGGATGCTACCGTGAAGACCTATCAGAAGTCTTTTTGATTCAGATTTTTTATTTCGGCGTGCTGGACAAATTCCGTCTGTTATTCGATATGGCAGCCGGAGGGGCCCTGTTTAATAAATCGGGGAAGGACGCGTGGGAAGTGGTCGTGAATATAGTTCACACCAGCCAGCACTGGAGTCATGTCATTCTCCCCCCCTGTACTGCTGAAGTTAATGCAGTGACATTCAACAGAGCAGCGGATCATGCGCCGTCAGGGCAAACGGAACAGTTAGCAACCTTGGTGGTCGGGATGCTGAATAAAATGAATGACCAATCAGCAGCAATTCAACAGCTTCACTCTACTATAGGGACTCTTACCAATGTCGTTTCTGGGCTTGCAAGTCAGCATCCGGAGTCTGTGAATACCATGCGATTGAGAAGCGGTAGAGGTGTTGACAATCTTCCTCGACAGGAACCACTTGTGAGATCCACTGACAAGTGCAATGCAGACATGGCCGAGAAGCAGACTCAGATTCATATTGAGCCGGACCCCGTGAGCGAGGCACAACCCTCGAGAAGTGTTGTTCACCCCCCATTCCCCCACAGGTTACGAAACAAGAAATCCGAGAAGCAATTCCGCAAATTCTTGGAAATAATGAAAGGAGTGCAAGTGAGCATCCCACAGATTGAAGCCATTTCTCAAATACCGGGCTACTCCAAGTTCTTGAAAGACTTGATTTCGAAGCGGAAACTGTTGGAGGATCTCAAGACTATCGATCTCACTGAGGAGTGCTCCGCCATCATCTCCAATATGCCCACGAAGTGCAAAGATCCGGGCAGCTTTACTATTCCTTGCAGGATCGGTCATCACCGTTTCAGCCAGGCGCTCTGTGATTTGGGAGCATCAATCAACTTGATGCCGCTCTCTATCTTTCGTGAACTAGGAGCAGGGACCTTGAAGCCGACACAGGTAATGCTACAGCTAGCTGATTGGTCGATCAAAAAACTGTCAGGAATTGTCGAGGACCTCACAATAGTAGTAAACGGTCTCGCTTTTCCAGCCGATTTTGTCATCCTCGACATGAAGGTTGATACTAAAGTACCCATTATTTTGGGGCGGCCCTTTCTCGCTACAGCTCGTGCTATCATTAATGTGGAGCAGGGGGAGCTCACGCTCAGATTGGGGGAGGACGCTATATCCTTCAACGTCCACAACCCGTCGCAACTCTTCGAAATCACAGAATGCGAACCGGCAGAGCCGCTTGAAGAATTCGATGGCCAGATCGATGCGGGCAGTGGCGGACCCAGAAGGATTTTTCTGTGTGGGCGTTCAATAGCATAATGATTAAAAATATATATATATATTTACCAAAAAGTGTCAAAATTTGGAAGTGAAGGAGTTCATGAAAGTTTCCTCGGTTGCTTGATTCATAAGATTCATCATGACCACGAAAACTTATCCTTGCTTTAGAAGAAATCTAATGCAATCCACCGATGCTTCTAAGCGTGTGCGATAATCCATTCGAGCTTGGTCGGATTGAGTACACAAGGAAATTTCAATATGATGTTTTTGGTTCATCAAGTCTATACAAGCCTTCAAACATTGGTTGTGGACGCTATTATGATTCCACACATGAACATCTAATCTATCTGTATGCTTCCAATTGTGAACCCCCCACTAACGAAAGCATCTCCACCGCCTTGGTCACCATGCATCGGTTTGAATAAATAACAACATAAGCAAAATGCAGCATCTTTTACCGTGCTATATTCCAACCAGTAACTGTATTCTTGAAACCACGAACTAATAAATCTACGCGACTCATTTCTAAAAACTCATGTTGGGAAAATATGATTTTTAGGTTGGAAAGCTTTTTTATGCAGATACCAGCTTTGAACCTTCTCTCTCTCATTAGGCTCATAATCCTAAATATTCTTCTGTAATCCTGGATCCGCGGGAAGATCATCTACATTGAGTTATGCGCGTGCTCTACTAGAAGAATTACATGATACTTCACTTGATTTTCTTTTAAAATACTTATCCATGATTAACCAAAGGGTGGACACAAAATAAAGATTGACCTAAAATAAATTAAATAAAAATTTCAAACTAACAATTATCAAACGATGGGCCAACAATTCACCAAACTAGTATATACCTGAGGTCCTGAATAGAGCAATATGACAATGTGAAGATGCAACCAGAAAGGGCTACACAGCCCCACAACCCACTGCATACATGATTGATTAACTGATTAAGGAAATGAAAAACTTTGCTAAACATTATTGACTGTAGGAAGATCCACTGAAAAATGCTTCTAACATTACTGAACATTATAACATTATAAAACTAGAGCAGTAGAACTGTAATCTGGGCATCTGGCTATTATAGAATATTATAGAACACTCATTATAGAACTCATTATAACATTATAGAACTCATTATAACATTATAGAACTCTCATTATAATTTCATTAATCTGGTTCTCATTATAACATTATAGAACTCTCATTATAATTTCATTAATATGGCTATTAATAAGATAAAAGGCTGAATGAAAAATACCTAAAAAACAAACTGTAATCTGGAGTTCTAAAATACCTAAAAGGTTGAATGAAAAATGCAAAATCAGTAAATCACTGAATGAAATACCTAATCAAATGCAAAATCAGCAAATACCTAATCAAATGGATCTGGTTCACAAATGCGACTAGAGCATTAGAACTGTAGAAGTGTCGCCACGCTGTGTCGGAGACTCGGAGAGTCGGCAGGAGGCCCGGAACAGGACTGCAGGAGCCAGGAGCAGCACAGAGGGTCGGAGCTCAGAGGCACTACGCGAACGGGATGCGTCTTCGTCTAATACACGGAGGCACTACGCGAAACCAGGCGAGAACGGGATGCCGGCTGCGTCTTCGTCGAGGCCCGCCTCTTCCTCTCTTCGTGAGAAATAGGGTTCAATTTTGGGATGCCTCTTCCGCTCTTCGCCTCTTTCGCGATTTTGGGTTTTTGAGTGTGGGCGGCTGCCCACGCTCGACCCTTAATAGGTCCGCCCCAGGATGCGGGTTTGGATGACAGCGAGATGTGTTGGCGGCGCGAGGACGTGGGCAATGACGGTGCACATTCGAACCAGCCCGATGTTTCTCATTCAATCGGAGAGCCATCCAGTGATTCTGCTGATCCAAACATTTATCCGTCTCTCAAACAACTACCGGATTCTCTAAAGTACATTTTTCTTGGAGAAAATGCCACGCATCCAGTGATTATTTCCGCAGCTCTTTCCGCCGCCAACGAAACCGCATTGGTGGGTGTGCTGAGAAGGTACCATAAAGTCTTTGGACGCTCTCTTGCAGATATTAAGGGAATCAGCCCCACGGTCTGCATGCATAAGATACTCCTTGAAGATCAGTACAAACCCACAGCACAGCCCCAAAGGCGTTTGAACCGGAAAATGCAAGAGGTAGTGAAGGCAGAAGTGATAAAGCTCTTAGACGCTGACATCATTTACCCAATCAGCGACAGCAAATGGGTCAGCCCAGTTCAGGTGGTACCGAAAAAGGGAGGGATCACCGTTGTTGCCAATGAAAAGAACGAGTTGCTACCTACCCGAATGATCACCGGGTGGAGAGTCTGCATCGATTACCGCAAGCTGAATGATGCTACACGCAAGGACCATTTCCCACTCCCCTTCATTGACCAGATGTTAGAAAAGTTAGCGGGGCAGGACTAATACTGTTTCTTGGATGGGTACTCAGGTTACAATCAAATCTTAATAGACCCGTCTGATCAAGACAAAACAACATTTACATGTCCTTCCGGTACCTTCGCGTTCAAGAGAATGCCATTCAGACTGTGTAATGCCCCTGCAACTTTCCAGCGCTGTATGCTCGCTATTTTCGCTGACATGGTGGGAGACTTCCTCGAAGTTTTCATGGATGACTTTACTTTATTTGGCAGCAGCTTCGATACTTGCCTCGCGAATTTGGCCAAGACTTTGAAGCGGTGTGAGGACACCAATCTTGTCTTGAACTGGGAGAAATGCCACTTTATGGTGCGCAAAGGAATTGTGTTGGGGCATAAGGTTTCCTGCCAAGGGCTCGAGGTGGATCAAGCGAAGGTAAGTGTTATCAGAAACCTCCCTCCACCTACGTCAGTGAAAGGTATCCGAAGTTTTCTTGGTCATGTGGGATTCTATCGAAGGTTTATTAAGGACTTTTCATCCATTTCAAAGCCTTTATCTCGCTTGCTTGTTAAGGACGCCCCCTTCCACTTCGACGATGCATGCAGGCCTTTGAAACTTTACGGGGACAACTCATCTCGGCTCCAATTTTGGTGGCACCCGACTGGAATTTACCCTTTATTATCATGTGTGACGCAAGTGATGTGGCCGTGGGTGCTGTACTCGGTCAAAAGAAAGACAAGACTTTTCACACCATTGCGTATGCCAGTCGAACTCTTAACAGCGCGCAAACAAACTATACCACCACGGAGAAAGAAATGATAGCCGTGGTCTTCTCCTTTGAAAAATTTCACTCATACTTGGTGCTTTCCGAAGTAATCGTGTACACGGACCACGCTGCACTCAGGTATCTTTTCAGCAAAAAAGAATCCAAATCGCGTCTGATTCGTTGGATTTTACTTTTGCAGGAATACAATTTGGAAATCAAAGACAAGAAAGGGGTGGAGAACGTGATAGCTGATCATCTTTCGCGTTTGGAGTATGACACTCCCAACAGCTGTGTGGAGGAAACGAACGATTATTTTCTGGATGAAAAATTATTCGCAATCACTACGCCCCCTCCAATTGCCCCATGGTACGCTGACATCGCTAACTACTTGGCTTGTAAAACCTTCTCTCCGAATCTGTCCCCTCAGCAAAGACGGAAGCTTGCCTCTGACTCAAAATACTATTTTTGGGAAGACCCGCTCTTATTCCACACATGCAGCGATGGAATTATCAGGAGCTGCGTTCCTGAAGCCGAGTTTCAGTCTGTACTGCAGCACTGCCATGACAGAGAAGCTGGCGGGCATTTCGGGGCCGTTCGAACAGCACAAAAAATTTTGCAATGCGGATTATTTTGGCCGACCCTCTTCAAGGACGCCCATGCCAATGTCACCAAGTGTGACGAATGCCAAAGGACCGGAAATATCTCCCGATGTGACGAGATGCCCCTCAATAACATGCTGGTTTGCGAACCATTTGATGTCTGGGGGATATACTTTATGGGTCCTTTCCCCATGTCTCATGGTAAGCATTATATCATTGTGGCAGTTGACTATGTCTCAAAATGGGTGGAAGCCGAGGCGGTTGCCACGAATGACGCCAGCACAGTGCTACACTTTATCCACAAGAATATCTTCTCCAGGTTTGGGACGCCGAGAACTATTATCAGCGACGGCGGAAGTCATTTTTGTAATAAGCAGTTTGTGCAGCTCATGAAAAAATTTGGGGTCCATCATAAGATTTCATTAGCATACCACCCCCAAACATGTGGACAAGTAGAAGTATCCAACCGCGAGCTCAAGCGAATAATCGAGAAATCGATACATTCAAATAGGAAGGAGTGGTCTAAAAAGGTCGACGACGCATTATGGGCTTACCAGACCGCTTTCAAAACACCTATCGGCATGACTCTATTTCAACTAGTCTATGGCAAGGCATGCCACCTCCCTGTGGAGATGGAGCATAAAGCATTATGGGCAACCAAACTGTTGAACGTGGAAATTGGAGCCGCGGCCGAGGTGCGTCGTTCCCAACTCAACGAATTAGAAGAGCTCCGGCATTTCGCTTATGAAAACGCTCGCATCTACAAAGAGAAAACAAAAAAATGGCATGATCGACACATCATCCCAAAGGAGTTCAAAATTGGGGACCAAGTGCTGCTTTACAACTCCCTTCTCTGCCTCTTTCCAGGAAAGTTAAAATCAAGGTGGAGCGGTCCTTTCTCAGTGACCGATGTCTCTCCCTTTGGTGCCATCGAAATATCAGGGGATAAGGGAGACAAATTTAAGGTCAACGGGCATCGACTGAAGTTATATGATGGCGCCATTATAAACAAGGAGTGTCAGCTGGTGACATTGGGAGACGGGCACCATAAAAGTGCCTACAGCTGATTTTCTTTTTATCTCTTATTTTGTGAAACTCTCTTTTTCATGCACTTTTTATTTAATTTTTGCACTCTATAAACAATTATAATACAGGTATTTGGTCCAGCTTAAGGACATAAAATAAAAGCGCTGCTGGGAGACAACCCAGATTTGCTGATTTCTGTTTTTCTAACATGTTTCAATTCAGTTTTTATATATTTTTGCCGCTTTTAGTTGTGTCGTTTGCAGGCGAGCTCTGTTCTTTGCGATGGCGGAAGCTGTGGATTGCTCATGAAAATTAACGCCAATCGTCTGGTATGCTCAATTCTGAGCATTGGGTAACACTTCTTCCCCCCTAACTTTCAGTTTTTGTGATGCAATGTTTAGATTAAGTCTGGGGGAGAGCACGTTGTTATCCACTTTGCGCACGAGTTGCACCGCATGCTAGAAGATTGTTTAAATTTTTCGTTGCCATCATTTTTATTCCATGCTTCATACACCACTTCACCCACATAAGCGCGCACTTACCTGATTGTTTCGTTTCCGAATAAATTATTTTGGCTTGGAATGTGAATTAGGGTGTTAGCTTAGGAATTACTAATTGGAGTGCGATGTTGACTCGCGCAGTGTTCTAGTCGCATCCGCATGCTATAGTAGAATTTGAGTAAAACTAGATTATATCTATGCGTTTAATTTATGATTAGTATTTTTGCGTAGTTTTAGATTTGTTATACTCAAATGGTGAATGTGAACGAAATTGGCGATAACCCGGTGTTGTGTGTATACGAGCACTAGTTGTGTGTTGCTCGAGTCGGGAGGAAGGTTTACCTTTCTCGTGGGCTAAGAACTTGCCCCAAACGACTCTTGAAGCATGGGTGCGAGCGATTCTTCGAGTTAAATGTGATGTAGGCCACCTTTTGGCTAGTTTGAGCTTTGTCTTCCCCTATCCTATTTGCTCACCTTTGCAAGCCAACATTTGCGCCTACCACTTCTTTGTTTCAGCTCCTCTTCCATTCACCAAATCCTAAAAGCTTATCCTACTTTCGCAACCAAATTGCTGTTTAACTGCACTCATGTTCTTGATTTGGTGTGATGTTTGGAATCTCTGTGATGTGAAGGAAAAATAAGTTTTATTTGCTGAATATGAACCAACTGGAGGATAAGAAAAAAGAAGAAAAATATGTTATTGAAATGAAATTCTAAAAAAAAAATTGTATTGAAAAGATATCCTCCCAAGCGCAATAGAAAATCTGTTGGTATTTGTGAAGTAGGCCGTGTGCACACCTAGTTTTCATGATGTCTGGGGGTGTGTCACACGAGCTTTGTTCTTGGTTTTGTTTGGTGCAGTGTTCCGTTGACTCATTTGGGTTGCGTAGCCTTCGTCTTTATCTTCGAATATCATACCGCAACCTAAGCCCCAATATGATCCTAAAGCCCTACTGATTTATCTCGTGAGTTTGCTAGCGCCGTGGAGAGAGTGTGACCGGGCAAGCTTATGGTTCACGACGTTGATGGATTTCAGCGGAGTTATTCCTGAACCCCGATCTTGTGCAACACCCTCCTTAGTGGCTTGTTACTTTCACATCGGGCATGATCGATCAAGTTCTTCACAGTTCACCAACTGAGTATTGATAAATCTTTCTTTACGCTCTAATACTTTTGTAAATTAATTAGTATAGTTAGAATCTCTTTTTACTAAATTTCTATTTGCATGCGTTTGTTACTTCGCACCATACTCCTTTGTGTAATTTCCTTTCTTAACTACCATTTTCACACTCCACCGAATTCGTTTGCTCGGGACGCACAAACAGTTAAGTCTGGGGGTGTGATGAGTCTCAAATATATACACATTTATGGACTCATCTGGGCCGATTTTCTAGTCTATGCACTTCACTTTAGACATATTTTCACTCATATTTGATACTCCATGCTAAGTGCACCTCTAGGCCCGTTTTTGGTGTTATTTCATGTTCTGCATCTTTAGTAGTTTTCATGCATTGTTAAGTGACACTTTCAGTGGCTGGATTCGTAGTTGTGCTAGAACAGGAGTCGTGCAGGTGTTCCCGGTACAATTCTGTACAGGTATACTGCGCACGATCACTGGTTCTATTGCGCACGACCACTGGTCGTGCGCCGCTGATCGTGTGCACTTAACCCTATTTTTTGAGTTCTGTCTCGGGTAGTGCGCACGACCACCTATGATAGTGCGCATGACCACCAGTCGTGCGCCACTGTTCGTGCGCACTTAACATCAATTTTATGAGTTTTGTTTTGGACAGTGGGCACGACCGCCTACGATAGTGCGCACGACCACCGGTCGTGCGCCACTGGTCGTGCGAACATGGTATTTTATAAATTTCTTACTTTGCAGGCTCCACCCAGGTAGGCGCACGATCACAGAACTCCAGCGCGCACGACCACTGGTCGTGCGCCAATGACCGTGCGCAGTATTTATTCCAGCGCCTATATAAGGTCCTGATCCGCAGATTAGGGATAAACGGGGTTCCGGGAGCGTGATTTACAGTCCGTACGCCGCCGTTTTCCACTTCCAGCCACCTCCACCTCATCTTCTCCGCAAGGGGAAGTCATCTCCAGCCATTCTAAGCAATCCTCCATCGTCCGGGAGCATTCTCCGCCCTCCGCAAGCACTCAAGCAAGCCATCTACAGTTCTGTCCGGTGAAAAGAATAGTCATCCTGAGGTAGAAGACGACAGAAGCACGTGGAGAGGTCGTGACAGTCTCTCAACGCCGGAAGCACAGTCCGCCCGAGTCCGGAGGTAGCTTGACAAACTACCATCCCGGCCGTGAACGGCCGCTAGTCTTCGTCCATTGGTTGATTTCTTCCTCCCCCCTTTGTTGTACTTCTTTGAATCATTTAAACTTGAATATCATGATGTTTAGTTTAAATGCAATGGTTGTTTCTTCTCTGTTCTTCAGTATTTGTTTGTGATACGTCTCACCTCCACTCACTCACTCACGCACTCATCGTGTTCGATTCACGTTAGCAAGAGCTAACGGCGATTTGTGAAGAGGTGTTTGCGACCCTCACTCTCCACACTAGTAATCACTTCATTCGCATGCATACCGTCCATCCGCCTCACGAAGCTCGGCATCGCGGCCGCTGCACCCATCTCACCTTGCGAAGCGGTGATTTCAACCCGCATTTCTTTTATTGTTCTTAACAGTAGGAAACCAAATCAAAACCCCACTGTCTGTGTTTGTTTTCGCTTGTGTAATAATTGTCACACAACGTGATTCGTTCACCCAACCTGCATTCCCCTATTCCCAACATTTATTACTTGCGCGACCGGTGCACTTGCCGAACATCGCATCAGTTGCTCCACATACACTTCTTCCTGAAGAGTTCCATTTAGGAAAGCACTCTTCACATCCATTTGATATATATTGATCTTCATATGTGCAGCATAGGCAAGGAACATTCTGATTGCTTCCAGTCTAGCCACGATTGCAAAGGTCTGATTGTAGTTAATACCCTCCTCTTGCTTGTATCCTTGAGCAACGAGTCTTCTTTGTTCCTGACTATGACTACATTTGAGTCCATCTTATTCTTATATACCCACGTTGTTCCTATGATTGGGTAATTTCTTGGTCTTTCAACTAGTGACCAGACTTTGTTTCTTTCAAACCGTGCAAGTTCCTTTTGCATGTCAGCAATCCAGCGGGGATCACTATCTGCTTCTTCAAACATTTTGGGCTCATATTGTGAGAGGAAGCACTGCATCATAGTTTCATTTGTGATCTGGTTCCTGGTCTTCACTCCCACTGTTATATCTTTTATAACTTGAGTTGGAGCATGATCCTTGAGGGTCATCCTATTTCTTATTAAGTTGTTTAATGGATTAATAACCTGAGGGGTTTCTTCTTCATCATTGATTGTGGGTGCACCAATTTCATTTTCTAGAATAATTTCTATATCTGGTAGAGAAGTTGCCTGAATGTCAATATCATCTAAAGCAGATTCTTCATCTGAGTCATTATCAGTTTGTTATTTTCCTTTGTCCTGTCAACCTGATGGGTAATCTGTGATGTTGATCCTTTCAACTTGATCAACCAGTTGGTCTTCTTCTTGCAAGATGACATTGGTGGATGTTTCCTTCCCCTTGAGAATATGTTAGTCTCATCAAACACTACATGCATTGACTCCTCAATTTTGAGAGAGCTCTTATTATAACAAACATAGTTCTTGCTTGATGAGGACAATCCCAAGAATATCCATCATCAGTCTTCTTGTCAAATTTGGCAAGTTGGCTCTTTTCATTGTTCTGAATGAATTAAGTACACCAAAAATTCTAAAGTATGCGACTATAGGTGTCTTTCCCTTCAATAACTCATAAGGAGTCTTTAACGTAGTTTTGTGGATGGGACTTCTATTCAGAACATAGTTAGTTGTATTCACTGCTTCAACCCAGAAGGACTTTGGCAAATTGAATTCAACTAATAATGTCCTTCCTGATTCAATTAGAGTGCTATTTTTTCCTTTCAGCCACCTCATTTTGGCAGGGGGTTCTAGGAGATGAAAAGCTTTGTCTTATCCCTTCATCCTCACAGAATCTGCAAATTAACTAGTTCTCAAAATCAGTATCATGATCACTTCTGATCACAACAACCTGAGTATTGAATTCAGATTGAATCTGTTTAATAAATCTTGAGAGGATCTTGAAGGTTTCTGACTTAGCTCTTAGAGAGAAGACCCAACTGAATATAGAAAAGTCATCTATAATGACTAATGTATAAGACTTGCCTGCTAAGATTTGAGTGGAGATAGGACCAAATAGATCTATGTGCAACATGTAAAGGGTTCTAGGAGAATTATTCTTACCAATTGGTTTGAATGATGACTTAGTTTGTTTTCCTAGTTGACAGGCTCTACAGGGATGGTCTTTCATAAACTTACCAATTGGTAAGCCTCTTACTAAATTATGGATGGATAGTTTAGCTATTGTTTTAAATTTTAAGTGACTAAGTCTCCTATGCCCTAACTCATTATTTTCTAAGTTTGAATTAAACGGACATATTTTAGATTTAGTGTAGTCAAAGTCTACTACATATACCTTACCTTTTCTGAGTCCTGTTAATACTATTTGGTTAGTTGCATAACTAACTATATGACATAAGGACTTAGTGAATACAACTTTGTATTTACCACACATAATTGACTAATACCAATTAGATAATGTTGAATTCCTTCAACCTAAGCTACCTTAGAAAAAAGATTTCTCCAACTCTGAGCACACCATATCCTTTGGTCTGTCCAGAGTGGGAGTTACCAAAGATTACCTAAGGGCCTTCCATGGCCTTGTAGTTTTCCAGCACCTCTTTTGCTCTAGTCATATGCATGGAGCATCCACTCTCCAGGTACCACTGTTGGTTGGTGGTAGAACAACCTCCTTTCTGCACATAAATTTAAACATTAGTATAAACCCTCACTTGCTGGGGTCCCTTCCTTCTAGCATCATATGAGGTCATGAAAGAATAGGTTGGCCTTTCAGGATACCTCTTTAATTGTAAAAGTGCTAGTTTATTATGCCAGCAGTGTTTGGACTTGTGCCCAAGTTTAGAACAGTGAAAGAATCTTGGATTATAATGAGAAGTAGGAGAAAGAGATCTATATGTTTTATAATTGCTTGCAGAAAACAAGCGTCGAGAAGAATTCGACGTATTTTTAGAGTTGCATCGAGTGTAATTCTACGCACGTTCATACCTTCTTCAAATTGATGACGAAGCATATCTAGGACTTCGTTGAGTTGCATTCGACGCATCTGTAAAACCGCGTCAAGTTCTATTCGATGCATAATTCCTTTTATTAATAATTTCATAATTTTTGATTGATTTTTTCTGTAGGTTGCTTACCTAGAATTCCTTTTTGATCAGCACTAATTACTCTATTGAATACAATGATATTAGTAGGGTTGTTATCTGATTCTTCACTAGATTTTAAGTTGTTATTAGATTGATTCTCACTAGATCTAATGAACACTACATGATTTTCCCAGGTAGGTTTGCTAGGGATTACGATGCTGGAGGATGGATCTGCTCCTAAACCAAGGTGCTTAAATCTCATGGAGAGATTCTCTGCAATATCCATGAGCTTTTGAGTCCTCCCATTGAGTGAGTCCTCAAAGGCTTTTGCCTTTGTAAGCTCTTCTTTTAGGTTTAAATTCTCATTAGTTAATTTGTCAATTATTCTTTCTTTCCTATATATCTGATTTCTTAGATCATAATTAATAGAGTATAGATCTTCTTTCTTAAGTTATTCTACTTCTTCCTTAACCTTTTCAGTTTCTTTTTAAAGATTAATATAGTCTTGGCAAATTTCTTTAAAACAAGTTTTGAAATCTTCTAAAGAAAAATCAAAATTTTCAAATAATGATACCTGATCTTCTTTAGTTGTGTCTTCTAAGGACATTAGACAGTCTTCTTCAGCAGCACCTTCTTCATCACTGTCAGATGAAGAGGAGCTTGACTCAAACTCGGTGTCACTCCAGGTTTCAGCTATGAAACCTCTTCTATTCTTCTTATCCTTCTTTCTAAAGGACGTCTTCTTATGCTCCTTCTTATGGTTGCTCTTATCCTTTTGTTCTTCAGGTCATTCAGGGGTAATGTGCCCTATCATTCTACATGCAAAGCAGATTATCTCATGCCTTGGAGTCTTGCCAAATCTGGGTTTGTTTGAGCTCCTATCCTTCTTTTTGGAGTCTTTAGATTTGAACCACCTTCTAAATCCTCTAGCTAAGAGATTGAACATCTCTTCTTCAGAAGTGGAAGGCTCTCCTTCAGCAGCCTTCAGAGCAATGGTCCTTTCTTTAGGTACGAAGTGTAAGACCCCATTTTTTTTTCTACAAAACAGACTTTTATGCCCAGAACCGCCGCTTTGCGGTGACACCAACACTCGGGATGGTCGCCACTACAAAATGTCGATCCTTCCGGCCATATAGATCACAGAGGAAGAAAAGTACAGTTGAACCAAAAATAAGTTCAAGTCCACATCACATAATATTTAAATCACAATAAGAGATGACCACAGATAATAACTAAATAAGAGGTAGCAATAAAAAGGGCTCATACCCAGTACATCAAGTCCTCACTACAAAATCACTCACAGAAGCAAAATCTACTAGAAAACCCTCACGGATCCTGAGACTGGTGCTCCTGTTCTAGACTAGCACGCCTTCATATGCACCGGCCTCTGGTGGTGCTGCATCTCCTCGGTCCCCTAAAATGATATGGTCCACCGACCGTTAGTCAAAAAGACTAAGCATCATTTCCCCCCACCCATCCCCCAGTGGCTCCTAGGCACCATGCGGGAGGGATGAAGCGGAGGACAGCAAGGGGTATATATATTAAGCAGATGACATGGCCTAGCTACAGGAATATCTACCACTACACAGGTGTATATATATAATTGAAGCAATAAATAAGGCAAGGTGAAGAATAACAATAATAGAGTAAAGTAAAGTAAGCAAGATAAGTAACCTTTGATTTATAGGAATGCCCATATAGACCTATAGACCAAGGGGTCATTTAGCAAGGCCTATCATATAAAAGTCCCTTACCGATTTATAAAATAGGGGTAGAGGTTGAAATGTAATGCTTATGCTATGACATACAAAGTTATGCTTATTAATGTTATTATCACACAAGTGCACCTCACACACAAGAATCTATGCGCACAAACCTTTAGTTCCCCCTTTTTGGTGCTAGATAAGACTTCTAGGATACCCCCGTAGTGGCAAACGAAAGCAGTGGGTTGGGCCTCTCCCACTTCTTGGTTGGTATTCACACTACCTAACCTAGACCTATCGTACACCTCAACGCGAAGAACGCAACCGCAGAGCGCCTACATACTCTTGTTGGCTGGCCCACCAATCTTTCCATGGCCAAGTGCAAAACCACACTTGCCGAGTCAACGTATCGACGTCGGTGCGAATGACCATCAATACCGAAAACCCACCACCTTTATGCACATGCAACTATGATTACTATATTTCTCTGAGCCATAAGCGCCCCGGGCTAACCTGCCCATCACCATAACCTTTCGAGCCACCGGCTAGCTGGACTAACCCGTCTGTACCTACAACCACCGATCCTACCACTTGTAAGGCCAAACCAACTTACCACCCGTAGCAACGGGATGTGGGTGAGTGTATTATTAAGTTAATCTTGCATAACAAATTATCCCTACGGTTTTGGGTTAACCATGGACTTCCCGAGGACTACCCTATAAGGGGCTCGCAGCGGTACTAGGAGCTATGATGGGCTGAACCCCAAATCTCCCTTTCCAAGGCACTTATTCTTATTGGTGTCTACCCTTGACCCGACCACTATTAATGTTACACTTACTAACGCTGTGTGTTTTACTTCACTCCAAGGGAATGACGATCTTTCGTCGATCCCAAGCATACTCTTGCCTCCTAGTCAAGCAGACATCTTACTCTTACTTTCCCTTGGTGACCCCTTCTAAACCCAATCAGTCTGAGTGCACCAACTTCTTTAACTCCCCATGTAAGACCTACATGCTTATCATAATTCAGTATTTTCATTATACGCAGACCATTTGAACTACAGGAGGTGCATGAGAAGTGGTACTCCAAATAATCCTCTAAGTGACCCAAGATTATTACTGGGGGTGTGTTATAACATTTTAAGACTATCTCCAGAAATTCATAATTTTCCTAATTTATTTGGCATTTATTATAATTTCCTCAAAATCAGGGAACCTATGACTTTAAACACCAATTATAGTTGTCTAATAAGCTACGGTCTTAAAAAATTTTGTACAACAATATATCCTCAAAATAATAGCCATATATGAAGTTCATAAATTTCCAGAAAGGTTTTGATCTCCAAATAAAATATTGACTAATTTATCAAAATCAAGGGTTAACAAAAAAGTACCAAAAATACTCATCCAAAAATTACAAGAAAATTAACAAGTGTCTAAGGTGATTAGTAAAGTTTACTGCTTGAGTTTCATAATTTCTCAAATTCATTCGACCATATAAATCCTTTATCTAAATAAATAAATCATATGACACTTTATGAAGAGAAACATATAAAAACTCATCCAAAAATTATATTAAATTTACAGATCATATTCTTCCCAAAAAAGTCCTCTGACCAAGTTTCATGATTTTCCAGTGAGTATTAAGTCCATAATTAATTTTCTTGCCACTAGGGCAAATAATGGGGGTTGTGAATGAAGTACTCTATATATCAATCTATAATTCATAATAAAATTATCAAAGAATAATATCACCAATACAAGCTTATTGCCAAAATTTCATGAACATCCAAGGGTATGTAAAAATGTAAATTCCTCTTATAAGGAAACGTCCTACTTAGATCTTAATTAATTAAGAGGGAATAAATGTTCCTAAAAATTCTAGATAAATTATATAGGGCATAATACCTCTCTATGAACCTCTCTACCCAGTTTCAAGTCAATCCGATGATATATGACCATTTGTCCTTCAATAGGTTCAATATAAAACCCTACGGTTTGAACTAGGGTTCTAGGGAACATCCACCCCAAACCACCCAAAACCTCTTGTGGGGGTTTTTTATATGATGTTAAATCAGTGGCCAAGGTTTTACAGCATTTGGATGCGGTTTGACCTCTCAAATCCAACAAGTGCACTTTTGTCCTAATATCCCCTAGTTGGCCGATTTTGGGTTATTCAATTACCCAGACAAATCAATCCCAAATGGGATAACATTATTACCAAAGTCATGTCATGACCCTAAGGACCACCCACCAAAATTTGGTAGGGTTTGGAGGTCTCTAGACCCTAAAATTAATTCATACATGGTTTATTAAATTTATACAAAAACTATAAAAAAAGCTCCTCAGAAAATTCCCATTTTTGAGGGTAAGGGTATATCCAGCCTATGGTCCAAATTTCAAAGCATTTGGGTGAGTAGTTTAGCGGGAGCCCCCATCTTAATTTCTGGTCAACCTTATGACACCTTGCACCAAACTGAGTACTGCAGCCAGACCAGTGCGACAAATCAGCTCAAATCAATTTTAAATTAAACTAAACACAATGATCTACAACTTTTGTCTCTGGCCACTTTTCCTAAAATGGCATCTGAGGTATTCAATTTTCAGTTTCAAAAATGTAAATTTCTAGGAGAAATTATGATGTTAAATAATCATAAAATTGTATAATCAGTTCAAATAAAATGGAGGGCATCAGTTCATCTTCTCCAATCAGCCAACGACCATGATTGGCCCGACCTGTACCAACTTGGGAGGTGATTTATCTGCCACCTAGACCCTCTCCTGGTCAGCCAATGCCACCACCACCTCCATTGAGGTGGCGGCAGGCGACAGACTGTGCATGGTTGGCCGGCCGGAGGTGGCCGGAATCGGGGCATAAAGTAAGAAAACTAAAGCTTAAATCCAAGTTTTCGGCCATGCCGATCCAAGGCCAATTGGCCTCAAACCTTGCGTCCAGCATGATAAGATCTATCAACTAAGAGAGAGGAGGAGGGGAGGACCTGAGTGGTGGCTTGTAGCCGTGCCGATAGCCGGTCCGCCATTGTTGGTCGTAAGCTCTTGGGTGCCATGCCAATATGTGTTTAGGTGGTCGATTTCTTCTAGAAAGTGGGCAAAACTCCTTCCCTTCACCCCTTAAGGCCTTTTAAAGAGCCAATTCAGCGAGGGGAAAAGGCAAAGCTTGGGATTCCACCATTAACACCATTCATGGTGAAAATTTCGGCCATCCCTAAAAACCATCAAATTTAGCCCCCAAGTGAGTTGGAAAACCCTTTAAACTTCTCCTAATTGATAGGGGGAATGAATCCCCATAAATTGGAAATACTTTTGGCCTCCCTTGGCCATGATTTACTCCCCCAAATTTGATCTCGTTCGCATTCCGTCGGTTTAGCTACCGCCAGCACTCGCGCTAGCATCTCGATGGCGTAACGTTCGTCGGTTCGACCACTACCGCCAGCACCAGCTCTAGCATCTAAACGACATAGCGCTCATCTCGACAGTATGTAGCTCATCTCAGCGGTCCGTCGAGACAACCGCTAGCGCCAGTGCAAGTGTCTCGATGACATATGGCCTTCTCAGTGGTTTGAAGCGCGTCTCGACAGTTCGTCTAGTCAACCGCTAGCGCCAGCGTTAGCACCTAGCACCGACACAAGCTCTGAACTCTCATTACTTCTCTTTCTATAATTTGGACAATTGGGGTGTTACAAAGGGACCCGTTAGTGGGTTAGACATGTTATGGTGGAGTCATGTGTCATGGTGGTGCCCTAAAGCCAACCCTAGATTGGATAATTGGAATGAACTATTTGTAGACCAATGTGGTCTTCACCTATTTGCCAAGGTCTTATGTTCTCTTCATGCATCCTAGGGTTTTATCATGACCTAGTCATGACAAAACCAACATAGGGGTCTAGTTGTTTAGGGGATGTTACACTGAGGCTTTCTCCTTTGTCTCAGTCTCAGCTCTGTGTTTCAGTAGTAGCTCACAGGAATTGGGATTCCCTAGTAGAGCATCTATGGAGATTTCCATGTGACATCTGTACTCTTTGATGACCCAGATCCTTGAGTCCCATGTGCTTGGGAAGTACATGAGAAGCTTTTCATTTGTTTCAGTTAGGGAGATCTCCTTGTCCAAGCTCATGAGCTCATTGATAATGATGTTGAATCTTTCATACATCTCGGGAACATTCTCCTCAGCCTTCTTTTGAAAGTTCTCATATTGGGAAATGAGAAGGGACTTTTAGTCCTTTCTTTCATCTGAACTACATGTAACCAATCTGGTCAAGGATTCTCAGTTCTCTTTTGTTGTGTTGCAGTCAACTCCCTTCTAGAATATGTCATCTGACATAGTTGACACCAGAATATTCATTGCCTTGGCATCACATGTCTTCAGCTTCTTTTAGGCATCTGTCCACTCTGCTCTAGGGACTAGTTCTTGAGTCACCATCCCACTTGCATCTTTTCTGGGACCGGGGGACCTAAAACAATAACATCAAAAATCTCTCCATCAATGGAGTTCATGTAAAGTTTTATTCTGGCTTTCTAGAGTGTAAATTTATTTAGATTACACATTGGTGGTCTGGTGGGATGCATAGTCCTTAGAACTCATTTTGTGAAAATAATTTTAAAATATAAAATTTTAGTGAGAGGATCTTTTGATCAAGGTGTTAGCCTTTTTATGATTAACTTACCTCTGATACCAAGTGAAAGTGCACAATGAGTCCTCTGAGTATTCTCTAGAGGGGGTGGGGGTGAATAGAGTTTAAAAACTTTTTCACTAATATAAGTTCAAAACAATAAAAACTTCTAACAACTATGCATACATCTATCCAATATAGAATAAGACAATCACAGATTGCAAAGATAAAGTAAAGGTACAACACAGAAAATTATCACACAGATGATACAAGAGCTATAGTGGTTCCCCAAAATATGGGTACATCCACTCTTCTACCCTTGGTAGGAATACACTATCCAGTGCCTGAGTCTTTTGATAAGGAGACTCTTAGAAGCACTGAGTCTTTTGGTAAGGAGACTCAAAGAACCAACTATTAAGTCTTTTGACAAGGAGACTCTTAGAACCACCGAGTCTTTTGATAATAAGACTCTTAGAACCAAATCAGATCTTTTGTTAAGGAGATCTTGAACTAACTGAATCCTTTGGAGATGGATTCTAAGGACACTTTAATCAAATTACAATGAATACAGAAAGAGTATAAGAAAGAAGAAGAAGAAGTGAAGAATGTTCTTCTGATTGAATCCTCCTTCAAGAATCACTGAGGATTCAGGCACTTAGTGTTCTGTAGGCTTCCTACTGTGAGAAAAGATGAAGAAGAAGCCTTTCTTTTGACAGTTCATGTACAAGGATTTCTTGTTATATCTGAGAGAGAACTTCAGGAAAAAGAAGATGAGAGAATCACATAATTGCTTTCTTCTCAATCTTCATGAGTATACTTATTCCTCTGTCGAATAGAATTTGAATTCCTTTCCTCTCCTGCTGTATCCCAAATAGGAAATTCCACGGGATAAAAACATTCTCTTTCTATTTTGATGACCCGTCAAACCCTTTTTGAATACCTTCCAGAAATATCTTAATTGTCTCTTTGTAGTCCTTCTTTCCATTCTTGGATATAATCGACTCATTAGAGATCCAAACTATTCCATGTATAACCTCTGAATCAAATTTAGAAAAGAATAACGGAGAAATTCTATTTCTGTCTGTATTCGACGTAGTATCGAATATAATTGCCTTCTTATTGACGCACCTCTGAGTTCTAATGGAAGCTGCGTCGAAATCCTCTTCAGCTTAGAAATGATCTATGCAGTCGACGTTGCATCAAATAGTTATCGACGTATCCGTCGATATGAAATCCTGAACTCAGAGCTCTTCCTTTTGCGTCGATTAGAAGTCCAAGTTGCGTCGACTTCAAATACTGCTTCGGCTGACTCTGTCTTTTGCATCGAATACATCTCGACGTTGCGTCAACTTCAACTTATACATTGACTTCAGTCTGTGTTAATGTTACTTCTATTCGAAGTTACTTCGACTTGCAGTCGAAGCTGCATTGACTTCTATTCGACGCAGATTTAACTCAACTTAATTTTGGACACTTTTTGGACCGGTGTTTGACACTCTAATGAGAGTGTGATATCCTAAGACATGTAATGACTAAATTACCCTCTCTATACAACATGGGTAATACATACTAGATAATGAACTCACTTGTATATAATTTGTGAGATAAATCAAAGGGTGTTTTCCCAACAAATAGTTTCATTAATAATTTCTCATGGTTATAAGTTTTGGGAACTCGCCCATGCATAATAATAATACATTGAAAACAAGAAAAATGAAGCCCTAGACTAAGAGGCTAGAAGGTCTGTGGGAGATAGTCCTTGATCACCATCTTTATCTTCGTTAGACGAGTAGGCATGTGAATCGGAAGGAGAGCTCGTTGGGGGCTCGGGAAGGAAAAGCTAAAAAACAGAAGGGTTGAATGCATTCCCTTACCATGCAAAGTCCCGATACCCTTCCCCACGCGATGGGGAGAAGCCTCGACTCAGCGGCCGAGGGGTATCCTCGACATTACACCAAAGACGTAGGGGGTGGGATGTGTCAGGGACATTCCCGAACTTGCTCGTGGTAGAGGCTTGGTAGGGCCCTGCACTACAGTGACCGCAGTGGAGCCAGGAGCATTACTCAACTCGACATCGCGCGGCGTGAACTGTGATAGTTAACCTAGTAATAGTCTAACTCACCTAGAGGGGGGTGAATATGTTTCTTTGCTTTTTCTAATTATAGTTTACTATTTTAGTTGTTTAAGCAAAGTAGAGACACAGAAAAGCGCACAACTATTTATAGTGGTTCCCCAAAGTTTGGGCACTCCACTTTCCCTCTACACCTTTCTAATAATGTGTTAGATAAAGCAACCTCCTAGAACAACTCAGCTCAAAGAGCTTACAACACAAATCCCTCAGGATCTCTCAGGTTTCCTCCAAAACCCTACCTCAGGCCAGCAGCCCTACACCACAGAGTAACTCCACTCCTACAACTCAGTGACTGTAACACCTCCCCTGTAATGACTATATAATATAGGTCTGTCCGGGACCCCACAACATATAATTGCCACAACTTTAGTAATAAAAGTGATATAGATCTAACCATCTCAAAACTCAGAACCAACCCAGCGGAAACACCAGAAAAACCACAGAAGTTGTCCACATCTACATAAGAGTACTACGGCCTTAAGGCCTTACAAAACCCAAACTCCAGTCAAACAAACAGGGCATGTAAAATGTCCAAAGGATCATCACACTCCTAAGCTACCTCGGCACGCAAGCCGGAACAGGTAAAGACATCATAGTCAAACAAGAAAGCAAGAAAAATGCACTTCATGAAGCTTAGACCTTTTTGGCCGGCGAGCTAGGTCCAGCCTGCGATCCTTACCCTGCATCCAAATCACAAATAGTGGTATAACGAGGGTCAGCTTTGGCTGACCAACAACAGTGTAATAACACCCCTCCTCCTGGCCTTCCTAATGGACCTCGAGGAACTACATCACCCTGTGAGTCAGCACTTCATATGCAAATATAATAAACAGTAATAACATAAAAACAACAGGCATGAGTGTCACAATCATCATCCATATTTCTATGTTGAGCAGTAAAAGTAAGGGACCTAGCAATGCAGCATGAATGCAAACTGGGTTTTACCCAAGGCACCCTATGGCGTGTATGCTTCTAACACATCAACTCACATCATCAATTCACAACAAACCAAGGGTACTTACCTTTTCCCCACGGGAATGCAAGCCCAAGGCCAAGAACTCCACTAAGACCTCACCCCTTATATGGCTCATCTCGCCAACGGGCGCATCATCATACATGTTCTCGCCACAAACACTAAGCCAAAAGCCAAGAACTCCATTGAGACCTCACCCCTTACATGGCTCATCTTGCCAACGGGTGCATCACCATACTTGTTCTCGTCAGTTAGCCCAAAAGGGGACTTGTCTTGCTGGGACACTCTCCCCACATGAATGCAAGCATTCACGGGCTAGCCAGCCGACCACAAATACAAAGTCACACCTTCACCTACAAGAGGCTTCACAATCCATTCATCACCCATACAAGTTACCCTTTCCAAACCATCGTTCGTTCTCATACGAAACATAAAGGCAATACATACGACGTTTTCGCCGTCATTGGATTTCTTGCAAAATCCCTAAAATGCATGTTAAGCAACATCACCGAATCGGACAACCGGTCACGACTTCGGCTTCACCCACAATGCCTAATCCACTAACGGAGTGGATCTCTAGTGCAAAATCATGTCGGGGATGGACTCAATCACCCGATGGTTCTTCTTGAACCAAGGCGACCCGAACCCCTCTCATTAGAGAGATTCGGTGCCATAAAATTTCAGAAAAAAGAAGGTAAAAACATAGATACCATGCACGCATCCTAAAACTGGGAGGAGAGATGTCGTTACCCTAAGAGTTCTCTTCCTCGCCATGGATCAGTTGAAAGGCATGGATAGAAAGAAGCGCCTTCTAGTCCTCTCAACGGATCTGGTTTCGGATTGGCGAACAGAGCTCCGGTGATCCAACAATGGCGGATGTAGCCTTCTTCTTCCTCCAAACCCTACTCCTTTTCTTGGCCTCCAAAAGCACCAAGGACTTAAAGAAATGGGAGAAGAACTTCTCTGCCCTATTAGAGCCTTAGGACGAACTTATCTGAGCCATTGGATCAAAGTTTAAGAAGATCGGATGCACAGAAAATTGCCACTTACGGATCTGGCTTCGTGGGCTAGCCCTACCGCCCGCGCTAGGCACTCGACGAACCCCCCCCCCCCCCCCTGACGAAGAATAACTCAACGCCCCGACGAAACTTCATTATTCGATGAAATGCTACCGCATGGCGCTAGCGCTACCGAACGCGCTAGCTCTTCGACGAATTCCCTTCGACGAATCTGCCTCAATGAATTCAACTTGACGAACATCATCAAGATAAGAGTTTTACTCGATGGGACAGCTAACGCTTGCGCTAGCGCTAGAGCCGGCGCTAGCTCCCTACTACGAATGCCTTGCCCTCCTCCTTGGGCAAACCCGCTTTCGCGCTCAGCAAAAACTGGGGTGTTACAACTCCACCCCCCCCTTAAAAGAAATTTCATCCTCGAAATTTAAGACGTTAACGAAAGCACAAATAACACACATACCTGAAATAAACGGTTCTGAAAAGTCATCCCGCATCGCTTGCTCGTGCTCCCACGAGAACTCGTCTCGTCCGCAATTATCCCAACGCACTTTCACCAGCTTGACCTCTTTGTTCCGCAACCGCCAGTCCTCAAACTCCTCTACTCAAACCGGACGAACTATCGTCCTCAGATCTTCGGTTACGGGAACTGTCAAAGACTAAACAACATCTTTCGGCTCCACCAATGCTTTACTCAGCACCAAAACATGAAATACATCATGCAATCCACTTAGTTCCATGGACAACGCCAACCAATAGGCCGCTTCGCCTATGCGCTCCGTAACCGCAAAAGAACCCAAGTACCTCAGACTCAATTTCTTGAGTCGTCGAATTCGTGAAACTCCTTTGACCGGCTTGATCTTCAAGTAGACCATGTCGCCCACCGTGATGAGTCCCATTTATATACACTTTTATGGACTCATCTGGGCTAGTTTTCCTACTTTTGCACTTCAATTTTAGTTCTTAATTGCTTATATTTTACTTGTTCGCGCTTTCACTTTAAGTGCAATGTTTAGGCCCTGTTGTGGTGTGCAATTGCGCACTATTTTGTTGGGGGCAAGCACAATGGGCTCCCCATTCTTTTTCTATTATTATACTTGTGCTGGAGGTGTGTTCCCAGCGTGTGGTTTTGTTGTGCAAGTGGGCAGATCATCCATATTGCCCAGAATTCATCCTGTATGAATCGCACGGTCATGCATTTACTTGACGCACGGTCGGCTGCGGTCATGCAATATGATCAGCTGGTCAATATGGTGATCTGCCCCGCTCGTGCGTTTTCTTCACGCACGGTTGGCCTCAACCGTGCATGAACAAAACGCACGGCCTCCTGTTGTTTGCCGGATTTCGAGGTTTCTGAATTTGCCCATACATTTTTACGCACGGTCGGCTTCGACCGTGCGTGAGTAAAATGCACGGGCGCGCCTGCTTCACCTTCCTGGCCTTTTTGCTTGTTAAATATCGTACGGTTCATGCACGGTCGTGCGTTCGACCGTGCATGACAAAATTCTAACCACTTTTCTATTTAAGCTGCAAAATCCGCCCTAATCGGATCGATCTTCTTTCCCACGTCCAAGAGCTCTAGTTTCGCCCTTTTTCGCCGCTCCATCGCCGCCCACCTTAAGGAGGAGCTTCGGCCACCATTTTCTTGCAAATCTAAAGCCGGAGTATCCTCTCGGCCGCCTCCATCATCCAAGTACTTCAAGAAGAGGATTCTACACTCATCTTCATCGCCAAGCTTGGAGTTCTTCGCATCAGACGTGGCTGGATTGTAGTTTACTGGAGAAGACGGGTCCACTGGGAGGAAGTGACAGCCCTCCTCTACCCCGGACGATAGTTGGGACCGAGCTAGGACGCGGATTGACAACCCGATGATTCCTACCGAGAATCTACAACAAGCCTCCGGATTTGGTCATATCTCTTGCCTTTTTCTATTACTTGCGTAGATGTATATGAATGTAATCCTCATTTTAGTGATGATGTACAATATAAACTTGTGTTAATCCTTATTTCATCTTTTTGTGAACGTATTTCGTTTATATGTGTATTTGAGGTGCGTCAGCAAATCCATTCCACCCCACTCCATTCCACTCCGCATCCCGCCATTCCATTCTGTGTGCCTACTCTTCCATTCTGTGTGCCTACTCACCTCATCCGCTTGACTACTCGTCCATCCGCCCTTGCGAAGTAGTGCGTTTAAGGCATACGTAGTTTTCCATCCCGCCTGGCGAAGCATTGCATAGCGACATTGCATAGGAGTAGTTGTAGTTATTTTCTTTTATTTTCCATAAACCAAAACCCCCCTTTTCCGCAATCCATCCGCTCGAAAGGACTTCAATCTCAAGTCCGTACTCGATAGATAACTCCACCTTATTGTGTTCCTTTGAGATTCGATACTTGGGGATTTACTTTCTCATATTATTACTTGACAACGACTGGTTCACTGCCGTTTCGTGCCGCAGTCTTGCTACCGCCTATAGCGGCGTGCTAGATTCACGCATCAAGTTTTTGGCGCCGTTGCCGGGGAACACAGTTGTGTGAGTTTTCTAGAGAGGGAGAACCTACGATAGAAGTTCTTCCATTTGTAAATTGCATCATTTATTTTATTTCAGTTCTTGTTATTCCTTTTTCTTGTTTTATATTAGGTTGCCTTAGTAAATTATTGTTGAGTGTAGTATTTTGCACAATAGTGTTTTTCTTTTGAATCTAGTTATCTTCACACAATGTGGGCTTCATTTAATATTCGTTGTCGTTTGTGTAGAGATATATCTCATGCTAGTGATAGATGTCCCAAGGGAGATAATATCCCTAGCACTCAAGGCCCAGTATATAGAGCATCGACTTCGTCTGGTACTCTATATGGTGCGCGTAAGTCCTATGGCTACTCTTCCGCTCCGCACGTGCCCTTTTTGCATTCTTCTCCGGTCGAATTTGAGCCGAAGAAAAATGCAAAATAGTACTTGTTTTGTCGGAGCATGGATCACGCCTTGAAGGATTGTGCTGCATTTCTTCGCCAATTGGACGAGGATGACGAGCCGGATATCCGGTCGTCCCAACTCCTAACTTTGACAACACACCTTCCACCTCTGATTATGTTGATGTATCACCTTCAAGTTTTGAAGGGAATGATGCAGACACGCTCATCAGAGTTATGGCTGATCTAGGCTCTGACATGGTTGAGCCCATCTCCCCTGTGCATATATCATCGTGTATGGATTCGATTCTTTGTGAGGAATCGGTGCCTGACTTTTATCCAAGCACTATTCCTCCCCATATTGTGCATTCTACTACATTTGTCTCTAACGACATTATTGAGGATGTTTCGCAGGATAAGGCAGGTGATTTATGTGTTGTGCCTATTCCTATGGAGGAGGATATTTTCCAAGGTGACGAGGATTCTACCTCAGCACCGGTGGAGGAAGTCCAAATCATGGAGGAGGTCACTGATGATCCTACTGAGCCCTGCATCATTGTCGATGATGCCGACAATATATTATTTCCCCAACCTCTTGGGAGTGAGACCGGGACCACTCCCCCGATTGATGTTTATTTAAGTTATTCTTCTCTTTTATTTCCTAACCCCCCTTCTTCATCTGAGCCTGTGCAGGTTGAGTCTTCACAGGTATTTCAGGAGGACTTGGAGCATTCTGCTCAAGTCAATGATGAGCGCAACCTCGTATGTGAGGATCTTGATCCCTCCTCCATAGAGGAAGACTCATTCATTGCCTTCTCTTCCTGCCGCCACCCTGAAGATGACACCTTGCTGGGCAAGGATGTTTTTGGTGAGATTTGTGAGGAGTACTCCTCCTCCACTTCTTACTTTCTGCTTCCTCTACCCGTGATGAGCAGGTATTATTATTTAGGTAGAGGAGTAACTGTTCTGTCGCTGTATCGGTACCCGCTACCGACACGCATATTAGAACAGTTACCTGTACATTTCCTTTTTCATACTCCCATTAGCTAGAACTATTTTAAATTTGAATAAGTCGTGCTGGGATGACAATAACCCTAGTTGTTATCTTACTTTTCCTGCATTTTTATTTTATCTAGTTTAGTTTAGTTAGTGGTATTTCATTTTAATATGTATATTTTCTTTTGTTTTTGTGGAGCTCACACCTGCAGGTCCTTTTTTTGGATGGGAATGCTGCAGCTTTGTCTTGGTTTACACGCCAATCTTCTGGTATGCTCACTACTGAGCATTGGGTACTCTCCTTCCCTAGACTTCATTTAGAATTTCATGGTTATATCTTGTGATGGTTTGTTTAGATTATGTCTGGGGGAGAGCTCCTTCTCATTACCCACTGTGCACGCACATGTTGCATTGCATACTAGAAGTAACTTTATCTCATTTATTTAGTATTGTTCATCAATACCGCACACCATAACACCCACTTGAGCATGCACTTAGCCGTAGGCGCGTTTCGAGTAACTCATTTCCTTTGTGTGTTTGGGGAAATGATTGTGCTGGCTTTTAAATTATATAGTGGAGTAAAATGTTGACTCCGGTGTTTCTAGTCAAGTACTCATGTGAGTATAGGGATTTGTGTAGATTAGATTTCTTTTTATACTTTTAGTTTTATGCATTTCTTTTAGTGTAAATATTGTTTACTCTACTCAAATGGTGAATCCGGTGTGAATCAAAAGGTAGCATAGGGATGTGTGTAAAGTATCATTAGATGCGTATTGATCGATCCGGGAGAAAGGATAATCTTTCTCGGTGGCTAAGAACTTGCCCCAAGCGATTCTTGAAGCATAGGCATAGGATAGTTCTTTTGCGTGAGAATGACGTAGGCCATCATTTTGACCCGGTTGAGCCTTTGTGCCATTCCTGATATCTTCCCTCGCTAGCCCCTTTGTGCCTACCCAATCCTTTTGGTTCAGCTCCACTTATACCTCACCAAAGCTTTAAAGCCAATCCTAGTCGCACACCCAAATGCAAGCATTTTGTTTAGATTTTAATGTGGTGGTGTTGATTGTGGAATTATAATGTGAAGATGTGGTTGTGTTCATTGAATATGTGCTGAAAAGAAAAGAAAGAAAAAGAATATATATATATATATATATTGATTGAAAAAAAATTGTTGAAATGAAAAAAAAATGCTAAATTGAATATTATTTGAAATATTGGGAATAGGTGGTGTACACACCCATGTTGCAAACGTCTAAGTCTGGGGGTGTGGTGCACTTGCTTTCGATGTTTTTGCGCGAGGAGTTGTAATAAAGATCATTTGGGTTTAAGTGTATCAAGCCTTCATGTTTACATTTGTTTACCTCACCATAACCCAAGCCCCATTTAAAACCTAAAGTCCTACCGAGTCACGCTTTCAACCAATCTAATGTCGTCGAGAGAATGTGATCGGGTGAGCTTATGGTCTCCGACACCGATGGATTTTAGTGGAGTTTGTCCGTAACCCCAACTTGGGCAATGCTCGTCTCAGCGTTTATTTTACTTTCTTCGTATGTGTGACCGGATGATTCACCGTGACTACCATTTTGAGTAGAAGTAACAGTTATTTACTCTGTTAGAAATTTATAAACTATGTGTATAAATAGAAATCTTCTCTATTATTTTTCTATGCACATGAGCATGCGACTTCGCATGGTACTACATTTTGTAATTTTTAAGCTAGCTATTCTATTTTCCCGCCTACTTAGGATTTGTTTGCTCGGGACGCGCAAACAGGTAAGTCTGGGGGTGTGATGAGTCCCATTTATATACACTTTTATGGACTCATCTGGGCTAGTTTTCCTGCTTTTGCACTTCAATTTCAGTTCTTAATTGCTTATATTTTACTTGTTCACGCTTTCACTTTAAGTGCAAAGTTTAGGCCCGTTGTGGTGTGCAATTGCGCAATATTTTGTTGGGGGCAAGCACAATGTGCTCCCCATTCTTTTTCTGTTATTATACTTGTGCTGGAGGTGTGTTCCCAGCATGTGGTTTCATTGTGCAGGTGGGCAGATCATCCATATTGCCCAGAATTCATCCTGTATGAATCGCACGGTCGTGCATTTACTTGACGCACGGTCGGTTGCGGTCGTGCGCTATGATCAACTGGTCAATATGGTGATCTGCCCCGCTCGTTTGTTTTCTTCACACACGGTTGGCCTCAACCGTGCGCGAACAAAACGCACGGCGTCTTGTTGTTTGCCGAATTTCGAGGTTTCTGGATTTGCCCGTGCGTTTTTACGCACGATCAGCTTCGAACGTGCGTGAGTAAAATGCACGGGCGCGCCTACTTCATCTTCCTGGCCTTTTTGCTTGTTAAATATCGCACGGTTCACGCACGGTCGTGTGTTCAATAGTGCGTGACCAATTTCTGACCAGTTTTCTATTTAAGTTGTAGAATCCGCCCTAATTGGATCGATCTTCTTTCCCTCGTCCAAGAGCTCCAGTTTCGCCCTTTTTCGCCGCTCCATCGCCATCCACCTTAAGGAGGAGCTCCGGCCACCTTTTCCATGCAAATCTAAAGCCGGAGTATCCTCTCGCCTGCCTCCATCATCCAAGTACTTCAAGAAGAGGATTCTACACTCATCTTCATCGGCAAGCTTGGAGTTCTTCGCATCGGACATGGCCAGATTGTAGTTTACTAGAGAAGACGGGTCCATTGAGAGGAAGTGACAGCCCTCCTCTACCCCGGACGATAGTTGGGACCGAGCTAGGATGCGGATTGACAACCCGGCGATTCCTACCGAGAATCTACATCAAGCCTCCGGATTTGGTCGTATCTCTTGCCTTTTTCTCTTACTTGCGTAGATGTATATGAATGTAATCCTCATTTTAGTGATGATGTACAATATAAACTTATGTTAATCCTTATTTCATCTTCTTGTGAACGTATTTCGTTTATATGTGTATTTGAGGTGCGCCAGCAAATCCATTCCACCCCACTCCATTCCACTCTGCATCCCGCCATTCCATTCCGTGTGCCTACTCTTCCATTCCGTGTGCCTACTTACCTCATCCGCTTGACTACTCGTCCATCCGCCCTTGCGAAGTAGTGCGTTCAAGGCCTACATAGTTTTCCATCCCGCCTGGCGAAGCATTGCATAGCGGCATTGCATAGGAGTAGTTGTAGTTATTTTCTTTTATTTTCCATAAACCAAAACCCCCCCTTTTCCGCAATCCATCCGCTCGAAAGGACTTCAATCTCAAATCCGTCCTCGATAGATAACTCCACCTTACTGTGTTCCTTTGAGATTCAATACTTGGGGATTTACTTCCTCATATTATTACTTGACAATGACCGGTTCACTGCAGTTTCGTGCCGCAGTCTCGCTACCGCCTATAGCGGTGTGCTAGATTCGCGCATCACACCGCAAACTCCACATTTATGTGGCGTGCATTAAAATACTTTGCCTGCCGATCATGAGCAACCTTCATGCGCTCCTGGATCGTTCGCACCAACTCACAAGCATCTGCCACCACTTCTTTTCCTAACAACTGGGTGTCTCCCGCCTCTATCCAAGACATCGGCGTTCCACACCGCCTTCCATACAAAGCCTCGTATGGCGTCATTTTGATACTCGCCTGGAAACTATTATTGTAGGCAAACTCCGCCATGAAGAGGTGGTCTTCCCAACTTTTACCAAAATCGAGAGCACGCATTCTTAACATGTCCTCCACCGTACGATTCGTTCTCTCTGTTTGGCCATCGGTCTGCGGATGGAACGTGGTACTAAACTTCAATTTTGTGCCCAAACTTTGCTGCATTAACCTCCAGTCCTTGGACGTGAATCGTCCATCGCGATCACTAACGATGCTCTTTGGAATTCCGTGCAACCGCACAATGTTTCGAATATAAAGCTCTACGATCTTCTCCACGCTATCGTCCTTCCGATTTGGAATGAAGTGGGCTACCTTGGTCAGGCGATCCACAATCACCCAAATCGCATCGTTACGCCTCCGCGATCAAGGTAAACCATGCACAAAATCCATGGAGATGTCGTCGAATTTCCACTCGGGGATAGGAAGAGGTTTTAAGAATCCACCCGGCCATTGGCATTCCGCCTTCACTAAGTCGCACGTCTGACACCGGCTTACATACAAAGCTACATCCCGCTTTTCCCAGACCACCAAAAGGATTTATTCAAATCCAAGTACATCTTCGTACTTCCTGGATGAATGGAGTACTTCGTGAAGTGAGCCTCAAACATCAACTCCTCACGGAGCTTGCCAAAGCGAGGGACAAACACCCTTCCATTTCTCTTTAAAAGTGCACTGACCATCTCCAACGCACTGCCTTCGCTTTGCTGAGCTTCCAATGCAAATCGCTGACACTCTTCGTCTGCACTGGTTGCCTCTCGAATTCGATCTACTAGATCACACTGTGATGCGATTACGGCAAGTGCACCGGTCGTACAAGTAATAAAATTGGGAGAGGCTCCTCGAATATCGTTCTCAGAGGACTGCAAGTTGGGTAGTATGAATCCTTGTTAGGGAAACGCTTATATAGATTCTTAAACACTTAATAAAAAAAGGGTTTTGATGGTGGTTTTCCTAAGTTAGCAACAGAGAAAGAAAATGCGGGCCTAGAGCTCCGCTTCGCTTGTTGGAATGGGGTGCAGGACACAATTCCATGCTTCGGTGAGCGGGTGAACGAGAAGGCTAGTGGATGAGGGTCGTAGGCACCTCGTCGCGGAACACGCAACTAGCAATTGCTAGTGCGGAGCACTACAAAGCGGTGGAGTGGATAGGGGACTACGGCACTCCTCAAATCTCATAAACTACACAAGATCTCACAAACATGAAATCATATTAACTAAAACACAGAGTTTATGAACATCATCCACAATAACAAACACATACAAGGAAAACTCTGAAGCAAAGCGAAGGGGAAAAGAGGAAACCGAAGCTCGAAGACTATGCTGAAGATTCTCGTTCGGAATCGTAGGGTTGTCAAGCCTCATTCGTGCTCAGTCTTTAGTTGCGTCTGGGGTCCGGAGGAGCTGTCATCTTCCTCTACTTTTACCCGTCTTCTTCGTGGTCTAGCTCGAGGTAACTCTTGTTCAACACCTTGAATGCAGCGGAAGCTCTCCGTCTATGGCGTTCTTGAGCTCAAGGATGAAGGAGGAGTCCAAGGAGGGAGCTTTGGCGGAATATTTGCAAGCCAAAGGTCACCGGAGCTCCTCCTAGGTCAAACGGTGGTGGAGCGGTGAACTGGGTGAAAATGGCGGGCTTCTGAAGCTTTTCCCGCGGGGGATCTCCATTGCAGCAGATTTCCTGCCTTAAATACTAAAAGGTCAGAAATTTAGTCACGCACGGGTGAACGCACGACCGTACATTGCCTGTGCGTTATTTAATGAATAAATTGGCTTGAGGAAGAAGCAGCAGCGCCCGTGCATTTTACTCACGCACGGGCGAATCCTCCCGTGTGTAAAAACGCACGAACAAATTCAGATTAGCTAAAAATCAGACGAGACAGGTGATCGTGCATTTCCTTCGCGCATGGGCAACTGCCCATGCGTAAAAATGCACGAACAAAGTCAGATCACCGGTTTTCTCCCCAGATAAAGGCGCACGACTGCAGCCGTCCGTGCGTCAAGAAAATGCACGACCATGCGATATACACAATCATGATTTCTGGGCAAAAGGAGATGATCCAACCACCTGCAAGCATAGCAATCCAGCTGGGAATACACAGCCAGCACCAATCAGACAGAGAAAAAGGATTGGGGAGCACCATGTGCTCACCCCCAATAACATGGAGCGCAAACGCACACCAAAACGGGCTTAAAAGGAGCACAAAGTGCGCAAGTGCGCATGAATGAGCATGAGAGAAATAGATGCAATAATAGCTCAAAAATAACGCACATGAGAGTGAAAACTAGCCCGGATGAGTCCATAAAAGTGTACATAAATAGGACTCTTCACACCCCCAGACTTAACCGTTTCCACATCTCGGGCAAACTACTCAGCTCTCCCGTCGGAACAATTGGGTTTTAGAGTGAATTTAAGCGATAGAGATCCATGCGAAGTCGCATGCTCACGTGCATAGAAATACGTTAGAATAGAATTTAACTCAAGATTATATTTAACTATATCTAGAACAGTAATTTGAAATCTAGTTTACTCGGATGGTGAATCCCGGTGAGTCTTGCGGTCGCGCACAAGGGACAATAGCGTGACGAATGAGTAGAGTATTACTCGAATCAAAATTTGGGACAATCTCCTAAGAAATCCATCAAAGTCGGTGCCATAGGCTTGCACGTTCGCACTCTCTCCACTGCATGAGATGACTCCTATCTAAAATCAATTGGACTTATAGGTTAAGAATTGGCTTAGGTTGAGTTTAGGTTAGATAAGTAGAAGAACGATGGGCATTGCACTCAACATAACCTGAACACTTAAGAGTATAAAATCACCAATACAACAATTTCAAGAACCACACAACACCCCCAGACTTCAACTGGACACTAGGTGTGCGCTAAGCCGAACATACATTGTTTTATCGAGAGATTGTATTTGAAAGTTCTTTTTGCATAATTATTTATTTTTTCTTCTCGACAAATATATCTTTTGTAAGCACTTTATAAACTTCTCCTTTAGCTTTCTCAAAGCTATCATACACATCAGAGATAACACCAAACGTGATAGATATATAAATTTCTATCACTAACAATCCAATTCTTACGAGCGGGGAACTTCACAGCAATACCCAATAGGCTCGTGCGATCAAGTACGCGTGAACTACGTGCAAATGTATGCAATGTGTGCAACAAAATTGAGAATCCTAAATCAGCACATTCTAACATGCTATGCAAAGTGCGTGCACATGCATAACTCGATCTCTCCCCCAGACTTGATCAAAACCATATAAAATAAAGAATTCATGAATAAGGAAAATAGGGGTAGAGTGGACCTATGCTCACGAATGAGCATGCCAGAAGTGCGGCAATTCCTTCTTTAAATTTCTCCTTCCTCATCCCCCGAGCGAGAGCTTAAACCTGTGATGTTAGCATAAAGCAAACAACAAAACATAATAAACAAAAATCTGAACAAAAGATTGGAACCGAATGGTTCCCCCATGGGTTGTCTCCCAAGAAGCCCTTTTGTTTACCGTCCTTAAGGTGGAACAAATACCTGTATTAATGTTTGATAACAGTAGTTATGATGATTGTTCAAAACTAATTAAGATAGTGCAACACAGCACAGCAGAATAAAGAAGTACCATATCAAACTAGAAGACACAGCACAACAAAGATAAAATTGCAAAGTATCTGAAATAAGAGTCACCACCAGGAAACAAGGCCCTGGCCGACAAGATTAAGTCTTATGAAGCGGATTACAATTACATAAAAAAACAAAAACTGTCCAAATAAATTAACAACCCACCCTTGATGTAGAGTGGCAATATTTAGTCAACTAAATGTATAATTTGACAATCAGACAAGGCAGTGCTTCCCTCGTAGATCTTTAGGCGATGACCGTTCACCTTGAATTTGCCTTCTTTTTCTCCGGATATCTCACTTGCTCTGAAAGGTGCGACGTCGGTTACCATGAAGGGACCACTCCATCGTGACTTCAGCTTTCCCGGGAATAAACAGAGACGGGAATTATAAAGAAGAACATGATCTCCAATTTTGAATTCTTTTTTCGCAATACGCTTATCATGCCACTGCTTCGTCCTTTCTTTGTATATGCGTGCATTTTCATAGGCGAACTGCCAAAATTCGTCGAGTTCGTTTAAATGGGCGAGACGTCGGTCTGTTGTGGCATGGATGTCCATGTTCAATAATTTAGTTGCCCACAGAGCTTTATGTTCAAATTATACTGGTAAGTGGCATGCCTTTCCGTAAACCAGCTGAAATGGGGACATCTCGATAGGGGTTTTGAAAGCAGTTCGGTATGCCCACAATGCATCATCCACCCTCATTGCCCATTCTTTTCTATTAGAGTGGATCGATTTTTCTATTATCCTTTTAAGCTCTCTATTAGAAACTTCCACCTGTCCACACGTTTGCGGGTGATAGGCTAACGAGACTTTATGGTGCACACTAAATTTCTTCAATAGTTGAAGGAACTGTTTGTTACAAAAATGGTTGCCCCCATCGCTTATGATTGTCTGCGGCGCTCCGAATCTGGAGAAGATGTTCTTGTGGATGAACTTTAAGACTGTGCGGGCATCATTTGCAGCAACAGCTTCCGCCTCCACCCATTTCGAAACATAATCAACTGCCACTATCATGTAAAGCTTTCCATGGGACATTGGGAATGGGCCCATGAAGTCAATCCCCCAAACATCGAATGGTTCGCAAACTAACATAATTGAGCGGCATTTCATCTTTTCTCGAGATGTTCCCAGTTCTTTGATATTCATTACATTCCTTCACTTGCATATCAGAGTCACGAAATAAAGTGGGCCAATAAAAGCCACATTGAAGAACCTTATGTGTTGTCCGTGCATCCCCCATGTGACCACCCGCTTCACGATCATGACAATGGAGTAATATAGACTTATGCTTCGGTTTGGGAATACACCGGCGGAGAATCCCATCAGCACACGTGCGAAATAACAGCAGATCTTCCCAGAAATATTACTTCGCGTCAGAGAGGAATTTCTTTCTTTGCTGAAATGACAGATTTAGAGGAAGTTTACAACACGCCAAGAAGTTAGCCAAATCTGCAAACCACTGGGAGTTGCTCGGGGCCATTCCCACTGTGAATAGCATCTCATCCGGGAAAGAGTCAGAGATTGGAGGGGTGTTGGGATGAGAAGGACCTCCATACTATAGCCTAGACAGGTGATCCGCAATCACATTCTCGACCCCCTTCTTGTCGTGAATTTCAAGATCATACTCCTGAAGCATCAGGATCCAACTGAGGAGCCTTGGTTTGGCATCCTTCTTCTGTGTAAGATATTTGAGAGCAGCGTGGTCCGTGTGCACAACTACTTTGGACAAAATGAGGTATGAGTGAAATTTCTCAAGAGCGAAAATGACTGCCAATAGCTCCTTTTCGGTGGTTGTGAAGTTCTGCTGAGCCCCATTCAGTGTGCGACTAGCATAGTGAATTGTGTAAAAAAACTTGTTCCTTCTTTGCCCCAAGACAGCACCAACAACAATGTCACTAGCGTCACACAAAAGCTCAAAAGGGAGCGACCAATCCGGTGATGTCAACACCGGGGCCATCGTTAAACAACTCTTCAACACGTTGAATGCTTGCAGACATTCATTATTGAAGTCAAACTTCTCGTCCTTTCCTAAGAGGTTTGATAGCGGCTTAGCTATAGACGAGAAATTTTTGATAAAACGTCGATAAAATCCTGCATGTCCCAGAAAACCGCGAATCCCTCTCACAGATGTTGGGGGAGGGAGCTTCTTGATAATGTCCACTTTGGCTTGATCGACTTCTATTCCCTTATTTGAGATTTTGTGTCCCAGGACAACTCCCTCCCGGACGATAAAGTGACATTTCTCCCAGTTCAGCACTAGGTTGGTGCTTTCGCATCGCGTGAGAACCGCCGAGAGATTTCACAAGCAGAAATCAAAAGCAGCACCGAAGAGAGTAAAATCATCCATGAAGACCTCTAGGAACTCCCCTACCATGTCGTAAAAGATAGAGAGCATACATCACTGAAAGGTAGCAGGGGAGTTGCACAACCCAAATGGCATTCGCTTGAATGCAAAGGTGCCGGACGGGCAGGTGAAAGTAGTCCTCTCTTGGTCCTCTGGGTCAATGAGAATCTGATTGTATCCTGAGTAGCCATCCAAAAAACAGTAATAGTCCTGTCCAGCCAACCTCTCAATCATCTGATCAATGAATGGGAGAGGAAAATGATCCTTGCGTGTCACATTGTTGAGTTTCCTATAATCGATGCACACTCTCCATCCTGTAACAACCCGAGTTGGCACTAGGTTACAATGCTCATTTTCGACAACAGTGATACCACCCTTTTTTGGGACTAACTGCACTGGACTTACCCACTTGCAGTCACTGATCGGGTATATAATTCCATCATCAAGCAGTTTGATCACCTCTTTCTTGACAACTTTCTGCATCCTTGGATTGAGTCGTCGCTGAGGTTGTGTAGTCGGTTTGAAGCTCTCCTCCAACAATATCTTATGCATACACACGGTGGGGCTGATTCCTTTTAAGTCCGTGATGTTCCAGCCGAATGCGCCCTTATGTGTTCGCAGGAGATCGCCTAAGCGTCGCTCATGCTTGGGTGGAAGCAAAGCAGAGATAATAACTGGGTGAGTTTGCTGTTCTCCCAGAAACAGATATTTCAAAGTCGTTGGCAGGGGTTTAAGAGACAAAGCTGGAGGAGTATTGAAATACGCCGCAGAAGTACATTCCCCATCAAGGTCTCATGAATGATGTGCCGTATCAGGGTTATCACTGACGACATCCCAGGAAGCATCCTCAGCATCTTGAACCCAAGGAGGTGGAGACAAAGGATTAGGTTCATCATCCAAGAGTTCGAGCGCATCATTGTCTGCATGACAGTCCTTGCCGATGGCTTTATACATGTCGAAGGTAGTCATGACGTTACCCAGACGGAGAGTTAACCTCCCCTTCTCGGCATCGATGAGAGCTCGTGTTGTGGCAAGAAATGGTCTTCCCAAGATAAGAGGGACTGCGACATCTGAAGCAATATCCATGATTACAAAGTCAGCAGGAAACACCAAGTCATTGACTGATACTGCCAGGTCTTCGACAACTCCAATGGGTTTCTTAATAGACCGATCTGCCAGCTGGAGATTGATGTTAGTGGGTCTCAAGTTACCAGATCCGAGTTCCCGGAAAATTGAAAGAGGCATCAAATTAATTGATGCACCGGAGTCGCATAATGCCTGGTAGCAGCCGGAGTGCCCAATGGTGCACGGAATGGTGAAATTCCCTGGGTCCTTGGGTTTAACCGGCAAATATGCAACAACAAAATTGACACCCTCATGGTGGACATGGACTTGGAAGTCTCCAGGCGCTTGTTCTGAACAAGCAAGTCCTTTAGATACTTTGAATAGCTTAGAATCTGGGTGAGGACGTCCAAGAGAAGAATATTAACCTGCACCCCTTTCATAAGTTCTTGAAATTTCTGGAATTGTTTTTCCTTCCTCGTATTCTTCAGTCTATGCGGGAATGGGGGAGTAATAGATGGTTGGGCAGGAACTGGGCTACAAAGCAGTTGAGGGGTGTCAGAATCAGCCTTTGGCCTATCTTCGCTTGATGGGTTTGGCGGTCCTTCCTGAGATTCATTCCTTCTGATGGGTTCCGCGGTTGACTTTCCGCTCCTAAGCTGCATGGCATTCAATGTCTGATTTGGGTGGACCATAATTACCGAGACCATTGATATGATGTTCACAACCATGGATTGGAACCTCTGCAGAGCGCAGTTCTGAGCCTCCATGCATCCCAGGATGCATTCAGTGAAAACACGAAACTTATCCACAGAGAGCTCAGGTGGGATTTTGTCGTCCGACGACGATGCAGTGGAGGTGATGTTCATGGCCTCATTACATCTCACGGGGGTACACCACATCCAACTATTTCGCGAAACCTTTTCAACAATCTGCCACGCGTCGGAGCTTGACCTACTGAACAACGATCCACCTGCGGCCACGTCAAAGTAGGGTCTATACCCAGCCGATACCCCAAAATAGAATATCTGAAGGCGTGCTAGATCTGTGAGGCTATGCACGAAACAGAACTTCTGAAGGGAAATGAATCTCTCCCATGCGTGAACCAACATTTCGTCCTCGTCCTGCGTAAACAATAATAATCTATTGTGCATTTCCAGAAGGTGACAGCGTGAATAGAATTTGTCGAGGAATTCCTCTTCCACTTTGCTCCAAGATTGGATTTTGTTTAATTGAATCTCCTGATACCACACCCGAGCTTTTCCTGCCAAAGAGAATGCGAACAACTGAATTCTGACTTTCTCCGAGTCATCTTCAACATGCTGAAAAGTGCTGCAAACTTCAAGAAAGTTCTGCAAATGGGATAATGCATCCTCACTAGGGATCCCCGAAAATAAGTTAGCCTGAGACACAAAAGTGATTAGCTCCGTAGATATTTCAAAACAGTTGTTGGCCATGTTAAGTAAATAGATAGAAAGAAGGCTATACGTATCCTAACAATCGCACAAAGGCTAGCAAGAAAAGAGAAAACAAACAAAATTAATAAACTAATTCCTGAGAAGGACGAATCATACACGCTTGCAGTCCCCGGCAGCGGCACCAAAAACTTGATGCGATTACGGAAAGTGCACCGGTCGTACAAGTAATAAAATTGGGAGAGACTCCCAGAATATCGTTCTCAGAGGACTGCAAGTTGGGTAGTATGAATCCTTGTTAGGGAAACGCTTATATAGATTCTTAAACACTTAATAAAAAAGGGTTTTGATGGTGGGTTTCCTAAGTTAGCAACAGAGAAAGAAAATGCAGGCCTAGAGCTCCGCTTTGCTTGTTGGAATGGGGTGCAGGCCGCGATGTCGTGCTTCGGTGAGAGGGTGAACGAGAAGGCTAACAGATGAGGGTCGTAGGCACCTCGTCGCGGAACACGAAACTAGCAATTGCTAGTGCGGAGCACTACAAAGCGGTGGATAGGATAGAGGACTACGACGCTCCTCAAATCTCATAAACTACACAAGATCTCACAAACATGAAATCATATTAACTAAAACACAAAGTTTATGAACATCATCCACAATAACAAACACATACAAGGAAAACTCTGAAGCAAAGCGAAGGGGAAAAGAGAAAACAGAAGCTCGAAGACTATGCTGAAGATTCTCGGCCGGAATCGTAGGGTTCTCAAGCCTCGTCCGTGCTCGGTCTTCAGTTGAGTCCGGGGTCTGGAGGAGCTGTCACCTTCCTCTACTTTTACCCATCTTCTTCGTGGTCTAGCTCGAGGTAACTCTTGTTCGACACCTTGAATGCAGCGGATGCTCTCCGTCTATGGCGTTCTTGAGCTCAAGGATGATGGAGGAGGCCAAGGAGGGAGCTTTGGCAGAAGATTTGCAAGCCAAAGGTCACCGGAGCTCCTCCTAGGTCAAGCGGTGGTGGAGCGGCGAACTGGGCGAAAATGGCGGGCTTCTGAAGCTTTTCCCGCGGGGGATCTCCATTGCAGCAGATTTCCTACCTTAAATACTAAAAGGTTAGAAATTTAGTCACGCACTGGCGAACGCATGACCGTGCGTTACCCGTGCGTTATTTAACGAATAAATTGGCTTGAGGAAGAAGCAGCAGCGCCCGTGCATTTTACTCACGCACGGGCGAATCCGCCCTTGCGTAAAAACGCACGAACAAATTCAGATTGGCTAAAAATCAGATGAGACAGGTGATCGCGTGTTTCCTTCGTGCACGGGCAACTGCCCGTGCGTAAAAATGCACGAACAAAGTCAGATCACAAGTTTTCTCCCCAGATGAAGGCGCACGGCCGCAGTCGTCCGTGCATCAAGAAAATGCACGACCGTGCGATATACACAATCATGATTTCTGGGCAAAAGGAGATGATCCAACCACCTGCAAGCATAGCAATCCAGCTGGGAATACACCGCCAGCACCAATTAGACAGAGAAAAAGGATTGGGGAGCACCATGTGCTTACCTCCAATAATATGGAGCGCAAACGCACACCAAAACGGGCTTAAAAGGAGCACAAAGTACGCAAGTGCGCATGAATGAGCATGAGAGAAATAGATGCAATAATAGCTCGAGAATGACGCACATGTGAGTGAAAACTAGCTCGGATGAATCCATAAAAGTGTATATAAATGGGACTCATCACACTGCATCTCTATCCAGTTCAGACGAGCTGCGCCGGACTCACCCTTAGCCACACACACAATGCCAAGAGAGTCAAACTCTCGCACCAAATGCTCATCATGCGCTTCAATCCAATTTCCTTGCCTAGAGTACTTCCAACTCAAGGCGTCAGCCACCACATTGGCCTTGCCTGGCGTATAGTGAATCACTATGTCGTATTCCCCAAGGAACTCGACCCACCTACGCTGCCTCACATTAAGATCCTTCTGATCTAAAAGATACCTCAAGCTTTTGTGGTCCGTGAAAATTTCAACCTTCGCACTATACACGTAGTGCCGCCACAACTTCAACGCAAAAATCACCGCCGCCAACTCTAAGTCGTGGAAGGGGTAATTTCTCTCATGAGGCTTTAGCTGCCTCGACCAATAAGCTATCACGTTGTCATGCTGCACAAGCACGCAACCCAAATCGCAACCTGACGCGTCGCTGAAAATTTGGAATCCCTCAGTCCCACTAGGAAGACTTAGGATTGGAGCAGACATCAATCTTTCCTTCAAGGTCTCGAACGCACGGGAACACTCCGATGTCCACACACACTTCTGGTCCTTGTGGGTAAGGGTGGTGAGGGGCAAAGCCATCCGCGAAAAGCTCTCAACGAACCTTCTGTAATATCCGGCTAGTCCAAGGAAACTCCAGACTTCCACCATGGTTCTCAGTACAGGCCAATCTTTAATGGCTTCAAACTTCGCAGGATCCACCGCCACCCCATCTCCACTAATCATGTGGCCCAAGAATGCCACTTTCCAACTTGGAGTACACCGTCGACCCCACCAACTGATCGAACAAATCATCGATTTGCGGAATCGGGTACTTATTCTTAATGGTCAACTTATTCCACTCGCGATAGTCTATGCACAGCCGCATACTACCATCCTTCTTCTTAACGAACAACACCGATGCACTCCAAGGTGAGGAGCTGGCCCTAATGTACCCCTGCTCGAGCAACTCTTGCAACTGCGCCTTTAGCTCAGACAGTTCCTTCGGTGCCATCCTAAATGGACGACGCGACACCGACCTCGCATCCAACACCAACTCAATTGAAAAGTCGATTTCACAATGAGGAGGCGCTCCCGAAAGCTCCTCAGGAAACACATCCTCGAATTCCTCCACCACTGGCACTTCTCCGATCGCCAACTTTGTGGAGTGAGTCTCCAACAAAGCAACAAATGCCTCACCCCCTTGATTCACCGCACGCACCATTTGCACGGCAGAAATCAGGAAGCAGTCCACTCCGCATAGGCCCTCGAACTTGACCTCCGCTCTTCCTTCACTCCTTAAGGTCACCACCTTCAACAGGCAGTCAATACTAGCTTGTTGCTCTGCAAGCCAGTCCATCCCCAGGATGATGTCAAATTCGGCTAGTGGTAGAATTGCTACTACCAACTCGAAATCACACTCGCAAAACCTCAGCACAATGCGGCCTTTCCTTCCAGTGGTCATGAAAGACCCATTCGGCATGCGCACACTAAGCTCCGCCTCTACCTCGACAGTCTCAACACCGATCCTCCGGGTAAAGCTTTCCACGAGAAAAGAGTGTCACGCTCCCGTGTCGAACAACAATCTAGAGGGATATCCAGAAACTAGCACGAAGCCTAACACGCGTATAACGAATATGAAAGGTCGCAAGCAGGTTAAAGCTATTAAACAAAACTCCGAACTTTTCGTACCTGTCACCACGTCAAGTTGACTAATCGCTTTCTGTTGCCCGAGGTTGTAGGCTCTAGGCTGCATAGGAGGGAAACAGAAAGCACTGGACTCCGCCGCCTTCCCTTTCTCACCAACACTAGGACGGGAACGCACCGACTGCTCCTGCCTCTGCTCTGGCTCAACTCCACTCTCGAATAAGAACCAAGCTATGTGGCCCACTTTGCCACACTTGTAGCATGTCACTGGCCCCTTGGAACGGAACTCTCCAGAAGCCGCACCGCTCATCTCGCCAGTCCTAAAGGACGGGGCTTTTTCTTCCACCAACTTTTCTCAGACTTCCCCTGAGACTGAGATGGCATACTTTCTCCCTGCTTTGCCGCCAAGCCCTCACGGCGCTGGGTTCGCTCCATATCGTTCTCCAAAGTTCGAGCAGCTTCAACTAACTCATTGAACCCCGCATTCTTTAAGGCTATCAGAGGTTTCCTTAAATTCTCTCTCAGACCCTGATAGAAGAGATTATCCCTCTCCTCATCGTCTGTCATGGTCGTTCCCGCGTAATGACCCAACCGAGTAAACTCCTGCAAGTACTCATCTACCATCTTCTCGCGCTGCACCAAGTGCAAGAACTGCCGGTGAAGGGATAACCTCGTCGAAGAGGGGATATAGCGCTTCAGGAAGGCATTCCCAAACTCTTCCATGGATGGGGCACGTCCAGGGAAATGACGACCGCTATGATTCACCCACCACAGCTTGGCTTCGCCTTCTAACATAAACGCTGTGAATTGGGACTGCTTGTCCTCTGGGGTCTTTGCTGCTTTCAAGAGTTCCTGAATTCTCGCCAACCAATCCTCGGTGTCCATCGGAGTGCCAACTCCTTTGAGCGTCGGAGGATGGAAACTCAGATAGTACTTCATCTGACGATCTCCTTGCCCAACCACTCTCTCAGCTAATGGCTCTACCTGTCTTACTCCCACCTCTGATGTCACAGTGACTGGATTAACAGGAGTCGCAGCCTGCACAATAGGCATCACAATATGTGGCATTGTCGCAGCTTAAGCCGCCATCATTGCCTCTGCTAGCATACGATAAAAGTCTGTCGGGGACACACCCATATTCAAAAGGGTTGGGGCTGTTGCACTGCTTGACGACGGCTCCTCTTGACGCCTCGACGTCCCCGCGTCGTCGCCACCATCCTAGCATAAGCAAGGAAAATGAATCAAACTCTACTCGCAAGACTCGAACGCAAGGACATTCGTGGTCGCGCAAGGTACTCCTATGTGGACAACCTCTTAACGCGATCCGAACACGCTAAACCTCAACAAGAACGCTAACCTCGCTCTGATACCAAATTGTAACACCTCCCCTGCAATGACTATATAATATAGGTCTGGTCGGGACCCCACAGCATATAATCGCCACAGCTTTAGTATTAAACGTGATATAGATCTAACCATCTCAAAACTCAGAACCAATACAGTGGAAACACCAGAAAAACCACAGATGTTGTCCACATCTATATAAGAGTACTATGACCTTAAGGCCTTACAAAACCCAAACTCCAGTCAAACAAACAGGGCATGTAAAAATGTCCAAAAGATCATCACACTCCTAAGCTACCTCGGCATGCAAGCCAGAACAGGTAAAGACATCATAGTCAAACAAGAAAGCAAGAAAAATGCACTTCATGAAGCTTAGGCCTTTTTGGACGGCGAGCTAGGTCCAGCATGTGATCCTTGCCCTGCATCCAAATCACAAAGAGTGGTATAACGAGGGTCAGCTTTGGCTGACCAACAACAGTGTAACAACACCCCTCCTCACGACCGTCCCAACGGACCCCAGGGAACTACATCACCCTGCGAGTCAGCACTTCATATGCAAATGTAATAAACAGTAATAACATAAAAACAACAGGCATGAGTGTCACAATCATCATCCACGTTTCTATGTTGAGCAGTAAAAGTAAGGGTCCTAGCAATGCAACATGAATGCAAACTGGATTTCACCCAAGGCACCCTATGGCGTGTATGCTTCTAACACATCAACACACATCATCAATTCACAACAAACCAAGGGTACTTACCTTTTCCCCACGGGCATGCAAGCCCAAGGCCAAGAACTCCACTGAGACCTCACCCCTTACATTGCTCATCTCGCCAACGGGCGCATCAGCATACCTGTTCTCGCCACAAACACTAGCCAAAAGGCAAGAACTCCACTGAGACCTCACCCCTTATATGGCTCATCTCACCAACGGGCGCATCAGCATACTTGTTCTCGTCAGTTAGCCCAAAAGGGGACTTGTCTTGCCAGGACACTCTCCCCACATGAATCCAAGCATTCACGGGCTAGCCAACCGACCATAAAGACAAAGTCACGCCTTCACCTACAAGCGGCTTCACAAGCCATTCATCACCCATACAAGTTACCCTTTCCAAACCACCGTTCATTCTCACACGAAACATAAAGGCAAAACATACGATGTTTTTGTCGTCATCGGATTTCTAGCAAAATACCTAAAATGCATGTTAAGCAACATCACCGAATTGGACAACCGGTAACGACTTCGGCTTCACCCACAATGCCTAATCCACTAATGGAGCGGATATCTAGTGCAAAATCATGTCGGGGATGGACTCAATCACCAGATGGTTCTTCTTGAACCAAGGCGACCCAAACCCCTCTCATTTGAGAGATCTGGTGCCATAAAATTTTAGAAAAGAGAAGATAAAAGCATAGATGCCATGCACGCATCCTAAAACCGGGAGGAGGGATGTTGTTACCCTAAGAGTTCTCTTCCTCGCCATGGATAGGTTGAAAGGCATGTATAGAAAGAAGAGCCTTCTAGTCCTCTCAACGGATCTGGTTTCGGATCGGCGAACGGAGCTCTGGTGCTTCAACAATGGCGGATCTAGAATTCTTCTTCCTCCAAACGCTAATCCTTTTCTTGGCCTCCAAAAGCACCAAGGACTTAAAGAAATGGGAGAAGAACTTATCTGCCCTATTAGAGCCTTAGGACGAACTTATCTGAGCCATTGGATCAAAGTTTAAGAAGATCGGACGCCCAGAAAATCACCACTTACGGATCTAGCTCCGTGGGCTAGAGCCGGCGTTAACGCTACCGCCCATGCTATCCACTTGACGAAAACCCCCTCGACGAAGAACAACTCAACGTCAAGACGGAACTTCATTATCCGACGAAATGCTACCGCCTGGCGCTAGCGCTACCGCACGCACTAGCTCTTCGACGAATTCCCTTCGACGAATCTGCCTCAACAAATTCAACTTGACGAACATCATCGAGACAAGAGTTTTACTCGATGGGACAGCTAACGCCTACGCTAGCGCTAGAGCCGCCGCTAGCTCCCTGCTACGAACGCCTTGCCCTCCTCCTTGGGCAAACCCACTTCCATGTTCAGCAAAAACTGGGGTGTTACAGTGACTCTCCCAGTTACCTACCTTAGGCTACATCCCTACATCTCAAGCACACATCCCTCCAAACTCAAGCTAATAGACCTACAAACTCAGGCTCACAGTCTTACAAACTCAGGCTCACAGCCCTACAAACTTAGGCTCACAGCCCTACAAACACAGAACAACAATGTTCTTACAAAGATAATTGATTGTACTATTACAACACAAGTTTGAATATGTTAAACCTTCAGCTTGATACTTGTATTGCAGGACTCAACAGATTTGCCTTGGAGTAGGACTATATAATAACAGCTCTTATTCTTGCTCCACCTGGTCTTCTTCCTTTGTAGAGGGAAGAAGATCAACTTGCTCATCTAAAATGAATTAGCAAGAGCTGTCTACCTCTCTTGGATTGATCTGCATGAGCTTGAGAGAGGTAACTTAACTAGAGGAAGGAGATGATGTCCAGTACAGCTTCTATAATGTCCTTGCTGACTTTTGGTGTTATCTTGTGTGTGTTCAACTATGTTAGATGTCCTTCCATTTGACCTAGCTTTCCCTTTTATACCTCCAACACTCTTCAAGGGCTCCAAGGATTGCCATGTCACAACATGTACAAGTATAGAAAAACTTATCTTGCATTATTGTCCCTTCCGTCAGACATGATCCCGTCAGGGCAACTTTTACTTTTGAATCTATCTTAGTGGATCCGCCGAGATGGGTAGTCTTTTCAGTAATTTACTCCAAATCTGCACAGCTGAGACAGACTCCTTCTCAGTGGCTATTCAGCTGAGTCCCAGCGGTTCAGCTAAGACCAGACTTATATCTCAACGGTTTTTTGACTATGACTTGCAAAGTATTATTCCAATGTTTGGAATGACTTAAGCATGCATTAAGCATGAAATAAGAGGCTTAACAAATACAATATGCACTTAGCATTGTACGTGTTGCATCTTCAAATCTAAGGAATTTTGAGGGAAATATTCACAACAATCTCCCACTATTTGAAGAAGGTGGAACATACAACAATGCTAAGATGCATCAACGCAATAAAACATATCATGATAAATAATAGGAGCATAATAAGCAGTCATGAGAATATAACAATATCATTGTTAATATATAAATAGGCAACACACATCATATATTAATCTTAACATAAGATTCAGATAATCCAATGAAGGACCACTTGTATTAGTAATAAAATGTTTACATGGCATATTACATTTTTAGTGCAACATTTTAACTATGAACAATTAAAAACATTTGCTTAGAATTTTCTTTGCTTGGAGCTGGAACTCTCAGCTTGATCTTTATCAGCACTCTTTGTAGTAGCAGTGGTAGCCATCTCAACAACCTTCCTCTTGTTCTCCTGCCTCTTGAAGAACAGAAAAGGCTTTGGTAGATATTTTGAGGGCATCCTTTTGGGATTATTTCTGTTCACAAGGTTTTCTTTGAATATTCTGTCGCTTAGGGAATTCCTTTCCAAATGCTTAATCCTTCATCTTCTGAATAGATGTTATCTATGTTCTTGCCTAGCTACTCATGGCTTATCGAAGAATTTATAATTATTTTCTTATAGTCATCAATCCAGTAGTCAAAGTCTGGGTCCTTGGATTGATCAGCTTTATTCTTTGCCATGAACTCTTAAGCCATTAACACTCCTTCTCTTTTCCTTCTAGCTGCAAGATGTGCATCCCGTGCAACTCTTGCTTGAGCTTCGAAATCAAAATCTTCAGGCCTGGACTTGTCTAGGAGAGGGAGGTTGAGTGCTACACTTGTTCCTTGACGTATCTTTATAGCTGCTCAACATTGTTTTCCTCCCCCTTTCTGGCTTCTTTAATCATTTTTTTCAAGGTCTTGATAGTTTGATAACATTGGTCTGAAAGGGTTTGAAAGGCATTTTCTAGATCGGATTTCAGTTCTTATTTCATATTTTCTGCTTCTCCTAACATGGTTGTTGTTGTGGACCACACATACTCTTCAATATGATTAGAGGCTTTCTCTATCACCTCATCAGTTTTACTTACATAATTCTTGACATAGCCCATGTATTGTTCTAATAGTTTGAGACTTTTGTCCATAGATCTTAGAATTGTGCTATGAGCAATCACTGGTTTTTCTGCCATATCAAACCACTTGATCATTTGTCTATTTAGGTGGGTTGTGTCCTCTTTGATAGTCTTGATCTCAGCCATCACCTCATCTTTGACTTCAGAAACTGATTTATCTATATACTCTTTGATGGAGGACATTTGATCATCAATCAATGTCTTGATTCAGCTTAGCAGAAGTCCATCTAAATGTGTAGAGGTGGAGGTTTGCTGTTCAACATGGATGGGTTGCTGGTAGATTTCTGGCTGAGCTAAAAGTATGTTGTTCTCTTGATTCCCTAGATCATTACACTCAAGTAGAGTGGATGTCTCAGCTGGGGTGGATGTAATGGTCTTATCCTGAGCAGGGACCTTGGTAGGCTTCCCCTCAACTTTATCACTGGGTTCTGCAGTATTGGCTTCAATATCATCCAGGAGGTCAGCACCATCCTTAGCATTTTTAGAATCAGTGGAGTGTTCATCTTCCTACACATCCTCTTATATCTTCATCACTTGTAGACTCCTCCTGCTCCCCCTCAGACGGAGCACTCATATTTCCTTAATTTTCTTCCAAGAATCCTGGTGGATCATCAGGAATTAGGTTAATCCTTCTTTCAAGGTTAGAAATGATCATATGAATCTTACTTTGTAAATCAGTAGAAGAGTCCAATTGCTCATCAGCATTTATGTCTGAAGCAGCAGACACCCTGTGCATTATCATCAACTGGAGGATCCATAGGAATGGAAGTATCAGTCTTGACTTGGACATGATCTTCTACATCATGCTCCTCTTTATCTTGAATGTTTTCTGATTCTAGATCAGCTTGGCAAGAGAAATCTTCTCCATGCTGTTCAGATTCAGAATCTGAACTGACTATCCTTGCCTTCTTAGGTCCTTTGGTTAGCCTTTCCCTCTTTTCTTTTCCCTCAGTTGGTTGGCTTATTGGAAGTACCCTTGTGAATCTTTCTAATGTTTTTATATCCACTCTCTTTAGATAATGAATTTTGGTTCCCTTGGAGCTGTTAGAGAGGTTTAGATAGGAGTTTATCAGGTAAAGAGATAATATTCTACCCATGTTTGTGGCTTGCAGACATTCTTTGATTCTCTGAAAAATTACATTGGCCCAGGAGGTCTTCTTCTGCAGAATGATCCTTGTTACCAACTCAAACATGTGTTTGGAGATGGTGTCATGTGATCCTGGCTTGCACAGAATTGCTTTCCCAACTATGTCTGCCAATAACTTTCCTCTCTGATTGAAGTTTTCCTTTTTAGTGAGCTTGTCTTAACATCACTGTACGCACACCACTTTAGTTCCTTATCCTTGTTTCTCTCAGAAATATCATCCTCTTCATCATAGTTGAATGAAGGCAACTGAAGGGCTTTCTCCAATCTCCTTGGGGTTATCTTGATCCTTTCAACTCCAATCTTAGATTTCAAGGAAGACTTGGAGGGAGATAACTTGACATTACTATAAAATTCCAAAACATCATTTCCTAGAATAGGAGACGGCTCAGACAACATATACTCCAATCCTTGGTCATTCAACAACTGAATCACCTCCTTGATTTCTTGAGTGGCATGTTGAAATACATTCCTTACTATCTCATAGCCTTCCAACAGAACCTTGGCATTCTTTGGCGCCATTTCTTCAGAAAAATGAGGTGCTGAGATGGGGGGGGGGGGGGGGGGGGATGAGAGTTGGTCTCGCCGACTGGATTAGGTTTATGGTTGTAAGAGTTTAATTAACATTTCTCTTATTTATAGGGATTTAGTTTTAAGTTTTCCCTTATGATTGATGTTGATTTGACTTATTTTTTTAATAGATTTAATTAACCTAGCCCATCTCAGTGGATCTGCTGAGATAGAAAAATAAACCGTTGGGACTGGATAATAAACCACTGGGACGGGGCATTATCAACCGCTAAGACCATCTCAACTGTCTCAGGGGTTCAGCTAAAACTTTCTCAGTTATTTTAGCTAACCTCACTACCTAGCAGTGAACCATTTAAGTGAGATTAATTATAGACCTATCATGACACTAAGTGTTTAAGTATAAACTATTATCTAACAAGGTTGAGGTGTAAGATAATACATATTAGGAATATAACTGAAGTGTAAATTGCTATTCAACATTCCTAACTCAATTTTAAAGACATTAAATTTAGCCTAATTTAATGGCTTTGTAAAGATATCAGCAACTTGATTGTCAGTGGGGACATATTTAACACATATGTCTTCACTCTCTACATGTTCCCTAATGAAATGATATCTAATTTCTATATTTTTATTCCTTCTATGTGAGACAAGATTATTAGCAATAAAAATTGCACTGGTTGAGTCACAATACAAAAGAAAGTGACTTACCTTGAGGTTATAATCCTCTAGCTGGTGCTGAATCCATAGTAGTTGTGCACAATAGCTCCCAGCAGCTATATATTCAGACACAGCAGTGGATATAGCCACACTGGTCTGCTTCATACTGCTCCATGAAATCAATCTTCTGCCTAGGAATTGACAAGTTCCACTTGTACTCTTCCTATCTTCCTTGCAACCTCTTCCTTTAGATTTCCATTTAGGAATGCAGACTTGACATCCATTGGGTAGACTTTGAAACCCTTGTGGGCAGCATAAGCAAGGAATAATCTTATTGCTTCCAACCTTGCAACTGGGGCAAAGGATTGGTCAAAGTCTATACCTTCTTCTTCCTATACCCCTTTGCTACCAATCTTGCATTGTTTTTGATGATGACACCATGATCATCTAGCTTGTTCATGTAGATCCACTTGGTGCTAATTATGTTATGTCCTTGTGGTTTTGGCACCAACTTCCATACCTTGCATCTCTTGAATTGATGTAATTCATCTTGCATGGCTTTTGATCATGAAAGCATCCTGGTTAGCTTCCTCAAACTTCTTTGGCTCAACCTGAGACAAGAAGTTCAGGAATAGAGCTTCATTGTGAGCCCTGCTCCTTGTGATCACACCTTTGTGTTCATCTCCTATGATTAGATCTCTTGGATGATCCCTCAAATGTCTGGTTGTTGTAGGCAATCTATCAGCACCTTGTTGTTCTTCTTCTGCAGAAGCTTGTTCTTCATCAATCTGATTATCTTCAGCTTGAATTATTTCAATCTCCGAAGTAACCCTGCTAGAGCTGGGTCTATCCTTTATAGACAACTTTTGTAACTATTGATCATTTTCATAGCCTCTTATGACTCCTCTGTCAGATCCTCCAAAGATCACCTTTGGACCATTCTTTATTGGAGTGTATTCTTTAAGTAATCTCCTTATTCCAGTCATGTTTCTAGAACATCCACTGTCCAAGTACCATATCTGATTTAGATGGGTACTTGAACTAACCTGCAATGTAGAATTTACTTAGCCTTAGGTACCAAATTTGTTTTGGGTCCTAGGTCCTTGTTAACATCATAGGGAATACTTAAACCTACAGCAACATTGGCAAGAAAGCTCTTCTTTACATTAGACACATTAGGGCTGTGCCAACAATCAATGGCAAAGTGTCCCACTTTATCACAACACCAATATTCATGGATGATGTACCTTCTTTTTTAGCATTTCTTGAGGTGGAAGGAGCATCAGAATGCTTATGTTCAGTAAAGATGGTAGCAACATTCTTCATATCTCTCTCAGCTAAGGGCTGACTGGATGCTCTATTATAATCTGTCCTTCTTGATTTTATCCCTTCAGCTAGCTGATCTCTCTACTCATCTGAGCTAGCTGGGTAGCAGACTCAGAGCACTCAGGTTTTGCCTGCTGGAGGGAAGCAATCTCCATAGCTTGCCTCTTGGCCAGCTTCTTGCTCTTTTTCAGAGCATCCAAAAGGGAACCATACTTGCCAATCAATTGATTGACATCATCCTCAGATTCTGAACCACTATCATCACCAGATGAAGAAGTTTTAGATTCTGGACTTGTCTCATAATCAGTAGAAGAAATAGTGTGAATTAATACCTTTTCCAGATCTGAGTCATCCTGACATTCTTCTCCTTTAGATATGGCCATCAAGCCACAACACCCATTGACATCTTCATCCTCCTAATTGTCACTATATGAATATGACAGAAGCACCCCAATGCCTACCCTTGCAGCTGGGTAAACTTCATCCTCAGCATCAGCAAACAGCCCTATGTCGGCTTCTTCATCTTCATCAGAATCTGAAGATGTTGAGTTTGATTGACTCCAGCTCTTCCATTTCTTAGCCAGCAAGGACTTCTCACCTTTCCTGATTTTTTGGTGAGGATGCTTCTGCTCACCTTTCTCCTTTCTTTTAACTGGACAGTCAGCTATAACATATCAGGTTTGCTGCAACAATAACAAATAATATTAGTAGAAATATGTTTACTGCGTTTAGATTCATACCTTTCTCCCTTTGAGTGCATTTTCCCAGTCTTGCTATAATCCTTCTTGGGATGTGAAGAGGAGGAAGGTCTGCTCTTCTACTGTTTCCTCTTCATCAACTTCTTGAAATGCCCGGAGAAGGCAGCAAACTCCCCATCTGATAGGGTACTGTCAGATGTGCTGGACTCAAAAATTTCTGAGTCAGCTTGCCTTCTTGGAGGAGAGGGAAATCTCTCCTTGCTCTTCTTGGATCCCTCGGCTTAGAGAGCCATGGATCTTTCCTTGGCTTGAGTCCCATTGGTTGTCTCCTCCTCCTTCCTTGCAGATAGGTGCATCTCATATGAGAGCAGCTTTCCAAATAGAGTATGGGGAGGAGTGTTAGTAAGCTTGGCCCCTTCCCTGATGGCACAGATCTTTGTGTCCCAATCTCTAGTTAGAGACCTTAGGAACTTGTCATTTAGCTCATAATTGCTGAAGACCCTCCTATAGGTCTTCAGATCATTGACCACCTTGAAGAATCTTTCACAGCATACAACTATGCTTTCCAGGTTGTGCTGCCTGAAGGCTTCGTACTCCTGGTTGAGGAGTGATTTCTTATCATCCCTCACTTCTGCAGTGCCTTCCATGTACACTATAAGTGTATCCCACATTTCCTAAGCTGTTTCATAGTGCACCAAGTTTTCGAAGGTGGAATCATCAATTGCACTTACTATTATATTTTGAGCTCTCTTATCCATAGTAGCAAGGGAAATTTCATCCTTAGACATTTCAGCATAAATCTTGGGCACTTGCTGAGTTAGATCTATGGTGGAGGCCTTTAGGAAGACAAAGGTACCCTCCATTATAGTGATGTATGTTGGGAACAGTGCCCAGTAGTGTTCCTGATTTGAAGAAGTGCCCAACTCAATGATAAGTACAAATTGTATTTAATGTCATATCTAGTTCATGCTTGCAGAGATAAGATAATATGTCCAGTACTTCAACCTGCCTAAGTATAATATCATCGAAAAAGGCTGGACATATCGTCGATAAGTATAGGCACATCGTTGAAATGATGGGCAAAGCAAAGAAGAATGATTGTATCTGATGTCGTCTAAAAGGATCAAGCGTATCATAGAAAAGGATCAAGCGTATCGTCGACAACAGCAGGCATATCGTCAACAACATGCAGAGCAAGGCAAAATGGTGATATCATTGTAATATCTGCACGACGATATCAAAAAGTCGAGATGAAAAAAGACTCAAAGATGTCGACGATATCGTCGACAAGAAGCCTTGACGTCGGTAAGGCTAAGGAAGAATAGATGTCGTCGACAAGAAGCCTTGTCATCGGAAAGGCTAAGTAAGACTGATGCTGATGACATCGTCGTAAAGAAGGCGTGATGTCGAGAAGACTAAAGAAGGTCATATGAAGACAGACAGTTGCTGAAGTATAGTTTGTCAACATGATATAAATTATGTCGTCAATAAGATAATGTGGTTTCAGCGATATCTAGCAGACAAGGAGTTCTCGCCGATATCAGTTTGATGACTTCGTGTCGTCTTAAGCTCGAGTGCAGAAGTGATGTCCCATATCGTCGAGATATCACTATCTGATGAAGAATTGAAGAAGAAACCAGTTCAAGACATCGACAAGCCTTGTCGTCGATATATTGTCCATATCATCATAACAATGAAAATATCATCGAGACAAATTCAAATGTAGCCGGACGCGCTGTCAGCATTTAATGTCGCCACCTGATTGTCCAATCAGCGCATGATCTTGAGGGATGGGTGTCTGTCAGTAAATGACATCACATGTGACCATTAAGCGTCTCATCCGTCCTATAAAAGGGAACAGTGATGCCCTAGAAAAGAGGGGGGAAGGTATGAAAAAGAATCCTGCCTAACAATACAACAGTACAAGCGGCGGTGAAGAGAAAAAGAAGGAAAGAACAAAACGATCATTCTGTGTTCTTCAAGTTGCAGTCAAGTCTCATCGACTGTTAAGAATTGTTCAAGGAAGATAGCCAGTCAACATCCGGCAGAGCAAGAAGCTTGAAGAAGATTTGCACAGTCAAGGTTCACATCAAAAGCATCTTCGTCAAGCAAAGAAGCCAATCTCCATCAGGCAGAAGTTCAATATTGTAGATCAATCTTTATAAGGCTTGCAGGCCAAAGTTGTGGGATCTATTTTCAGATCTGAGTGTCAAGCTTGAGGGATTGAGATCTGCGAGGATTGAGGGATAGGGCAGAGGGACTTGCGGGTCCAAACGTGTCGAGCTTGCGGGCTTAGGTGTAGTGAAGGGGCTTGCGGCCCTAGGCAGCAGGCAAGACTTGCGGGTCTGTGCTGTGTAGGGCTTGAGGGCCTGAATGTCAAGCTTGCGGGATCGGGTGCAGTGAAGGAGCTTGAGGGCCTAGGCTGCAGGGACTTGCAGGTTCGAGTTGTAGGGCTTGAGGGCCTCAGTGTCGAGCTTGCGGGCTCGGGTGCAATGAAGGGGCTTGAGGGCCTAGGCTGCAGGGACTTGAGGGTCTGAGTTGTAAGTTTTGCGGGCCGGAGACATTGGAGGAGTTTGCCGATCCTAGCACACTGCTAGGTAGGAGCAGAGGGAAAGAGGACTACTCAAGACACCCTGTCTTGAGGAACCTCTATAAGTCTTTGTGTGCTTTCTGTGTTATGATCTACCAAACTCTAAATCTATTATCCAGAAAACAAGGGCACCTAAAAAGGAAAGTAAAATAATTTGTAACACCTATTCACCCCCCAGGTGATAAGTAGACACCCAATAACTAACAAGTGGTATCAAAGCGAGGTTGTTCAAAGAAAAGCTTAACAGCTTGAACAGATCTGCTCTTGGGTGTATCTAATATACTGATTATCATATCCTAACTCTATGGAGAAAGACAAAGGATCTGACATCAGGAAGTTCAGATCCTTAAGTGAAAGTAGCTAGAGCTCTTCTCATATCAAAGAAGAAAGAAATATATGGATCAGTGCCATAGGGATCAGTGTCATAGGGATCAGAGCACCCCTGACTATTTCAGACAGTGAATCTGAAGATGAAGAATGCTCTGTGGTCAGAAGAAGAATAAGAGCACCCTTGACTCTCAAAGACTGTGACTCTGAGGATGAGGAGGTCTATGGGTTGATGGCTCTATCAGATGAAGAAAATCATGATGAATCACATTATGATGAGGTATGCATCACTCACACAACTTTACCCACTGCTTCAATTAAGAAGACCAAGAGTGCATCACATGATTGCTCATCTTCAAAAAATGATGAAGAAGACTGCTTATCATGCAACAATAAGAACCATGCTGATCTAATAGATCAGTTTGGTGATCTCTTGGCTGCTTTGAGAAAGCGCAAGATGCTTGTTAAGAAGCAAGCTAAGGAGCTAGAATCACTCATACCCATTAAGGCTGAGATGAATGAGGAAATGGGTATGTCCCACAATGGGGGCACCAATTCCTGTAAGCTCAAGAAGATCATCGACAAGCTTCACGATGAAAGAAACCAAAGGGAAGAACTCATTAGGAAACTTGAGAATGATCTACTTAAGGAAAGAAGCTTAGTGGCTCAATTCTCTATGCCCAAAACTATACTGCCCATCATTGACACCTTCTCCTCCTATGGAAATAGGAGGGGATTGGGGTTCAATGAAGGGGCAATAAATGTTGGGAATGAAAAAAAAGGGCAAACTGAAGCTGAGCCTCATACCACCTTTCATAAGGTAGTGCTTCCCTCAAATGAATATGACCAGGACAGTGTCTTTGGTCACTGGATGAATGGAAGCTCCAATAGCTTGGGAAATGCTGATAACTATGGGAGGAGAAAGGGCATGGGGATGAGTGCATTGAAGGTTCCCCATGAGGAAATCCAAATGGCCTATCATGGACCATTTGTGTTTGGTGCCTCATCCCCCACCTTTAAGGGTAAAGGAGCAACACCTTCCCAATCTCCTCCAGATAAGAAGCAGGCTGGTAGCACCAGTATAATCAACTCTCACTTGATCATATCTAATGCCATCAACACCATGTCAGCTACCAAGCTGACATCTGTTGCTGACAAACAGATAAAGTCAAGAAGAAATAAATATACTAGAGCAGCTAGTCAGCCCTTAGCTGAGAGAGATAGGAAGAATGCTGCTTCCTTCTCTACTGAACATAAGCATTGTGATTCTCCACCCACCTCAAAAATTATTCAGAAAAGAAGGTACAACATCCGTGAATGTTGGTGCTGTGGCAAGGTAGGACACTTTGCCATTGACTATTGGCACAACCCTGGTGTGCCTAGTGCTAAGGAGAGACCTCCTGGAAAGGCTGAGGTGAGTAGAGGAATTCCTTATTATACTAACAAGAACCTAGGACCCAAGTCACCTTGGGTTCCTAAGAGATATTAAATCTGTCTTGCAGGGAAGTCCATTTAGCCAATCAAAAGCAAACAAGGCTAATGGACAATAAGTGATCCAGGCTTAACTCTGAACTAAGAAAAACCTCACCACATGCCAAGATGTACTGGTCAAGGGGGAGCTAAAAATAAAGATAAGAGAAACATCACATCAAGGGGGAGCTACTAGCTCAACAAGATATAAAATCTAAGGTAAAGGTAACTATATTGATGTTCAATACATAACCTCATCTTTATCATTTTGTTAAAGGTAATTTTTACTTGAGTAAGCAAAAGCTGTCACTCAACGAGCACATATGTATGGCACTGCTAAAGCATTGCACTGATCATACAAAATAGTGAAAAAGAACAATAACGTTTTGAACGCAAAACTATATCATCGAAATGATGATTGGTATCGTCGGAATGATTCCTCGACATCGAATTTGCGTCACGATGATACCTAATCATCAATGGACTCTCAAATAGACCTGAGCTTAACCAATCATAACAGCTTAACTGGAGTTAATCAGACATTTAACAAATGACACTTCGCCTTCCAACTCGGAAACTAAAAATAAGGTCAGATGTCTTAAGGTTAAAATACTTTCTACATTAGCCCTAAAAGGACGTCGTGCTCTCTATGCCTTCGAAGAGTCAACGAGTCGACTAAACTAGAATCCTCTCCATTCAAGTAAGAAATGGCGCCAAAGAAGGAAGGATTTCTCTATGAAGGAAGCGAAGTAGTGAGGGGTGGTTTCTCAGAAGGGCCAGAAGAGATTCAGAGCGCCATTAAGCTATTAGACACCGTCGGCCTGGAGTTCGCTCTCTCAGAGTCAACAGTAATATTAAAAATAGAAGTGTTGGAGTTCTACTCGAATGCCAAGGGTGGCTCAAAAGGAACATCTGTGAAAAGCTTGATCAATGGGATAAAGGTCAAGGTGAATCCCAATAGGTTGGACAGGGTTCTTCAGCTGCCGACCTTCGCCAAGGGGGAGGAAGATGAAAAGGTCACCTAGGAAGACCTTAACAGGGCTCTGGAATGGTGCGGTCACTCCAGAAAGACCTATGGGTCTCTAGAAAGAAAGAATTTCAATCAACAAGGGAAACTCATGGGTGACATTGTAGGAAAAGCCCTCCTCTGCAAGGTAGGGTCGCATGATAGGATATCCAAGACCATGTTTGAGATAATGGCAAGGATAATCCTAAGTAAGAAGACCAACTGGGGTCAGATTATTTTCAAGAGGATTCAAGACATCTTTCAAGTTGCAAATTTGGGAAGAATACTTCAAGAACGGCTGTCTTCGTTCGACAACCACGCTGATTCTCAGCGTATAATGAACTTCTCAGCGGATAAGCTGAGACGGCTCCTCATCTCAGCGGTTTTGACCCCTCGTCTCAGCGGTTCAGCTGAGACAAAACTTCATCTTTTGGGAGATGATTTCTCCACATCTAAGGGCATGTTTGGCCCTTTCTTTTGAGTCACCTGCACCCGTATATCTTACACAAGTATAGCTCATCAAATACAATATGTCCTTAGCATTGAGAGTGGTGCCTCTTCAAATCAAGGTACTATTGTGGGCAATATACCCAACAATCTCCCCTATTTGAAGAAGGCAGAACATCCCCAATGCTAAGGTACATTAACAACAAAAACCATATCACAAAAATGATCTGTGTAGCATATGCCCTATCTCCCTCTTTCTAACATCCTAAGCATAGGTTCTTACTTAGCATTGGCCCTTTCTCCCCCTTTCTGGTTTCTTCAATTATCTATCCCATTAGGGATTGAGAGGAAACATCTATAGATCCCTTTGGATCAACTTATAGGTCAACTTATACATTCTTGGCATTTGCCATCTCCCCCTCAACCTGAGCAGGGAATTTTCTCCCCCTAATTGGAGAGCTATTTTCTGTAATAGCTGAACCTGTTCAAATTGAACATCCCATTCTAGCTCCCCCTCAATGTGAGTACCAGTCTACACTCAACATCCCTAGTTCTATCTTGAAAGCATTAAACTTGGCCTCATCCAATGGCTTAGTGAAGATATCAGCTACTTGATTGTCTGTAGGGACATATTCAAGTTTGATATCTTCACACTCTACATGCTCCCTAATAAAATGATACCTAATTTCTATGTGCTTGGTCCTGTTATGGGAAACAAGATTTTTAGCAATAGAAATTGCACTGGATGAGTCACACAGCAGGGGAGAATGTCTTACCTTGATGTTGTAATCTTCCAACTGATGTTGGATCCACAGAATTTGAGCACAACAGCTACCTGGTGTAATGTACTCTGACTCAACTGTGGATATGGCCACACTGGTTTGCTCTATGCTGCTCCATGAGACCAGCCCCCTCCCTAGGAATTGACAGGTGCCACTTGTGCTTTTCCTGTCCTCTTTACATCATGCAAAATCTGCATCTGAATAGCCTATCAGTTCAAAGTCATTGTTCCTAGGGTACCAAAGGCCAAGATTCAGGCTGCCCTTGAGGTATCTTAAGATCCTCTTGACAGAGGTGTAGTGAGATTCCTTAGGACAAGCCTGATACCTAGCATAAACACATGTAGAATACATAATGTCTGGCCTACTAGCAGTTAAGTACAACAGGGATCCAATGATACACCTATACATGGATTCATCCAAGGCCTTCCCCTTTTCATCCTTGTCTAATGATACATTAGATCCCATGGGTGTTCTCATGGTGGATGCAGACTCCATCCCAAATTTCTTGATGAGCTCCTTGGTGTACTTGGTCTGGGAGATAAAAATTCCATCATCAGACTGTTTCACCTGGAGCCCAAGGAAATATTTGAGCTCACCCATACTGCTCATCTCAAACTCCCCCTTCATTAGATTGGCAAATCTCTTGCAGAGGTTGTCATCAGTAGACCCAAAGATTATGTCATCAACATAAATTTGGACTAAGAGACACTTGCCCCTTGTTTCCCTAAGAAACAATGTGCTAGCTATCTTTCCCCACATGAACTTATTCTTGAGGAGAAAGCTGGACAAAGTCTCATACCAAGCTCTTGGAGCTTGCTTAAGACCATACATGGCTTTCCTAAGAAAATAGACATGAGATTTGAGAGTGGGATGTACAAAATCCGAAGGCTGCTCTACATATACTTCCTCTTTTAGATTTCCATTCAGGAATGCTGATTTGACATCAATCCGGTAGACTTTGAAGCCCTTGTGAGCAGCATATGCTAGGAATAGTCTTATGGCTTCCAACCTTGCAACTGGGGCAAAGGTTTGGTCAAAGTCTATTCCTTCCTCTTGCCTATATCCTTTTGCAACCAGCCTTGCCTTGTTTTTGATGATTGTCCCATTCTCATCTAACTTATATCTGAATATCCATTTGGTGCCAATGATGTTGTGTCCTTGTGGTCTTGGCACCAACTTCCATACTTTGCATCTTTTGAATTGCAAAAATTCTTCTTGCATTGCCTGGATCCAGATTGGATCCATATTGGCCTCTTCAAACTTCTTAGGTTCAACCTGTGATAGAAAACTGAGGAACAGAGCCTCATTATGAGCTCTGCTTCTAGTTTTCACACCTTGCTGGGCATTTCCAATAATCTGTTCCAAGGGATGATCCCTGAGATGTCTTGTAGCTGCAGGTAATCTGTGCTCTACATGCTGAACTTCTTCCACTGGTTCAGCAGCTTCTTCAGCATCTTCAGCATCTTGCACCTCTGCTTCTTCTTGAACTTCTGCATCAGGATTTGCTTTACTTCTGCTGGAAGGTTCTTGTATGGATAGTTCTTCTATTGCATCTTCACTTCCTGTCAAACAGAAGAACTGGTCCAGCCCTTCTAGATTAGGCTGGACTCATCAAATACTACATGCATGGACTCTTCAACAACATGGGTTTTCTTGTTATATACCCTATAGGCTCTACTACGTGAGCTATATCCAATAAGAATCCCCATGTTGCGCTTTTCAGCAAACTTGGTTAACTGAGCTTTTCCATTGTTTAGAATGTAGCAATTAGACCCAAAGATCCTAAAGTATGAAATTGTAGGTTGTTTGCCTTTCAAAATCTCATAGGGGGTAATTCCATGATCTTTATTGATGGAAGCTCTATTGAGAACATAACAGGCAGTATTGACTGCTTCAGCACAGAAGTATTCTGGGAGTGAAGAGTCACATAGCAATGTTCTCCCAGCTTCTATCAATGATCTATTCCTCCTCTCATCCACCCCATTTTGTTGTGGGGTCCTTGGGGAGGAAAATTCTTGAATGATACCTAGTTCTTGACAGAACCTTGTCATGGCTTCAGATTGAAACTCTGTGCCATGGTCAGATCTAGTTCTGACCACAGTACATTGTAAATCATTCTGAATGGCCTTGACATGGCTCATGAAGACATTTAGAGTATCAGATTTCTTCCTAAGGAAAAATACCCATGTATATCTTGAGTGATCATCAACAATCACTAAGGTATACAACTTCCCCCCTAAGCTTTGAATTGGCATAGGACCAAACAAGTCCATGTGCAATAGATAAAGACATCTCTTAGTGTCTTTGGGGCCAATACTTTTAAAAGTGGCCCTTGTTTGCTTACCCATTTGGCAAGCATGACATGGGCCATTTTTAACACATTGTAAATTAGGACTATTCCTAACCAAGTTCTTAGATAATAGTCTATGCATTGTCTTGTAGTTGATGTGGGCAAGTCTCTTGTGCCATTGAACACAAAGAGACTCACTCTCATCAGCTACAAGACATACAGGAGATGAAAAAGATTTGCAGAAGAAATCTAAACAGTAAACATTTCCACTCCTAGTGCCTGAAAGGATGACCTCTAAGACAGTAGACTTTTTGATGAGGCACTTATCATTGTGAAATTAAATGACATGGCCAAGATCACATAGTTGGCTTATGCTGACAAGGTTGTGTTGCAACCCTTCAACATAAGCTACTTTTGTGAAAGAGACTATGCCATTAGAGATCATATCGTAACCTCTGGTGACCCCCTTTTCTGATCCCCCAAAGATGACTTTGGGTCCATTCTTCACAGACTTGTAATCCTGTAGAAGACTCCTAGATCATGTCATGTGCCTTGAGCACCCACTGTCCAAGTACCATATTTGGTTGAGATCGGTACTTGAACTACCCTCTAAAGAAGGATTTAGTTATCCTTAGGAGAGCTCTCACACTAGCTACACTCCTAGCAGGAAAGCTCTTCTTTACATTAGGTACATTGGGGTTGTACCAACAATCTATGGCAAAGTGTCCCACCTTGCCACAGCACCAGCAATCATGAATATTGTATCTCCTTTTCTGAGCATTTTTCTGAATAGGTACAACACTGTGCACATGTTCAGCAGTGGAGACTACAACACTCATCCTGTTTCTTTCAGCAATAATCTGACTAAAGGATAATTTGTGGACAGTCTTGCTGCTCTTTGTCCTGATGGCCTAAGCTTGCTTTGGCTTAGAAATCATACAAGATCTGAGGGAATCGGACACTGAGCAGCAGGCCTTGTCACCAGATTTGACAGTAATCATGCTTTTTGCTGAGGCAGATTTGGAAGTGCTTGCTTCCTTGTTCTTGACTGAAGGTGCAGAAACACCAAACACAAATGGTTCAGATTGGGCCATTTGTATTTCCTCATGGGGAGCTTTCATTGCACTCAAACCCATGCCCTATCTTTCACTATGGGAAGGAGCATTTCCCTTCCTATAGCAACTCCCTTCCTTCCAGTGACCATGAATGCCTTCATGGTCATACCTGTTGATAGGCAGCAACACCTTTTGAGAGGTGGGTTGAGGCTTAGCCTTCTTCTTGCTCTTTACTCCACTCCCTTCTCCTACTTCCATCTTGTTGAATCTAGGTCCTCTCCTATTGGTTTGAGAGGAGAAGGTGTCAATAAGGGGAAGCACAAATTTGGGCTCGGAGAATTGAGCCACCAGGCTCTTCTCCTTCTCAAGTTTTTCCTCAAGGTCCTTAATGACCTTGTTCTTCAGGGAAATAGTGCTTAATTGCACAATAGTTAATCCCTGTAAATGACTAATTTGCCTGCTCATCTGAGCCACCAGGGTGGTAGGTTCAGTGTTTACTTCCTTGGTCACTTTGAGGGAAACAATTTCCTGGGCTTGCCTCTTGGCAAGCTTCTTGCTCTTCTTCAGAGCCTCCAAGAGAACACCATATTTATCAATCAATTGATTGAGTTCTTCCTCAGCATTCATGCCCCTTCCATCAATTAATGAAGGTGCAACAGATTCTGGACTAGTCTCATAATCAGAAATTGCAGTGGTATGAGACAGTACCTGAGCATTGTCAGAGGCATCCTGACTTCCTTCCTCATCAGTGAAGGCCATGAGGCCTAGCTGAACAATGTCTTCTTGATCCTCCTCTTCATCACTGTCTGAATGTGATAGAGGAGCCCTGATTGCAGTCCTGCCAACAATAGTTTCTTCAACAGCTACCAGCCCAATGAGGGCTTCTTCCATTTCAGATTCTGATTCACTCCATCTTTTCTTCTTCTTCTTGGCTAGAAAGGATTTCTCTCCTTTCTTGCTTCTTGATTGATGAGCCTTCTTCTCATCCTTCTCTCTTCTCTTCACAGGGCAGTCAGCAATGACATGCCCAGGCTTGCTGCAGCAATATCAAACAACTTTGGAAGAATTATATTTTGAGTTAGACTCATACCTGTCACTTCTGGAGTGATGCTTTGACTCCTTGTTGTCTTCCTTGTTGTGATGTGAGGAGGAAGGCTTGTTCTTCCATAGCTTCCTCCTCAACAGCTTTCTGAAGTGCCCTGTAAGAACAACAATTTCTTCATCAGAAGAAGAGCAGCTTGATGAGCTAGGCTCAGAATCTTCTGGTTCAACAGATCTTCTGGGAGGAGAGTGAGCCTTCTCTCTCCCTCTTCTTGAGTAGTCAGCCCTGAAGGCCAGAGAATTTTCCCTGGTATCACCCTTTGCCTTCTGCTCTTCTTCCTTCCTGGCAGACAGCTGCATTTCATAAGAGAGCAGCTTTCCATAAAGAGTTTGGGGAGGAGTTTCAGTCAACTTAGCCACCTCCCTTATGGCACAAATTTTTGTGTCCCACTCTCTTGTTAGAGATCTGAGGAACTTATCATTCAGCTCATAATTTGTGAACACTCTCTCATAGGTCCTTATTTCATTTATTATTCTAAAGAACCTTTCATAACACATGGAGATGCTCTCCTGCCCTTGCTGCCTGAAAGCTTCATATTCCTGATTGAGGAGTGACTTCCTGTCATTCCTCACATCTTCAGTTCCTTCCATGTACACAATCAGTGTATCCCACATCTCCTTAGCAGATATACAGTGCACTAAATTTTGAAAGGTTGGGTCATCAATAGCATTGACTATGATATTTTGAGCCCTTTTATCCATAGTAGCCAATGCTATCTCATCCTTGGTCAATTCAGTGTATGGTCTGCCTACATGCCTGGTATGATCAACTGAAGAGGGTTTTGTGATAGTGAAGGGGCCTTCCTGAACAGTAATGTAGATTCTAGGGTCTGAGGCTTCCATGTACAGCCTAACCCTCTGCTTCCATATGCCAAAGTTGGATTTGTAACATATGGGCAATTTCATTGAACTCATTTCCTTCTGCATTACACTGGAGGCCATTGGGTGACGACTTGACTAAACCTTTTAGGATCTGGTCAGACTGTTAAGTCCTTTTTTACCAACCTATCTCTGATACCACTTGAAAGAATATAAGGTTTGTAGTCTAAATCACCTAGAGGGGGGGGGGGGGGGGGTGAATAGGTCTTTTGAATTTTACTTGATTAGCTTTAGCTGTTTTCAAAATTAGTTCAAGCAAATCAACAAACACAGAAAGCACATGATAATTTATAGTGGTTCCCCAAAGACAGTGTGTCTATGGGTAGTCCACTTTCCCCCTCCACCCTTCTAACAGTGTGTTAGACAGGGCCAACTTCTCCAATCTCGGCTCAAAAAGCTTACAGCACAAGTTCCTCAGAACTTCTCAGATCAAGAATGATCCTACCTCAGGACACAAGTCCCTACAACTCAGAGCTATCACTAGCTCCTACCTCAGGCACAGCTGCCCTACAAACTCAGAGGATAACACCTCCTACAGCTCAAACAATAATGTCCTATAACTCAGGCAGTTAAGCCCTACCTCAGATCTGCTCCAGATCCTACAGTTCAGACCTCTCCCAGGTCCTACTACTCAGAGGACTCCTCCTCCTACTTCTCAGAACACCTCATGGTCCTACCTTAGGCTGTTAAGCCCTACCTCAGATCTGCTCCAGATCCTACACTCAGGCCTTCAGCCCTACAACTCAGAACCCTCAGGTTCCTACAATCTCAGACCAAAAGGTCTTACATCTCAGGCAAAATGCCCTACAGAAAAATGATTTAGAAATATTCTACAGTAGAGGTACTCTCCTGTAGATCCTGCACCGTCTGTGCTTCCTGTAGCTGAAGATGTTGATGCCAGCTACTAAATTGATCTTCCTCTTCGACAGAGTGATGGAAGATCACCTTGCTCCTTCTTGCAGAGGAGCTAACTTTCTTTCTCTGTTTTCTTCTTCTTGTTCAGTGAGCAGGAGGAAGAAGACGAGAGCTTCAGTCGTCAATGTAACAGTTGATCTCTTTTGCACGCGATGGGGGGTTTTCAAATGTGCCCTAACTCTTCATTTTTTACATCTCTGATCTTCAATGGCTCTTAGCTGATCTGCTGAGAAGTATGGGAGAAGTTGGTGGACACCACACAGCTTTTCTGCAACTAGTCCTAGCCGCAGGTCCCGCCACCCTTCTTTTCCGTAGAGAAGGACTGCGCTCGACGAACGCGGAACACTCTGCGTTCGACGAACCAGCTGTCCCCTGCGTTCGACGATCTTGCCAGCTCAGCGTTCGACAAACTTGCCTTGTGTGTCTTCTCAGCGGCTCCTTCTTTGATCTCTTCTCAGCGGTCGACAAAAGGCGTTCAACGTTCGACGAACTTGCCTTGTGTATCTTCTCAGCGGCTCCTGCTTTGATCTCGTCTCAGCGGTCGATGAACGACATTCAGTGTTCGACAAACTTGCCTTGTGTGTCTTTGATGAGTCCCAAATATATACACATTTATGGACTCATCTGGGCCGATTTTCTAGTCTATGCACTTCTCTTTAGACATGTTTTCACTCATATTTGATACTCCATGCTAAGTGCACCTCTAGGCCCATTTTTGGTGTTATTTCATGTTCTGCATCTCTAGTAGTTTTCATGCATTGTTAAGTGCCACTTTCAGTGGCTGGATTCGTGGTTGTGCTGGAACAGGAGTCGTGTAGGTGTTCTCGGTACAATTCTGTACAGGTATACTGCGCACGATCACTGGTTCTATTGCGCACGACCACTGGTCGTGCGCCGCTGATCGTGTGCACTTAACCCTATTTTTCGAGTTCTGTCTCGGGTAGTGCGCATGACCACCTACGATAGTGCGCACGTCCACCAATCGTGCGCCACTGTTCGTGCGCACTTAACATCAATTTTATGAGTTCTGTCTCGACCAGTGCGCACGACCACCTATGATAGTGCGCACGACCGCCGATCGTGCGCCACTGGTCGTGCGAACATGGTATTTTATAAATTGCTTACATTGCAGGCTTCGTCCAGGCAGGCGCACGATCACAGAACTATAGTGCGCACGACCACTGGTCGTGCGCCACTGATCGTGCGCACTGTTTATTCCAGCGTCTATATATTGACCTGCTCGCGAATTAGGGCGGAGAGATAGATTGGAACTCCGTCCAGTCCGCCGTTTTCGCCCCTTCCACAGGTTTTTCACCCCTAGGCATCCTCCATCATCCAAGAGTTTCAAGGAGGAGATTCTACACTCATCTTCATCGCCAAGCAAGGAGTTCTTCGCATCAGACGTGGCCGGATTGTAAAACGCTGGAGAAGACGGGTTCATTGGAGAGTAGTGACAACTCTCTCTACCCCGGACGATAGTTGGGACCGAGCTAGGACGCGGATTGACAACCCGGTGCTTCTTACCGTGAATCTACAACGAGCCTCCGGATTCGGTCGTATCTCTTGCCTTTTCCTCTCCCTTTTGTTGATGTGATGTTTGTAATCTCTATATTTTGATGATGTATGCTATGAACTATGCTTTGTAATGCTTATTTCATTTATTTGGAATTATTTAGTTCATATGTGTTAAAGAGGTGCGCCGCCATCCATTTTCCATTCCACCATTGTGTTCGGTGCCGCACTAGCAATTGCTAGTGGCGTGCTTGTCGAAGAGGTGCTTGCGACCCTCATTCCGCTAGCCTACTCGCCCATCCGCCCAACGAAGTAGCACGTTCAAGGCCTACATAGTCTTCCATCCCGCCGAGCGAAGCTTTGCATAGCGGCATCGCATAGGAGTAGTTGTAATATTTTATTTTATCATTCACAAACCAAATCCCTTTCGTCCGCACTCCACCTATCGCTGGACTTCGATCTCAAGTCCTTCCTCGACACCTAACTCCACCTTACTGTGTTCCTTCGAGATTCGATACTCGGGGATTTACTCCTCGTTTTATATTACTTGAACGATCGGTACACTGCCGTTTCGTGCCGCAGTCTAGCTACTGCCTATAGCGGTGTGCGAGATTTGCGCCATCAAGTTTTTGGCGCCGTTGCCGGGGAATACAGTCGTGTGAGTTTTCTGGAGAGGGAAAGTCTGAGAGAGAAGCCCTTCCATTTGTAAATTGCATCTTTTATTTTATTTCTGTTCTTTTTACTCCATTTTCTTGTTTTATATTAGGTTGCTTTAGTAATTTTTGTTAGGTGTAGTATTTTGCACAATAGCTTTTTATTTTGAATCGTATTATCTTCACACTATGTGGGCACATCTCAATATCCGTTGCCATTGGTGTAGAGATACCTCCCACTCTAGTGATGAATCCCTACGGAGAATAGTAGGCATAATTCTTATAGCCCAGCATATGGAGCACCGACTTCGTCTGGTACTCCATATGGTGCGCGTAAGTGTTATGGCTACTCTGCTGAGCCTTTACCGTCATACTTCTTTTCGGCTTCAGCCCCCGCTGTACCAAAGAAGCCCGCAAGGCAGTGCCGGTTTTGTCGGAGCACTGATCATGTCTTGAAGGACTGTGCCGAGTATCTTCGCCAATTGGACGAGGATGACGAGCCGGATATCCGGATCGTCCCAACTCCTAACTCTGGCGGCACACCTTCAACATCCGGTTATGTGTCTTTGTCACCTTCACATCTTGAAGGGTATGGTATGGACACGGTCACCGGATGTGCGGCTGATCTATGCACCGACATTGCTGAGCCTATTCTCCATGTGCATCCACCACCTCTAGTGGATTCGATTCTTTGTGAGGAGTTGGTGCTTGACTTTTACCCGAGCACTATTCTTCCCCCTGTTGTGCATACTACATTCATCTCTGACGACATTGTCGATGATGTGTCGCAAGAGGAGGCTGTTGATCTGAGTGTTGTGCCTACTCCTATGGAGGAGGACAACCTTCTCGGTGAAGAGGAGTTTACCTCAGCACCGGTGGAGGAAGTCCAAATCCTAAGCCTGGCCACCGTTGATCCCGCTGAACCTTGTAGCATTGATGACAATGCAAATATTATTTCACTTCCCCAAACTGATGGGAGTGAGACCGGGATCACTCCCCCGTTTGATTTTTATTTAAGTCATTCTTCTTCTTTATTTCTTGATGCCCCTTCTTTATCCGAGCCTGTGCAGGTTGAGTCTTCACAGGTACTTCAGGAGGACTTGGAGCACGATGCTCAAGGCAATGATGCAAGCATCCTCTCATGTGAGGAGGCTGATTCCCCCTTCGTAGAGGAAGCTCCACTCATTGCCATTTCCGCCTGCCACCTCCCTGTTGACGACACCTTGCTAGACAAGGATGTGTTTGGTGAGTTGAGTGAGGATATCTCCTCCTCTTCTTACTTTCTGTTTCCTCTACCTGCGTTATGTAGGTATTATTATTTGGGTAGAGGAGTAACAGTTTTGTCACTGTATCGGTACCTGCTACTGACACGCGTATTAGAACAGTTACCTGTTCATTTCCTTTTTCATACGCCCATTAGCTAGAACCTTTAGTTTTTGAATAAGTCGTGCTGGGATGACAATAACCCCAGTAGTTATCTTTCCTTTTCCTGAACTGCATGAGATGACTCCTATCTAAAATCAATAGGACTTATAGGTTAAGAATTGGCTTAGGTTGAGTTTAGGTTAGATAAGTAGAAGAACGATGGGCATTGCACTCAACATAACCTGAACACTTAAGAGTATAAAATCACCAATACAACAATTTCAAGAACCACACAACACCCCCAGACTTCAACTGGACACTAGGTGTGCGCTAAGCCGAACATACATTGTTTTATCGAGAGATTGTATTTGAAAGTTCTTTTTGCATAATTATTTATTTTTTCTTCTCGACAAATATATCTTTTGTAAGCACTTTATAAACTTCTCCTTTAGCTTTCTCAAAGCTATCATACACATCAGAGATAACACCAAACGTGATAGATATATAAATTTCTTTCAAACTCATTTGTTGGTGCGAATATAGGTTTGGTCGTATGGCTTTGGTGAAATTTAAGTGGAGCTAAACAAAATGGATAGGTAGGCTCAAGTGGGCTTGCAAAGGTGATTACATTGGTTAGGATTTCAAAAGCACAAACAGATTAAGAAACGGCCTACATCACGCTTTATAACGAGTTATTCAACGCAATCGTTTCAAGAGTCGCCTAGTGAAAGTTCTAGCCACCGAGAAAGGTTATCCTTCCTTCCGACCCTAGTAATAAGCTACTACTAATCCTGCTACACTCGACCCTATGCTACCGTTGGATTCACCGGATTCACCACTAGAGTAAAATAATTTGCAACTACTATAATAGAAATAATTAAATTATAACATTGAATTTTTTTCTACTCTAATTGAATTTCTAGGCGTGAGCACTCGACTAGAGCACTACTCGAGTCAACATTTTTTCTCCACCCCTCACTCCTACACTAACAATCCAATTCTTACGAGCGGGGAACTTCACAGCAATACCCAATAGGCTCGTGCGATCAAGTACGCGTGAACTACGTGCAAATGTATGCAATGTGTGCAACAAAATTGAGAATCCTAACTCAGCACATTCTAACATGCTATGCAAAGTGCGTGCACATGCATAACTCGATCTCTCCCCCAGACTTGATCAAAACCATATAAAATAAAGAATTCATGAATAAGGAAAATAGGGGTAGAGTGGACCTATGCTCACGAATGAGCATGCCAGAAGTGCGGCAATTCCTTCTTTAAATTTCTGCTTCCCCATCCCCCGAGCGAGAGCTTAAACCTGTGATGTTAGCATAAAGCAAACAACAAAACATAATAAACAAAAATCTGAACAAAAGATTGGAACCGAATGGTTCCCCCATGGGTTGTCTCCCAAGAAGCCCTTTTGTTTACCGTCCTTAAGGTGGAACAAATACATGTATTAATGTTTGATAACAGTAGTTATGATGATTGTTCAAAACTAATTAAGATAGTGCAACACAGCACAACAGAATAAAGAAGTACCATATCAAACTAGAAGACACAGCACAACAAAGATAAAATTGCAAAGTATCTGAAATAAGAGTCACCACCTGGAAACAAGGCCCTGGCCGACAAGATTAAGTCTTATGAAGCTGATTACAATTACATAAAAAAACAAAAACTGTCCAAATAAATTAACAACCCACCCTTGATGTAGAGTGGCAATATTTAGTCAACTAAATGTATAATTTGACAATCAGACAAGGCAGTGCTTCCCTCGTAGATCTTTAGGCGATGACCGTTCACCTTGAATTTGCCTTCTTTTTCTCCGGATATCTCACTTGCTCTGAAAGGTGCGACGTCGGTTACCATGAAGGGACCACTCCATCGTGACTTCAGCTTTCCCGGGAATAAACAGAGACGGGAATTATAAAGAAGAACATGATCTCCAATTTTGAATTCTTTTTTCGCAAGACGCTTATCATGCCACTGCTTCGTCCTTTCTTTGTATATGCGTGCATTTTCATAGGCGAACTGCCAAAATTCGTCGAGTTCGTTTAAATGGGCGAGACGTCGGTCTGCTGTGGCATGGATGTCCATGTTCAATAATTTAGTTGCCCACAGAGCTTTATGTTCAAATTATACTGGTAAGTGGCATGCCTTTCCGTAAACCAGCTGAAATGGGGACATCCCGATAGGGGTTTTGAAAGCAGTTCGGTATGCCCACAATGCATTGTCCACCCTCATTGCCCATTCTTTTCTATTAGAGTGGATCGATTTTTCTATTATCCTTTTAAGCTCTCTATTAGAAACTTCCACCTGTCCACACGTTTGCGGGTGATAGGCTAACGAGACTTTATGGTGCACACCAAATTTCTTCAATAGTTGAAGGAACTGTTTGTTACAAAAATGGTTGCCCCCATCGCTTATGATTGTCCGCGGCACTCCGAATCTGGAGAAGATGTTCTTGTGGATGAACTTTAAGACTGTGCGGGCATCATTTGCAGCAACAGCTTCCGCCTCCACCCATTTCGAAACATAATCAACTGCCACTATCATGTAAAGCTTTCCATGGGACATTGGGAATGGGCCCATGAAGTCAATCCCCCAAACATCGAATGGTTCGCAAACTAACATAATTGAGCGGCATTTCATCTTTTCTCGAGATGTTCCCAGTTCTTTGATATTTATTACATTCCTTCACTTGCATATAAGAGTCACGGAATAAAGTGGGCCAATAAAAGCCACATTGAAGAACCTTATGTGTTGTCCGTGCATCCCCCATGTGACCACCCGCTTCACGATCATGACAATGGAGTAATATAGACTTATGCTTCGGTTTGGGAATACACCGGCGGAGAATCCCATCAGCACACGTGCGAAATAACAGCAGATCTTCCCAGAAATAGTACTTCGCGTCAGAGAGGAATTTCTTTCTTTGCTGAAATGACAGATTTAGAGGAAGTTTACAACACGCCAAGAAGTTAGCCAAATCTGCAAACCACTGGGAGTTGCTCGGGGCCGTTCCCACTGTGAATAGCATCTCATCCGGGAAAGAGTCAGAGATTGGAGGGGTGTTGGGATGAGAAGGACCTCCATACTATAGCCTAGACAGGTGATCCGCAATCACATTCTCGACCCCCTTCTTGTCGTGAATTTCAAGATCATACTCCTGAAGCATCAGGATCCAACGGAGGAGCCTTGGTTTGGCATCCTTCTTCTGTGTAAGATATTTGAGAGCAGCGTGGTCCATGTGCACAACTACTTTGGACAAAATGAGGTATGAGTGAAATTTCTCAAGAGCGAAAATGACTGCCAATAGCTCCTTTTCGGTGGTTGTGAAGTTCTGCTGAGCCCCATTCAGTGTGCGACTAGCATAGTGAATTGTGTAAAAAATCTTGTTCCTTCTTTGCCCCAAGAAAGCACCAACAACAATGTCACTAGCGTCACACAAAAGCTCAAAAGGGAGCGACCAATCCGGTGATGTCAACACCGGGGCCATCGTTAAACAACTCTTCAACACGTTGAATGCTTGCAGACATTCATTATTGAAGTCAAACTTCTCGTCCTTTCCTAAGAGGTTTGATAGCGGCTTAGCTATAGACGAGAAATTTTTGATAAAACGTCGATAAAATCCTGCATGTCCCAGAAAACCGCGAATCCCTCTCACAGATGTTGGGGGAGGGAGCTTCTTGATAATGTCCACTTTGGCTTGATCGACTTCTATTCCCTTATTTGAGATTTTGTGTCCCAGGACAACTCCCTCCCGGACGATAAAGTGACATTTCTCCCAGTTCAGCACTAGGTTGGTGCTTTCGCATTGCGTGAGAACCGCCGAGAGATTTCGCAAGCAGAAATCAAAAGCAGCACCGAAGAGAGTAAAATCATCCATGAAGACCTCTAGGAACTCCCCTACCATGTCGTAAAAGATAGAGAGCATACATCACTGAAAGGTAGCAGGGGAGTTGCACAACCCAAATGGCATTCGCTTGAATGCAAAGGTGCCGGACGGGCAGGTGAAAGTAGTCCTCTCTTGGTCCTCTGGGTCAATGAGAATCTGATTGTATCCTGAGTAGCCATCCAAAAAACAGTAATAGTCCTGTCCAGCCAACCTCTCAATCATCTGATCAATGAATGGGAGAGGAAAATGATCCTTGCGTGTCACATTGTTGAGTTTCCTATAATCGATGCACACTCTCCATCCTGTAACAACCCGAGTTGGCACTAGGTTACAATGCTCATTTTCGACAACAGTGATACCACCCTTTTTTGGGACTAACTGCACCGGACTTACCCACTTGCAGTCGCTGATCGGGTATATAATTCCATCATCAAGCAGTTTGATCACCTCTTTCTTGACAACTTTCTGCATCCTTGGATTGAGTCGTCGCTGAGGTTGTGCAGTCGGTTTGAAGCTCTCCTCCAACAATTTCTTATGCATACACACGGTGAGGCTGATTCCTTTTAAGTCCGTGATGTTCCAGCCGAATGCGCCCTTATGTGTTCGCAGGAGATCGCCTAAGCGTCGCTCATGCTTGGGTGGAAGCAAAGCAGAGATAATAACTGGGTGAGTTTGCTGTTCTCCCAGAAACGGATATTTCAAAGTCGTTGGCGGGGGTTTAAGAGACAAAGCTGGAGGAGTATTGAAATACGTCGCAGAAGTACATTCCCCATCAAGGTCTCGTGAATGATGTGCCGTATCAGGTTTATCACTGACGACATCCCAGGAAGCATCCTCAGCATCTTGAACCCAAGGAGGTGGAGACAAAGGATTAGGTTCATCATCCAAGAGTTCGAGCGCATCATTGTCTGCATGACAGTCCTTGCCGATGGCTTTATACATGTCGAAGGTAGTCATGACGTTACCCAGATGGAGAGTTAACCTCCCCTTCTCGGCATCGATGAGAGCTCGTGTTGTGGCAAGAAATGGTCTTCCCAAGATAAGAGGGACTGCGACATCTGAAGCAATATCCATGATCACAAAGTCAGCAGGAAACACCAAGTCATTGACTGATACTGCCAGGTCTTCGACAACTCCAATGGGTTTCTTAATAGACCGATCTGCCAGCTGGAGATTGATGTTAGTGGGTCTCAAGTTACCAGATCCGAGTTCCCGGAAAATTGAAAGAGGCATCAAATTAATTGATGCACCGGAGTCGCATAATGCCTGGTAGCAGCCGGAGTGCCCAATGGTGCACGGAATGGTGAAATTCCCTGGGTCCTTGGGTTTAACCGGCAAATGTGCAACAACAAAATTGACACCCTCATGGTGGACATGGACTTGGAAGTCTCCAGGCGCTTGTTCTGAACAAGCAAGTCCTTTAGATACTTTGAATAGCTTAGAATCTGGGTGAGGACGTCCAAGAGAAGAATATTAACCTGCACCCCTTTCATAAGTTCTTGAAATTTCTGGAATTGTTTTTCCTTCCTCGTATTCTTCAGTCTATGCGGGAATGGGGGAGTAATAGATGGTTGGGCAGGAACTGGGCTACAAAGCAGTTGAGGGGTGTCAGAATCAGCCTTTGGCCTATCTTCGCTTGATGGGTTTGGCGGTCCTTCCTGAGATTCATTCCTTCTGATGGGTTCCGCGGTTGACTTTCCGCTCCTAAGCTACATGGCATTCAATGTCTGATTTGGGTGGACCATAATTACCGAGACCATTGATATGATGTTCACAACCATGGATTGGAACCTCTGCAGAGCGCAGTTCTGAGCCTCCATGCATCCCAGGATGCATTCAGTGAAAACACGAAACTTATCCACAGAGAGCTCAGGTGGGATGTTGTCGTCCGGCGACGATGCAGTGGAGGTGATGTTCATGGCCTCATTACATCTCACGGGGGTACACCACATCCAACTGTTTCGCGAAACCTTTTCAACAATCTGCCACGCGTCGGAGCTTGACCTGCTGAACAACGATCCACCTGCGGCCACGTCAAAGTAGGGTCTATACCCAGCCGATACCCCAAAATAGAATATCTGAAGGCGTGCTAGATCTGTGAGGCTATGCACAAAACAGAACTTCTGAAGGGAAATGAATCTCTCCCATGCGTGAACCAACATTTCGTCCTCGTCCTGCGTAAACAATAATAATCTATTGTGCATTTCCAGAAGGTGACAGCGTGAATAGAATTTGTCGAGGAATTCCTCTTCCACTTTGCTCCAAGATTGGATTTTGTTTAATTGAATCTCCTGATACCACACCCGAGCTTTTCCTGCCAAAGAGAATGCGAACAACTGAATTCTGACTTTCTCCGAGTCATCTTCAACATGCTGAAAAGTGCTGCAAACTTCAAGAAAGTTCTGCAAATGGGATAATGCATCCTCACTAGGGATCCCCGAAAATAAGTTAGCCTGAAACACAAAAGTGATTAGCTCTGTAGATATTTCAAAACAGTTGTTGGCCATGTTAAGTAAATAGATAGAAAGAAGGCTATACGTATCCTAACAATCGCACAAAGGCTAGCAAGAAAAGAGAAAACAAACAAAATTAATAAACTAATTCCTGAGAAGGACGAATCATACACGCTTGCAGTCCCCGGCAGCGGCGCCAAAAACTTGATGCGATTACGGAAAGTGCACCGGTCGTACAAGTAATAAAATTGGGAGAGACTCCCCGAATATCGTTCTCAGAGGACTGCAAGTTGGGTAGTATGAATCCTTGTTAGGGTTTTGATGGTGGGTTTCCTAAGTTAGCAACAGAGAAAGATAATGCAGGCCTAGAGCTCCGCTTTGCTTGTTGGAATGGGGTGTAGGCCGCGATGTCGTGCTTCGGTGAGAGGGTGAACGAGAAGGCTAACGGATGAGGGTCGTAGGCACCTCGTCGCGGAACACGAAACTAGCAATTGCTAGTGCGGAGCACTACAAAGCGGTGGATAGGATAGAGGACTACGGCGCTCCTCAAATCTCATAAACCACACAAGATCTCACAAACATGAAATCATATTAACTAAAACACAAAGTTTATGAACATCATCCACAATAACAAACACATACAAGGAAAACTCTGAAGCAAAGTGAAGGGGAAAAGAGAAAACAGAAGCTCGAAGACTATGCTGAAGATTCTCGGCCGGAATCGTAGGGTTCTCAAGCCTCGTCCGTGCTCGGTCTTCAGTTGCGTCCGGGGTCTTGAGGAGCTGTCACCTTCCTCTACTTTTACCCATCTTCTTTGTGGTCTAGCTCGAGGTAACTCTTGTTAGACACCTTGAATGCAGCGGATGCTCTCCGTCTATGGCGTTCTTGAGCTCAAGGATGATGGAGGAGGCCAAGGAGGGAGCTTTGGCAGAAGATTTGCAAGCCAAAGGTCACCGGAGCTCCTCCTAGGTCAAGCGGTGGTGGAGCGGCGAACTGGGCGAAAATGGCGGGCTTCTGAAGCTTTTCCCGCGGGGGATCTCCATTGCAGCAGATTTCCTACCTTAAATACTAAAAGGTCAGAAATTTAGTCACGCACTGGCGAACGCATGACCGTGCGTTACCCGTGCGTTATTTAACGAATAAATTGGCTTGAGGAAGAAGCAGCAGCGCCCGTGCATTTTACTCACGCACGGGCGAATCCGCCCTTGCGTAAAAACACACGAACAAATTCAGATTGGCTAAAAATCAGATGAAACAGGTGATCGTGTGTTTCCTTCGTGCACGGGCAACTGCCCGTGCGTAAAAATGCACGAACAAAGTCAGATCACCAGTTTTCTCCCCAGATGAAGGCGCACGGCCGCAGTCGTCCGTGCATCAAGAAAATGCACGACCGTGCGATATACACAATCATGATTTCTGGGCAAAAGGAGATGATCCAACCACCTGCAAGCATAGCAATCCAGCTGGGAATACACCGCCAGCACCAATCAGACAGAGAAAAAGGATTGGGGAGCACCATGTGCTTACCTCCAATAACATGGAGCGCAAATGCAAGTGCGCATGAATGAGCATGAGAGAAATAGATGCAATAATAGCTCGAGAATGACGCACATGTGAGTGAAAACTAGCTCGGATGAATCCATAAAAGTGTATATAAATGGGACTCATCACACTGCATCTCTATCCAGTTCAGACGAGCTGCGCTGGACTCACCCTTAGCCACACACACAATGCCAAGAGAGTCAAACTCTCGCACCAAATGCTCGTCATGCGCTTCAATCCAATTTCCTTGCCTAGAGTACTTCCAACTCAAGGCGTCAGCCACCACATTGGCCTTGCCTGGCGTATAGTGAATCGCTATGTCGTATTCCCCAAGGAACTCGACCCACCTACGCTGCCTCACATTAAGATCCTTCTGATTTAAAAGATACATCAAGCTTTTGAGGTCCGTGAAAATTTCAACCTTCGCACTATACACGTAGTGCCGCCACAACTTCAACGCAAAATCACCGCCGCCAACTCTAAGTCGTGGAAGGGGTAATTTCTCTCATGAGGCTTTAGCTGCCTCGACCAATAAGCTATCACGTTGCCATGCTGCACAAGCACGCAACCCAAATCGCAACCTGACGCGTCGCTGAAAATTTGGAATCCCTCAGTCCCACTAGGAAGACTTAGGATTGGAGCAGACATCAATCTTTCCTTCAAGGTCTCGAACGCACGGGAACACTCCGATGTCCACACACACTTCTGGTCCTTGTGGGTAAGGGTGGTGAGGGGCAAAGCCATCCGCGAAAAGCTCTCAACGAACCTTCTGTAATATCCGGCTAGTCCAAGGAAACTCCAGACTTCCACCACGGTTCTCAGTACAGGCCAATCTTTAATGGCTTCAAACTTCGCAGGATCCACCGCCACCCCATCTCCACTAATCATGTGGCCCAAGAATGCCACTTTCCAACTTGGAGCACACCGTCGACCCCACCAACTGATCGAACAAATCATCGATTTGCGGAATCGGGTACTTATTCTTAATGGTCAACTTATTCCACTCGCGATAGTCTATGCACAGCCGCATACTACCATCCTTCTTCTTAACGAACAACACCGATGCACTCCAAGGTGAGGAGCTGGCCCTAATGTACCCCTGCTCGAGCAACTCTTGCAACTGCGCCTTTAGCTCAGACAGTTCCTTCGGTGCCATCCTAAATGGATGACGCGACACCGGCCTCGCATCCAACACCAACTCAATTGAAAAGTCGATTTCACAATGAGGAGGCACTCCCGAAAGCTCCTCAAGAAACACATCCTCAAATTCCTCCACCACTGGCACTTCTCCGATCGCCAACTTTGTGGAGTGAGTCTCCAACAAAGCAACAAATGCCTCACCCCTTGATTCACCGCACGCACCATTTGCACGGCAGAAATCAGGAAGCAGGCCACTCCGCATAGGCCCTCGAACTTGACCTCCGCTCTTCCTTCACTCCTTAAGGTCACCACCTTCAACAGGCAGTCAATACTAGCTTGTTGCTCTACAAGCCAGTCCATCCCCAGGATGATGTCAAATTCGGCTAGTGGTAGAATTGCTACTACCAACTCGAAATCACACTCGCAAAACCTCAGCACAATGCGGCCTTTCCTTCCAGTGGTCATGAAAGACCCATTCGGCATGCGCACACTAAGCTCCGCCTCTACCTCGACAGTCTCAACACCGATCCTCCGGGTAAAGCTTTCCACGAGAAAAGAGTGTCACGCTCCCGTGTCGAACAACAATCTAGAGGGATATCCAGAAACTAGCACGAAGCCTAACACGCGTATAACGAATAAGAACCAAGCTATGTGGCCCACTTTGCCACACTTGTAGCATGTCACTGGCCCCTTGGAACGGAACTCTCCAGAAGCCGCACTGCTCATCTCGCCAGTCCTAAAGGACGGGGCTTTTTCTTCCACCAACTTTTCTCAGACTTCCCCTGAGACTGAGATGGCATACTTTCTCCCTGCTTTGCCGCCAAGCCCTCACGGCGCTGGGTTCGCTCCATATCGTTCTCCAAAGTTCGAGCAGCTTCAACTAACTCATTGAACCCCGCATTCTTTAAGGCTATCAGAGGTTTCCTTAAATTCTCTCTCAGACCCTGATAGAAGAGATTATCCCTCTCCTCATCGTCTGTCATGGTCGTTCCCGCGTAACGACCCAACCGAGTAAACTCCTGCAAGTACTCATCTACCATCTTCTCACGCTGCACCAAGTGCAAGAACTGCCGGTGAAGGGCTAACCTCGTCGAAGAGGGGATATAGCGCTTCAGGAAGGCATTCCCAAACTCTTCCATGGATGGGGCACGTCCAGGGAAATGACGACCGCTATGATTCACCCACCACAGCTTGGCGTCGCCTTCTAACATAAACGCTGTGAATTGGGACTGCTTGTCCTCTGGGGTCTTTGCTGCTTTCAAGAGTTCCTGAATTCTCGCCAACCAATCCTCGGTGTCCATCGGAGTGCCAACTCCTTTGAGCGTCGGAGGATGGAAACTCAGATAGTACTTCATCTGACGATCTCCTTGCCCAACCACTCTCTCAGCTAATGGCTCTACCTGTCTTACTCCCACCTCTGATGTCACAGTGACTGGATTAACAGGAGTCGCAGCCTGCACAACAGGCATCACAATATGTGGCATTGTCGCAGCTTAAGCCGCCATCATTGCCTCTGCTAGCATACGATAAAAGTCTGTCGGGGACACACCCATATTCAAAAGGGCTGGGGCTGTTGCACTGCTTGACGACGGCTCCTCTTGACGCCTCGACGTCCCCGCGTCATCGCCACCATCCTAGCATAAGCAAGGAAAATGAATCAAACTCTACTCGCAAGACTCGAACGCAAGGACATTCGTGGTCGCGCAAGGTACTCCTATGTGGACAACCTCTTAACGCGATCCGAACACGTTAAACCTCAACAAGAACGCTAACCTCGCTCTGATACCAAATTGTAACACCTCCCCTGCAATGACTATATAATATAGGTTCGGTCGGGACCCCACAGCATATAATCGCCACAACTTTAGTATTAAAAGTGATATAGATCTAACCATCTCAAAACTCAGAACCAATACAGTGGAAACACCAGAAAAACCACAGATGTTGTCCACATCTATATAAGAGTACTATGACCTTAAGGCCTTACAAAACCCAAACTCCAGTCAAACAAACAGGGCATGTAAAAATGTCCAAAAGATCATCACACTCCTAAGCTACCTCGGCATGCAAGCCAGAACAGGTAAAGACATCATAGTCAAACAAGAAAGCAAGAAAAATGCACTTCATGAAGCTTAGGCCTTTTTGGACGGCGAGCTAGGTCCAGCATGTGATCCTTGCCCTGCATCCAAATCACAAAGAGTGGTATAACGAGGGTCAGCTTTGGCTGACCAACAACAGTGTAACAACACCCCTCCTCACGACCGTCCCAATGGACCCCAGGGAACTACATCACCCTGCGAGTCAGCACTTCATATGCAAATGTAATAAACAGTAATAACATAAAAACAACAGGCATGAGTGTCACAATCATCATCCACGTTTCTATGTTGAGCAGTAAAAGTAAGGGTCCTAGCAATGCAACATGAATGCAAACTGGATTTCACCCAAGGCACCCTATGGCGTGTATGCTTCTAACACATCAACACACATCATCAATTTACAACAAACCAAGGGTACTTACCTTTTCCCCACGGGCATGCAAGCCCAAGGCCAAGAACTCCACTGAGACCTCACCCCTTACATTGCTCATCTCGCCAACGGGCGCATCAGCATACCTGTTCTCGCCACAAACACTAGCCAAAAGGCAAGAACTCCACTGATACCTCACCCCTTATATGGCTCATCTCACCAACGGGCGCATCAGCATACTTGTTCTCGTCAGTTAGCCCAAAAGGGGACTTGTCTTGCCAGGACACTCTCCCCACATGAATCCAAGCATTCACGGGCTAGCCAACCGACCACAAAGACAAAGTCAAGCCTTCACCTACAAGCGGCTTCACAAGCCATTCATCATCCATACAAGTTACCCTTTCCAAACCACCGTTCATTCTCACACGAAACATAAAGGCAAAACATACGACGTTTTTGTCGTCATTGGATTTCTAGCAAAATACCTAAAATGCATGTTAAGCAACATCACCGAATTGGACAACCGGTAATGACTTCGGCTTCACCCACAATGCCTAATCCACTAATGGAGTGGATATCTAGTGCAAAATCATGTCGGGGATGGACTCAATCACCAGATGGTTCTTCTTGAACCAAGGCGACCCAAACCCCTCTCATTTGAGAGATCTGGTGCCATAAAATTTCAGAAAAGAGAAGATAAAAGCATAGATGCCATGCACGCATCCTAAAACCGGGAGGAGGGATGTTGTTACCCTAAGAGTTCTCTTCCTCGCCATGGATAGGTTGAAAGGCATGTATAGAAAGAAGAGCCTTCTAGTCCTCTCAACGGATCTGGTTTCGGATCGGCGAACGGAGCTCTGGTGCTTCAACAATGGCGGATCTAGAATTCTTCTTCCTCCAAACCCTAATCCTTTTCTTGGCCTCCAAAAGCACCAAGGACTTAAAGAAATGGGAGAAGAACTTATCTGCCCTATTAGAGCCTTAGGACGAACTTATCTGAGCCATTGGATCAAAGTTTAAGAAGATCGGACGCCCAGAAAATCACCACTTACGGATCTGGCTCCGTGGGCTAGAGCCGGCGTTAGCGCTACCGCCCATGCTAGCCACTTGACGAAAACCCCCTCGACGAAGAACAACTCAACGTCAAGACGGAACTTCATTATCCGACGAAATGCTACCGCCTGGCGCTAGCGCTACCGCACGAACTAGCTCTTCGATGAATTCCCTTCGATGAATCTGCCTCAACAAATTCAACTTGACGAACATCATCGAGACAAGAGTTTTACTCGATGGGACAGCTAACGCCTACGCTAGCGCTAGAGCCGCCACTAGCTCCCTGCTACGAACGCCTTGCCCTCCTCCTTGGGCAAACCCACTTCCATGTTCAGCAAAAACTGGGGTGTTACAGTGACTCTCCCAGTTACCTACCTTAGGCTACATCCCTACATCTCAAGCACACATCCCTCCAAACTCAAGCTAATATACCTACAAACTCAGGCTCACAGTCTTACAAACTCAGGCTCACAGCCCTACAAACTTAGGCTCACAGCCCTACAAACACAGAACAACAATGTTCTTACAAAGATAATTGATTGTACTATTACAACACAAATTTGAATATGTTAAACCTTCAGCTTGATACTTGTATTGCAGGACTCAACAGATTTGCCTTGGAGTAGGACTATATAATAACAGCTCTTATTCTTGCTCCACCTGGTCTTCTTCCTTTGTAGAGGGAAGAAGATCAACTTGCTCTTCTAAAATGAATTAGCAAGAGCTGTCTACCTCTCTTGGATTGATCTGCATGAGCTTGAGAGAGGTAACTTAACTAGAGGAAGGAGATGATGTCCAGTACAGCTTCTATAATGTCCTTGCTGACTTTTGGTGTTATCTTGTGTGTGTTCAACTATGTCAGATGTCCTTCCATTTGACCTAGCTTTCCCTTTTATACCTCCAACACTCTTCAAGGGCTCCAAGGATTGCCATGTCACAACATGTACAAGTATAGAAAAGCTTATCTTGCATTATTGTCCCTTCCGTCAGACATGATCCCGTCAGGGCAACTTTTACTTTTGAATCTATCTTAGTGGATCCGCTGAGATGGGTAGTCTTTTCAGCAGTTTACTCCAAATCTGCACAGCTGAGACAGACTCCTTCTCAGTGGCTATTCAGCTGAGTCCCAGCGGTTCAGCTAAGACCAGACTTATATCTCAACGGTTTTTTGACTATGACTTGCAAAGTATTATTCCAATGTTTGGAATGACTTAAGCATGCATTAAGCATGAAATAAGAGGCTTAACAAATACAATATGCACTTAGCATTGTACGTGTTGCATCTTCAAATCTAAGGAATTTTGAGGGAAATATTCACAACAATCTCCCACTATTTGAAGAAGGTGGAACATACAACAATGCTAAGATGCATCAACGCAATAAAACATATCATGATAAATAATAGGAGCATAATAAGCAGTCATGAGAATATAACAATATCATTGTTAATATATAAATAGGAAACACACATCATATATTAATCTTAACATAAGATTCAGATAATCCAATGAAGGACCACTTGTATTAGTAATAAAATGTTTACATGGCATATTACATTTTTAGTGCAACATTTTAACTATGAATAATTAAAAACATTTGCTTAGAATTTTCTTTGCTTGGAGCTGGAACTCTCAGCTTGATCTTTATCAGCACTCTTTGTAGTAGCAGTGGTAGCCATCTCAACAACCTTCCTCTTGTTCTCCTGCCTCTTGAAGAACAGAAAAGGCTTTGGTAGATATTTTGAGGGCATCCTTTTGGGATTATTTCTGTTCACAAGGTTTTCTTTGAATATTCTTTCGCTTAGGGAATTCCTCCAAATGCTTAATCCTTCATCTTCTGAATAGATGTTATCTATGTTCTTGCCTAGCTACTCATGGCTTATCGAAGAATTTATAATTATTTTCTTATAGTCATCAATCCAGTAGTCAAAGTCTGGGTCCTTGGATTGATCAGCTTTATTCTTTGCCATGAACTCTTAAGCCATTAACACTCCTTCTCTTTTCCTTCTAGCTGCAAGATGTGCCTCCCGTGCAACTCTTGCTTGAGCTTCGAAATCAAAATCTTCAGGCCTGGACTTGTCTAGGAGAGTGAGGTTGAGTGCTACACTTGTTCCTTGACGTATCTTTATAGCTTGCTCAACATTGTTTTCCTCCCCCTTTCTGGCTTCTTTAATCATTTTTTTCAAGGGCTTGATAGTTTGATAACATTGGTCTGAAAGGGTTTGAAAGGCATTTTCTAGATCGGATTTCAGTTCTTATTTCATATTTTCTGCTTCTCCTAACATAGTTGTTGTTGTGGACCACACATACTCTTCAATATGATTAGAGGATTTCTCTATCACCTCATCAGTTTTACTTACATAATTCTTGACATAGCCCATGTATTGTTCTAATAGTTTGAGACTTTTGTCCATAGATCTTAGAATTGTGCTATGAGCAATCACTGGTTTTTCTGCCATATCAAACCACTTGATCATTTGTCTATTTAGGTGGGTTGTGTCCTCTTTGATAGTCTTGATCTCAGCCATCACCTCATCTTTGACTTCAGAAACTGATTTATCTATATACTCTTTGATGGAGGACATTTGATCATCAATCAATGTCTTGATTCAGCTTAGCAGAAGTCCATCTAAATGTGTAGAGGTGGAGGTTTGCTGTTCAATAGGGATGGGTTGCTGGTAGATTTCTGGCTGAGCTAAAAGTATGTTGTTCTCTTGATTCCCTAGATCATTACACTCAAGTAGAGTGGATGTCTCAGCTGGGGTGGATGTAATGGTCTTATCCTGAGCAGGGACCTTGGTAGGCTTCCCCTCAACTTTATCACTGGGTTCTGCAGTATTGGCTTCAATATCATCCAGGAGGTCAGCACCATCCTTAGCATTTTCAGAATCAGTGGAGTGTTCATCTTCCTACACATCCTCTTATATCTTCATCACTTGTAGACTCCTCCTGCTCCCCCTCAGACGGAGCACTCATATTTCCTTATTTTTCTTCCAAGAATCCTGGTGGATCATCAGGAATTAGGTTAATCCTTCTTTCAAGGTTAGAAATGATCATATGAATCTTACTTTGTAAATCAATAGAAGAGTCCAATTGCTCATCAGCATTTATGTCTGAAGCAGCAGACACCCTGTGCATTATCATCAACTGGAGGATCCATAGGAATGGAAGTATCAGTCTTGACTTGGACATGATCTTCTACATCATGCTCCTCTTTATCTTGAATGTTTTCTGATTCTAGATCAGCTTGGCAAGAGAAATCTTCTCCATGCTGTTCAGATTCAGAATCTGAACTGACTATCCTTGCCTTCTTAGGTCCTTTGGTTAGCCTTTCCCTCTTTTCTTTTCCCTCAGTTGGTTGGCTTATTGGAAGTACCCTTGTGAATCTTTCTAATGTTTTTATATCCATTCTCTTTAGATAATGAATTTTGGTTCCCTTGGAGCTGTTAGAGAGGTCTAGATAGGAGTTTATCAGGTAAAGAGATAATATTCTACCCATGTTTGTGGCTTGCAGACATTCTTTGATTCTCTGAAAAATTACATTGGCCCAGGAGGTCTTCTTCTGCAGAATGATCCTTGTTACCAACTCAAACATGTGTTTGGAGATGGTGTCATGTGATCCTGGCTTGCACAGAATTGCTTTCCCAACTATGTCTGCCAATAACTTTCCTCTCTGATTGAAGTTTTCCTTTTTAGTGAGCTTGTCTTAACATCACTGTACGCACACCACTTTAGTTCCTTATCCTTGTTTCTCTCAGAAATATCATCCTCTTCATCATAGTTGAATGAAGACAACTGAAGGGCTTTCTCCAATCTCCTTGGGGTTATCTTGATCCTTTCAACTCCAATCTTAGATTTCAAGGAAGACTTGGAGGGAGATAACTTGACATTACTATAAAATTCCAAAACATCATTTCCTAGAATAGGAGACGGCTCAGACAACATATACTCCAATCCTTGGTCATTCAACAACTGAATCACCTCCTTGATTTCTTGAGTGGCATGTTGAAATACATTCCTTACTATCTCATAGCCTTCCAACAGAACCTTGGCATTCATTGGCGCCATTTCTTCAGAAAAATGAGGTGCTGAGATGGGGGGGGGGGGGGGGATGAGAGTTGGTCTCGCCGACTGGATTAGGTTTATGGTTGTAAGAGTTTAATTAACATTTCTCTTATTTATAGGGATTTAGTTTTAAGTTTTCCCTTATGATTGATGTTGATTTGACTTATTTTTTTAATAGATTTAATTAACCTAGCCCATCTCAGTGGATCTGCTGAGATAGAAAAATAAACCGCTGGGACTGGATAATAAACCACTGGGATGGGGCATTATCAACCGCTAAGACCATCTCAACTGTCTCAGGGGTTCAGCTAAAACTTTCTCAGTTATTTTAGCTAACCTCACTACCTAGCAGTGAACCATTTAAGTGAGATTAATTATAGACCTATCATGACACTAAGTGTTTAAGTATAAACTATTATCTAGCAAGGTTGAGGTGTAAGATAATACATATTAGGAATATAACTGAAGTGTAAATTGCTATTCAACATTCCTAACTCAATTTTAAAGACATTAAATTTAGCCTAATTTAATGGCTTTGTAAAGATATCAGCAACTTGATTGTCAGTGGGGACATATTTAACACATATATCTTCACTCTCTACATGTTCCCTAATGAAATGATATCTAATTTCTATATTTTTATTCCTTCTATGTGAGACAAGATTATTAGCAATAAAAATTGCACTGGTTGAGTCACAATACAAAAGAAAGTGACTTACCTTGAGGTTATAATCCTCTAGCTGGTGCTGAATCCATAGTAGTTGTGCACAATAGCTCCCAACAGCTATATATTCAGACACAGCAGTGGATATAGCCACACTGGTCTGCTTCATACTGCTCCATGAAATCAATCTTCTGCCTAGGAATTGACAAGTTCCACTTGTACTCTTCCTATCTTCCTTGCAACCTCTTCCTTTAGATTTCCATTTAGGAATGCAGACTTGACATCCATTGGGTAGACTTTGAAACCCTTGTGGGCAGCATAAGCAAGGAATAATCTTATTGCTTCCAACCTTGCAACTGGGGCAAAGGATTGGTCAAAGTCTATACCTTCTTCTTCCTATACCCCTTTGCTACCAATCTTGCATTGTTTTTGATGATGACACCATGATCATCTAGCTTGTTCATGTAGATCCACTTGGTGCTAATTATGTTATGTCCTTGTGGTTTTGGCACCAACTTCCATACCTTGCATCTCTTGAATTGATGTAATTCATCTTGCATGGCTTTTGATCATGAAAGCATCCTGGTTAGCTTCCTCAAACTTCTTTGGCTCAACCTGAGACAAGAAGTTCAGGAATAGAGCTTCATTGTGAGCCCTGCTCCTTGTGATCACACCTTCGTGTTCATATCCTATGATTAGATCTCTTGGATGATCCCTCAAATGTCTGGTTGTTGTAGGCAATCTATCAGCACCTTGTTGTTCTTCTTCTGCAGAAGCTTGTTCTTCATCAATCTGATTATCTTCAGCTTGAATTATTTCAATCTCCGAAGTAACCCTGCTAGAGCTGGGTCTATCCTTTATAGACAGCTTTTGTAACTATTGATCATTTTCATAGCCTCTTATGACTCCTCTGTCAGATCCTCCAAAGATCACCTTTGGACCATTCTTTATTGGAGTGTATTCTTTAAGTAATCTCCTTATTCCAGTCATGTTTCTAGAACATCCACTGTCCAAGTACCATATCTGATTTAGATGGGTACTTGAACTAACCTGCAATGTAGAATTTACTTAGCCTTAGGTACCAAATTTGTTTTGGGTCCTAGGTCCTTGTTAACATCATAAGGAATACTTAAACCTACAGCAACATTGGCAAGAAAGCTCTTCCTTACATTAGACACATTAGGGCTGTGCCAACAATCAATGGCAAAGTGTCCCACTTTATCACAACACCAATATTCATGGATGATGTACCTTCTTTTTTAGCATTTCTTGAGGTGGAAGGAGCATCAGAATGCTTATGTTCAGTAAAGATGGTAGCAACATTCTTCATATCTCTCTCAGCTAAGGGCTGACTGGATGCTCTATTATAATCTGTCCTTCTTGATTTTATCCCTTCAGCTAGCTGATCTCTCTACTCATCTGAGCTAGCTGGGTAGCAGACTCAGAGCACTCAGGTTTTGCCTGCTGGAGGGAAGCAATCTCCATAGCTTGCCTCTTGGCCAGCTTCTTGCTCTTTTTCAGAGCATCCAAAAGGGAACCATACTTGTCAATCAATTGATTGACATCATCCTCAGATTCTGAACCACTATCATCACCAGATGAAGAAGTTTTAGATTCTGGACTTGTCTCATAATCAGTAGAAGAAATAGTGTGAATTAATACCTTTTCCAGATCTGAGTCATGCTGACATTCTTCTCCTTTAGATATGGCCATCAAGCCACAACACCCATTGACATCTTCATCCTCCTAATTGTCACTATATGAATGTGACAGAAGCACCCCAATGCCTACCCTTGCAGCTGGGTAAACTTCATCCTCAGCATCAGCAAACAACCCTATGTCGGCTTCTTCATCTTCATCAGAATCTGAAGATGTTGAGTTTGATTGACTCCAGCTCTTCCATTTCTTAGCCAGCAAAGACTTCTCACCTTTCCTGATTTTTTGGTGAGGATGCTTCTGCTCACCTTTCTCCTTTCTTTTAACTGGACAGTCAGCTATAACATATCAGGTTTGCTGCAACAATAACAAATAATATTAGTAGAAATATGTTTACTGCGTTTAGATTCATACCTTTCTCCCTTTGAGTGCATTTTCCCAGTCTTGCTATAATCCTTCTTGGGATGTGAAGAGGAGGAAGGTCTGCTCTTCTACTGTTTCCTCTTCATCAACTTCTTGAAATGCCCGGAGAAGGCAGCAAACTCCCCATCTGATAGGGTACTGTCAGATGTGCTGGACTCAAAAATTTCTGAGTCAGCTTGCCTTCTTGGAGGAGAGGGAAATCTCTCCTTGCTCTTCTTGGATCCCTCGGCTTAGAGAGCCATGGATCTTTCCTTGGCTTGAGTCCCATTGGTTGTCTCCTCCTCCTTCCTTGCAGATAGGTGCATCTCATATGAGAGCAGCTTTCCAAATAGAGTATGGGGAGGAGTGTTAGTAAGCTTGGCCCCTTCCCTGATGGCACAGATCTTTGTGTCCCAATCTCTAGTTAGAGACCTTAGGAACTTGTCATTTAGCTCATAATTGCTGAAGACCCTCCTATAGGTCTTCAGATCATTGACCACCTTGAAGAATCTTTCACAGCATACAACTATGCTTTCCAGGTTGTGCTGCCTGAAGGCTTCGTACTCCTGGTTGAGGAGTGATTTCTTATCATCCCTCACTTCTGCAGTGCCTTCCATGTACACTATAAGTGTATCCCACATTTCCTAAGCTGTTTCATAGTGCACCAAGTTTTCGAAGGTGGAATCATCAATTGCACTTACTATTATATTTTGAGCTCTCTTATCCATAGTAGCAAGGGAAATTTCATCCTTAGACATTTCAGCATAAATTTTGGGCACTTGCTGAGTTAGATCTATGGTGGAGGCCTTTAGGAAGACAAAGGTACCCTCCATTATAGTGATGTATGTTGGGAACAGTGCCCAGTAGTGTTCCTGATTTGAAGAAGTGCCCAACTCAATGATAAGTACAAATTGTATTTAATGTCATATCTAGTTCATGCTTGCAGAGATAAGATAATATGTCCAGTACTTCAACTTGCCTAAGTATAATATCATCGAAAAAGGCTGGACATATCGTCGATAAGTATAGGCACATCGTTGAAATGATGGGCAAAGCAAAGAAGAATGATTGTATCTGATGTCGTCGAAAAGGATCAAGCGTATCATAGAAAAGGATCAAGCGTATCGTCGACAACAGCAGGCATATCGTCAACAACATGCAGAGCAAGGCAAAATGGTGATATCATTGTAATATCTGCACGACGATATCAAAAAGTCAAGATGAAAAAAGACTCAAAGATGTCGACGATATCGTCGACAAGAAGCCTTGACGTCGGTAAGGCTAAGGAAGAATAGATGTCGTCGACAAGAAGCCTTGTCATCGGAAAGGCTAAGTAAGACTGATGCTGATGACATCGTCGTAAAGAAGGCGTGATGTCGAGAAGACTAAAGAAGGTCATATGAAGACAGACAGTTGCTGAAGTATAGTTTGTCAACATGATATAAATTATGTCGTCAATAAGATAATGTGGTTTCAGCGATATCTAGCAGACAAGGAGTTCTCGCCGATATCAGTTTGATGACTTCGTGTCGTCTTAAGCTCGAGTGCAGAAGTGATGTCCCATATCGTCGAGATATCACTATCTGATGAAGAATTGAAGAAGAAACCAGTTCAAGACATCGACAAGCCTTGTCGTCGATATATTGTCCATATCGTCATAACAATGAAAATATCATCGAGACAAATTCAAATGTAGCCGGACGCGCTGTCAGCATTTAATGTCGCCACCTGATTGTCCAATCAGCGCATGATCTTGAGGGACGGGTGTCTGTCAGTAAATGACATCACATGTGACCATTAAGCATCTCATCCGTCCTATAAAAGGGAACAGTGATGCCCTAGAAAAGAGGGGGGAAGGTATGAAAAAGAATCCTGCCTAACAATACAACAGTACAAGCGGCGGTGAAGAGAAAAAGAAGGAAAGAACAAAACGATCATTCTGTGTTCTTCAAGTTGCAGTCAAGTCTCATCGACTGTTAAGAATTGTTCAAGGAAGATAGCCAGTCAACATCCGGCAGAGCAAGAAGCTTGAAGAAGATTTGCACAGTCAAGGTTCACATCAAAAGCATCTTCGTCAAGCAAAGAAGCCAATCTCCATCAGGCAGAAGTTCAATATTGTAGATCAATCTTTGTAAGGCTTGCAGGCCAAAGTTGTGGGATCTATTTTCAGATCTGAGTGTCAAGCTTGAGGGATTGAGATATGCAAGGATTGAGGGATAGGGCAGAGGGACTTGCGGGTCCAAACGTGTCGAGCTTGCGGGCTTAGGTGTAGTGAAGGGGCTTGCGGCCCTAGGCAGCAGGCAAGACTTGCGGGTCTGTGCTGTGTAGGGCTTGAGGGCCTGAATGTCGAGCTTGCGGGATCGGGTGCAGTGAAGGAGCTTGAGGGCCTAGGCTGCAGGGACTTGCGGGTCTGAGTTGTAGGGCTTGAGGGCCTCAGTGTCGAGCTTGCGGGCTCGGGTGCAATGAAGGGGCTTGAGGGCCTAGGCTGCAGGGACTTGAGGGTCTGAGTTGTAAGTTTTGCGGGCTGGAGACATTGGAGGAGTTTGCCGATCCTAGGACACTGCTAGGTAGGAGCAGAGGGAAAGAGGACTACTCAAGACACCCTGTCTTGAGGAACCTCTATAAGTCTTTGTGTGCTTTCTGTATTATGATCTACCAAACTCTAAATCTATTATCCAGAAAACAAGGGCACCTAAAAAGGAAAGTAAAATAATTTGTAACACCTATTCACCCCCCAGGTGATAAGTAGACACCCAATAACTAACAAGTGGTATCAAAGCGAGGTTGTTCAAAGAAAAGCTTAACAGCTTGAACAGATCTGCTCTTGGGTGTATCTAATATACTGATTATCATATCCTAACTCTATGGAGAAAGACAAAGGATCTGACATCAGGAAGTTCAGATCCTTAAGTGAAAGTAGCTAGAGCTCTTCTCATATCAAAGAAGAAAGAAATATATGGATCAGTGCCATAGGGATCAGTGTCATAGGGATCAGAGCACCCCTGACTATTTCAGACAATGAATCTGAAGCTGAACAATGCTCTGTGGTCAGAAGAAGAATAAGAGCACCCTTGACTCTCAAAGACTGTGACTCTGAGGATGAGGAGGTCTATGGGTTGATGGCTCTATCAGATGAAGAAAATCATGATGAATCACATTATGATGAGGTATGCATCACTCACACAACTTTACCCACTGCTTCAATTAAGAAGACCAAGAGTGCATCACATGATTGCTCATCTTCTAAAAATGATGAAGAAGACTGCTTATCATGCAACAATAAGAACCATGCTGATCTAATAGATCAGTTTGGTGATCTCTTGGCTGCTTTGAGAAAGCGCAAGATGCTTGTTAAGAAGCAAGCTAAGGAGCTAGAATCACTCATACCCATTAAGGCTGAGATGAATGAGGAAATGGGTATGTCCCACAATGGGGGCACCAATTCCTGTAAGCTCAAGAAGATCATCGACAAGCTTCACGATGAAAGAAACCAAAGGGAAGAACTCATTAGGAAACTTGAGAATGATCTACTTAAGGAAAGAAGCTTAGTGGCTCAATTCTCTATGCCCAAAACTATACTGCCCATCATTGACACCTTCTCCTCCTATGGAAATAGGAGGGGATTGGGGTTCAATGAAGGGGCAATAAATGTTGGGAATGAAAAAAAAGGGCAAACTGAAGCTGAGCCTCATACCACCTTTCATAAGGTAGTGCTTCCCTCAAATGAATATGACCAGGACAGTGTCTTTGGTCACTGGATGAATGGAAGCTCCAATAGCTTGGGAAATGCTCATAACTATGGGAGGAGAAAGGGCATGGGGATGAGTGCATTGAAGGTTCCCCATGAGGAAATCCAAATGGCCTATCATGGACCATTTGTGTTTGGTGCCTCATCCCCCACCTTTAAGGGTAAAGGAGCAACACCTTCCCAATCTCCTCCAGATAAGAAGCAGGCTGGTAGCACCAGTATAATCAACTCTCACTTGATCATATCTAATGCCATCAACACCATGTCACCTACCAAGCTGACATCTGTTGCTGACAAACAGATAAAGTCAAGAAGAAATAAATATACTAGAGCAGCTAGTCAGCCCTTAGCTGAGAGAGATATGAAGAATGCTGCTTCCTTCTCTACTGAACATAAGCATTGTGATTCTCCACCCACCTCAAAAATTATTCAGAAAAGAAGGTACAACATCCGTGAATGTTGGTGCTGTGGCAAGGTAGGACACTTTGCCATTGACTATTAGCACAACCCTGGTGTGCCTAGTGCTAAGGAGAGACCTCCTGGAAAGGCTGAGGTGAGTAGAGGAATTCCTTATTATACTAACAAGAACCTAGGACCCAAGTCACCTTGGGTTCCTAAGAGATATTAAATCTGTCTTGCAGGGAAGTCCATTTAGCCAATCAAAAGCAAACAAGGCTAATGGACAATAAGTGATCCAGGCTTAACTCTGAACTAAGAAAAACCTCACCACATGCCAAGATGTACTGGTCAAGGGGGAGCTAAAAATAAAGATAAGAGAAACATCACATCAAGGGGGAGCTACTAGCTCAACAAGATATAAAATCTAAGGTAAAGGTAACTATATTGATGTTCAATACATAACCTCATCTTTATCATTTTGTTAAAGGTAATTTTTACTTGAGTAAGCAAAAGCTGTCACTCAACGAGCACATATGTATGGCACTGCTAAAGCATTGCACTGATCATACAAAATAGTGAAAAAGAACAATAACGTTTTGAACGCAAAACTATATCATCGAAATGATGATTGGTATCGTCGGAATGATTCCTCGACATCGAATTTGCGTCACGATGATACCTAATCATCAATGGACTCTCAAATAGACCTGAGCTTAACCAATCATAACAGCTTAACTGGAGTTAATCAGACATTTAACAAATGACACTTCGCCTTCCAACTCGGAAACTAAAAATAAGGTCAGATGTCTTAAGGTTAAAATACTTTCTACATTAGCCCTAAAAGGACGTCGTGCTCTCTATGCCTTCGAAGAGTCAACGAGTCGACTAAACTAGAATCCTCTCCATTCACGTAAGAAATGGCACCAAAGAAGGAAGGATTTCTCTATGAAGGAAGCGAAGTAGTGAGGGGTGGTTTCTCAGAAGGGCCAGAAGAGATTCAGAGCGCCATTAAGCTATTAGACACCGTCGGCCTGGAGTTCGCTCTCTCAGAGTCAACAGTAATATTAAAAATAGAAGTGCTGGAGTTCTACTCGAATGCCAATGGTGGCTCAAAAGGAACATCTGTGAAAAGCTTGATCAATGGGATAAAGGTCAAGGTGAATCCCAATAGGTTGGACAGGGTTCTTCAGCTGCCGACCTTCGCCAAGGGGGAGGAAGATGAAAAGGTCACCTAGGAAGACCTTAACAGGGCTCTAGAATGGTGCGGTCACTCCAGAAAGACCTATGGGTCTCTAGAAAGAAAGAATTTCAATCAACAAGGGAAACTCATGGGTGACATTGTAGGAAAAGCCCTCCTCTGCAAGGTAGGGTCGCATGATAGGATATCCAAGACCATGTTTGAGATAATGGCAAGGATAATCCTAAGTAAGAAGACCAACTGGGGTCAGATTATTTTCAAGAGGATTCAAGACATCTTTCAAGTTCCAAATTTGGGAAGAATACTTCAAGAACGGCTGTCTTCGTTCGACAACCACGCTGATTCTCAGCGTATAAAGAACTTCTCAGCGGATAAGCTGAGACGGCTCCTCATCTCAGCGGTTTTGACCCCTCGTCTCAGCGGTTCAGCTGAGACAAAACTTCATCTTTTGGGAGATGATTTCTCCACATCTAAGGGCATGTTTGGCCCTTTCTTTTGAGTCACCTGCGCCCGTATATCTTACACAAGTATAGCTCATCAAATACAATATGTCCTTAGCATTGAGAGTGGTGCCTCTTCAAATCAAGGTACTATTGAGGGCAATATACCCAACAATCTCCCCCTATTTGAAGAAGGCAGAACATCCCCAATGCTAAGGTACATTAACAACAAAAACCATATCACAAAAATGATCTGTGTAGCATATGCCCTATCTCCCTCTTTCTAACATCCTAAGCATAGGTTCTTACTTAGCATTGGCCCTTTCTCCCCCTTTCTGGTTTCTTCAATTATCTATCCCATTAGGGATTGGGAGGAAACATCTATAGATCCCTTTGGATCAACTTATAGGTCAACTTATACATTCTTGGCATTTGCCATCTCCCCCTCAACCTGAGCAGGGAATTTTCTCCCCCTAATTGGAGAGCTATTTTCTGTAATAGCTGAACCTGTTCAAATTGAACATCCCATTCTAGCTCCCCCTCAATGTGAGTACCAGTCTACACTCAACATCCCTAGTTCTATCTTGAAAGCATTAAACTTGGCCTCATCCAATGGCTTAGTGAAGATATCAGCTACTTGATTGTCTGTAGGGACATATTCAAGTTTGATATCTTCACACTCTACATGCTCCCTAATAAAATGATACCTAATTTCTATGTGCTTGGTCCTGTTATGGGAAACAAGATTTTTAGCAATAGAAATTGCACTGGATGAGTCACACGGCAGGGGAGAATGTCTTACCTTGATGTTGTAATCTTCCAACTGATGTTGGATCCACAGAATTTGAGCACAACAGCTAACTGCTGTAATGTACTCTAACTCAACTGTGGATATGGCCACACTGGTTTGCTCTATGCTGCTCCATGAGACCAGCCCCCTCCCTAGGAATTGACAGGTGCCACTTGTGCTTTTCCTGTCCTCTTTACATCATGCAAAATCTGCATCTGAATAGCCTATCAGTTCAAAGTCATTGTTCCTAGGGTACCAAAGGCCAAGATTCAGGCTGCCCTTGAGGTATCTTAAGATCCTCTTGACAGAGGTGTAGTGAGATTCCTTAGGACAAGCCTGATACCTAGCATAAACACATGTAGAATACATAATGTCTGGCCTACTAGCAGTTAAGTACAACAGGGATCCAATGATACACCTATACATGGATTCATCCAAGGCCTTCCCCTTTTCATCCTTGTCTAATGATACATTAGATCCCATGGGTGTTCTCATGGTGGATGCAGACTCCATCCCAAATTTCTTGATGAGCTCCTTGGTGTACTTGGTCTGGGAGATAAAAATTCCATCATCAGACTATTTCACCTGGAGCCCAAGGAAATATTTGAGCTCACCCATACTGCTCATCTCAAACTCTCCCTTCATTAGATTGGCAAATCTCTTGCAGAGGTTGTCATCAGTAGACCCAAAGATTATGTCATCAACATAAATTTGGACTAAGAGACACTTGCCCCTTGTTTCCCTAAGAAACAATGTGCTATCTATCTTTCCCCACATGAACTTATTCTTGAGGAGAAAGCTGGACAAAGTCTCATACCAAGCTCTTGGAGCTTGCTTAAGACCATACATGGCTTTCCTAAGAAAATAGACATGAGATTTGAGAGTGGGATGTACAAAATCCGAAGGCTGCTCTACATATACTTCCTCTTTTAGATTTCCATTCAGGAATGCTGATTTGACATCAATCCGGTAGACTTTGAAGCCCTTGTGAGTAGCATATGCTAGGAATAGTCTTATGGCTTCCAACCTTGCAACTGGGGCAAAGGTTTGGTCAAAGTCTATTCCTTCCTCTTGCCTATATCCTTTTGCAACCAGCCTTGCCTTGTTTTTAATGATTGTCCCATTCTCATCTAACTTATTTCTGAATATCCATTTGGTGCCAATGATGTTGTGTCCTTGTGGTCTTGGCACCAACTTCCATACTTTGCATCTTTTGAATTGCAAAAATTCTTCTTGCATTGCCTGGATCCAGATTGGATCCATATTGGCCTCTTCAAACTTTTTAGGTTCAACCTGTGATAGAAAACTGAGGAACAGAGCCTCATTATGAGCTCTGCTTCTGGTTTTCACACCTTGCTGGGCATTTCCAATAATCTGTTCCAAGGGATGATCCCTGAGATGTCTTGTAGCTGCAGGTAATCTGTGCTCTACATGCTGAACTTCTTCCACTGGTTCAGCAGCTTCTTCAGCATCTTCAGCATCTTGCACCTCTGCTTCTTCTTGAACTTCTGCATCAGGATTTGCTTTACTTCTGCTGGAAGGTTCTTGTATGGATAGTTCTTCTATTGCATCTTCACTTCCTGTCAAACAGAAGAACTGGTCCAGCCCTTCTAGATTAGGCTGGACTCATCAAATACTACATGCATGGACTCTTCAACAACATGGGTTTTCTTGTTATATACCCTATAGGCTCTACTACGTGAGCTATATCCAATAAGAATCCCCATGTTGCACTTTTCAGCAAACTTGGTTAACTGAGCTTTTCCATTGTTTAGAATGTAGCAATTAGACCCAAAGATCCTAAAGTATGAAATTGTAGGTTGTTTGCCTTTCAAAATCTCATAGGGGGTAATTCCATGATCTTTATTGATGGAAGCTCTATTGAGAACATAACAGGCAGTATTGACTGCTTCAGCACAGAAGTATTCTGGGAGTGAAGAGTCACATAGCAATGTTCTCCCAGCTTCTATCAATGATCTATTCCTCCTCTCATCCACCCCATTTTGTTGTGGGGTCCTTGGGGAGGAAAATTCTTGAATGATACCTAGTTCTTGACAGAACCTTGTCATGGCTTCAGATTGAAACTCTGTGCCATGGTCAGATCTAGTTCTGACCACAGTACATTGTAAATCATTCTGAATGGCCTTGACATGGCTCATGAAGACATTTAGAGTATCAGATTTCTTCCTAAGGAAAAATACCCATGTATATCTTGAGTGATCATCAACAATCACTAAGGTATACAACTTCCCCCCTAAGCTTTGAATTGGCATAGGACCAAACAAGTCCATGTGCAATAGATAAAGACATCTCTTAGTGTCTTTGGGGCCAATACTTTTAAAAGTGGCCCTTGTTTGCTTACCCATTTGGCAAGCATGACATGGGCCATTTTTAACACATTGTAAATTAGGACTATTCCTAACCAAGTTCTTAGATAATAGTCTATGCATTGTCTTGTAGTTGATGTGGGCAAGTCTCTTGTGCCATTGAACACAAAGAGACTCACTCTCATCAGCTACAAGACATACAGGAGATGAAAAAGATTTGCAGAAGAAATCTAAACAGTAAACATTTCCACTCCTAGTGCCTGAAAGGATGACCTCTAAGACAGTAGACTTTTTGATGAGGCACTTATCATTGTGAAATTAAATGACATGGCCAAGATCACATAGTTGGCTTATGCTGACAAGGTTGTGTTGCAACCCTTCAACATAAGCTACTTTTGTGAAAGAGACTATGCCATTAGAGATCATATCGTAACCTCTGGTGACCCCCTTTTCTGATCCCCCAAAGATGACTTTGGGTCCATTCTTCACAGACTTGTAATCCTGTAGAAGACTCCTAGATCATGTCATGTGCCTTGAGCACCCACTGTCCAAGTACCATATTTGGTTGAGATCGGTACTTGAACTACCCTCTAAAGAAGGATTTAGTTATCCTTAGGAGAGCTCTCACACTAGCTACACTCCTAGCAGGAAAGCTCTTCTTTACATTAGGTACATTGGGGTTGTACCAACAATCTATGGCAAAGTGTCCCACCTTGCCACAGCACCAGCAATCATGAATATTGTATCTCCTTTTCTGAGCATTTTTCTGAATAGGTACAACACTGTGCACATGTTCAGCAGTGGAGACTACAACACTCATCCTGTTTCTTTCAGCAATAATCTGACTAAAGGATAATTTGTGGACAGTCTTGCTGCTCTTTGTCCTGATGGCCGAAGCTTGCTTTGGCTTAGCAATCATACAAGATCTGAGGGAATCGGACACTGAGCAGCAGGCCTTGTCACCAGATTTGACAGTAATCATGCTTTTTGCTGAGGCAGATTTGGAAGTGCTTGCTTCCTTGTTCTTGACTGAAGGTGCAGAAACACCAAACACAAATGGTTCAGATTGGGCCATTTGTATTTCCTCATGGGGAGCTTTCATTGCACTCAAACCCATGCCCTATCTTTCACTATGGGAAGGAGCATTTCCCTTCCTATAGCAACTCCCTTCCTTCCAGTGACCATGAATGCCTTCATGGTCATACCTGTTGATAGGCAGCAACACCTTTTGAGAGGTGGGTTGAGGCTTAGCCTTCTTCTTGCTCTTTACTCCACTCCCTTCTCCTACTTCCATCTTGTTGAATCTAGGTCCTCTCCTATTGGTTTGAGAGGAGAAGGTGTCAATAAGGGGAAGCACAAATTTGGGCTCGGAGAATTGAGCCACCAGGCTCTTCTCCTTCTCAAGTTTTTCCTCAAGGTCCTTAATGACCTTGTTCTTCAGGGAAATAGTACTTAATTGCACAATAGTTAATCCCTGTAAATGACTAATTTGCCTGCTCATCTGAGCCACCAGGGTGGTAGGTTCAGTGTTTACTTCCTTGGTCACTTTGAGGGAAACAATTTCCTGGGCTTGCCTCTTGGCAAGCTTCTTGCTCTTCTTCAGAGCCTCCAAGAGAACACCATATTTATCAATCAATTGATTGAGTTCTTCCTCAGCATTCATGCCCCTTCCATCAATTAATGAAGGTGCAACAGATTCTGGACTAGTCTCATAATCAGAAATTGCAGTGGTATGAGACAGTACCTGAGCATTGTCAGAGGCATCCTGACTTCCTTCCTCATCAGTGAAGGCCATGAGGCCTAGCTGAACAATGTCTTCTTGATCCTCCTCTTCATCACTGTCTGAATGTGATAGAGGAGCCCTGATTGCAGTCGTGCCAACAATAGTTTCTTCAACAGCTACCAGCCCAATGAGGGCTTCTTCCATTTCAGATTCTGATTCACTCCATCTTTTCTTCTTCTTCTTGGCTAGAAAGGATTTCTCTCCTTTCTTGCTTCTTGATTGATGAGCCTTCTTCTCATCCTTCTCTCTTCTCTTCACAGGGCAGTCAGCAATGACATGCCCAGGCTTGCTGCAGCAATATCAAACAACTTTGGAAGAATTATATTTTGAGTTAGACTCATACCTGTCACTTCTGGAGTGATGCTTTGACTCCTTGTTGTCTTCCTTGTTGTGATGTGAGGAGGAAGGCTTGTTCTTCCATAGCTTCCTCCTCAACAGCTTTCTGAAGTGCCCTGTAAGAACAGCAATTTCTTCATCAGAAGAAGAGCAGCTTGATGAGCTAGGCTCAGAATCTTCTGGTTCAGCAGATCTTCTGGGAGGAGAGTGAGCCTTCTCTCTCCCTCTTCTTGAGTAGTCAGCCCTGAAGGCCAGAGAATTTTCCCTGGTATCACCCTTTGCCTTCTGCTCTTCTTCCTTCCTGGCAGACAGCTGCATTTCATAAGAGAGCAGCTTTCCATAAAGAGTTTGGGGAGGAGTTTCAGTCAACTTAGCCACCTCCCTTATGGCACAAATTTTTGTGTCCCACTCTCTTGTTAGAGATCTGAGGAACTTATCATTCAGCTCATAATTTGTGAACACTCTCTCATAGGTCCTTAGTTCATTTATTATTCTAAAGAACCTTTCATAACACATGGAGATGCTCTCCTGCCCTTGCTGCCTGAAAGCTTCATATTCCTGATTGAGGAGTGACTTCCTGTCATTCCTCACATCTTCAGTTCCTTCCATGTACACAATCAGTGTATCCCACATCTCCTTAGCAGATATACAGTGCACTAAATTTTGAAAGGTTGGGTCATCAATAGCATTGACTATGATATTTTGAGCCCTTTTATCCATAGTAGCCAATGCTATCTCATCCTTGGTCAATTCAGTGTATGGTCTGCCTACATGCCTGGTATGATCAACAGAAGAGGGTTTTGTGATAGTGAAGGGGCCTTCCTGAACAGTAATGTAGATTCTAGGGTTTGAGGCTTCCATGTACAGCCTAACCCTCTGCTTCCATATGCCAAAGTTGGATTTGTAACATATGGGCAATTTCATTGAACTCATTTCCTTCTGCATTACACTGGAGGCCATTGGGTGACGACTTGACTAAACCTTTTAGGATCTGGTCAGACTGTTAAGTCCTTTTTTACCAACCTATCTCTGATACCACTTGAAAGAATATAAGGTTTGTAGTCTAAATCACCTAGAGGGGGGGGGGGGGGTGAATAGGTCTTTTGAATTTTACTTGATTAGCTTTAGCTGTTTTCAAAATTAGTTCAAGCAAATCAACAAACACAGAAAGCACATGATAATTTATAGTGGTTCCCCAAAGACAGTGTGTCTATGGGTAGTCCACTTTCCCCCTCCACCCTTCTAACAGTGTGTTAGACAGGGCCAACTTCTCCAATCTCGGCTCAAAAAGCTTACAGCACAAGTTCCTCAGAACTTCTCAGATCAAGAATGATCCTACCTCAGGACACAAGTCCCTACAACTCAGAGCTATCACCAGCTCCTACGTCAGGCACAGCTGCCCTACAAACTCAGAGGATAACACCTCCTACAGCTCAAACAATAATGTCCTATAACTCAGGCAGTTAAGCCCTACCTCAGATCTGCTCCAGATCCTACAGTTCAGACCTCTCCCAGGTCCTACTACTCAGAGGACTCCTCCTCCTACTTCTCAGAACACCTCATGGTCCTACCTTAGGCTGTTAAGCCCTACCTCAGATCTGCTCCAGATCCTACACTCAGGCCTTCAGCCCTACAACTCAGAACCCTCAGGTTCCTACAATCTCAGACCAAAAGGTCTTACATCTCAGGCAAAATGCCCTACAGAAAAATGATTTAGAAATATTCTACAGTAGAGGTACTCTCCTGTAGATCCTGCACCGTCTGTGCTTCCTGTAGCTGAAGATGTTGATGCCAGCTACTAACTTGATCTTCCTCTTCGACAGAGTGATGGAAGATCACCTTGCTCCTTCTTGCAGAGGAGCTAACTTTCTTTCTCTGTTTTCTTCTTCTTGTTCAGTGAGCAGGAGGAAGAAGACGAGAGCTTCAGTCGTCAATGTAACAGTTGATCTCTTTTGCACGCGATGGGGGGTTTTCAAATGTGCCCTAACTCTTCCTTTTATACATCTCTGATCTTCAATGGCTCTTAGCTGATCTGCTGAGAAGTATGGGAGAAGTTGGTGGACACCACACAACTTTTCTGCAACTAGTCCTAGCCGCAGGTCCCGCCACCCTTCTTTTCCGTAGAGAAGGACTGCGCTCGACGAACGTGGAACACTCTGCGTTCGACGAACCAGCTGTCCCCTGCGTTCGACGATCTTGCCAGCTCAGCGTTCGACAAACTTGCCTTGTGTGTCTTCTCAGCGGCTCCTTCTTTGATCTCTTCTCAGCGGTCGACAAAAGGCGTTCAACGTTCGACGAACTTGCCTTGTGTATCTTCTCAGCGGCTCCTGCTTTGATCTCGTCTCAGCGGTCGATGAACGACGTTCAGTGTTCGACAAACTTGCCTTGTGTGTCTTTGATGAGTCCCAAATATATACACATTTATGGACTCATCTGGGCCGATTTTCTAGTCTATGCACTTCTCTTTAGACATGTTTTCACTCATATTTGATACTCCATGCTAAGTGCACCTCTAGGCCCGTTTTTGGTGTTATTTCATGTTCTGCATCTCTAGTAGTTTTCATGCATTGTTAAGTGCCACTTTCAGTGGCTGGATTCGTGGTTGTGCTGGAATAGGAGTCGTGTAGGTGTTCTCGGTACAATTCTGTACAGGTATACTGCGCACGATCACTGGTTCTATTGCGCACGACCACTGGTCGTGCGCCGCTGATCGTGTGCACTTAACCCTATTTTTCGAGTTCTGTCTCGGGTAGTGCGCATGACCACCTACGATAGTGCGCACGACCACCAATCGTGCGCCACTGTTCGTGCGCACTTAACATCAATTTTATGAGTTCTGTCTCGACCAGTGCGCACGACCACCTATGATAGTGCGCACGACCGCCGATCGTGCGCCACTGGTCGTGCGAACATGGTATTTTATAAATTGCTTACATTGCAGGCTTCGTCCAGGCAGGCGCACGATCACAGAACTATAGTGCGCACGACCACTGGTCGTGCGCCACTGATCGTGCGCACTGTTTATTCCAGCGTCTATATATTGACCTGCTCGCGAATTAGGGCGGAGAGATAGATTGGAACTCCGTCCAGTCCGCCGTTTTCGCCCCTTCCACAGGTTTTTCACCCCTAGGCATCCTCCATCATCCAAGAGTTTCAAGGAGGAGATTCTACACTCATCTTCATCGCCAAGCAAGGAGTTCTTCGCATCGGACGTGGCCGGATTGTAAAACGCTGGAGAAGACGGGTTCATTGGAGAGTAGTGACAACTCTCTCTACCCCGGATGATAGTTGGGACCGAGCTAGGACGCGGATTGACAACCCGGTGCTTCTTACCGTGAATCTACAACGAGCCTCCGGATTCGGTCGTATCTCTTGCCTTTTCCTCTCCCTTTTGTTGATGTGATGTTTGTAATCTCTATATTTTGATGATGTATGCTATGAACTATGCTTTGTAATGCTTATTTCATTTATTTGGAATTATTTAGTTCATATGTGTTAAAGAGGTGCGCCGCCATCCATTTTCCATTCCACCATTGTGTTCGGTGCCGCACTAGCAATTGCTAGTGGCGTGCTTGTCGAAGAGGTGCTTGCGACCCTCATTCCGCTAGCCTACTCGCCCATCCGCCCAACGAAGTAGCGCGTTCAAGGCCTACATAGTCTTCCATCCCGCCGAGCGAAGCTTTGCATAGCGGCATCGCATAGGAGTAGTTGTAATATTTTATTTTATCATTCACAAACCAAATCCCTTTCGTCCGCACTCCACCTATCGCTGGACTTCGATCTCAAGTCCTTCCTCGACACCTAACTCCACCTTACTGTGTTCCTTCGAGATTCGATACTCGGGGATTTACTCCTCGTTTTATATTACTTGAACGATCGGTACACTGCCATTTCGTGCCGCAGTCTAGCTACTGCCTATAGCGGTGTGCGAGATTTGCGCCATCAAGTTTTTGGCGCCGTTGCCGGGGAATACAGTCGTGTGAGTTTTCTGGAGAGGGAAAGTCTGAGAGAGAAGCCCTTCCATTTGTAAATTGCATCTTTTATTTTATTTCTGTTCTTTTTACTCCATTTTCTTGTTTTATATTAGGTTGCTTTAGTAATTTTTGTTAGGTGTAGTATTTTGCAAAATAGCTTTTTATTTTGAATCGTATTATCTTCACACTATGTGGGCACATCTCAATATCCGTTGCCATTGGTGTAGAGATACCTCCCACTCTAGTGATGAATCCCTACGGAGAATAGTAGGCATAATTCTTATAGCCCAGCATATGGAGCACCGACTTCGTCTGGTACTCCATATGGTGCGCGTAAGTCTTATGGCTACTTTGCTGAGCCTTTACCGTCATACTTCTTTTCGGCTTCAGCCCCCGCTGTACCAAAGAAGCCCGCAAGGCAGTGCCGGTTTTGTCGGAGCACTGATCATGTCTTGAAGGACTGTGCCGAGTATCTTCGCCAATTGGACGAGGATGACGAGCCGGATATCCGGATCGTCCCAACTCCTAACTCTGGCGGCACACCTTCAACATCCGGTTATGTGTCTTTGTCACCTTCACATCTTGAAGGGTATGGTATGGACACGGTCACCGGATGTGCGGCTGATCTATGCACCGACATTGCTGTGCCTATTCTCCATGTGCATCCACCACCTCTAGTGGATTCGATTCTTTGTGAGGAGTTGGTGCTCGACTTTTACCCGAGCACTATTCTTCCCCCTGTTGTGCATACTACATTCATCTCTGACGACATTGTCGATGATGTGTCACAAGAGGAGGCTGTTGATCTGAGTGTTGTGCCTACTCCTATGGAGGAGGACAACCTTCTAGGTGAAGAGGAGTTTACCTCAGCACCGGTGGAGGAAGTCCAAATCCTAAGCCTGGCCACCGTTGATCCCGCTGAACCTTGTAGCATTGATGACAATGCAAATATTATTTCACTTCCCCAACCTGATGGGAGTGAGACCGGGATCACTCCCCCGTTTGATTTTTATTTAAGTCATTCTTCTTCTTTATTTCTTGATGCCCCTTCTTTATCCGAGCCTGTGCAGGTTGAGTCTTCACAGGTACTTCAGGAGGACTTGGAGCACGATGCTCAAGGCAATGATGCAAGCATCCTCTCATGTGAGGAGGCTGATTCCCCCTCCGTAGAGGAAGCTCCACTCATTGCCATTTCCGCCTGCCACCTCCCTGTTGACGACACCTTGCTAGGCAAGGATGTGTTTGGTGAGTTGAGTGAGGATATCTCCTCCTCTTCTTACTTTCTGTTTCCTCTACCTGCGTTATGTAGGTATTATTATTTGGGTAGAGGAGTAACAGTTTTGTCACTGTATCGGTACCTGCTACTGACACGCGTATTAGAACAGTTACCTGTTCATTTCCTTTTTCATACGCCCATTAGCTAGAACCTTTAGTTTTTGAATAAGTCGTGCTGGGATGACAATAACCCCAGTAGTTATCTTTCCTTTTCCTGAACTTTTATTTCTTCTAGCTTAGTTAAGTTGTTGATAAGGCTGTGATTGTCTCGCTGCTTGTGCTGAACCCTAGTTGTATGCATACTACACGGTGGATGGAGTTTTTACTAAAATTTTGGCCGCTCGAAAAATTCCTTTCGCGCACGACCACTGGTCGTGCGCACTACTTATCACGCACGACCACTGGTCGTGTGATCGGCCCAGATTTTTATAAAAACACCCGTTCGCCCGAGCTATGTGCGTACATTCTAGGTTTTCGCTTCCTTTGCTCGTTCGCTGCTATCCGTGCGCCGCTCCACGAGTATTCCGCTGATCGTGCGTGCCGCCTCTTCTCCGGTGAGTTCCGTGGCTTCCTTCCCCTTCTTATCTGCCTATTGCTACCATGAATGCGGGAGATCGTCACTCCACCAAGTCCTACCGTCGCTCAGGTCGGCCCTCTACATCTCCGGCCCAGATCTTGGCATGTATGGGTAAATTCTCAAAGGATGTGCACACCCGATGCTACAACTCGCTAAGGGATAAGCCATTTCTCTCTCAGAGATTGGTACATTGGAATGAGCTTAGCTCAATCGGAGACAATGGAGTTTTGAGGGAGGCCGTCCTCCTCCGCTACTCGTTCGATCACTGGAGTAAGGTGTTTGAGTGCGATGATCTTGGCTACAAAGAGCTCACCTTAGAGTTCCTTTCGACGTTCGAGTGGGAGGTGATGCCCTCCGGTTGCCGGCCGCCAACATGCTCTTTCCAAATTATGGGGAGTGTCATCACATTGTCTTTGCCGGAGCTCGCTGTACACGCAGGCTTCTACACTGAAGCGGAGGCTGCTGCGATCGTTTTTCAGAGTATGGATGTCTCCTTCCCTGACGGCGTCACCCCGCGTGCCGCGTGGTGTGCTCTCACGGGACGGGACGAAGAGTATGTGGCCAGGAAAAGTAAATCCACCTGGATCGTCGCGCCTGCTCTCCGATTCTTGCAGCATGTCCTTAGTCATTCTCTTGTCGCCCGAGCTCTCAGTCAAAACGTCGTGGGGTGGCAAGATTTGATCTCCTTATATAGTATGGAATTCTGGCAGCCCGTGCATCTAGGCTACATGCTCGCTTTCTTCTTCCATCACGAGGCCACCTACGGTCTCACTGGTGCCATTGGTGGTGCCTATTATATCACACGCATTGCAAAGGGATTGGGGGTTTGGAGTCAGCTTCCTCTGATGGTGCAGGTGACTACACCCTCCTTCATCACCAGGGCCACCATGGTGAGCTTTCATCTACTTCGGGTCGTGGGGAAGAAGAGTAGCAGGAGTTTTGTGGTCGTGATGCCGGGTGATGCGCCTAGGGAGTGGCGTGATGATGAGGAGCATGGAGAGCCGGCTGAGCCACCGACTACTCACCGTGAGATAGCCCTCTCGCAGCCGCGACGTCAGTCATTCAAGAAGGAGCGGAGACCCAAGGAGGAGGGCAGTTCTTCACGAGCACCAGAGGTCCCAAGCTTCAACCAGCGCCTCTCCGACTTGGAGGCAAATCAGTATTGGCTGACGGACTTTGTGTATCAGCAAGCTTTGCGGGGAGGACTAGATATTCCCCCACCTCCTGGCCGGGCCGCATCATCATCCAGACCTCCGCCGTCCGTTGTTGTTTTAGATAGTGATAGCGACGAGGAGTGATTTTTAGCCCATGTGTGCGAGTCAATCTCAGCCTTGTCGTGTTTTTCTTGTCTTTTTATTAACTATCTTGTTATTTGAATAATCGTCTCTTAGTATGTTTTATAGTATTAGCATTATTGTTGTGAATGCTCTTCTGGCCATCATTTTGGAATTTCATCTATATTATGTTCTCTTGTCTTTGTGGTGTTGTGCTTACTTTACTCGCAGGAGCAGTGATTTTTTTTTCGGGCAGGGAACCTGGTGATTTTCAGAATTTAAACGCAAATTCTTCCGGTATGCTCACTTCTGAGCATGGGGTACACTCTTCCTTTTCTCCTTAGTTGAATGTTTAAAGGATCATGCTTTAAAATATGTGTTCATATAAGTCTGGGGGGAGAGTGAGAACCATGCACGTACACGCACGCACGCATTCTGGAAGTATTATTATTTTAGCTCTCAGTCTATTTCAGTTTATCAATTTTTCATATGCACCACACACCACTACACCCACTTGAGCGTGCACTTAGCTGTTGGCACGTCTTGAGCTAAACTCATCCCTTTTTGTGTGATTTGGAAAATCATTATGCTAGCTTAGGATTATGAGGTGGAGTAAAATGTTGACTCCTGTGGTGCTCCTAGTCGAGTGCTCATGTCTCGTAGAAATTCGTGTAGATTCAATTTCTTTTTATGCTTTTAGTTTATATTTTTCTACTAGCGTAAATATTGTTTACTTCACTCAAAATTTGGTGAATCCGGCGTGAATCAAACGGTAGCATAGGAATGTGTGTAGACGTTCGTTAGTCTCGTATTGCCCGAGTCGGGAGGAAGGATTATCTTTCTTGGGGGCCAGAACTTGCCCCAAGCGATTCTTGAAGCATGGGTATACGGTTAGTCAATTGCGTGAATGTGATATAGGCCATCACTTTGGCCCGGTTGAGCCTTTGTGCCCACTCCTATCGCTTTATCCTCGTTAGCCCAGTTGTGCCTAACCGTTCTTTGATTCAGCCCCACTGTTATCTCACCAAAGCCTAAATGCCAATCCTAGTCGCACACCCAAATCTGAGCTTTAACTGTTTATTATTTTCATGAGTTGGGTTGTTGACTTGGTGATATGATTGTGAAGATGTGGATGTGTCTTATTGCTTATTTGCTGAAAATGATAAGAAAAGAAAAGAAAAAAAAATGAGAAAGAGAAAAGAAGTGAGAAGAAAAGAAAAAGATATGAGTTTGAATGAAAAATTCATTTGAATAAGTATAAGTTTGTGAGTAGGCGGTGCACGCACCCATGTTGTTAAGTCCAAGTCTGGGGGTGTAGTGTACCCGCATGTTTGTGTGGTGATGAGGATAGTTTTCTGCATAAGCTCATTTGGGTTTAGTGTCTGAGTCGTCGCTTTTATCTGTGTTTACCTCACCTAAACTCAAGCCTCATCTCAAACCTAAAGTCCTATTGATTCACGCATTTGAGTCATACCAGTGTCGTGGAGAGAGTGCTAACGGGCAAGCTTATGGTCACCGACATTGATGGATTTCAATGGAGTTGTCCCAAGCCCTGATCTTTGGCAATGCTCGTCTCAGCGTTCAGTCTACTTTCTTCCTATGTACGACCTTATGATTCACCGTGATTCACTTTTTGAGTAAACGTAATATATAAATACACTCCTAGAAAATTATAAACTAATATGTATAATTAGAAAATTTGTCTACTACATTTCTACGCGCATGAGCACGCGACTTCGCATGGTACTCCGCTTGATAATTTCTATTCCAACTTATGTTTTTCTTGTCCGCGAGAGATGGTTTGCTCGGGACGCGCAAACAGTTAAGTCTGGGGGGGTGATGAGTCCCAAATATATACACATTTATGGACTCATCTGGGCCGATTTTCTAGTCTATGCACTTCACTTTAGACATGTTTTCACTCATATTTGATACTCCATGCTAAGTGCACCTCTAGGCCCGTTTTTGGTGTTATTTCATGTTCTGCATCTCTAGTAGTTTTCATGCATTGTTAAGTGCCACTTTCAGTGGCTGGATTCGTGGTTGTGCTGGAACAGGAGTCGTGCAGGTGTTCCCGGTACAATTCTGTACAGGTATACTGCGCACGATCACTGGTTCTATTGCGCACGACCACTGGTCGTGCGCCGCTGATCGTGTGCACTTAACCCTATTTTTCGAGTTCTGACTCGGGTAGTGCGCACGACCACCTACGATAGTGCGCATGACCACCAGTCGCGCGCCACTGTTCGTGCGCACTTAACATCAATTTTATGAGTTCTGTCTCGACCAGTGCGCACGACCACCTATGATAGTGCGCACGACCGCCGATCGTGCGCCACTGGTCGTGCGAACATGATATTTTATAAATTGCTTACATTGCAGGCTCCGTCCAGGCAGGCGCACGATCACAGAACTATAGTGCGCACGACCACTGGTCGTGCGCCATTGATCGTGCGCACTATTTATTCCAGCGCCTATATATTGACCTGCTCGCGAATTAGGGCGGAGAGATAGATTGGAACTCCGTCCAGTCCGCCGTTTTCGCCCCTTCCACAGGTTTTTCACCCCCTAGGCATCCTCCATCATCCAAGAGTTTCAAGGAGGAGATTCTACACTCATCTTCATCGCCAAGAAAGGAGTTCTTCGCATCGGACGTGGCCGGATTGTAAAATGCTGGAGAAGACGGGTTCATTGGAGAGTAGTGACAGCTCTCTCTACCCCGGACGATAATTGGGACCGAGCTAGGACGCGAATTGACAACCCGGTGCTTCCTACCGTGAATCTACAACGAGCCTCCGGATTCGGTCGTATCTCTTGCCTTTTCCTCTCCCTTTTGTTGATGTGATGTTTGTAATCTCTATATTTTGATGATGTATGCTATGAACTATGCTTTGTAATGCTTATTTCATTTATTTGGAATTATTTAGTTCATATGTGTTAAAGAGGTGCGCCGCCATCCATTTTCCATTCCACCATTGTGTTCGGTGCCGCACTAGCAATTGCTAGTGGCGTGCTTGTCGAAGAGGTGCTTGCGACCCTCATTCCGCTAGCCTACTCGCCCATCCGCCCAACGAAGTAGCGCGTTCAAGGCCTACGTAGTCTTCCATCCCGCCGAGCGAAGCTTTGCATAGCGGCATCACATAGGAGTAGTTGTAATATTTTATTTTATCATTCATAAACCAAATCCCTTTCGTCCGCACTCCACCTATCGCTGGACTTCGATCTCAAGTCCTTCCTCGACACCTAACTCCACCTTACTGTGTTCCTTAGAGATTCGATACTCGGGGATTTACTCCTCGTTTTATATTACTTGAATGATCGGTACACTGTCGTTTCGTGCCGCAGTCTAGCTACCGCCAATAGCGGTGTGCGAGATTTGCGCCATCGGTCTTCTCAGCGGCTCCTGCTTTGATCTCGTCTCAGCGGTCGACGAACGGCGTTCAGCGTTCGACGAACGGCTGTCTTCGTTTGACAACCATGCTGATTCTCAGCCTATAATGAACTTCTCAGCGGAGGCACCTTCTTCTCAGCGGATACGCTGAGACGGCTCCTCGTCTCAGCGGTTTTGACCCCTCATCTCAGCAGTTCAGCTGAGACAAAACTTCAATCTTTTGGGAGATGATTTCTCCACATCTAAGGGCATGTTTGGCCATTCCTTTTGAGTCACCTGCACCTGTATATCTTACACAAGTATAGCTTATCAATTACAATATGTCCTTAGCATTGAGAGTGATGCCTCTTCAACTGCTATCCTACCCTGAAAGCTTCAACAAGAAGTATGGCGTAAGAATCCATAACATGAGTGTTGGGAATATTGCCCTCAATGTTCCCTTGATTTGAAGATGCATCACTTCCAATACTAAGTACATATTGTATTTAATAAAGCTTTGTTTTGTAAGTTAAACAGGCTTAAGTGACTCAAGAGAAAGGGTTAATAAAGACCTAAGGTTAGGAGAAATCTTCTCCTAAGTTGATGAAGAAATGTCTCAGCTGAACTGCTGAGATGAGGATCCGTCTCAGCAGATCCGCTGAGAAGAAGGTGTCTCAGCTGATAAGTTCATCAAACGCTGAGAATCAGCGTGTTCGTCGAACGCAGAATGTCGTTCGTCGAACGCAGGACTAAGTTCGTCGAACTCAGAAGGCAGTTCGTCGAACGCAGGCAGAAAGGAAGAAACAACTGAGAGTTGGCGAGTTCGTCGAACTCAGAAGGTAGTTTTTTCGAACGCAGGCAGAAAGGAAGAAACAGCTAAGAGTTGGCGAGTTCGTCGAACTCAGAAGGCAGTTTCGTCAAACGCAGGTAGAAAGGAAGAAACAGCTGAGAGTTGGCGTGTTCGTCGAACTTAGAAGGTAGTTCATCGAACACAGGCAGAAAGGAAGAAACAGCTGAGAGCTTGGCGCGTTTGTCGAACATAGAGTGTCGTTCGTCGAACGCAGAGACAAGACAGATCATTGAACGCAGAGCTTGCCGTGTTCGTCGAACGCAGAGTGTCGTTCGTCGAACGCAGAGTGTCGTTCGTCGAACGCAGAGACAAGGCAGATCGTTGAACGCAGAGCTTGGCGTGTTCGTCGAACGCAGAGTGTCGTTCGTCGATCGCAGAGACAAGGCAGATCGTCAAACGCAGAGATAAGGCAAATCGTCGAACGCGGAGTTTGGCAAGTTCGTCGAGCGCAGGATGCAGCGGGTTCGTCGAACGCAGAGTGTAGCGCGTTCATCGAACGCAGACCTTCTTTACAGATAGGCAGGGCGGCGGGACCTGCGGCTAGGGCAAGTTGTAGAAAAGCTACAGGGGACCACAAATCTCTCCCATACTTCTCGGGAGATCAAATTAGAGCCGTTGAAGACAAGAAGTATAAAAGAAAGAGTTAGGGTATTTTCTCCCCCCCCCCCCCCCCCCCCCCCGGCCGATTGCTTGAAGATCTTGATTCGCCATTGACGGCTGCTACTTTCATTTTTCTTCCTGCTCACTGAAAGAGAAGAAGAAATAGAGAGAAGAAGATAGCTCCTCCACCAGAAGGGGCAAGGTGATCTTCCAGCATTCTATTGAAGAGGAAGATCAAGTGGTAGCTGTTATTAACATCTTCAGCTACAGGAAAGCACAAACTGTGCAGGATCTACAGGAGAGTATTTCTGCTGTAGAATATTTCTAAAAACATCTTTTTCTATAAGGCCTTTTGCCTGAGTTTGTAGGGCATTTGCCTGAGTGTGTAGGGCTTGTTGGCCTGAGCTTGTAGGGCTGGTTTGCCTGAGATTGTAGGAGCTGGTGATAACTCTTAGTTGTAATGCTTGTTGCCTGAGGTAGGAACAGGATGTGTTCTGATCTGTAGGAGGTGGATTCCTCCGAGTTTGTAGGGCAGGAGTGCCTGAGGTAGGAGCTGGTGTTAGCTCTGAGTTGTAGGGACCTTTGTCCTGAGGTAGGATCATCCTTGATCTGAGAAGTTCTGAGGAACTTGTGGTGTAAGCTCTTGAAGCTGAGAATTGGAGGAGTTGGCCCTGTCTAACACACTGTTAGAAGGGTGAAGGGGGAAAGTGGACTACCCATAGACACCCTGTCTTGGGGAACCACTATAAACACTTGTGTGTTTTTCTGTGTTGCTTGATTCTCTGATTAGAATAGTTTTGACAGGCCATAAATATCAAGTAAAACTCAAAAGACCTATTCACCCCCCCCTCTAGGTGAATTAGTTAGCATTCCTATATTCTTTCAAGTGGTATCAGAGGTAGGTTGTTCAAGAAGGACTTAACAGTCTGACCAGTTCCTAAATAGGTATTGTTGATTCAAAATCAAATGGCCTCCAATGGAATGAAGAAGGAGTTGGGGTCAATGAAGTTGCCCATATGCTCCAAAGAAAACTTTGGCATATGGAAGCAAAGGGTGAGGCTGTTCATGGAAGCCTCAGACCCAAGGATCTATGTAACAGTAAAAAATGGTCCTTATACCTTTGAGAAGGCCTCCACTATTGACCCTACTAGAAAAGTACTCAAGGTACTTTCTGAGCTGACCAATGATGAAATTGCACTATACACTATGGACAAAAGGGCCCAGATTATTATTGTTAATGCAATTGATGACACTACATTTCAGAACTTGGTACTGCACAACTGCCAAGGAAATGTGGGACACATTGGTTGTTTATATGAAAGGAACAACTGAAGTAAGGGATGATAGAAAGTCTCTACTCAATCAGGAATATGAAGCCTTCAGACAGCAGAGCCAGGAGAACATCTCCCTGTGCTATGAAAGGTTCTTTAGGATAGTAAATGAACTAAGAACCTATGAGAGAGTGTTCATAGATTATGAGCTAAATAACAAGTTCCTTAGATCTCTATCTAGAGATTGGGACACTAAAATCTGTGCAATCAGGGAAGGGGCAAGGCTTGGAGAAACCCATACCCATACACTGTTTGGGAAACTGCTCTCATATGAGATGCAACTGATTTCAAGAAAGGAGGAGGACACTTCCTCCAAGGCTCACACAAAGGAGAGAACCATAGCTCTCAAAGCCGATTGCTCAAAGTAGAGCAAGAGCAGGTTGCAGTCACCTCCAAGAAGAAAGGCTGAATCTGAGAAGTCTGAGAGCCGCTCTCCAGACTGCTCTTCTTCTGATGAAGAGTTTGCTGCCTTTTCTAGGCAATTCAAGAAGATGATGTGGAGGAATCAATGGAAGAGCAAGCCCTCCTCCTCATCACACTCCAAGAAGGATCACTTCAGATCTGAAAGGCAGCACCCCAAAGGGGACAGGTATGATTCCAAAACTAGTAAACATGCTTCAGATAACAATGTTTGCTATTGCTACAGCAAGCCTGGGAATGTCATTACTGACTGCCTAGTCAAAAGGAAAGAAAGAGGTGAAAAGAAGCCTCATCACAAGAAGGAGAGGAAGGGAGAAAAATCCTTTCTAGCCAAGAAAAGCAAGAGCTGGAGTGAATCTGAATCTTCATCTTCAGATTCAGATGAAGAAGAGAAAGCCTACATTGGGTTGTTTGCTGCTCAGGAGGATGAAGACTATCCTGCTGCTAGGACAGGAATCAGGGCCCCTCTATCACACTCAGATAGTGATGAAGAGGAGGATGAAGAAGACTGTGTTCTGATAGGTCCTATGGCCCTCACTGATGAGGAAGGCAGTCAGAATATGTCTGACAATGATCGGGTATCAATCCATTCCACTTCTATTTCTGATCATGATGTATGTCAAGAATCTGAAGCACAGTCATCACATGATGAAAGTGTTTCAGAAGCTGAGGTAGATGTCAATCAATTGATTGACAAATATGATGCCTTGGTTATTGCTCTGAAAGAGAGCAAGAAGTTTGCCAAAAGGCAAGCCCAGGAAATTGCCTCCCTTAAGAAGACTGAAGGTGACTACACTGGACCTACCTCCCTGGTGGCCCAGATGAGTAGATAAATAAGTCATTTAAAGGGTATGACAAGTGTTCAATTGAGCACTATTTCCCTGAAGAACAGGGTCATCAAGGACCTTGAGGAGAAGCTGGTGAAAGAGAAATGCCTGGTGGCTCAATTCTCCAAGCCCAAATCTGTGCTTCCCATTATTGACACCTTCTCCTCTCAAACCAATAGGAGAGGACTTGGATTCAATAAGATGGAAGTAGGAGAAGGGAGTGGAGTAAAGAGCAAGAAGAAGGCTAAGCCTCAAACCACCTTTCAAAAGGTGCTACTTCCTTCCAACAGGTATGACCATGAAAGCATTTATGGTCACTGGAAGAATGGGAGATCCTATAGGAAGGAAAATAATCCTTCTCATAGTGATAGAAAGGGCATGGGATTGAGTGCATTGAAAGCTCCCCACGAGGAAATACAAATGGCCCAATCTGGACCATTTGTGTTTGGTGTCTCAGCACCTCCAGTCAAGAACAAGGAAGCAAGCACTTCCAAATCAGCTTTAGCAAAAAGCAAGACTGTTGTCAAGTCTGTTGACAAGGTCTGCTTCCCAGTGTCTAATTCCATCAGATATTGTATGGCTGCCAAGCCAAAGCAAGCTGAGGCCATCAGGACAAAGAGCAGCAAGAATGTCCATAGATTATCCTTCAGTCAGATTGTTGCTGAAAGAAACAGGAAGAATGTTGCAGTCTCTTCTGCTGAACATGTGCACAGTGTTGTACCAATTCAGAAAAATGTTCAGAAAAGGAGATACAATATTCATGTTGGTGTTGTGGCAAGGTGGGACACTTTGCCATAGATTGTTGGTATAATCCCAATGTACCTAATGCAAAGAAGAGCTTTCCTTCTAGGAGTGTAGCTAGTGTGAGAGTATCTCATCAAACTAACAGGCACCTAGGACCCAAAGCTTTTTGGGATCCTAAGGATAAATAAATCTTTCTTTACAGGGTAGTTTAAGTACCAGTCTCAACCAAATATGGTACTTGGACAGTGGGTGCTCAAGGCACATGACAGGAACTAGGAGTCTTCTACAGGATTACAAGCCAGTGAAGAATGGACCCAAAGTTATATTTGGGGGAGGTGAAACAGGAGTCACCAAAGGCTATGGTATGATCTCCAATGACATAGTTACAATCACAAGGGTAGCTTATGTTGAAGTGTTGCAACACAACCTAGTAAGCATAAGTCAACTATGTGACTTAGGATATGTCATTGAATTTCACAATGACAAGTGCTTGATTAAAAAGTCAAATGACTTAGAGACTATTCTCTCAGGCACTAGGAGTGGAAATGTTTATTGCTTAGATTTCATTTGCAGTAATTCTTTTACTTCTATTTGTCTTGTAGCTAATGAGAATGAGTCTCTTTGTGTTCAATGGCACAAGAGTCTTGCTCATATTAACTACAAGACAATGTATAGACTTTTCTCTAAAAATCTTGTTAGGAATAGTCCAAATTTAAAATGTATTAAAGATGGTCCCTGTCATGCATGCCAAATGGGTAAGCAAACTAGGGCCACCTTTAAAAGTATTGGCTCCAAAGACACTGAAAGATGTCTTTATCTCTTGCATATGGACTTGTTTGGTCCTTTGCCAATTCAGAGCCTAGGTGGGAAGTTGTATACTTTGGTGATTGTTGATGATCACTCAAAATATACATGGGTATTCTTCCTTAAGAAGAAATTTGATACTTTAAATGTCTTTATCAATCATGTCAAGGAAATTCAGAATGATCTACAATGTGTTGTGGCCAGGACTAGGACTGACCATGGCACATAATTTCAATCTGATGCAATGACAAGATTTTGTCAAGAATTTAGTATCACCCAAGAGTTCTCCTCCCCAAGGACTCCACAACAAAATGGTGTGGCTGAGTGGAGGAATAGGACCTTGATAGAAGCTGGGAGAACATTGCTTAGTGACACCTCACTCCCAAAATATTTCTGGGCTGAGGCAGTCAATATAGCCTATTATGTTCTCAATAGAGCTTTTATCTATAAGGTTCATGGGAAAACCCCCTATGAAATTCTGAAAGGCAAACAACCTACAATTTCATATTTTAGAATCTTTGGCTCCAAATGCTACATTCTAAATAATGGAAAATCCCAATTAACAAAGTTTGCAGAGAAATGCACTGTAGGTGTTCTTGTTGGCTATAGCTCTCATAGTAGAGCTTATAGAGTATAAAAACAAGAAAACTCATGTTATAGAGGAGTCTATGCATGATGTTTTTAATGAGACCATCCTAATATATAAAGGCTGGTCTAGATCTTCTGTTTTGACAGGAAATGAATAGGAATTGGAAAGGATGTCTATACAAGACACTCCCAGCTGCAGCAAAACAATTTCTGATGAAGCCATCCCTGAAGAGGAAGAAGTCAACCATGATAAGGAAACTGCTGAACCTGCAGAAATAGCACAGCAAGCTGAGAACAGAATGACTGCAGCTACCAGACATCTAAGGCATCATCCCATAGAGCAGATAATAGGGAAAGTTCAGCAAGGTGTGACAACTAGGAGCAGGGCTCACAATGAGGCCTTGTTCCTCAATTTTCTATCACAGGTGGAGCCTAAAAGGTTTGAAGAGGCCAACATGGATCCATTCTGGATTCAGGCAATGCAGGAAGAGCTTTTGCAATTCAAAAGATGCAAAGTATGGAAGTTGGTGCCAAGACTAGAAGGACACAACATCATTGGCACCAAATGGATATTCAGAAATAAGTTAGATGAGAATGAGACAATTATCAAAAACAAAGCAAGGCTGGTTGCAAAAGGATATAGGCAAGAGGAAGGAATAGACTTTGACCAAACCTTTTCCCCAGTTGCAAGGTTCGAGGCCATAAGACTATTCCTTGCATATACTGCTCACAAGGGCTTCAAAGTCTACCAGATGGATGTCAAATCAGCATTCCTGAATGGAAATCTAAAAGAGGAAGTATATGTAGAGCAGCCATCAGGTTTTGGACATCCTACTCTTAAATCTCATGTCTATTTTCTTAGGAAAGCCTTGTATGGTCTTAAGCAAGCTCCAAGAGCTTGGTATGAGACTTTGTCCAGCTTTCTCCTCAAGAACAAGTTCATGAGGGGAAAGATTGATATCACATTGTTTCTTAGGGAGTCAAGGGGCAAGTGTCTCTTAGTCCAAATTTATGTTGATGACATAAGTTTTGGGTCTACTAATGACAACCTCTGCAAGAGATTTGCTAATCTAATGCAGGGGGAGTTTGAGATGAGCAGTATGGGTGAGCTCAAATATTTCCTTGGGCTCCAAGTGAAACAGTCTGGTGATGGAATTTTCATCTCCCAGACCAAGTACACTAAGGAGCTCATCAAGATATTTGGGATGGAGTCTGCCTCCACCATGAGAACACACATGGGATCTAATGTATCATTAGACAAGGATGAAAAGGGGAAGGCCTTTGATGAGTCCACATACAGGTGTATCATTGGATCCCTGTTGTACTTGACTGCTAGTAGGCCAGACATTATGTATTCTACATGTGTTTGTGCTAGGTATCAGGCATGTCCTAAGGAATCTCACTACACTTCTGTCAAGAGGATTTTGAGATATCTCAAGGGCAGCCTAAATCTTGGCCATTGGTACCCTAGAAATAATGATTTTGAACTAATAGGCTATTCAGATGCAGATTTTGCAGGATGCAAAGAGGACAGGAAAAGCACAAGTGGCTCCTGTCAATTCCTAGGGAGGTGGATGGTCTCATGGAGCAGCAAAAAGCAAACCAGTGTGGCAATGTCCACAGCTGAGTCAGAATACATTGCAGCAGGTAGCTGTTGTGCTCAAATTCTGTGGATCCAACATCAGCTGGAAGATTACAACATAAAGGTAAGACAATCTCCCCCGCTGTGCGACTCATCCAGTGCAATTTCTATTGCTAAAAATCATGTCTCCCATAGCAGGACCAAGCACATAGAAATTAGGTATCATTTTATTAGAGAGCATGTAGAGTGTGAAGATATCAAACTTGAATATGTCCCTACAGACAATCAAGTAGCTGATATCTTCACTAAGCCACTGGATGAGATTAAGTTTAATTCTTTTAAAATTGACTTAGGCATGTTGAATTTAGAATAAGTTCAGTTCTGAATATATATTCTCTATGTTAAACTGCTTATGCTTTTATCTGTTCAATTTATCATAAAATGTGATGTCATGATAGATTAATATCTGAATTGATCTTCCTTCATTAGGCACAATCCACTGATAGGGTAGACAATCTCCCTAAGTTGTTAAATGTAGAATAGTTTAAAGTGATCAGCTGGATCAGAAACATCTGGATCAGTTGTATTTCATGTTTTCTTTTAATCAGCAGGAAATTGTCTGGGTTAATAGAGGTGCTCCAATTAAGGGGGAGCAAGCTCCTGCTCAAATTGAGGGGGAGTTGGCTATAAGTTGAGGGGGAGATAGCTAATGCTCAGTAGGTCAGAAAGGATGTAGGTTGTCCTAAAAGGGGATTTGGAAAATACTTTCTAATCTATCTTAGGATTTGTCAGAAGTATCCAGATAAGTGTAGAGGTTGAAGAATCCTATTCCCTAATGGGAAAGAGGTTGAAGAATCCAGAAAGGGGGAGATGGCCAATGCTAAGACCAAATTTGGTCTTGCTAGATGCAAATAGGAGATGGAATGCTAGTTGCTAAGACCAAAGAAGTCTTAGCCCTCTAAATTTGTTACCATGATATGCTATTCAATCTGAAATAGAAAGGGGGGAGATGCCCTCTAAGCTATTCAAAGCTTTATATAATCTGTCATGAAGTTGTTAGCTATGTTATCATGATTATCTTATAGATCAGTTACATAATATGTCCTTTAAGTGATATCATGATATATTTTTTGTTGGCTATGTACCTTAACATTGGGGATGTTCTGTCTTCTTCAAATAGGGGGAGATTGTTGGGAATATTTCCCTTAATGTTCCCTTGATTTGAAGAGGCATCACTTCCAATACTAAGTACATATTGTATTTGATAAAGCTTTGTTTTGTAAGTTAAACAGGCTTAAGTGACTCAAGAGAAAGGGCTAATAAAGACCTAAGGTTAGGAGAAATCTTCTCCTAAGTTGATGAAGAAATGTCTCAGCTGAATCGCTGAGACGAGGAGTCGTCTCAGCGGATCCGCTGAGAAGAAGGTGTCTTAGCTGATAAGTTCATCAAATGCTGAGAATCAGCGTGTTCGTCGAACGCAGAGGGACGTTCGTCGAACGCAGGACTAAGTTCGTCGAACTTAGAAGGCTGTTCGTCGAACGCAGGCAGAAAGGAAGAAACAGCTGAGAGTTGGCGAGTTCGTCGAACTCAAAAGGCAGTTCGTCGAACGCAGGCAGAAAGGAAGAAACAACTGAGAGTTGGCGAGTTCGTCGAACTCAGAAGGTAGTTCGTTGAACGCAGGCAGAAAGGAAGAAACAGCTGAGAGTTGGCGTATTCGTCGAACTCAGAAGGCAGTTCGTCGAACGTAGGCAGAAAGGAAGAATCAGCTGAGAGCTTGGCGTGTTCGTTGAACGCAGAGTGTCGTTCGTCGAACGCAGAGACAAGGCAGATCGTTGAACGCAGAGCTTGGCGTGTTCGTCGAACGCAGAGTGTCGTTCGTCGAATACAGAGACAAGGCAGATCGTTGAACGCAGAGCTTGGCGTGTTCGTCGAATGCAGAGTGTCGTTCATCAAACGCAGAGACAAGGCAGATCGTCGAACGCAGAGACAAGGCAGATCGTCGAACGCAGAGTTTGGCAAGTTCGTCGAGCGCAGGATGCAGCGGGTTTGTCGAACGCAGAGTGTAGCGCGTTCGTCGAACGCAGACCTTCTTTACATATAGGCAGGGCGGCGGGACCTGCGGCTAGGGCAAGTTGCAGAAAAGCTACAGGGGACCACCAATCTCTCCCATACTTCTCGGGAGATCAAATTAGAGCCGTTGAAGACAAAAGAATTATAAAAGAAAGAGTTAGGGTATTTTCTTCCCCCCCCCCCCGGCCGATTGCTTGAAAGATCTTGATTCGCCATTTACGGCTGCTGCTTTTGTTTTTCTTCCTGCTCACTGAAAGAGAAGAAGATAGCTCCTCCACCAGAAGGGGCAAGGTGATCTTCCATCATTCTATTGAAGAGGAAGATCAAGCGGTAGCTGTTATCAACATCTTCAGCTATAGGAAAGCACAAACTGTGCAGGATCTACAGGAGAGTATTTCTGATGTAAAATATTTCTAAAAACATCTTTTTCTGTAAGGCTTTTTCCCTGAGTTTGTAGGGCATTTGCCTGAGTGTGTAGGGCTTGTTGGCCTGAGCTTGTAGGGCTGGTTTGCCTGAGATTGTAGGAGCTGGTGATAGCTCTGAGTTGTAAGGCTTGTTGCCTGAGGTAGGAACAGGAGGTGTTCTGAGCTATAGGAGATGGATTCCTCTGAGTTTGTAGGGAAGGAGTGCCTGAGGTAGGAGCTGGTGTTAGCTCTGAGTTGTAGGTACCTTTGTCCTGAGGTAGGATCATCCTTGATCTGAGAAGTTCTGAGGAACTTGTGGTGTAAGCTCTTGAAGCTGAGAATTGGAGGAGTTGGCCCTGCCTAACACACTGTTAGAAGGGTGAAGGGGGAAAGTGGACTACCCATAGACACCCTATCTTTGGGAACCACTATAAACACTTGTGTGTTTTTCTGTGTTGCATGATTCTCTGATTAGAATAGTTTTAACAGGCCATAAATATCAAGTAAAACTCAAATGACCTATTCACCCCCCCCCCCCCCCCCCCTCTAGGTGAATTAGTTAGCATACCTATATTCTTTCAATGAGAATGATGGACATCAGGATACTGGAAAGATAAGAGAAAACTCTGACTAAGTTTCCCAAGAAGTGGAAGACTGCAGAGGATGTGAAGAGGAAGGGAGAAAGATCATCTAAAGAAAGTGAATCAGGCAACAGCTCAGACTCGTCTGACTCTAAAGTGCCTGTAGAGAAAAGAAATGTCTCCCTCCAGACCCCTGCCATAAGTCTGGGATCCGGGACAATGGTAACAGAAGGAACTGAGCAAGAGGATGCTGAGACTGAGGGGGAGAAGAATGGTGAACTCCCTGCTCAAGTGGAAGAAGTGATCAATTAGATCATTGGGGATGAGGATGCTGTCCATCATGGATCAGTAGACCAAGAGGACCCTGATGCGGTTTTGGCAAGTGCAGCGGTCGCACAAGTAATAAAGTTGGATATACGTCCCCGAATATCGTCTCTCAAGGAATGCACGTGGATTGTTTGATTCTTCGGATTAAGAAAATAATTACTTTAGTAGATTAAAAGGAAAAAACGGGGCTTTGATTTTGGTTTCCAAAATCACAACACAGAAATAAAATGCGGGTCAAAACTCCGCTTCGCAAGGCGGGATGGATGCAATGGCTGCGATGCCGTGCTTCGGTGAGCGGGTGAACGAGAAGGCTGGCGGATTACAGCGCTCCTCAAATCTCATGAACCACAAAGGATCTCAAAAATATGAAATCACATTAACTAAAACACGTTGTTCATGATCATCATCCATAATAACAAACATATCTAAGAAAACTCTGAATCAAGCAAAGGGGAAAAGAGGAAACCGAAGCTCGAAGACTATGTTGAAGATTCTCGGCCGGAATCGATGGGATGTCAAGCCTCGTCTGTGCTCGGTCTTCAGTTGCGTCCGGGGTTCGGAGGAGCTATCACCTTCCTCTACTTATACCCGTCTTCTTCGTGGTTTAGCTTGAGGTCACTCTTGTTCTACACCTTGAATGCAGCGGAAGCTCTCCGTCTATGGCGTTCTTGAGCTAGAGGATGATGGAGGAGGCCAAGGAGGGAGCTTTGGTGGAAGATTTGCAAGGCAAAGGTCACCGGAGCTCCTCCTAGGTCGAACTGTGGTGGAGCGGCGAAACTGGGAAAAAATGGTGGGCTCTGAAGCTTTTTCGGTGGGGGGATTCCTTCTTCCAGTGGATTTCCTGCCTTAAATACTGAAAAGTCATAAATTTAGTCACGCACGGGCGAACGCACGACCGTGCATTGCCCGTGCGTTATTTAACGAATAAATTGGCTTGAGGAAGAAGCAGTAGCGCCCGTGCGATTTCCTCACACACGGGCGAATCCGCCCGTGCGCAAAAATGCACGGACAAATTCAGATTGGCTGAAAAACAGATGGAACAGGCGACCGTGCGTTTCCCTCACGCACGGGCAACTGCCCGTGCGTACAAACGCACGACCAAATTCAGATCACCGGTTTTCCTCCTCAGATAAAGGCGCACGACCGCAGCCGTCCGTGCGTCAAGAAAATTGCACGATCGTGCGATACAAAAAAACATGATTTCTGGGGTGAAATAGGGTGATCCAACTACCTATAAGAATAGCAATCCAGCTGGGAATACACCTCCAGCACCAATCAGACAGAGAAAAAGGATTGGGGAGCACCATGTGCTTACCCCCAATATCATGGAGCGCAAATGCATACCAAATGGGCTAAAAAGGAGCACAAAGCACGCAAGTGCGCATGAATGAGCATAAGAGAAATATATGCAATAATGGCTCGAAAATGATGCATAAGAGAGTGAAAACTAGCCCGTATGAGTCCATCAAAGTGTATATAAATGGGACTCATCACACCCCCAGACTTAACCGTTTGCACGTCTCGGGCAAACTACTTAGCTCTCCCGTCGAAACAATTGGATGTTAGAGCAGATTTGAGCGGTAGAGAACCATGCGAAGTCGCATGCTCACATGCGTAGAAATACGTTAGAATAGAATTTAACTCAAGATTATATTTAACTATTTCTAGAACAGTAATTTGAAATCTAGTTTACTCGGATGGTGAATCCCGGTGAGTCTTTCGGTCGCGCACAATGGACAATAACGTGACTAATGAGTAGAGTATTACTCGAATCAAAATTCGGGACAATCTCCTAAGAAATCCATCAAAGTCGGTGTCCATAGGCTTGCACGTTCACACTGTCTCTACTGCATGAGATGACTCATATCTAAAATCAATAGGACTTATAGGTTAAGATGTGGCTTAGGTTGAGTTTAGGATAGATAAGTAGAAGTACGATGGGCAACGCACTAAACATAACCTGAGTACTCAAGAGTCTAAAATCACCAATACAACAATTTCAAGAACCACACAGCCCCCCAGACTTCAACTGGACACTAGTTGCGTGCTAAGCCAACCATACATTGGTTTATCGAGAGATTATACTTGAAAGTTCTTTTTGCACAATTATTTTTTTTCTTCTTTTTTTCTTTTTCTCTTCTCGACAAATAAATCTTTTGTAAGCACTTTATAAACTTCTCCTTTAGCTTTCTCAAAGCTGCCATACACAACATAGATAGCACCAAACGTGATAGATATATAAACTTCTTTTCAGACTCATTTGTTGGTGCGAATAAAGGTTTGGCTGTATGGCTTTGGTGAAATTTAAGTGGAGCTAAGTAAGAAGGATAGGTAGGCTCAAGTGGGTTTGCAAAGGTGATTACATTGGTTAGGATTTCAAAAGCACAAACGGACCAAGAGACGGCCTACATCACGCTTTAAAACGAGTTATTCAACGCAATCGTTTCAAGAGTCGCCTAGTGCAAGTTCTAGCCACCGAGAAAGGTTATCATTCCTTCCGACCCTAGTAATAAGCTACTACTAGTTCTGCTACACTCGACCCTATGCTACCGATGGATTCACCGGATTCACCACTAGAGTAAAATAAATTGCAACTACTATAATAGAAATAATTAAATTATAACATTGAATTTTATTCTACTTTAATTGAATTTCTAGGCGTGACGGGAGCACTCGAACAGAGCACTACTCGAGTCAACATTTTTCTCTACCCCTCACTCCTACACTAACAATCCAATTCTTACGAGCGGGGAACCTCGCAGCAATACCCAATAAGCGCACACGATTAAGTACGTGTGAACTAGGTGCAAATGTATGCAATGTGTGCAACAAAATTGAAAATCCTAACTCAGCACATTCTAACATGCTATGCAAAGTGCGTGCACGTGCATAACTCGATCTCTCCCCCAGACTTGATCACAATCCTATAAAATAAAGAATTCATGGATTAAGGAAAATAGGGGTAGAGTAGACCTATGCTCACGAATGAGCATGCCAGAAGTGCGGCAATTCCTTCTTTAACTTTCTCCTTCACCATCCCCCGAGCGAGAGCTTGAACCTGCGATGTTAGAAAGAACAAACAGCAAGACAAAATAAAAACAAATCTAAACAAAAGATCGGAAACGAATGGTTCCCCCATGGGTTGTCTCCCAAGAAGCCCTTTTGTTTACTGTCCTTAAGGTGGACCAAATACCTGTATTAAGCAAAGTTCATAAAGTGCAGAAGTTCTAAAGAAGAGTTCACACGCAAAGTTCTCAGGACACGAAAAGAAAAACATAACATCAGCTATAAGCACTTTTGTAGTGCCCGTCCCAGGTGGCTCGTAGGCTGGAGGTGAAAGCTTTAGGGCCAAAATTGGTATCGCCCAATTTTCCCCCAGCCTCCGCCATCTTTCCACGGAGAGCAGCGGAGCATGCACCACGCAATAGTCTCTCTTGTTTACGCTTCTCCACGGTTGGAGAGCGTCAACGTTAATAAGTTTCAGCATTTCCCACCTTGGTGGTGGGTGGCATCACTTCCGTCGCCGTGGTGGAGACTGGATTAGCCCAAGAGATAGAACGTTTAAAAGGTTTGTTACATAATTCATTACAAGCTAACAATGGGACGTCGTCCCGAGTTACGTTCGACTCGACAGGTTCAGAATGAGGTTCTCCTCCCTCTCCGAGTAACATTCTTTCCGACAATCAACTTCTTCCTTCTCTCCGCTCGACTGATCTTCTTCCTTTTCCCCGTTAAATGACCCTTCTTCTTCCCTGTTCTCTGCATTACTAAGTGATTCATCAATAATAAACTGGGGAGAGCAAAATAATGTTGCAGTTGCAATCTTGGGGCAAGTAGGGGATATTACCTTACTAGGTAAGATAACACACCCCGCAGAGAAGTCCAAAGTGGCACCGCTCTCTTTCAAGAATGGTACTCCCAAGATGAGGATAGATTGATTCGCACGGGGTCCCAATACTTGGAAATCAGCGACCACAACCTTCCCCTCGATTACGACTTCAACATTTCTTACTTCTCCCTCCGCCTGAATGATAGTCCCGTTCGCAAGCACTAGGGACTTCCGGTCATCCGTGTTCATTTCAAGTTGCATTTTAGCAACGTCCTGTAGTGCAAGGACATTGCGGGATGAACCGGAGTCACACAAGGTAGCAGTTTCAACATTATTTATGGAGCATGTTATTACCAACTCACTTGGGCTACCTACTGCCGCATCGGTGAGAATCTTCCCTTGATTGATTGGATTCTTTTCAGTGTTGTTGGGAAGGTTCTGTCATAACCCGCATTTTCCCCATATTAAATAATATGTCAGAGTATGAGAAAATACGCGTCATGATGCCACGTCGTGCAGGGGACAACTGCAGACGCTCAGGCAGCCTTAACTTCTCACATTTCTTTAGAAAGTCATGAACTTTATGTTTAAAACATAATTTAAGTTTAAGGTTTTCAAACACCGTGTCCCTCGGTTTAATGGATCAACTAGTCCATAAATAAGAAAGTATAGGTTTACGCAGCGGAAAATATATAATTTACTTCAATTCACCTTATATGAGCATGATGAACTAACCAACATTCCAATGATATGAAATTTCTATATTTAGTATAAGTAAAAAGAGTTCTTTTACGAGTTTCAAAATAGAAGTATGATAGTTTTAAGAGAGATGTCATGTATGAAGAATTATGCAGTTTTATATATAAAGTAACTATCATGCATCCTAACATAAAACCTCCCAGAGAGCAAGTAAACTACTATAAAACAACAAGTAACAATTAACATCTAGCAAAGTGCCCAACATCAACACCACTCTGTGGGTGTCAACAACCTGACACGAACCCACAGACCACAAAAGTATGTCTGAACTATAATAAAAACAAAACCACAAAAGACTACTTCACAGCGGCGAGGGGCAAAACAGCAGCAACTGCAATGCAGCAACACCACCAACTCTAGCTCTGCAACCAGCTACTGCCCTGAACCTGAGGCATTCCAAAGACAGAACACCTCAGCAAGAAGGTACAAGTGGCGGCAGAAAAATAAAGCAAGTAAAAACAACGGTCAACAGGGGTACCAACCCAAGACCGGCTAAACAAAAGAGGTAGTACAGTAATAAGAAAGCTGAGTAATAGCAGACAAAAGCTTACGTAATACCTGACTACAGCAGGTGCGGAAAAGCAAGGGCTTGAACACCCCGCTATAAAAGTGAGCACTAATAATGTTATACAATTCTAAAATAATTAGCAAAACTAACACCGGTGAACATCCGATTACTGTGGGGGGGAATATCTCCGCCAGCACACCCACAGAAACAAACACCCCAACTAACACCGGTGAACATCCGGTGACTGTGGGGGGAATACCTCCGCCAGCACACCCACAGAAACAAACACCACAAGGGGCCCAAAGGAAAGGTGGTCTCATAGTCTGACACACCTGAACTGGAAAATATCCAGCAACTGCGGTGGGAGATACCTCCGCCAGCACACCCACAGTAAAACAACAAACAACCAACAAATCAACTCGGGTAAACTCCCGCCAAATAATCAATTTAAGCGCAGGGCACTGAGGCGGTGGTTTTAATTCACCAACACCAACACCCCAAATCGACTACATATATCTCGAGAATGGCACGACTAAACTAGACTAGTTACTACCAGTCTTAAAGCGCGAAAATCACCAAGGCAGACATGTCCTGTCAAAACACTGACTAGACATCGTCGAATAAACTTGACGCACAAATTTGACTAAAGTGAGGCCCACTCGGTGAGTGATCAACCTCAGGACGGGTGGAAGGACTCAATCAACGAACTTATTTAACCAACATGAAGTGACAATTTTTGATGAGCGAAGCTCGATCGACGAACGCAAAATGGACTTGACGGCGCACGCGGCTGATTATACACAACAAAAATATCATTAATTGGATAGGAAAAAGAGGGGAAAATATCTACGATCGCGTGTCACAAATTTAGCGAAATATGGCAATCCAACGAAATTTCGGCGGCGACGAGCGCGCAAAAATGGGCTTCCGACGCGGTGAGACAATTTCGAGCAATTAAAAATTATTCTAACAATCCTACGATTATCAATTTGGAGCAAAGGAAGGGGAAAACCACCACTTGCCTTGAAATTGCCGGAATCGTCCTCCGAACCACTCCTCGCTGTAGATCGGCTCAAAAGAAGACACGAGGAGAAAATATCTACAGAAATACGGTCAAACGGGGGGTTAGGGCGAAAAATCCTAGCGCGAAAAAGTTCACGAAACGAGAAATACTTACCACGAACGCGAAGAGCTCGGCAAGAGCTTTCCAGATCTATGCTCCGGTGAAGATTTCGTGCTCCGGAGCTCCGGTGGCGGCGATCTGAAAGTCCACGGAACGACACCTCCGCTTACGGTTCGCAAAGGATCGGAAAAGAAGAAGGTGAATAGGGTTTTTCGTTTCTTACGGAGGAGAAGAACTGTTTTTATACTTATAATAATCATAAATAAGATAATAATAATAATAACTGGGAGAAGACGGAAAACACTTTAGTAGAATTAAAATTGGCTTTCCACTAATATATATAACCGAATATATATAGGATATAAACGAATCGGCAAATATATAACCGAATATATATCATATAAAGGAATAGGCATACATATATATAACCGAATGTATATATATAGGATATAAACGAATCAGCCAAAGTATATAACCGGATATATATATATATATATATATATATATATATATATATATGATATAAACTATACGTTAATAATAATATTAATAATAATAATAATATAACATTATTATCAAAAATAAACGAATGCCGATATCGACGAAATTTGCACCGTAGATGAATGGCGGCGCTACGAATCCAACGGCGAAGCTGGAATCAAAATCCGACGTACCTTTCTCGAGATATAAATTTCCGAAGTTTTACGACAATGGATAAATATACAAATCTTTGATAATTCACCGAGGCTTCAAATTTGCTCGGAACGCTACGAAACTTTAACAATTTATTTTTAAAACTAAATAATCTAATTTCCTAACGTAAAATTTTCCAATTCGGGTAGTTTCAAAATTCAGTCGACACGACCCAACGGATACAAAAACGCACAAACGACGGCGCTCTGCTAACTCCGCGCTAATGTAACGCCCTACGTCATAATAACGTCATCAATATAAATAGATTAATAGCCGAAAATTCACGGGCGTTACAGTCACTCCCCCTAAAAAGAAGTTTCGTCCCGAAACTTTAACAAATAAATCAAAAACAACAGGTAGAAGCGAGTAACTAAAAACTCACGAATGAAAACACTCGCCAAAGATGGGCTAGGAGAAACGATGAGGATGAGATGTCCTCATAACAGATTTCAGTTCCCAAGTCGCGCTCTCGACGTCTTGATTTCGCCAAAGGACTTTGACCATAGGGATTGTCTTCTTCCGATTTTTGTAACGGCCCGCCTTGCATTGGCACTACCGACCGTTAAACACTAGCTCGATCCTGAGTCTCTAGAATACGAACAGGCTCTCTTGATAACTATTGTTATATGCAAATCCAATCAGTCCAAGACGCTTATCCCAAGCCCCACCATGATCCAAAATGTAACATCTGATCATATCTTCCAAAATCTGATGCTTTCTGGGTAAAGACATGCTTCAAACTCTTATGATCCGTGAAAATCTTGCACGACACTCCATAAAGAAGATATCTCCAAAGCGTTAAGGCATAAATCACTGCCGCAAATTCTAAGTCATGCGTAGGGTAATTCCTTTCATGAACTTTCAGTTGTCTCGATCCATACGCGATCACATTTCCTTCTTGCATCAAAACACAACCAAGACCAACATGAGATGCGTCCACATAGACGGCATACTCTACTCCCTCGGTCGGTAAAGTCAAAACAGGAGCACTACACAAACACTTCCTTAATTCTTGAAAAGCTCCTTCACAGGAATCGCTCCAAACAAAAGCTGTATTCTTCTGGGTAAGCTTAGTCAGAGGTGCCGACAGCACCGAAAATCCTTGCACAAATCTTCTATAATAACCTGCCGACCCTAAGAAACTCCTAATCTCCTTAGGCGTTGTAGACGTCTTCCAATCCAAAACAGCAGAAATCTTTGCTGGGTCTACAGAAATTCCATCCTTGCTTACCACATGACCCAGGAAAGACACTTGCGAAAGCCAGAATTCGCACTTACTCAATTTCGCATACAACTTATGCTCTCTTAGAATAGACAAAACTAAGCGCAAATGCGCAGCATGCTCCTCAGCACTTCTTGAATACACCCACACCTCATCGATATAAACTACTACGAAATTGTCTAAAAAGTCTTTGAACACCCGATTAACCATATCCATAAACGCAGAGGGTGCATTTGTCAAACCAAATGACATCACCAAAAACTCAAAATGACCAAAACGGCGACGAAAGGCAGTCCGAGGGGTGTCCGACTCACGGATCCTCAACTGATGGTAACCTGAATGAAGATCAATCTTTGAAAACACCGAACTACCACACAATCGATCAAATGAATCATCTATTTGTGGCAACAGATATCTATTCTTGATGGTCACCTTATTCAATTCCCTATAATCTATGCACAACCTCAAAGAACCATCTTTCTTTTTCACAAACAACACTGAAGCACCCTAGGGCGAAGAACTCGGCCTAATGAACCCACACTATAATAATTCATCCAACTGGGTACGCAACTCTTCCAGCTTACGCGGGGCCAAATGGTACGGTGTCTTAGCAATAGGACGAGTACCGGGTTCAAGATCAATAATAAACTCCACATCTCTCTCAGGAGGAAGACCTGGAAGGCTAACATGAAAAACATCAGGAAACTCTCGCACCATAGGAACATCCTCGATACACGGCAAACCACTAACAGTTTCTAACACAGAAACAAAGTAAGCAAAACAACCGGAGTCTAAGACTTTCCGAGCACATACCGCAGAAATAATCGGGGAATCCTGGAGCGGGAAGCCATACACACTCATGGGTTGACCGTTGTCCATCTTGAAGTCCGAATGTTTAACCTTGCATTGGATAACCGCATCATATCTAGACAACCAATCCATGCCCAAAATCACGTCGAAATCATCCAGGTCTAGCACCTTTAAATCAACAAAAGCTAAGAAGCCACCTAGGAGGATAGGGCAATTCTGGATACCCTGGTCCGACACCACGGAGTCGCCAGAAGAAAACTTAACACGAAACGCATCGCCAATCTGATCGATGATCAAACGATGACGCTCTACAAAAAGTCCTAGCCACGAACGAGTGGGTAGCACCAGAGTCGAAAAGGACACGCACCCAACGGTTCTTTACCTTAAATTCTCCTGAAATAACTTGGGTCGAAGTCTGCGCTTCTTCCCTAGTCATCACGTTCAACTTGTCGTTTCCTCTATCCTGATGCTGCGGCTGCGGTGGCAGCAAAGCCTGAAGTGGCACTGGCTGCATAGGCGGTTGGAGATGCGGGCATCTAGTCTTAACGTGCCCCTTCTGTCCACACTGAAAACACACCTTATCCTTGGACCAGCAATGGGCAACGTCATGCCCATTTCGCTTACAGAAGGTACATGTCAGATCTCCTCTGGGAGCGCTCTGTATTGCTGACACTTGCTGCTGCTTCTTAGCTCCTAACCTCTTGAAACATTTTTCGAACGGATGGCCCGAGCGACCACAAAAGCTACAAACTTCTCCACTTCTTTTCTTTGGAGCAGGGTCAGATACCTTGGGGCTTTCCCCCTCTTCGACCTTTCTCTTATCCTTCCTCGTCAACGCGCCTCTGTTCTTGGCGTTGTCAATGGCCTCTACTTTTAGCGCGGCTTCTACTACTTCACCATAGCTTTCAGATCTGTATGCGCTAGCCAATTGCTGAACGTCGCTTCGAAGCCCTCCGAGAAATCGCTTCACTCTTCCTGCTTCTGAAGCTACTAAATCTGGAGCAAATCTGCTCAACTTACTGAATTCAACCTCATACTCACTAACCGTGAGTTTCCTCTGCTTCAGGTGCAGAAAATCATCAATCAGATGGTCTTGCTCGACCGACGGCAGAAACTTTTTTAACACCATTGCCTTAAACGACTCCCACGAACATCCGTCTACAAGACTTTCCATCTCCCTGATCCACCAGCTCTTAGCAAGTCCCTTCAGTTGGTAAGCAGCGACCATCACCTTTTGGTCCGTAGAGATTCCTGAATATGAAAACATCTCCTCAATGACAACTAGCCAGTCATCCAATGCCATGAAATCAGCTCTTCCGTCAAACGTTGGGGGTCCTAATCGCTGAAAATGCGATATGAAGTTCATCTCTGGTGGCAGCAGAACTGGAGGCACCAAAGGAGCGGGAGGAACAGGTACAGTCTGACCCACTACAGGGTCCTGCACCACAGTCTGTTGCACGGCGACTGCAGCCATCAACGTATGAATCTGCGATTGCATCGCAACTAACTGCCTGGACAGAGCCTCATTACTTTGTCGCAGACTCTCGATCATAGCTTCACTCTGCGCACCTGAAAACTCACCCTTCGATTGGGGAGTCGACCTCGTCGCAATACGCCTCGACGACATAGCTATAAACACGAATAAATGACTCATCAAACCCTAGTTTGGAACCAGAACTACACAACTCAGCTCGAACCAAACAGGAAAAGGCACTTGCTTTAGCTACTACCTTGCTCTGGGATTTTATACAAATGATGTTATGCTTTAACTTAGGATGATATACTACCATCCTTTGACTCTTGTGCATGTCACATGGATGTATGAATGTTTAAACCTTCCTTTCAAATCATGTGTGTACGAGTGTCATCATGTAAATCTTTAGCTTGGCACGGGTGCTTTATGCGATGTTATGACATGTATGTTGTTCTATGTATTCTAAGAAAAGCCTTAATGCATGTTATGAGCGGCGTACGCATGAAATATTATGCATCACATACTACATAATATTGCATGTAACGAAAAGAAAAACGTGCTAATGGGCATCCATGTGATGATGGTTATGCATCTCATACTACATAACCGTCACATGTTGCCACCTATGGTGGATCCATATAAAAACACATATTATGCATCCCATACTACATAATATGCCTTGTATACTTCTTATCATGCTATGAGTGTAGTGTTCATGCTTCAGCCAAGACGTACAGATGACACTTCGGTGTGTGTATGCAATGAGACAAGATAATTAACACCTGATCAGAAAAAGTCATTCGACCAATTTGTCAAACAAACCTGGCTCTGATACCAACTGTCACAACCCGCATTTTCCCCGTATTAAATAATACGTCAGAGTACGAGAAAATACGCGTCATGATGCCACGTCGTGTAGGGGACAACTGCAGACGCTCAGGCAGCCTTAACTTCTCACATTTCTTTAGAAAGTCATGAACTTTATGTTTAAAACATAATTTAAGTTTAAGGTTTTCAAACACTGTGTCCCTCGGTTTAATGGATCAACTAGTCCATAAATAAGAAAGTATAGGTTTACGCAGCGGAAAATACATAATTTACTTCAATTCACCTTATATGAGCATGATGAACTAACCAACATTCCAATGATATGAAATTTCTATATTTAGTATAAGTAAAAAGAGTTCTTTTACGAGTTTCAAAATAGAAGGATGATAGTTTTAAAAGAGATGTCATGTATGAAGAATTATGCAGTTTTGTATATAAAGTAACTATCATGCATCCTAACATAAAACCTCCTAGAGAGCAAGTAAACTACTATAAAACAACAAGTAACAATTAACAGCTAGCAAAGTGTCCAAAATCAACACCGCTCTGTGGGTGTCAACAACCTGACACGAACCCACAGACCACAAAAGTATGTCTGAACTATAATAAAAAACAAAACCACAAAAGACTACTTCACAGCGGTGAGGGGGAAAATAGCAGCAACTACAATGCAGCAACACCACCAACTCTAGCTCTGCAACCAGCTACTGCCCTGAGCCTGAGGCATTCCAAAGACAGAACACCTCAGCAAGAAGGTACAAGTGGCGGCAGAAAAAACAAAGCAAGTAAAAACAACGGTCAACAGGGGTACCAACCCAAGACCGGCTAAACAAAAGAGGCAGTACAGTAATAAGAAAGCTGAGTAATAGCAGACAAAAGCTTACGTAATACCTGACTACAACAGGTGCGGAAAAGGCAAGGGCTTGAACACCCCGCTATAAAAGTGAGCACTAATAATGTTATACAATTCTAAAATAATTAGCAAAACTAACACCGGTGAACATCTGATGACTGTGGGGGGAATACCTCCGCCAGCACACCCACAGAAACAAACACCCCAACTAACACCGGTGAACATCCGGTGACTGTGGGGGGAATACCTCCGCCAGCACACCCACAGAAACAAACACCACAAGGGGCCCAAGGGAAAGATGGTCTCATAGTCTGACACATCTGAACTGGAAAATATACAGCAACTGCGGTGGGAGATACCTCCGCCAGCACACCCACAGTAAAACAACCAACAACCAACAAATCAACTCGGGTAAACTCCCGTCAAATAATCAATTTAAGCGCAGGGCACTGATGCAGTGGTTTTAATTCACCAACACCAACACCCCAAATCGACTACATATATCTCGAGAATGGCACGACTAAACTAGTCTAGTTACTACCAGTCTTAAAGCGCGAAAATCACCAAGGCAGACATGTCCTGTCAAAACACTGACTAGACATCGTCGAATAAACTTGACGCACAAATTTGACTAAAGTGAGGCCCACTCGGTGAGTGATCAACCTCAGGACGGGTGGAAGGACTCAATCAACGGACTTATTTAACCAACACGAAGCGACAATTTTTGATGAGCGAAGCTCGATCGACGAACGCAAAATGGACTTGACGGCGCACGCGGCCGATTATACACAACAAAAATATCATTAATTGGATAGGAAAAAGAGGGGAAAATATCTACGATCGCGTGTCACAAATTTAGCGAAATAGGACAATCCAACGAAATTCCGGCGGCGACGAGCGCACAAAAACGGGCTTCCGACGCGGCGAGACACAATTTCGAGCAAATAAAAATTATTCTAACAATCCTACGATTATCAATTTGGAGCAAAGGAAGGGGAAAACCACCACTTGCCTTGAAATTGCCGGAATTGTCCTCCGAACCACTCCTCGCCGTAGATCGGCTCAAAAGAAGACACGAGGAGGAAGGATCTACAGAAATACGGTCAAACGGGGTTAGGGCGAAAAATCCTAGCGCAAAAAAGTCCACGAAACGAGAAATACTTACCACGAACGCGAAGAGCTCGGCAAGAGCTTTCCAGATCCATGCTCCGGCGAAGATTTCGTGCTCCGGAGCTCCGGTGGCGGCGATCTGAAAGTCCACGGAACGACGCCTCCGCTTACGGTTCGCAAAGGATCGGGAAAGAAGAAGGTGAATAGGGTTTTTCGTTTCTTTACGGAGGAGAAGAGCTGTTTTTATACTTATAATAATCATAAATAAGATAATAATAGTAATAATAATAATAATAATAATAATAATAACTGGGAGAAGACGAAAAACACTTTAGTAGAATTGAAATTGGCTATCTGACTAATATATATAACCGAATATATATAGGATATAAACGAATCGGCAAATATATAATCGAATATATATCATATAAAGGAATAGGCATACATATATATAACCGAATGTATATATAGGATATAAACGAATCGGCCAAAGTATATAACCGGATATCTATACTATATTAAAAAGAAGTATCGTGGTCTGCGAACAGCGTGAGATCAAAAATCCCCAAAAAATTAGGACCGTCAGATAGATGGCTTCAAAATACAACAGCCGTCTGATTTCGCTCAAAAAACCTAAAGCTCCCTTATAAACCCGCAACTATCAGAGGCGGATACACGATCCCTTCCCGATCGCAAACCCTCACTTCTTCTTCCCGCATCGCGAATCTTCTACCCGCCGCCGTCGCAATCCCTCGCTTCTTCCCGCATCGCGATTCTTCTGCCCGCCGCCGACAACAACGAGGAACGAGCGCCAACCGCCGCCGACAACAACGAGGAACGAGCGCCAACCGCCTTCGCAATCCCTCACTTCTTCATCCCGCATCGCGATTCTTCTACCCGCCGCCGACAACAACGAGGAACACAAATCGCCGGTGAGAATATCAACTCCTCTCTCGATTTCAACACCACTCGCCGCTCTGGATTTCAGAAATATATTTTGGTTCTTTTTTCCGTTATTAGATTTCCTCTGTTTCGACTGATTCGTCCTCTGGATTTTGTTACTTTTTTGTTCTAATTTTAGAGTTACGCTGTTTCCTTCTCTTTCTCCATCACGCCATTTCCGCTGTTTTGTTCTAACTTCAGATATCAGCTGTTGATTCCTCTCAGTAGAATCTACATCCACTGGAAGCAGACTCGGGACTTCCATTCTCAGATTCCAGAAATCGATTTTGTTGTTTTTTCGATGCCAGATTTCCTCTGTTTTGTTCTAATTTGAGATTTTCTAGAACATGTCTCTTTAATTTCAGATTTTCTACCTTCTCTAATTTCTGATCTATTCAATTTATATATTCTCATTTTATTTCGACTTTTTTTCCGCTGTCAAATTTTGACTTCCTACCAGTTAACGTTGTAGATCCACTTTCCATTTTCGAGACAGTTTTACTTCTTCTCTCAGTTTTATGTTTCTTTTCATTTTTAGTTTCATTCCAGGCTCTACCTCTTCATTTTTAATTCCTCTGTCATACACAGCATGCATGCAAGGTGTATGATTGAATGTCTCATAGAAGAATGTAACTGAGAATATATTATTTCTATCACTTCAAAATCAACACTCCATGCAATGTTGGATATTAAGATATGTAGACGAAATTAGACGGCCGAGAATCTCTAGCTTCAGAGTTTTTTATTTCTATCAACATACAATTCTTAGATATGCTACATTAAAAAATGTAGATTTTTTTTCATTTCGAATTTTAAGCTATTAAAATTTGTAGCTTGAGAGTTTGTTATTTCTTTGAGTTCTTTCATTGTCAAGGACATGTATTATTCCTACTGTTTATAATCTCTACGTTGTTCTACAACACGTTTTAAGCATGAATATAGTTATGCAGATAAAGAAATCCTATTTACATCATTTAATTTATATGCATTAATTCATTCATTGTTTTTGCAATCAAACAAAAGAGGTTTGATAAGTCCACGCAAGGTATGCCATCTAGGTACTATTTTCTATCAACAACGTAAAACTTCATTGGAGGTAAATGCTAAATAATCTCCATGATAAGTATATATGATCAACTTATGACATTTTATAAATTCGTGCCTGATATTTTCACAAATTCCATCCAAGGCCCTCCAAGTTCGGAGCAAGTTCTCCTTGAAGCATATCTGGGCATAGTTTTTAATACAATCGTATCCAAATTACAACGTAATAAATTATTAAGTTCACTGTAATTTTAGACAATGATGATGATGCATACATTAGACTTTAGATTTGCATGTGCAGTTTCACATTGTTTAACATTTTCAAGTTCTTTGTCTTCTTTTTAGTAATCCCATTGCTGCCAATTAGTTCCATCTGTGCAAGGTAAACCATCCATACTTCAGCTTCTTCTACCACTCCAACACATCCAGAACATGATTCTGTGCAAAAAAAAATGTAGATTAAGAGAAAAGCTTATTTTTTGTTTAATCATGCCAGAAACATGATTGTTTTTTTTAATTCCTGCACTTTTCACTATTTTGTGTATGCAAATGCCCGCTTGAATGCTCGCTTGAATGCTCGCTTGAATGCCCACTTGGAATGGTTTTCTATATATGAAATACAATGAAAGCAACAAAGGATATATAAATACTACCTGATTCACAGTCTTCACTTACATAAATTGTTTTTTTCAACAGCATTGCTCCAGGGAATACGGTCAGCTTGACAGTTAATTTTTGGTCTATGCACAAAATCAAATTATAAGATGAATTTTGGGTTCTGTTGTTGTTGTTGTTGCACAAAATTAAATTATAAGATGAATTTTGAATGATTATGCTTTAATTAATTTTTGCTCTACGTGTTTTTCCCTATTTTGATACAGAATACACAATTTTGGATGTTATTTTTCAATTAGTAGTTTGCTAATTACTGATTCTTTATTTACTATAATCCACATAAAAGTTCGTGTCATCATGTGTTTGGTGATCTTCCAAAAGAACAAGTATCTTCAGCGACAGTAATTTACATAGTTCAAACTTGCTTGCATAGACTTTCTGCTACCATCTATGATCATATTTGATCAATATCTCCAGGCTTCTCTAATCTTGCCTAATTTTCATTTTATGTGAATACTGTTTCAGATTCCAGTGTTTAGGTGCGCTCACTTTTCACCTTGCTGAAACGCTTCTTCCAGGCCAATCGAGGTTAATATCCCTGAAACTCCTTGAATCTACACATATTTACATTATTCTTCTTATGAGTAGTTTTGCAAGAATATGGATTTAAACTAAAAGGTTTTGGTCTATGCTCCGTAAATGAAATTAATATTGTCGAAGCATATGGGTTCTCCAAGTAAATACATGTTCATTACAGAAATTTACACAGGTAGCTAAAATTATAGGAGGCCTTTTGCTGGACTAAAAGGATGGAAAATTTTCTAGCTATATATGTACGTATGCTGATTATTTCATTCCAATATGTTCTTCATTGATGTGATGTGATGTTAGATCGCTTTCATGACATGTAGAGCAAATTCGTCATGAAAGCGATATAACATCACATCACATCAATGAAGAACATATTGGAATGAAATAATCAGCATACGTACATATATAGCTAGAAAATTTTCCATCCTTTTAGTCCAGCAAAAGGCCTCCTATAATTTTAGCTACCTGTGTAAATTTCTGTAATGAACATGTATTTACTTGGAGAACCCATATGCTTCGACAATATTAATTTCATTTACGGAGCATAGACCAAAACCTTTTAGTTTAAATCCATATTCTTGCAAAACTACTCATAAGAAGAACAATGTAAATATGTGTAGATTCAAGGAGTTTCAGGGATATTAACCTCGATTGGCCTGGAAGAAGCGTTTCAGCAAGGTGAAAAGTGAGCGCACCTAAACACTGGAATCTGAAACAATATTCACATAAAATGAAAATTAGGCAAGATTAGAGAAGCCCGGAGATATTGATCAAATATGATCATAGATGGTAGCAGAAAGTCTATGCAAGCAAGTTTGAACTATGTAAATTACTGTCGCTGAAGATACTTGTTCTTTTGGAAGATCACCAAACACATGATGACACGAACTTTTATGTGGATTATAGTAAATAAAGAATCAGTAATTAGCAAACTACTAATTGAAAAATAACATCCAAAATTGTGTATTCTGCATCAAAATAGGGAAAAACACGATACATGTAAAGCAAAAATTAATTAAAGCATAATCATTCAAAATTCATCTTATAATTTGATTTTGTGCAACAACAACAACAACAACAGAACCCAAAATTCATCTTATAATTTGATTTTGTGCATAGACCAAAAATTAACTGTCAAGCTGGCCGTATTCCCTGGAGCAATGCTGTTGAAAAAAACAATTTATGTAAGTGAAGACTGTGAATCAGGTAGTAATTATATATCCTTTGTTGCTTTCATTGTATTTCATATATAGAAAACCATTCCAAGTGGGCATTCAAGCGAGCATTCAAGCGAGCATTCAAGCGAGCATTCAAGTGAGCATTCAAGCGAGCATTCAAGTGAGCATTCAAGCGGGCATTTGCATACACAAAATAGTGAAAAGTGCAGGAATTAAAAAAAAACAATCATGTTTCTGGCATGATTAAACAAAAAATAAGCTTTTCTCTTAAATCTACATTTTTTTTGCACAGAATCATGTTCTGGATGTGTTGGAGTGGTAGAAGAAGCTGAAGTATGGATGGTTTACCTTGCACAGATGGAACTAATTGGCAGCAATGGGATTACTAAAAAGAAGACAAAGAACTTGAAAATGTTAAACAATGTGAAACTGCACACGCAAATCTAAAGTCTAATGTATGCATCATCATCATTGTCTAAAATTACAGTGAACTTAATAATTTATTACGTTGTAATTTGGATACGGTTGTATTAAATACTATGCCCAGATATGCTTCAAGGAGAACTTGCTCCGAACTTGGAGGGCCTTGGATGGAATTTGTGAAAATATCAGGCACGAATTTATAAAATGTCATAAGTTGATCATATATACTTATCATGGAGATTATTTAGCATTTACCTCCAATGAAGTTTTACGTTGTTGATAGAAAATAGTACCTAGATGGCATACCTTGCGTGGACTTATCAAACCTCTTTTGTTTGATTGCAAAAACAATGAATGAATTAATGCATATAAATTAAATGATGTAAATAGGATTTCTTTATCTGCATAACTATATTCATGCTTAAAACGTGTTGTAGAACAACGTAGAGATTATAAATAGTAGGAATAATACATGTCCTTGACAATGAAAGAACTCAAAGAAATAACAAACTCTCAAGCTGCAAATTTTAATAGCTTAAAATTCGAAATGAAAAAAAATCTACATTTTTTAATGTAGCATATCTAAGAATTGTATGTTGATAGAAATACAAAACTCTGAAGCTAGAGATTCTCGGCCGTCTAATTTCGTCTACATATCTTAATATCCAACATTGCATGGAGTGTTGATTTTGAAGTGATAGAAATAATATATTCTCAGTTACATTCTTCTATGAGACATTCAATCATACACCTTGCATGCATGCTGTGTATGACAGAGGAATTAAAAATGAAGAGGTAGAGCCTGGAATGAAACTAAAAATGAAAGTTAAAATGAAAAGAAACATAAAACTGAGAGAAGAAGTAAAACTGTCTCGAAAATGGAAAGTGGATCTACAACGTTAACTGGTAGGAAGTCAAAATTTGACAGCGGAAAAAAAGTCGAAATAAAATGAGAATATATAAATTGAATAGATCAGAAATTAGAGAAGGTAGAAAATCTGAAATTAAAGAGACATGTTCTAGAAAATCTCAAATTAGAACAAAACAGAGGAAATCTGGCATCGAAAAAACAACAAAATCGATTTCTGGAATCTGAGAATGGAAGTCCCGAGTCTGCTTCCAGTGGATGTAGATTCTACTGAGAGGAATCAACAGCTGATATCTGAAGTTAGAACAAAACAGCGGAAATGGCGTGATGGAGAAAGAGAAGGAAACAGCGTAACTCTAAAATTAGAACAAAAAAAGTAACAAAATCCAGAGGACGAATCAGTCGAAACAGAGGAAATCTAATAACGGAAAAAAGAACCAAAATATATTTCTGAAATCCAGAGCGGCGAGTGGTGTTGAAATTGAGAGAGAGGAGTTGATATTCTCACCGGCGATTTGTGTTCCTCGTTGTTGTCGGCGGCGGGTAGAAGAATCGCGATGCGGGATGAAGAAGTGAGGGATTGCGAAGGCGGCGGTTGGCGCTCGTTCCTCGTTGTTGTCGGCGGCGGTTGGCGCTCGTTCCTCGTTGTTGTCGGCGGCGGGCAGAAGAATCGCGATGCGGGAAGAAGCGAGGGATTGCGACGGCGGCGGGTAGAAGATTCGCGATGCGGGAAGAAGAAGTGAGGGTTTGCGATCGGGAAGGGATCGTGTTTCCGCCTCTGATAGTTGCGGGTTTATAAGGGAGCTTTAGGTTTTTTGAGCGAAATCAGACGGCTGTTGTATTTTGAAGCCATCTATCTGACGGTCCTAATTTTTTGGGAATTTTTGATCTCACGATGTTCGCAGACCACGATACTTCTATACGTTAATAATAATAATATAACATTATTATCAAAAATAAATGAATGCCGATATCGACGAAATTCGCACCGTAGATGAACGGCGGCGCTACGAATCCAACGGCGAAGCTGGAATCAAAATCCGACGTACCGTTCTCGAGATATAAATTTCCGAAGTTTTACGACAATGGATAAATATAAAAATCTTTGAAAATTCACCGGCTTCAAATTTGCTCGGAACACCACGAAACTTTAACAATTTATTTTTAAAACTAAATAATCTAATTTCCTAACGTAAAATTTTCTAATTCCGGGTAGTTTCAAAATTCGGTCGACACGACCCAACGGATACAAAAACGCACAAATGACGGCGCTCTGCTAACTCCGCGCTAACGTAACGCCCTACGTCATAATAACGTCATCAATATAAATAGATTAATAGCCGAAAATTCAGGGGCGTTACAGGGTCCCTTGCGAACGCTCGGTTAGCAGTTGAGCCAATTGACCCAATTGCGTCTCAACTTTGCATGGACGCGGTTTGGCTCACCATATTAGAGTTAGCGGCCTGCATGAATCTCTCCATCATTTCTTCAAGATTGCTCTTCGTGGGGGCTGGGGCATTTTGTGTATAACCCGGTTGTGGTGCCCGCGGTTGGCTCCCTGAGGCTTGAGCATCGAATTGATGCGATCCTCCTTGCCATCGTTGGCCAGGAAAGTTATGTTTCCACGAGAAGTTCGGGTGATTCCTCACACCCGGGTTATAAGCATTATTAAAAGGTGCTCCACGGTTTTGATCATTCATATAATTGATACTTTCATCATAAGATACGTCAGTAGGTTGCTCACCTGTGGGACACTCGTATGCATGATGCCCCGGGCTTCCACAACCTTGACATGAGATGACCATCACAGGGGCAGGAGGAAGGGCAGGCATCTTAAGCAACATGATATTCTCATAGGGTGCTGATGCCATCTCAGCAGCTGCACCAGGTGTGCTCACCTCAAAGAGTCCCCGAGCATTCCTTGGGGCATTCCTTCCAGCAGTCCAAAATGAACTATGAATGGCAGTGTCCTGGAGAATCCGCAATGCATCTTCAGGGGTACGGTTCATAAGAGTTCCGCCAGCAGCTGCATCAATCATGGCCCTGTAATTGGGCTCGATTGCAAAGTAGAAATTTTCCACTAGGCTCCACGGTTGTAGCTCATGCTGGGGGCATTTCGGGAGAAGGTCCATGAATCTTTCCCATGCCTCTGCGAGAGTCTCCTGATCATGTTGTCGGAAGGTTGCAATTTCTCTCCTCAAGTTCACAACCATGTCAACTGTGTGGAATTTTGTCAGAAATTTTGTTTGCAGAGCATCCCAAGTGGTAGCTGTACCGGGTGGTATCGTGTGAAGCCATGCTTTCGCCTTGTCTCGGAGGGAGAATGGAAACAGCCCGAGTTTCACCATCTCATCTGCGATCCCAGCATATCGAAATGTTCCCCAAATTTCTGCGAATTCAGCCAAGTGAAGATGGGGATCTTCACTGACTAACCCGGATAATTGGGCCTGGTTGCGGATCATATTCAGGATGGTCGGCTTTATCTCAAAGTTGTTGTTCGTGATGGTCGGGCCAATTCCAGGGTGCACACTCCCAATAGTGGGTGCAGTGTAGTCTCTCATGGTCCTGGGTCTCGGCCTAGCCACTTGATTCTCATCGGCTGCCTGACCGGCGGCTGGTGCATTTCCCTCCCCGGGATTGATCTGATTTCCATTGGTGTGCATGGTTGCAGCAGCACGGAGACGCGCCCCGTAGGGTACGCTCTATTTTAGGGCCAAATGCTACGACGTCACCAGGGTCTCGTCTCTGCATACACACACCGAAAACAATAGAAATAAAAAAAAACTCCTGTAACTATTAACTCAAACACCGAAATCAAACTACGCCTGCATTCCCCGGCAACGGCGCCAAAAACTTGATGCGGTTTCGGCAAGTGCACCGGTCGTGTGAAATTTTCCGGACCTTGTGAGAGTAAGCAGGAATAATAACTAGAGATGCAAGCCAAACAACCAGAGACAATCTTAGGCGAACAAAACGATCTTTATTGATAGCAACACTTCAATTACAGGGCAAGACATGCTCGACGAGACATGATTTCGTCAGCACAAAACTTCAAAGAGAAAGAACAGAAACTGAAGATAACTGAGACCGCACGGTCTCTTGCCGAACTCAGCAGCTCGCCAGACCGCTGCTGCCAGACTGCAACCGCTCCCGATCTCGAAACACCACCAGACCGCTGCACCAGACCGCTCCTTTGCCGATCTCCTGATTCCCGAACTCCAGCACCACAACTCCAAGCCGCAAACCGCCCGAACACTTTCAGAGGAAGAGGTGATCGCTGCTGCCTGCACTATCCGCAGAAGCTGCACAAAGAAGAATTCAATCAGAGACCGCTCGGTCAGAAACACAGACCGCAGGAACTAGGCAAACTCGGCTTACACTTGGTGTGTTCTTCTTTTGCTGCAACAGTGGCTCCCTATTTATAGGCGTGAGACCTGATCCAGTCACCACCCCATGAGATAGAGTCACCACCCATCAGACCGCGCGACCTTACCGGTCAACCCGCGCAATCACTGCAACCCTCCTGCTTCATTTTGGTGAGCGCCGACTTCACTCCAGACCGCGGGAGATCGCTACTCCCTTGGTCTGAACACGACTCCACACGGAGATCGCCAGACCGCCTAGAAGTCACCCACGAACTCGAGACCGCGAACACAGCCAGTCCGCCATACCAGTCTCCTCCTGAGACCGCGAACTGAGACCGCGCGACTAAGAATGACTTAGTCCGCGAACTCCTTCAGAACCCTCTGGAAAGCCACCAGACTGGATTCAAGAGCCAACCCGTGCGGTCACGCCAGACCGGCACGTCCTTGAAGAGAACAACTTGTCACGCGGTCAAAGACAGACCGCGCGACCCTGAGGATGATCAGCCGTCATGCGGTCACAGCCAGACCGCATGACCTCCTCCTGATGGAGGCAAGGACCCGCCGGATGGTTGTGATCGTGTTCGTGATTCCACGTCGACGCATCACTTTGATCGCGGCGGCAAATTCGAAGACTATGACGGAAGATGCCGCGAGAGTATTGGAGTCGGCTTAATGTTCTATGTTCGAGTCGGCATGGTTCAAGTTGGATCAGTCGTGGTTCATGACGATGGCGGATAACGGCGCCACTCCAACCGCGTCGAGCGCCATCGCCGCTACTACTTCGTCCCGCGACGCAAGACTTGCAATTAATAATTATCATAACTTTATTATAACTATTAATTAATTTTAATTATGTTTTGTAATGTTATTGGAACAATATTTTCTTTTCTTGCTCTAGCTTTTATTTTGGGCTGCATATAGCCCTCTTCCCCCCTTTTTTGTAAGGCCTATATATATGGCCTCTCTTATTTTGAGGATTGATGAGATTTTAGACAAAGAAAAAAAAAAGCTACCCTAATTTCTCCTACAGCCGACTCCCTCTCCCCCCTTTTCTGATCGGACTTCGCCTTCCCCATTTCCGTCTCTCCTCCTCCTCTCTCTCAGCCGCCCCTTCCCCCCCTCTTGAGAAGCTCGGCCCCAACATTGGCCGACCACCCCCTACTCCTGCTTCCTCTTCCCCTTGGCCGTTGGCCCTCTTCCTCCCTCTCCTCCCTCAAAGCTCTGGCCAGCACCAAGGTCGATCCAGCACCCCTCTTGGCCGCCCCTCCTCCAAGCCGACATCCACCTCTCTAAACAGCCGCCCAAGGCCTTCCATCTCCTCTCCCAGTTCGTCCAGCTCCAAGGCAGCCCTCCTTCTCCCTTGCTCTCCCCCCTCAAGGCCGACCACCACCACCATCCCTTCATCCTTGGAGTTCGGCCAGCCCTAGGCCGACCACCTCCCTCCTCCTAGCCCTCTCTTGGCCCCCCCCCCCTCACTTCTCCTACAGCCACCACCAAAAGCCAACCTCCACGAAACAGCCCCGGATTTTTTTGATCTTGCTCGTGGCGACCGGATTTGAAGGCGACGGTGCTCTACATCTTGGGCTCTCCTCCGGCGACCCCCACCGTGAGCGACCTAGGATTCCTACAACCCGGATCTACTATTCCGGGAGGGTAACGCTTTCTACTTCTTGTGCGATTCCTCTCTAGTTATTTGTGGTGGTATAGTTCTGTGACGGATTTTCTCGCCGCTACTTTGCTCGTAATATTTTCATTTGGTTAGTGGAACGCCCTAGGGTGTATAAGTTATTCGACGAGGAGTGGCGATCCTCTTTTGCTCTTGTTGGGGAAGATCCTCCTATTTTCCGAATTCGTGCTTTTCGGAGGATCTTCTTTGGTACAACACAGTCGCTCGTCCGGACGCGAACATTCGTCCCTTTAGCTTGACGGATCCCGGCTTATCGCCGACGGTTCGATCTTGTCACGGAGTTGCTAGCCGTACGCGTATGATAATTAATTAATAAATTTAGTCGTGGGCTGCGTTTGAAGTTGTGTTTGGTAGAGCGGAGCGTCTGGTAGATGTTGTTCGTAGTCGCGTGAGATCGCCTCATTCCGGTGGCCTGCATCAATTTGGTATCAGAGCTAGGTTGTGTTGAGTTCTATCTCGACACCATCCTTACTCTAATCCGTAGGCCATCCGCCCTCACTTGGGTGTGCACCGTAGTTTGCCAAAATCTGAATTTTTAATTTTGGTGTGCAAATAACAAAAGTGTAAAATTCGTCGGAATCAACTGAAAAAAAAAATCAGTAGGTTCCTAGTCAAGATCTAAGAATTAAAATAAAAAAATATTTCAGTTTCGTTAATTTTTAGGTGGCTAAAAAAAATTAATTACTCGTAATTTTTAGGCTGGACAGCACCTAATTTTTCACTAGTAATGACTAGTAGGCTGAATCCGGGGTATCCCCCGCCCCTTTCACGTATCACTTTACCACCAGCCCGCCCTATAAAGACGACAAGATTTAACCGTGATCCGACACATCAATTTCGTTTAAACTTTAAGCACGGTGAGAAGTTGTGCAGGTTGGTCGTTGATAGCGTCTGTCATACCAACGCTATAACGGAGAACGCGGTGTCTAGGATGTTGGTGACCACCGAGCCACATCCTTGCCCATACCACCTTGAGTGTCCTAATGGGAATATTATTTTGGTGTCCCAACGATGTTTGGTGCCCCTCACCATTAAAATATATTCTGAGCGTATTTGGTGTGATGTCCTTCCTATGAAGGACTTCCATGTGTTGTTAGGACACCCTTGGCTTGCTAGCCATGATATTATATACGATGATCGCGATGACACCTTAGACTTCATGCATCAAGGTCGGCTTATATCTCTTAGGTCCACTCCGCCTACGAAGCCATCGGTCCCATCTGGGGACAATTGTAGTCGTGTTGAGTCGACACCCCTATGCTTAGCAACGAATAAGGATTTTGATACCGTTAGTCAAAGTCAGCCCTTAGATTATGTTAGCCACTCTAAGGCCAACACACAGAGCTTGATCATAAGACCCGAGTCTGATACTATTAGTCCCATCCTTCCCCTTGATATTGTCCCTGTGGAGGCCCCCACGTCAGATTTAGTGCCTGCGAGTGAGGTTGCCATGCTTAGTCAACCTATGAATGTTCCCGTTATCCTTAAGGAGCCCTCTGTTGGACATCCCGAGGACACTCAGGAGGTTGATGAACACGATGAGATTATGACTACTGAGTTTTCTGTGCCCCTTAGTGGGGAGGTCATATGGCCAATTTCTTTATCGATTGGTAGTACTTGTGTGAGTCTACATTCCGCACTTGTGGACTCTAGATTTGTGTTAGCTACCCCTTGGAACCACCATCCATTTAAGGCCGCCTGGAGCTCCCAAACTTCAGCCCCAATCTTGAGGTATGGCATGGAGCCCGTTACCCCAGCTGGGCGTGTTGAGTGGTTTTGTTGGGTTATCCTTCCTATGTTAGCAGACTCTCCTATGCATGATCACCCTAGGCTTTGTGATCATGACACCACTCACGTTAGGAGAGCTAGCATATCTGAAATAAATTTAGGGGACGAAGTCACGAATTGTTGGAGTCCTTTTCCACCCACGGACCCACCACCCCTTAGGACGATCATAGAATTAAGTTTATATGATGACTCATCTTATGTTCCACGTTGTCTTCACTCACCTAGACTTGATGTTACATTGCTAGCCGACCCACTTGGGTCCATTCACTCTATTTTCACAGCACCCACGGGAGCATCCCGCCTTATGCTCGGTTCGGTTTTAGTGGATCCTTACCCTGGACAGTTGCCTCTTGGCAACTTAGAGAGCGATGTTAGTAGTTTCGGTACTGTTCGTCGAATATTTGTAATGCTAGAAACTTTCGCTACTCCCTCGAAAATCTTTGCTGAGCGGGGCCCCAACCCCATTTTTAGTGTTTCGAGATTTCTTTCACTTTTTCTAGAGCCACTACATTTAGCTTTCTTCTCATTCCCCTCCACTAAAAATTCTTATTGGTTGAGAGGTGAGTTGGGTAGCATGTCGTTCACGTTCATGGTGATCTCTGGAGGTATGATGTCTATTGATGTTTTAGCACTTTCCCCTTCTTTTTCCTATGCTATGATCGAGGCCCTTGGGCACTACTTTTTGCATGACAGGTTGACACAGGTGGACACTTCTTTGAGGCCAAGCGGGGCCCCTTACTGTTTCCTGCCACCCTGGCCGGATGGGCCACCCTCACGGCCCGCTCCCCCGGACGTACTCCTGCAGGTTGCTGCTCTGCTACACTGGTTCCTTCACTCCCACTCATCGGTGATGAGTGTTTTTGAGTGGGGGAGGATTGATGGAGGCAAGGACCCGCCGGATGGTTGTGATCGTGTTCGTGATTCCACGTCGACGCATCACTTTGATCGCGGCGGCAAATTCGAAGACTATGACGGAAGATGCCGCGAGAGTATTGGAGCCGGCTTGATGTTCTATGTTCGAGTCGGCATGGTTCAAGTTGGATCAGTCGTGGTTCATGACGATGGCGGATAACGGCGCCACTCCAACCGCGTCGAGCGCCATCGCCGCTACTACTTCGTCCCGCGACGCAAGACTTGCAATTAATAATTATCATAACTTTATTATAACTATTAATTAATTTTAATTATGTTTTGTAATGTTATTGGAACAATATTTTCTTTTCTTGCTCTAGCTTTTATTTTGGGCTGCATATAGCCCTCTTCCCCCCTTTTTTGTAAGGCCTATATATATGGCCTCTCTTATTTTGAGGATTGATGAGATTTTAGACAAAGAAAAAAAAAAGCTACCCTAATTTCTCCTACAGCCGACTCCCTCTCCCCCCTTTTCTGATCGGACTTCGCCTTCCCCATTTCCGTCTCTCCTCCTCCTCTCTCTCAGCCGCCCCTTCCCCCCCTCTTGAGAAGCTCGGCCCCAACATTGGCCGACCACCCCCTACTCCTGCTTCCTCTTCCCCTTGGCCGTTGGCCCTCTTCCTCCCTCTCCTCCCTCAAAGCTCTGGCCAGCACCAAGGTCGATCCAGCACCCCTCTTGGCCGCCCCTCCTCCAAGCCGACATCCACCTCTCTAAACAGCCGCCCAAGGCCTTCCATCTCCTCTCCCAGTTCGTCCAGCTCCAAGGCAGCCCTCCTTCTCCCTTGCTCTCCCCCCTCAAGGCCGACCACCACCACCATCCCTTCATCCTTGGAGTTCGGCCAGCCCTAGGCCGACCACCTCCCTCCTCCTAGCCCTCTCTTGGCCCCCCCCCTCACTTCTCCTACAGCCACCACCAAAAGCCAACCTCCACGAAACAGCCCCGGATTTTTTTGATCTTGCTCGTGGCGACCGGATTTGAAGGCGACGGTGCTCTACATCTTGGGCTCTCCTCCGGCGACCCCCACCGTGAGCGACCTAGGATTCCTACAACCCGGATCTACTATTCCGGGAGGGTAACGCTTTCTACTTCTTGTGCGATTCCTCTCTAGTTATTTGTGGTGGTATAGTTCTGTGACGGATTTTCTCGCCGCTACTTTGCTCGTAATATTTTCATTTGGTTAGTGGAACGCCCTAGGGTGTATAAGTTATTCGACGAGGAGTGGCGATCCTCTTTTGCTCTTGTTGGGGAAGATCCTCCTATTTTCCGAATTCGTGCTTTTCGGATGATCTTCTTTGGTACAACACAGTCGCTCGTCCGGACGCGAACATTCGTCCCTTTAGCTTGACGGATCCCGGCTTATCGCCGACGGTTCGATCTTGTCACGGAGTTGCTAGCCGTACGCGTATGATAATTAATTAATAAATTTAGTCGTGGGCTGCGTTTGAAGTTGTGTTTGGTAGAGCGGAGCGTCTGGTAGATGTTGTTCGTAGTCGCGTGAGATCGCCTCATTCCGGTGGCCTGCATCACCTCCTCCAGCAGCCCTTGGACCAGACCAGCGGTCAACCCTGGAAGTCCCGGTCTCCTCCCAGACCGCCCAGGTCCAAAAGCCTCCTCCACTTCCACTTCAATAATTTCAACACTCCCCCTTGAAGTGGGAAGTGGAAACTAGCCCAAGTAGTTCCCTTAGCCGTGTGAACGGCCCCTTTGCCAGCGCCTTTGTGAAGATGTCTGCGACATTGTCCGCACTCCGCACATGCTCGACCGAAAGAGATCCCTCCAGCACCTTCTCCCGTATGAAGTGATGCTCGATCTCAATATGCTTGGTCCTCGCGTGACAAACTGGATTGGTTACCAGTTTGAGAGCACTCTCATTGTCACCGCGTAGCAGAGTCGGCTCCCGAACCTCCTTGTGGACGTCTCCAACCAACCTCCTAAGCCAGATGGCTTCCTGAGCTGCCAAGGCCGAAGCCTTGTATTCCGCTTCCGTGGTAGAGACCGATACGGAATCCTGCTTCTTGCTGCACCATGATATAGCCGTAGGGCCCGCCATGAAGACGAATCCAGATGTCGACTTCCGATCATCCGAATCTCCCCCGTAATCAGCATCCATGTATCCATGCACTTCGAAGCCCGCATCCTTCCTGTATAGGAGACCCATGTCCGAGGTCGCCTTGACATACTTTAGAATGTTCTTGGCCGCTAGCAGATGAGGTACCCGTGGCTCCGCCATAAACCGACTCACCCTGCCCACTGCATATGCAATGTGCGGCCTCGTGATCGTCAGATAGATTAAGCTTCCAACCAGAGCTCGGAACACCAACGGATCTTGCATGATCCTTCCCTCATCCTTCCGAAGCTTCATAGCCTTCTCCAGAGGTGTGGAAGTGCACTTCCCTTCCTTCATGCCGAACCGCTCCACGATCCGCTCCGCATATCCGGCTTGGGTCACCAGCACTCCTCCTTCCTTCCTCTGCACCTCAAGTCCAAGGAAATGGTGAAGCTCACCTAAGTCCTTCATCTCGAACCTGATAGACAGCTCGGCCCGAAGCTGTGCTACCTCCTCCTTTGAGTTCCCCGTCACGATCATATCGTCGACGTATAGCAGCACGATGACCTGAAGCTCCCCGCTCTTCTTGACGAACAAGCTCGAGTCTGAGTCTGAAGCAACAAATCCACAGAATAGGAGATATTCTGCGATCTTCCCGTACCACGCCCTCGGCGCTTGCTTCAACCCATACAGGGCCTTCTTCAGCTTGCAGACATGCTCCGGAAAATCTTCAGACACAAAACCTGGTGGCTGGACCATGAAGATGTCCTTGTCAATCTCGCCGTACAAGAAAGCGTTCTTGACGTCGAGCTGCCAAATCTCCCATCCACTGAACGCCGCCAAGGCAATGATGAACCGAACTGAAGTCATTTTTGCCACCGGACTGAATGTCTCATCATAGTCTTCACCGTATTGCTGCGAGAACCCCCGAGCTACAAGACGAGCCTTGTAACGCTCGATACTGCCGTCAGCTTTCTTCTTCAGCTTGTAGACCCACTTGCATGTCACAGGAGCGATGCCCTTAGGCTTGGGCACAAGAGACCAGGTCTCATTCTTCTCAAGAGCTGCCATCTCTTCTTGCATCGCAACGTCCCACTCCTTCACACCTTGGGCCTTCTCAAAGCTCGACGGCTCCCTCTCATCCAAGGGACCAGCAAAGAAACATGAGACAAAGCTCACTGCGTTTCCTCCTGTATAGCGATCAGGGGCAATGATAGATCGCTTCGATCTCCTCAGCTCCTTCCCCTGAACCGCTTCATCTCCAGCTGCTTCTTCCCTAGCTCCCCTTCCAGACGTGCTAGGAGCATTGCTCCCCCTGCTCCCTGAACCAGAAGCCCCCGTCTCGGAACTAGAAGGAGATGGACCACCTGGTGACACAGGTAGCTCCACCTGAAGATTCTCCACAGCTTTCTCTGGCATCTCCACCCTGCTCTCTGGTAGCTCCACATCAGAAGACCCCTTGTAAGATGTCACCTCATCGAACACGACGTCGCGAGATACAACAAATCTCCGCGTCTCCGGGTCCATGCACTTCCACCCTTTCTTCCGCTCATCGTATCCCACGAAGACTAGCTTCCTTGCTTTCGCATCTAGCTTCGTCCGAAGAGCATCTGGAACATGCACGTAGCAGGTGGAGCCAAACACCCTAAGGTGTGCCACACTCGGCTTCTCCTTGAACATCATCTCATGTGGGGTCAGCATGTTAATGGGTCTCAGAGGCATCCTGTTGATGACGTAGGCAGCACAAGACATTCCCTCCGCCCAGAAGGACTTTGGAATACTCTTGGCATGCAGCCAACACTTGCAGGTCTCCGTCAGATGACGGATCTTCCGTTCTGCAACTCCGTTCTGTTGTGGAGTATGAGCACAAGTGAGCTCTCTCCGGATGCCCGCCTTCCTGCAAAAAGTAGAGAACTCACTGGAGGTGAACTCCCCTCCGTTGTCAGTCCTCAGCTTCTTCACCCGCAGTCCCAGCCGACCTTCCACGATCTCCTTGAACTCCACAAACTTGGCAAACGCCTCCGCCTTCTCCTTCAGGAAATAAACCCAGACATATCTGGTGTAATCATCGATCAACACCAGCATATATCTGCTGCCTCCGAGGCTTGGGGTAGCAGTAGGTCCCATCAAGTCACCGTGGATGCACTCCAACGGCACACGACTCCTTGTCTGCGACTTGTCAAATGGTAGTTGATGAGACTTGCCAAACTGACATCCCGCGCAAACATGACCTTCTCCATAGGAAGATAGACTTGGCAGGCCCTTGACCAGACCTCTCACCGCCATAGCTTTCAGCTTGTCCATACCTACGTGCCCCAACCTCTCATGCCATATAACGGCACCATCATTCGTCTTCATCTTGTCAACGTAGGAACTTGTCGACAAAACGAACAAGTCCTTCGCCCTTCTCCCGACATGGACGACCTCGGCCTTCACGGCCTCTACATTACGTAGAAATTTGACTTCTGTCGGGCCGAACAGAACGTGATACCCAGCGTCAACAACGTTGGTCACGCAGAAGAGGTTTTTCTTCATTCCGGGCACATGATAGACACTCTTCAATGTAAGTGGCCCTCTATCACTGCCCAAAGAAACAACCCCCACCTTCTCGACTGCATGCACAGTATTATCTGCAGTGATAATAGCATTGTTACCTGTGTACGGCTCTGCTGAAGAAAGCTTCGACTCATCCCCGGTGAGGTGATGACCACACCCCGAGTCCACGATCCAGTCCTCCTGATAGTTGATAGGAGCCGAGGCTCCAATAGAAGCCGAGAAGGCTCCTCCCCATACTCCATCAAAGTGCCTGGCTGGTGCTTCCTCCTTCTCAACAGCATGCCCTGGCTGAGTATTCAGCATGCAGTCCTTCTTAAAGTGCCCAACCTTTCCGCACTTGAAACATTTGAGACCTTCCTTCTTCTTCTTCCCGTCAGCCTTGGGAGCATACCCCCTTTCCTGCTGCCCAGAAGTTGAAGGCCCATGGCCTTCCGTGGTCTTCTTCTTCTTCTCCCACTTCTTCTTCCCTGAGAAGAGAACCTCGCCATCTCCCCCAGTCACTGACACCCCCGCCATCTGCCTTGCCAGACTTTCCTGCGAAGCTAGCAGATTCTCCAGCTCTAGCAGAGACGGCTGATTTGCCCATCCCTGTACCGACGTCACAAAGGCCACATATTCCTTCCGCAAGCCGCGGATGATGTGCCTCTTCAGCTTCGCCTCAGAAATTGGCTCATCAGGATCCAGTGCTGATATCTCAGCGCAGAGATTCTTCATCTTCAAAAAGAAGTTCGAGATAGAAAGATCACCTTGAGCTGACCTCGCCAACTCATTCTCTAAGAACTGTAGCCTTGCTATATTCTTTTTGTTAAACAGCCCATCCAGGGCTCTCCAGATCTCAGCAGCTGATCCACACCCCAAGATGTGATCAAAGAGATCAGGTGAAATGGCACGCTTTAAGGTGAACTCGGCCTTGGCGTTGGTCTTCCTCCATGCCCTCACGGCCGGTCCATTATCACCTCCTTCTACTGCCTTCACCTCTTCTGTTTCATCTCCTCCTACCACCTCCCAGAGGTCCTCACCCAGAAGATAGCTCTGCATACACGACTTCCACTTCTTGAAGTTAGTCGATGTAAGCATCTCAATACCAAGACCTCTTGCAAAACCACCTTCCATTGCTCTTCCTCTGGTTCCTTCTTCACAAAGGCGATGGCTACTCTAAGTTATTCACTGCTCTTTCAACTCCAACCTCCCTCTGATACCATGTGAAATTTTCCGGACCTTGTGAGAGTAAGCAGGAATAATAACTAGAGATGCAAGCCAAACAACCAGAGACAATCTTAGGCGAACAAAACGATCTTTATTGATAGCAACACTTCAATTACAGGGCAAGACATGCTCGACGAGACATGATTTCGTCAGCACAAAACTTCAAAGAGAAAGAACAGAAACTGAAGATAACTGAGACCGCACGGTCTCTTGCCGAACTCAGCAGCTCGCCAGACCGCTGCTACCAGACCGCAACCGCTCCCGATCTCGAAACACCACCAGACCGCTGCACCAGACCGCTCCTTTGCCGATCTCCTGATTCCCGAACTTCAGCACCACAACTCCAAGCCGCAAACCGCCCGAACACTTTCAGAGGAAGAGGTGATCGCTGCTGCCTGCACTATCCGCAGAAGCTGCACAAAGAAGAATTCAATCAGAGACCGCTCGGTCAGAAACACAGACCGCAGGAACTAGGCAAACTCGGCTTACACTTGGTGTGTTCTTCTTTTGCTGCAACAGTGGCTCCCTATTTATAGGCGTGAGACCTGATCCAGTCACCACCCCATGAGATAGAGTCACCACCCATCAGACCGCGCGACCTTACCGGTCAACCCACGCAATCACTGCAACCCTCCTGCTTCATTTTGGTGAGCGCCGACTTCACTCCAGACCGCGGGAGATCGCTACTCCCTTGGTCTGAACACGACTCCACACGGAGATCGCCAGACCGCCTAGAAGTCACCCACGAACTCGAGACCGCGAACACAGCCAGTCCGCCATACCAGTCTCCTCCTGAGACCGCGAACTGAGACCGCGCGACTAAGAATGACTTAGTCCGCGAACTCCTTCAGAACCCTCTGGAAAGCCACCAGACTGGATTCAAGAGCCAACCCGTGCGGTCACGCCAGACCGGCACGTCCTTGAAGAGAACAACTTGTCACGCGGTCAAAGACAGACCGCGCGACCCTGAGGATGATCAGCCGTCATGCGGTCACAGCCAGACCGCACGACCTCCTCCTCCAGCAGCCCTTGGACCAGACCAGCGGTCAACCCTGGAAGCCGCAGCTGACCAATAGAACAGATCGCCATTGTCAGACCGCCAGACCGTGCGGTCACGCCAGACCGCCCGGTCTCCTCCCAGACCGCCCAGGTCCAAAAGCCTCCTCCACTTCCACTTCAATAATTTCAACAGGTCGCACAAGTAATAAAGTTGTGAATACGTCCCTGAATATCGTCTCTCAAGGAATGCACGTGGATTGTTTGATTCTTCGGACTGATAAAATAATTACTAGAGTAGACTAAAAGGAAAAAAATGGGGCTTTGAAGCAAGCTAAGGGGAAAAGAGGAAACCGAAGATCAAAGACTATGCTGAAGATTCTCGGCCGAAATCGATGGGTTGTCAAGCCTCGTTCGTGCTCGGTCCTCAGTTGCGTCCGGGGTCCGAAGGAGCTGTCACCTTCCTCTACTTATACCCGTCTTCTTCGCGGTCTAGCTTGAGGTCACTCTTGTTCTACACCTTGAATGCAGCGGAAGCTCTCCGTCTATGGCGTTCTTGTGCTAGAGGATGATGGAGGAGGCCAAGGAGGGAGCTTTGGTGGATGATTTGCAAGCCAAAGGTCACCGGAGTTCCTCCTAGGTCGAACGGTGGTGGAGCGGCAAAAATGGCGGGCTCTGAAGCTTTTCCCGCGGGGGGATTCCTTCTTCCAGCGGATTTCCTGCCTTAAATATTGAAAAGTCATAAATTTAGTCACGCACGGGCGAACGCACAACCGTGTGTTGCCCGTGCGTTATTTAACGAATAAATTGGCTTGAGGAAGAAGCAGCAGCGCTCGCGCGATTTACTCACGCACGGGTGAATCCGCCCGTGCGCAAAAACGCACGGACAAATTCAGATTGGCTGAAAAAAAGATGGAACGGGCGACCGTGCATTTCCTTCACACACGGGCAACTGCCCGTGCGTACAAACGCACGACCAAATTCAGATCACCGGTTTTTCTCCCTAGATAAAGCCGCACGACCGTAGCCGTCTGTGCGTCAAGAAAAACGCACGATCGTGCGATACAAATAAACATGATTCCTGGGGTGAAATAGGGTGATCCAACTACCTATAAGAATATCAATCCAGCTGGGAATACAACTCCAGCACCAATCAGATAGAGAAAAAGGATTGGGGAGCACCATGTGCTTACCCCCAATATCATGGAGCGCAAACGCACACCAAACAGGCTAAAAAGGAGCACAAAGCACGCAAGTGCGCATGAATGAGAATAAGAGACATAGATGCAATAATGGCTCGAAAATGATGCACAAGAGAGTGAAAACTAGCCCGTATGAGTCCATCAAAGTGTATATAAATGGGACTCATCAGACCCAAGTAACGATCCCCAAGAAGAGAAGCTAGAGAATTCTGCTGATGAGACTAGCAGAGATCTGCCAAGTCCTGAAAAGGAAAAAGAGCCAAACCAGTCACCCATCAAAAAATCTCCATCTCCAATGGTTGAGGGGAATAAAGAAGAGGAACTAGGACAAGCTAGTTCACCTCCAGAGAATAGGCCAGTGGAGTTCTCACTATTTTCTCAGATAAAGATGCTCCTGGAAGAGCAAAGATTAAAAATTGAAAGTTATGTTACCTCTGCGGTCAATGAACTGAAAAGGGAACTATCTGCTGAAACTGAGAGCCTGAGAAATGATGTGAAGAATCTACAAGATTATACTGCCAAAGAGACAACAATTACTCACAAGGGTCTATCTAATTTAGGGGTCAATCAAACATCGATTGTCAGCAATATAGAAAAGGCCTACATTGCATCCACCAAGAGGATGGCTGAACACAAAACTAATCTCCAAGAAAGTTTAGATCACCACAATAAGGATCTAGACAGTCATCTTCTTGAGACCAAGAATCACTTGGAAGCAGGAATCAACATGCTTAAAAATAAGATATTGGTTTCTGAGGAGAATCTCCAGAGGGGAATATCTGAAGAAGTCATAAAGGGAGAGAGATCAATAATAAAGGCCAGTGGTAAGCATGCCATTTGGATCACAAATACCATCAGGGAAACAATGAATCTCCCTCCTCTATATTTTGACGAGCCTGCAGAAGATTACCCTGATGAAGAGCAACATGCAGACATTCCTGATACTGCCACTGATAAGGGTAATGAGAAGGAAGTACTGGAGGATGAAGAAGTAAAAATGAGGAAGAGAAAGTACAGGGAGGAAATAGAGAAAAAGGATGACTATGAAAGCTAGAGTCCCAAATCCAGATCCATCATTCTAAAAGCATGGGAGCAAGTGAAAGCTAATAAAGGTGAATGATACAATATATACAGTCCTCGAGAATGGGATAAATATGAAGATCAAGAAGAATCGAGAAGGAGTCACAGAAGGGAGAAGCAAGCAGGTAGAATCCCAACTGATGCTTCTGAACCTCTCAAGTAACATCCCAAACCGTTTCAATGCTTCATCAGACAAGATAAAAAGGAGTAGGAATCCAGTGCCAAGAAAGCAAAGGGTGAAGCTGCTATGAGGGAACCAGGGATATAAATGGCTAAATCTTTAGGGGGCAAAATGTAGAAATGCCAAAATCGCTAAAAACATTTGGCACTACTTATAAATGAAGTAATATTTGTCAAATTCTGTGTTCACTCAAACATAGCTGCAATGTCATCATTATATGCTTATTTGCTTAAGATGTACTTTATCATTGAGTGGGTTATGACTTCTTCAAATAGGGGGAGATTGTTGGGAACAGTGCCCAACAGTGTTCCTGATTTGAAGAAATGCTCAGTTCAATGATAAGTACAAATTGTATTTAATGTCATATCTAGTTCATGCTTGCAGAGATAAGACAATATGTCCAGTACTTCAACCTGCCTACGTATAATATCGTCGAAAAAGGCTGGACATGTCGTCGACAAGTATAGGCACATCGTTGAAATGATGGGCAAAGCAAAGAAGAATGATTGTGTCTGATGTCGTCGAAAAGGATCAAGCGTATCGTCGACAACAACATGCATATCATCAACAACATGAAGAGCAAGGCAAAATGGTGATATCATTGTAATATCTACACGACGATATTAGAAAGTCGAGATGAAGAAGAAGACTCAAAGATGTCGACGATATCGTCGACAAGAAGCCTTGACGTCGATAAGGCTAAGGAAGAACTGATGTCATCGACAAGAAGCCTTGTCGTCGGAAAGGTTAAGTATGACTGATGTCGATGACATCGTCGTAAAGAAGCTCTGACGTCGAGAAGACTAAAGAAGGTCATATGAAGACAGGCAGTTGCTGAAGTATAGTTTGTCGACATGATATCAACTATGTCGTCGACAAGAGAATGTGGTTTCAGCGATATCTAGCAGACAAGGAGTTCTCGCCGATATCAGTTTGATAACTTCGTATCGTCTTAAGCTCGAGTGCAGAAGTGATGTCCCGTATCGTCGAGATATCACTATCTGATGAAGAATTGAAGAAGAAACTAGTTCAAGACATCGACAAGCCCTGTCGTCGAGATATTGTCCATATCGTCGTAACAATGGAAATATCATCGAGACAGATTCAAAAGTTGTCGGACGCGTTGTCATCATTTAATGTTGCCGCCTGATTGTCCAATCAGTGCATGCTCTTGAGGGATGGGCGTCTATCAGTAAAGGATATCACATGTGACCATTAAGTGGCTCATCCATCCTATAAAAGAGAACAGTGATGCCCTAGAAAAGAGGAGGGAAGGTATGAAAAAGAATCCCTCCTAACAATACAACAGTACAAGCAGCGGTGAAGAGAAAAAGAAGGAAAGAACAAAATGATCATTCTGTGTTATTCAAGTTGCAGTCAAGTCTCATCGACTGTTTAGAATTGTTCAAGAAAGATAGCCAGTCAACATCCGGCAGAGCAAGAAGCTTGAAGAAGATTTGCACAGTCAAGGTTCACATATAAAGCATCTTCGTCAAGTATAGAAGCCGATCTCCATCAGGCAGAAGTTCTATATTGTAGATCAATCTTTGTAAGGCTTGCAGGCCAAAGTTGTGGGATCTATTTTCAGATCTGAGTGTCAACCTTGAGGGCTTGAGATCTGCGAGGCTTGAGGGCTAGGGCAGAGGGACTTGCGGGTCCAAACATGTCGAGCTTGCGGGCTCGTGTGCAGTGAAGGGGCTTGCGTGCCTAGGCTGCAGGCAAGACTTGCGGGTCTGTATTGTGTAGGGCTTGAGGGCCTGAGTGTCGAGCTTGCGGGCTCGGGTGCAGTGAAGGGGCTTGAGGGCCTAGGCCACAAAGACTTGCGAGTCCGAGTTGTAGGGCTTGAGGGCCTGAGTGTCGAGCTTGCAGGCTTGGGTGCAGTGAAGGGGCTTGAGGGCCTAGGCTACATGGACTTGAGGGTCCGAGTTGTAAGGCTTGCGGGCCGGAGACATTGGAGGAGTTTGCCGAGCCTAGCACACTGCTAGGTAGGCGTGGAGGGAAAGAGGAATACTCCAGACACCCTGTCTTAAGGAACCTCTATAATTCTTTGTGTGCTTTCTGTGTTATGATCTACCAAACGCTAAATCTATTATCCAGAAAACAAGAACACCTAAAGAGGGATGTAAAATAATTTGTAACACCTATTCACCCCCCTAGGTGATAAGTAGACACCCAATAACTAACAATGTGGATCCTAGGGTCTGAGGCTTCCATAAATAGACCGACCCTCTGCTTCCAAATGCCAAAAGACTCTTTTCTGCATATGGGCAGCTTCATGGAGCTCTTCTCCTTATGAACTCCAGTGACAGCCATTGGATGTAGTAGTAGAACACTCCTTATAGGCTCTGGTCAAACTATTAAGTCCTTTTTAACCAACCTAGCTATGATACCACTTGATAGTTAACCTGGTAGTAGTCTAACTCACCTAGAGGAGGGGGGGGGGGGGAGGGGGTTGAATATGTTTCTTTGCTTTTTCTATTTATAGTTTACTGTTGTAGTTGTTTAAGCAAAGTAGAAGAGACATAGAAAAGCACGCAGCTATTTATAGTGGTTCCCCAAGGTCTGGGTACTCCACTTTCCCTCTACACCTTTCTAACAGTATGTTAGACAAGGCAACCTCCTCCAACAAATCAGCTCAAAGAGCTTACAACATAGATCCCTCAGGACCTCTCATGTTTCCTCCAAAACCCTACCTCAAGCCAGCAGCCATACACCTCAGAGTAACTCCACTCCTACAACTTAGTGACTCTCCCAGTCACCTACCTCAGGCCTATCAAGAATCCTTATAACTCAGGCTAGGTGTACAACCCTACATCTAAGGCACACAACCCTACAAACTCAGGCTCACAACCCTACAAACTTAGGCTCACAGACCTACAAACTCAGGCTCAGAGCCCTACAAACTCAGAAAAATGGTGTTCTTACAAAGATAATTGATTGTACTATTATAACACAAGTTTGAATAAGATAAACCTTCAGTTTGATACTTGTGTTGCAGAACTCAACAGATTTGCCTTGGAGCAGGACTAGATAATAACAGCTCTTGTCCTTGCTCCACCTGGTCTTCTTCCTTTGTTGAGGGAAGAAGATCAACTTGCTTTTCTGAAATAAATCAGCAAGAGCTGTCTACCTCTCTTGGATTGATCTGCTTGAGCTTGAGAAAGGTAACTTCACTAGAAGAAGGAGATGAACTCCAGTTCAACTTCTAAAATGTCCTTGCCTACTTTCAATGTTATCTTGTGTGTGTTCAGCTATGTTAGATGTCCTTCCATTTGCCCTAGCTTTCCCTTTTATACCTCCAGCAATCTTCAACGGCTCTAAGGATTGCCATGTCACAGCATGGACAAGAATAGAAAAGCTTATCTTGCGTTCTTGTCCCATCCGTCAGACATGATCTTGTCAGGGTAACTTTTACTTTTGAATCCATCTCAGCGGATCGGCTGAGATGGGTAGCCTTCTCAGCAGTTTACTCCAAATTTGTACAGCTGAGACAGACTCCTTCTCAGTGGTCATTCAGCTGAGTCTCAGCGGATCAACTGAGACCAGACTGATATCTCAGTGGTTTTTGACTGTGACTTGCAAAGTTTTATTCCAATGTTTGAAATGACTTAAGCATGTATTAAGCATGAAATAAAGCGCTTTTCAAATACAATATGCGCTTAGCATTGTATGTGTTACATCTTAAAATCTAGGAAACATTGAGGGGCAATATTCTCAACAAACTGCAACAGCTTCGCACCTTTGGAGGTGGACTCGTCGCGCTCCGCTACTTGCACCTTAGCAGGGCACTAGTGGGTTGCGCCTTGAGGATTTCCACCTCCGTCTCCGTCTCATCGATACACGCCTATGATGAAGTCGCGTGAGATGGTTTAACGAAAAAGAAAAATGGGAATTCATCAAAGGAAATAGAAATCACCACACAGCTAGAGGCCTTCATCAGGAGCCTCTCATTGACTCCAAGCCACATCTCCAGGTCTTGGGCTCACTCCTCTGTTATTTTCCTCTTAGCCACGACAACGAAGTACTTCTTGCTGAAGCTTAGGCCGCGACGTGACGCCATCTAAGAGAGTTCAACGGCGCGTAGCTGGGGCTCGCCAGCTCCATATGCTAGATCGCACAGAGCCTCCATCGCATAGACAACTACATCCTCCCTCCCATATAGGCCGTAGGTAAGGGCATAGACCTCCTCGTCGGCTTGGCCGCGCTTGACCAAGGAGGGAAGGAGGTAGGAGACGAAAACCCTATCAGTCGCATCCGTCCAGGCGAGAGAGCCTCCCGTGCTTTTTGGGGACTCTTCCCCAAAACAAAATTGGGGCGCGAGTTATGCATCTCGACCTTACTCGCCCCTACAGTATCCATGGTCGAAGGCTCTGGTCCGCTCGGCATGGCAATCTTTTTCTTCTTCATCATGGTTGTCTTCAGTTTCTTCCGCGGGTCGGTGGGGGGGGGGGGGGGGAGGGCTTTAGGTCTACTACAGTCCTCTTCCCCTTGCCACTGCTGGGTGCGGCCATACCTAGGTCACTGGCACATGCTTCCGCAACAGCCTTTGCGAGTTCAAATGATGAGGTCAGCTTCGTCGCACCCACATGCGGCGGGTTCATAGGGATCTGACACTCACCTGCAGCAAGAATAAAAGCATAAGTAAAAGCCCTTAGAGGGAGCGAGTTAAAAGAACAGCGAGGTTATGTGAGTGGAAGCATACCTTCCCCCAACAGCAAAGGGGGGAGCAAGTCGAGACGCCGTCGTAAGTAGGTGACCTCGAAGTTCTTCCCGTTGAAGAACATGTAGAACTTTGCCTCCCAGCCGTCCACGTGAGGAGCACGATAAACCGACTCGCTCTTTTTGACCGGCGAGTACATGATATTGTCGAAATCTGCCTTAATGAAGAGGAACATGTCATTCCAGTGGTGGACTTATTTGGAGGTCTCACAGACCTTGAGTTTTGAGCCGGTTAAATAAGCGACTCCATATGGGGTCGCCCGGTAGATGAACAACTTGTATAAGATGTAAAACCCTTTTTTTTTCTTTGAAAACTGAGTCTTATGCCCAGAACTGCTGTTTTATGGTGACACCAACACTCGGGAAGGTACAAAATGTCGATCCTATCATCCATATCGATCACAAAAGAAGAAGAGTATATTTGAACACATATAGAAGCTCAAGTTCACATCACATGAAATATAAAACCATAAGGGTAAATGTCCACAGATAATAACTGAATAAAAGATAACAATAATAAGGGCTCATGCCCTGTACATCATGTCCTCACTACAAGGTCACTCGAGGAAGCAAACTACTAATCTCTCACTGATCCTGAAACTGGTGCTCCTGTACTAGACTGACTCGCTTCCATCTACACCGGCCTCTAGTGATGCCACATCTCCTCGATCCCCTAAAATTTTATGGTCCACCGACCGTTAGTCAAAAAGACTAAGCCTCGTTTCCCACCACCCATCCCCTAATGGCTCCTAGACACCGTGCAGGAGGATGAAGCGGAGGACAGCAAGGGGTATAAAACAAAGCAGATGATGACGGATCTAGTCTACAGGAAAATGTCTACCACTACACAGTGTATATATATAAACGTAGAACAATAAGTATAATAGTTAAGTAAAGTGAAGTAAAGTGAGGCATAGTAAAGTAAGAAAGGTAACCGTTGATTTATAAGAATGCCCTTACAGACCTATAGTCCAAGGGGTCATTTAGCAAGGCCTATCGTATAAAAAGTCCCATAACCAATTTATACGATAGGGGTAGGGGTTGAAATGCAATGCTTATGCCATGATATACAGGGTTATGCAGTTTATGCGATGTTTACACAAGTGCAACTCACACACTTCGACTATATGCGCACAGACCTTTAGTTCCCCCTTTTTGGAGCTAGCAAGACTCCCAGGATACTCCCATAGTGGCAAACAGAAGCGATGGGTTGGGCCTCACCCACCTCTAGGTTGGTATTCACGCTACCTAACCTAGACCTATCGTACGCCTCAATGCAAAACTGCGGAGCGCCTGCATACTCTTACTGGCTGGACCACCAGACTTTTCATGGCTAAGTGCAAATCCACACTTGCCGAGTCAGCATATCGACATCGGTGTGAACGACTGTCAATACCGAGGACCCACCACCTTTATGTACATGCAATTATGACTACCATCTAAATCCGAGCCATAAGCTCCTCGGGCTAACCCACTCGTTACCATAACCTTCTGAGCCACCAGCTCGCCGGACCAACCTGTCCGTGCCTACAACCACCGAGCCTACCGCTCGTACAGCCAAACCAGCTAACCAGCCATAGAGACGAGATGTGAGTGAGTATATTATTAAGTTAATCTTGCACAACATCTTACTCTTACAACTTAGGGTTTATCTTGGACTTCCCGAGGTATACCCTGTGAGGGGCTCGCAGTAATACTAGGAGGTACGATGGGATGATAGCCCAGACCTCCCTTTCTCAAGACACTTAATGTGATTGGTAACTACCCATAAAAATACCCTCTTATAATTACACTTGGATTAACCCCAAGTATTTTATGACTCTCTAAGGGGATAGACGATCTTTCGTCGATCCCAAGAATAACCTTACCCCTTAGCTTAACGGACACACTCAACACATAGACTCCTGTTGGTGACCCCAAATCTCCTCAACTAGACCAAGTACACAATCTACCTCCCATTCCCACCTAATGTTCTACAAGTTACTCAAGTTTTACAGTTTTACTATTCACAAACCAAATGAGCTATATGAGGTGTATGAGAGGAGGTACTACAAATATTCATCCAAATGACTCAAGATTATTACTGGGAGTCTATCATGATATTATAAGACTAAATCTAGAATGTCATAATTTTCCTTATTTATTTGACATTTTTTCTAATTTCTCCAAAACTGACCAAGTATGAAATTAAACATGAAGGGTAAGATCTTCTGATGATTTGGGCTACACAAATTAATGGAAAATCTATGATATCAAAATACCAGCAAATACAAAATATCACAATTTTACAGTAAGGTATTGACCTCTAATTATAATATTGAATAATTATCCAAAATTGGAGGCTAATGAAGGAACCACCAAAAATACTTATCCAAAAATTATGGTTAAATTTCCAGATTTTTATAATGATCAGAAAGGTTTACTAACTGCGTTTTATAATTTTTCAAAATCATTTAGTCACATAAATAAATATCTCAAGAAAATCCTAACTAGGGCACATTGTGAAGTAACCTACTGATAAACACTTCCAAAAATCATCAAAAATTCAAAGAGCTTTCTAATGCCCTAAAATGTCTAATTACTAGGTTTCTCAATTTTACAGAGAATATTAGGCCGTAAAAAATTTTCATACAACTAGGGAAAACATTGGGGGTTGTGAATGAAGTACAATATATAACACTTCAAAATTCTTAGTAAAATTATCAGAGGATTATATCATCAATTTAAACTCACTGCCAAAGTCTCATAGACATCCTAGGGTATATGAGCATGTAATTCCTTCTAGTAATAGAGTGCCCTAAATAACTCTCAACAAATTCAGAGAGACTAAATGTCTCTAAAAATTCCAAAAAAATTACCTAGGGCTCAATACTAGCCTATGAACCTCTCTACCAAATTTCAAGTCAATCCAAGGACATATGACCTTATGTCCTTTAATGAGTTCAATATACAACCCTAAGGTTTGAATTAGGGTCTTAGGGCACATCTACTCCAAATCACACCAAATCTTGGGAGGAGGTGTTTTATGTGATATTAAATCAGTGGACAAAGTTTCATCACTTTTGGATGAGATTTGACCACTCATCTCAACAAGTGCACTTTTGACCTTTTAACCCTTAGTTTGACCAATCTTGGGCTAATTAATTACCCAACCAAATCAATCCCAAATGGGATGAAATTTTTACCAGAGTCCTATAATGACCCTAAGGACCACCCACCAAAATTTGGAAGGGTTTGGAGGTATTAGACCGTATAATTAATAGATACATGGATTATTAAATTTTTACAAAAACCTTAGAAAAATGTCCTCCAAAAATTTTCATTTTTGGATATGTTAAGGGTGTGGGTATAAACAACATATGTCTCAAATTTCAAGTAATTTGAATGACTGGATTTATAGGGGCACACAAATCAAACTCTTGTCAACCATTTGTTCATGTGGCACCATTTTGAGTGTTGAGGTCAGCTTAGTGGTCCAAATTTGATGAAACAAATTTTAAATAAAACTAGACTCCATGGACTACAACTTTGATGTTGAACATTTTTCCAGTAGGGAGCATTAAGTATTTTTAATAATTAATTTAATGTTCAGCATAATAAGTGACCAAATATCAAATAATGAAATACTATTAATTCAAATAGAACATCAGCCTGCACGAATCTTGGCATAATAACGGACGGCATCAGGTCGTCTTCTCCAGGGTGCCAACGATCCTGATTGCCTGTGCCTGGGCCACCATCAAACTCATTTTCCTGGCCACCTAAGCGCCGCCCCGGCCGACCAATGCTACCACCACCTTCGTTGAGGTGGTGGTCGGCGATTAGGGGTGGTTGGCCGGCCAGAGGTGGCCGGAATAAGGGAATATAGTCAAAATTCAAAGCTTGAAAATCAAGCTTTTGGCAAAGCCGATTTGGGGCCTTTTGGCCTCAAATCTTGTTGCCATCAAGATGAGATCTATCCACAAAGAGAGAGGAGGAGGGGAGGACCTTTTTTGGAGGGAGATTCCTTGCTTATTGCCCATCACCATGGCCGAATTCAAGATTTTTGGTGCCATTGCAACTCCTACACCAACAATCTCAGTTTCTTCAAGTAAGTAGGGGAAACTCCTTCTCTCAGCCCCCCTAAAGATTTTAATTGAATCAATTTTGGGAGAGGGAGAGCCACCACCTTCAATTTCACCATTAATGGCCATTAGGGCTTTTTTGGAAAATTTGAAATCTCCATTAAATCAGGCACTAGGGTGGCCAGCCATGGCTATTCAACTCCTCAAAACTGATGAGGGTGGAGGTACAAAGCCATTGGAGATGAAGAGGGGAGGCCCTTGGCCTCCCATGGCCATTAATGGTCTTCTCTCTCTTCTTTCTCCCTCTTCAAAATTGGGGAAATTGCACTTTCTCTCACCTACTCGTCATTTACAGAAATTGAGTGGAAACTCTTGGTAATTATCAGCCTCCTAATCTAATGGGCTACTCCAATTGGTCCTAGCCCAAGTGGATTGGGCTTGATTTGTGCAAAATAGGGCATTTTGACCTAAAATTAGGGTTGAGTTGACTTTGGTCAAATTGACCACTTGGGTTGACCCCAATGGGTGGGTAGTGACCCATTGGCCTCTATTAAGGGTTAGGAAGGTCTAGTTAGGGTCAATTTGACAGGGTGGAGGTTAATTGACCCACAATAGGGCAATTTGACCAAAATAGTGCTAGAGTTGACTTATGTCAAATTGGCCAAATCGGTGGGCCCATGATGGGGCGTTTTGGCCCATTGGGTTCCTAATATACGTATGAGGGTGGGGGCAAGGTCAATTTGGCATGGTGGGGGACAATTGACCCTAATTAGGCTACTTTGACCAATTTAAGGTTAGGGTTGACTTTGGTCATCTTGACAACTTTGGTTGACCCCAATGGGTCCTTAGTGCTCTGAGGGACCCCTAATGGGTTATGGTAGGATCAAAGGACCAAGTTGAGGCCCTAAATTCCAAACCTAAGCTTGGTAACTAGAAATTGATATTTGCAGACCAAGGTGCTCTTCCCCTTCAAGCCTAAGGCCAAGTGGTCTCTTCAAGCTTCCCAGGGTTTTGTCATGACCTAGTCATGACAAAAACACTCTAGAGGTATAGTTATTTGGGGGATGTTACAGAAGATGGTGAGGTTGAAATCGATCCTCTCCTCGCACAGATAACATATGAACGTGGCGATCATGGCTATCACATTCATGTTTATCTACGCGGGGACCGTCCCGAACTACTTGAGAAATTGTTTTACATTAGGCCATAGGAGGAGGCGGAGCCTGACGTCAAAGTGGGATAGGGGGAAGGCAAGTTCGTCTAGAAGAAAGTTGTTGATGAACTCGCCTTCCCTTGGACATCGAACAGAATACCCCTTCAGTAGGAGAGCGGCCTCGAAAGCTAGTCGATCTTCCTCCGGCACCTTCTCTTCAGGGTAGTAATGATCGATGAAGTTGGCGATGCAGTTCCCTCTCCCATCAGCAGACTCAGTATTTCTGACCATCGCGAATAGGGTTGGAGAGTGGGAGAGGCAAGTGAAGAAAAAAGAGAAAAGGAAGGGGGTGCAGTTAATATGGTAGGTAAGTGAGGAAGGGGGGTATTTATAGAAAATGTGGCGCAGGGGGGGGGGGGGGGGGTCGCAACTATTAATGCGACCCACTCGCAACTACCTACATGTGAAGTCTCGTCGCCTCGCCCCTAAAAGGCGAGCGAGAGCACCCCTATCACTCAGCTAAACATCAAAAAATGAAAGCAATAAAACACAACATGCGAGCCATACTAATAAAAGCATAAATCCATGCGAGGTGGGGTCAAGCGCAACAGGAAATAATAATATTTTGTTCGGGTGAGAGAAAGTATGAGGAAATAATAAGAAGTCATTTTCAAGGAAAAGAGAGAATGCGAGTAGGATCACAGAGGGTGCCACCTCCAAAAACCACGACGTCGCATCCGCACCCCTGGGTCTCGCTTGGCGCGGAGGTGCTCGCGGACCGCAATGACTTCTTGTTGTGTCGAGCGCGCTAAGTCTTTAAGTCGCTTGAGGTGACCCGCCATCAGCGCTGTGCCGCCCCCCCTCCCCAGGCACAGTCTCCCTCCAAGGCGTCCATTCGCTACTCCAGGAAAATGATGCGAGGAATGGGGTCATTCTCGCCCGAAGACTTCTCCTCCTAGAGCTCATTCAACATGTAACAATACTTCTACAGTACCACGACCATTTGGATTTTCATCCCGGTAGCATCGGTGGGGTCGCCCAGGTACTCGTCAATCATAGAAGGGGAAGGCGGCACTGAGTAGATTCCTGCATCATATGACTCGTCATATACCAAGATGTCGTGATCTGAGAGTAGAGGGGAATTGTTAGCATGAAATTAGAAACTAAAAAAAGAAGGGGTGAATGCATTCCCTTACCATGCGAAGTCCCGATACGCTTCCCTTCTCTATGGGGAGAGGCCTCGCCTCAGCATCCAGGGAGTATCCTCGACATTCCACCAAAGATGTAGGAGGTGGGAAGTACCAGGGACTTTCCCAAACTTGCTCACAGAAGAGGCTTCTTATGGCCCTGCACTACAGTTACCAAGGTCGAGCTAGGAGCATTACACGACGGGGAGATGACGGTGTTGGTGAACTTCTCGGATAGGTCATGAGCAGGCGACCTCAATCACAGGGTGGAGATCGATAAAGGTGGGCACTGTGAAAATAAACACATTGTTAATTATACTCATAATTGTTGGAACAACCCTATTACTGATTTGGGCTAGGATCACTATCTGTTGACTAGGATCAAGTTGACCCCAATGTATAGTCTATGGGTCAAGGTTTTAGGCTGATAGAACTAAGGAAAAGATTCAATTTCTGCATTCGACGAACTCAATACTGCGTTCGATGAACTGCTCTCTGCGTTCGACGAACGGCTTACACTCTGCATTCGACGAACGGCTTGCTTCAAACCCATCTCAGCGGTCGATGATCTTCAGTCTCAGCGGCTCAGCGTCTCAGCGGCTCAGAGTCTTAGCGGCTCAGCATCTCAGCGGTCGACGAAATTATCCAGTCTCAGCGATCGATGTTTTTGCTCAGTTCATAGGTCGACGAATTTGCGTTCGATGAATACCTTCAGATCGACGAAATATCTTCTCAGCAAAACAAATTTAATTCTTCCAGCAAGATTCATTTGAGGTCAACGAACTAAATATTGTGTTCGACGAAAATCTTTAGATCGAAGAAAATTGCAATACAGCAGACTTATTTCAGAAGATTACACTATTCATTCTCTGAACTCAGATCTCTTCAGCAACGACTCTTTTATATCAGATAAGTAAGGATAATATATTTCCTTTTATTATTTAAAGATTATAGTCATTGACATATTCTCGGAAAAGAACATTTCATGGAAAAGGAAAGAGATATACGGCGTGTCTAATTTACAGTTCCCAGATATACTTATTCCTTAATTCAAGGGATTTGATTTTCAAATATAACAAAAGAAAAGGGAAGAATATAGACAGAATTATTACTTCCATAGTTTCACGACAAGCATATAGAACATATCAATATAGTTGTACAGAGAAAAAGAAGAAAAGGGTTACAGGAAGAACAAGAAGAACAAAAGCTAACAGATCTTCTTCTTCCTCAATAGCATCACTCATTCTCTGGGAACAACTTCAACAATACTCTCTCAGTCACCAGCTGCAAGTACAGATCTTCAAAAGAGCAACAAAAATCTGAAGAACTTATTCTTCCAGATTAATCAGCTACAGGAAGATTATTTGATTCAAGTGAAAGCTCCATCCTCAAGCTGTCAAGCATTTCATATCAGACAGAGGAGCTTTACAACATACATCCACTAGAGTCCTCTCTCAGCATATTGACAGAGAAGAACTTATAACCCCTTATATCCCCTCTTGTACAGGGTTATAACTCCCTTCAAAAGTTAAACCTTTGGTGGCATGGCACCTGAACAAAAACCTGTAGTTGGGTTAGAGCACCTGATCAAAAGCTCACTTTGGTGAGTGGACACCTAAACAAAAACCCTTGGTGATAGGGCACCTGATCAAAAACCTAGTGGATCCTACCAAGTGTGGTAGAAGAGTAGACGTACCCATATTTATTGGGGAACTACTATAAAAATCCTTGTGTCTCTGTGCTTGTGATTTTCGGCGTTGCTGTGCTGTGTGTCTTCTTTGTGTTTCTTTTTTTTACTCACTCAATATACACACACATATATATCACTATTTTAATTCTGCTATAAAATTATGGGAAAAGTTTTGAACACTCTATTCACCTCCCCCCCTCTAGAGTAACATTAAGATCTAACCTCCACTTTCAATCGGTATCAGAGGGTAGTTGATTTTTACAGGCTAACACATGAATCATAAAGATCAATTAGATCTTAATTTATTTTAGAGTTTTCTTTTTCTTAAAAACTCATGGAACAAAATAAAGAATATTCTAGCACAAGACCTCCTATGTGCAATCTCAATAAGTTTGCACTATGGAAGGCAAGGATTAGGTTGTACATGAATTCTATTGATGAGGAAATTTTCAATGTGATTTTGACAGGACCTCCAGTTCCCACAGCAACAACTAGTGCTGAAACCACCACTACCAACAATGCTGTTCCACCTCCTGAGTGGACTGAAGCCCAGAAAAAGCAAAGAAGTGCAGATGCAAAAGCTATGAACATTTTAGCATAAACAATGTCTGATGACATTTCTTAAAATATGGTGGAATGCACTTCTGCAAGAGAGATATGGATCTCACTCAATAATGTGGTTGAAGGATCAGCTGATGAAAGAAAGGACAAAGATCCCACCTCATTTCTCAATATGAGAATTTCAAAAAGGGAGAATCTTAGACAGTTGCTGATATGTATAACAGGCTCAGCCTCATAATTAATGAGCTAAAATCTTTGGACAAAGTGATCTCTATCATGAGATAAATGATAAGATTCTTATGTGCTTCCCCAGTACATGGGACTCTAGGATCTGGCCTATCAAGGAAGCCAGAAGCCTCAATGAGATCTCAACTGAGAGCTTATTAGGCAAACTCAAATCCTATGAGCAGCTTATCAAATCCAGAGAAGCTGAACAGTTCACTTCATCTCCAGCAACAAAGAGGGAAAAGAACATTGCTTTCAAAGCTACATAAGAAGAAGAAAAGGCTTCAGGAGATATGGAGTTCATGAGCCTTCTAGCCAAAAGGTTCTACAAGATGGCTAAGAAGGATCTCAGAAAGAAAGACTCCAGATCAAGGGAAAAGCCAAGGCATGATAAGTCAAATTCTAAAGAAATTATATGTTTTGGTTGTAAAAAACCTGGACATATTCTACCAGAAAGTCCAGAGAATCAGAAGAAAGAAAAGAAAAGGAACAAAGAAGAAAGACAGCACTCCAACAAGTCTTCCTCCCACAAACACCAACAGAAGGGAAGAGGATTTATAGCAGAAACCTGGAGTGACACAGAATCAGAATCATCATCCAGCTCATCTGATGATGAAGAAGAATCAAAGGAGAATGATCAGTTCCTGATGGCCATTTATGACTCAAGCAGTGAGTAAGTAAGTGCATCTTCATGCTGCTCTTCTAATGATGAAGATGATGAAGTAGAAAAGAATTTATGCATGATGGCTATCAATGCCTCAGCAAATAACTCAGATGAAGAAGAATCAGAAGCTGAAGCTGATAATGATGCAGATCAGGTAATCTCTAATTTTGGTTTCAATTCAGTTGAATTCAAAGATGAATTCAAGGTTCTTTGCTTAGACTTAATAAAATCTGAGAAGGAAATAATCACTCTAAGAAATAAGCTAGCTGAAATGAACAAATTAAGTGAAGATAATGTTATTCTTAAGAAAGAATTGTCTGCCTCTAGAGAACAAATTATTCTCATTGAGAATAAACTTTCTGAGGCCAAGAAATTTGAAGAATCCCTAAATGGGAGAAGCATCAAACTGATGGACATTACAAGCACAGTAAATGCCAGATTAAGTGGCAAACTAGGCTGGGTGCATCATCAAGTGAGCCACCTCTGATTAAGAAGAACATATTATCTACACCTATAAAATTCATTTCTGCTAAGAGCAAAGAGGTTGTAGATGTAAATAAGGATATTACAAGCAAGGATGTTAAGAATAAAAGAATTCAACAGAATTCGTCGAACGGAGCTCGACCAAATGAATTCAATTCGTCGAACGGAGATCGACGAAAGCTGAAGACAGATTTTCGGTATAGTTATTATATGAACGGCGCTCGACAAAATCTCATTCATTCGTCGAATAGCGATCGACGAACTCAGCCCAGTTCGTCGAACAGAAATTATACAAAAAATTTAAAGAATTCTTATTCTAAACATACTAAGAATCCTTTCACTGAATGGATAATACTTCCAAGGAGATATCATCCAAAAGGCTATAAGGATCAGCCTGAAATATCCTTTATTTCTAATTTTTGTGGAAATTCAAAAAGACCCAAGGTAGTCTGGGTCAAGAACAAATAGATTATTTTTCTGTTTTGCAGTTACAGAGCTATCCAAACAAGAATGAACAATGGTACTTGAATAGTGGATGCTCAAAGCATATGACAGGAAACAAGGCCAATCTGAACAACTACAAGGCAAAGCTTGGACCAAAAGTGATATTTGGAGATTCCAACTGTGGACAAACAAATGGATATGGAAAAGTCAAGGTTGGAGAAGTCACCTTCAAAGAGGTAGCTTATGTCAAGGGACTGAAACACAACCTCATCAGCAAAAGCCAATTATGTGATGAAGGGTATCAGGTAACTTTTAACAAATCCAAATGCCTTATTAAGTCTTCTGATAATATTACTGTTTTATCAGGTATTAGGCAAGGAAATATCTATTTAGTAAATTTCAACTCATCAAAATCAGAAATATATTTATTTAATCAATTATGCAAACCTAGTGAACTTTGGCATAAGAGATTAGGACATGTAAATCTTAGGACCATTGCTAAATTATCTAAGGACAATCTTGTTAGAGGATTACCCTCAGGTTCATACAAGAAGGAAGGTCTTTGCAGGGCATGTCAACTAGGCAAGCAAATTAAAAACAGTTTTAAATCATTATCTAAAAGTGATTCACCTAGAATCTTATACTTGCTACATATGAAACTTTTTGGACCAATAACAACAAAGAGTTTAGGGGGGAAGTCATACACTCTAGTTATTGTAGATGACTTTTCTAGATTCACTTGGGTGTTCTTTTTGAGAGAAAAGTCAGATAACTTTAAAGTTCTTACAGACTTTCTTAAGAGCATTTAGATTGAGTATTCTACTATAGTTGCATTGATCAGAAGTGATCATGGCACTGAGTTTGAGTCTCTTCTCATGCAAGAATTCTGTGAGAAGGAAGGTATCAGGCATTGCTTCTCATCTCCTAGAACTCCTCAACAAAATGGGGTAGTTGAAAGGAAAAATAGAACCCTAATTGAATTAGCAACAACATTACTTGCAGATGCTAATTTGCCCCTATCGTTTTGGGCAGAGGCTGTTAGCACATCAAATTATGTGTTGAATAGGAGTTTTATACATAAACTTAAGGGTAAGACTCCCTATGAGTTACTTAAAGGGATGAAACCTAAAGTTAACTATTTTAGAACATTTGGTTGTAAATGTTTTGTTCACAATAATGACAAAAAATACCTTAGGAAATTTGAACCAAAATCTGAAGAAGGAATTTTCTTAGGCTATTCATTAATCAGCAAAGCATATAAGATATTTAACAAATCCTCTTTTAAAATTGAAGAATCTATGCATGTTTCTTTTGATGAAACTAACATGTTTTACAAGGAGAAGAATTCTTCTACTAAAGAAAACCTGCAGGTACCTACACTCTGTGAGCAGCTAGATCAATTAGCTCTACAGAAGGAAGGATCTCTAAATCCTGAACAACAGGATGGTGAAGAAAGTGATGAAGAAATCAGTGAAACTGTAACTGAAAAGGAAGCATTAAGTAACATTCCACAAGAGGAATTAATTACAAATAATGTTGATCCCACTATGCCTGTTGATTATGTCAATATTAGAGATCACCCCAGATCTCAAGTAATTGGAGACATATCAACTGGTGTCCAAACAAGGCATCAAGCTAATCAGAATCTGATGCACACTTGTTTTCTCTCGCATATTGAACCTCAATCCCTACAAGATGTAGAACAAGGTCCCAACTGGATCATTGCTATGCAAGAGGAGCTCAATCAGTTTGAGACAAACAAAGTTTGGGAATTGGTTCCTAAACCAAAAAGTCATCCAGTCATTGGAACTAAATGGGTCTACAGGAATAAGCTAGATGCAGATGGCAATATTGTGAGAAATAAAGCTAGACTAGTAGCTCAAGGATACTCACAGGAAGAAGGAATAGATTATGATCAGACTTTTGCACCAGTTGCAAGGTTAAAAGCAATCAGGATCTTCCTTGCATTTGCTGCATACAAGAAATTCAAGGTTTATCAAATGGATGTGAAGAGTGCATTCTTGAATGGAGAAATCAAAGAAGAAGTCTATGTGGAATAACCACCAGGTTTCATCTCTCCAACTCACTCCTCTTTTGTATTTAAGCTTAATAAAGCTCTCTATGGTCTTAAACAAGCTCCCAGAGCATGGTATGAGACCTAAGCTAGTTTTCTATTAGAGAATAAATTATGTAGTGGCATAGTAGATAAAACCCTATTTTTCAGGATACATAAAAATCAAACTTTACTAGTTCAAATATATGTAGATGATATTATCTTTGGCTCTACTGATTCCAATTTATGCAAAAGATTTTCTAATCTAATGCAATCTAAATTTGAAATGAGTAGCATGGGTGAACTATCATACTTCCTTGGTCTTCAAGTGAAGCAAACTCCAAATGGAATCTTCATATCCCAATCTAAGTATGCTAAGGAATTAGTGAAAAGATTTGGTATGTCTGATTCTTCCACCATGAAAACACCCATGCCCTATAATGCTGTTGTTGATAATGATGAATCATGGAAACCTGTTGATCAAAAGGTATATAGAGCAATTGTTGGCTCATTACTTTATTTAACAGCAAGTAGGCCTGATATAATGTTTGCTACTTGTATTTGTGCTAGGTTTCAAGTTAACCCCAAAGAATCTAACCTAATTTTATTAAAAAGAATTTGAGATAAAGGGTTGTCCAAATCTAGGACTTTGGTATCCAACAGCATCTGAATTTGAATTAACTAGATTCTCAAATTTAGATTATGCTGGATGCAGAGTAGACAAGAAAAGCACATCAGGAACTTGTCAGTTTCTTGGTGATAGGCTTGTGTCTTGGTTTTGTAAGAAACAAACATCTGTGTCTACATCAACAGCTGAAGCTGAGTATATAGCTGCAGGCAGTTGCTGCTCACAGATGTTGTGGATACAAAATCAGCTCTTAGACTATGGTGTCAACTTAAATAATTCAATTATATTTTATGACAATACTAGTGCAATATCTATAACACAAAATCCAGTTCTCCATAGTAGGACTAAACATATAGAAATTAGGCACCACTTCCTTAGGGATAATGTGGATAAAAATAAAATTTGCCTACAATTCATCTCTACTGATTTGCAAAGGGCTGATATTTTCACTAAACCCTTGGATGAAAAGAAACATATTTTCTTTATAAATCAGCTAGGAATGATAGATGGAGATTCAATCAATTAAAAATTAAATCTTCTATTTATCCCCTCATTCCCTTCAATATCAAACTAAGTTTTTCTAATTATCTGTATGCCTATAGAATTGCTTCTCTCTCTAGTTCCCTTTGCACTTGATCTCTATTTCATTTTGCAGGAACAATAGCAATATAAAGTTGACATCCTTCACTACCTCCTCAAATGTCCCTTCTTCTAGGGGCCTAGCCTCAGGCTTTCCTGAAACTAGCAAGGGGGAGATGTCTTGAAGAAGCTCCATATGATGCAGTTGCTCAGGGGGAGATATTCTATAAACCAGGCAAGGGGAGAAAGCTGAAGAACCTCCAGTCTCAGGGGGAGATACTCTCAGGGGGAGATGCTTTCAGAAAGGGCAAGATGACTTATGAAGAAGCTTCATATATTGCAGATTCTGAATACAGTTTTTGATATAGAAGAAGAATCAAATTCAGATTGTGACAGATTTAGGAAGATGTTATAGCAGATTATGAAATAATTTCAGTTAGAGCAGATGTTAAATTCAGATTATAAAGATTCAGTTCAGATCAACAATTTCAGAAAGCTGAAAAATAGCAAATATAGCTCAGACATCAAATTCAGACTCAGCAGATACAACTTAGACAATCAAGTCAGAAAGCAAGAACCTAGTTCAGACAATCAGATTTCATAATTCAGAAAGCAAATTTCAGAGAAAATCAAAGGTTCTGATTGTGTTTTTATTAGTTTTATTTTCAATGTAATGTTTCAGAACTCAGAGTATTATTTATTCTATATCTGATGAACTATTTAAAATATATCAAATATATATGCTCTGTTGTTTCTGTTTGTATTGTTTAATTTTTGTCAAATAGTTTCCTAACCCAAATAGGGGGAGATTGTTGGAACAACCCTATTACTGATTTGGGCTAGGATCACTATCTGTTGACTAGGATCAAGTTAACCCCAATGTATAGTCTATGGGTCAAGGTTTTAGGCTGATAGAACTAAGGAAAAGATTCAGTTTCTGCGTTCGGCGAACTCAATACTGCATTCGACGAACTACTCTCTGCGTTCGATGAACGGCTTACACTCTGCGTTTGACGAATGACTTGCTTCAATCCCATGTCAGCGGTCGATGATCTTCAGTCTCAGCGGCTCAGCGTCTCAACGGCTCAGAGTCTTAGCGGCTCAGCATCTCAGCGGTCGACGAAATTATCCAGTCTCAGCGGTCGACGTTTTTGCTCAGTTCAGAGGTTGACGAATTTGCGTTCGATGAATTCCTTCCAATCGACGAAATATCTTCTCAGCTCAACAAATTTTATTCTTCCAGCAAGATTCATTTGAGGTCGACGAACTAAATATTGTGTTCGACGAAAATCTTGAGATCGACGAAAATTGCAATACAGCAGACTTATTTCAGAAGATTATACTATTCATTCTCTAAACTTAGATCTCTTCAGCAATGGCTCTTTTATATCAGATACGTAAGGATAATATATTTCCTTTTATTATTTACAGATTATAGTCGTTGACATATTCTCGGAAAAGTACATTTCATGGAAAAGGAAAGAGATATACGACGTGTCAGATTTATAGTTCCCAGATATACTTATTCCTTAATTCAAGCGATTTGATTTTCAAATATTATCAAAAGAAAAGGTAAGAATATAGACATAATTATTACTTCCATAGTTTCACGACAAACATACAGAACATATCAATATAGCTGTACAGAGAAAAAGAAGAAAAAGCTTACAGGAAGAATAAGAAGAACAAAAGCTAACAGATCTTCTTCATCCTCAATAGCAACACTCATTCTCTGAGAACAACTTCAACAATACTCTCTCAGTCATCAGCTGCAAGTACAGATCTTCAAAAGAGCAACAAAAATCTGAAGAACTTATTCTTCCAGATTAATCAGATACAGGAAGATTATTTGATTCAAGTGAAAGCTCCATCCTAAAGCTGTCAAGCATTTCATATCAAACAGAGGAGCTTTACAACATACATCCACTAGAGTCTTCTCTCAGCATATTGAAAGAGAAGAACTTCATAAACCCTTCTATCCCCTTTTGTACAGGGTTATGACTCTTTTCAAAAGTTAAACCTTTGGTGGCAGGGAACCTGAACAAAAACCTGTAGTTGGGTTAGAGCACCTGATCAAAAGCTCACTTTGGTGTGTGGACACCTGAACAAAAACCCCTTGGTGATAGGGCACCTGATCAAAAACCTAGTGGATCCTACCAAGTGTGGTAGAAGACTAGACGTACCCAGATTTATTGGGGAACTACTATACAAATCTTTGTGTCTCTGTGCTTGTGATTTTCTGTGTTGCTGTGCTGTGTGTCTTCTTTGTGTTTGTTTTTATTACTCACTCAATATACATATATATCACTATTTTAATTTCGCTATAAAATTAAGGGAAAAGTTTTTAACACTCTATTCACCCCCCCCCCCCCCCCCCCTCTAGAGTAACATTAAGATCTAACCTCCACTTTCAATAATGCGTGAGTCTAGTATGAGGAGAGAAATGGTCATGTACCAGGAATCGAAAGGTAAGTATCATGGTTCGTTTGAGTGCTCGCACCCTCCTACTCATCGTCTCCTCGGCCCATCGTGTCATCCTCAGCAATGAAGTTGGGTTGCGAGGTCTGAGGTTTTGAAATAGAAAAGTTATAAGAGAAATTGTAAGTGAGCAAACGAAGGATGGAGACTCACACCTGATCGGATGTCACGAAACACAAGTTGAACCTGGGTTATTGTTTTAGTCCTGACGGAGTTGTCACCCCTCCTAGAGACTCACACCTCACCCTCTTGGCGACCCTTTTTCCTGCGCGCCTCAGTGGCATGCACAAACTGTGATCGGAGATGATGGAAAACAACCTAGAAGAGGCCACCTCATTCTTTTCCTTGAGGGTGACGAGGCAATCTAGGATGTTCTTGGAAGACTACATAATGGCAACTAGCTGAGGGGAAGCGAAGACTCAAGGTAAGGAAAAGGAGGGATCGTTGGAGTGTTCTCCCCTCCCCCATAATATCTATAATACCCGGTGGGTCGCACCGAAAGTTTCTCTTTGAAATTAAGGCACTCGCCAAATACTCGAGGTTGAACTGTCTTTCCGAGCTTGAGGAAAGCTCGCAAGGAGCGGGGATTATGTACAACCCCATGTTTGCAGAGTGGACCCAACTAGCTCAACAGGTAGAAGGGGAAAGACTCACCTACCTCCAGCGTAATCATTACAACGAGGTGTTAAGCCCAGGCGAGTCGAATCGCCTCTAGCCAATCGGTGAGTTGACTCGCCTTTAGGAGATCGCCTAGACTTCTAACTGATATGTGAGTGCACCCCCGATAGCTAGTGCCAACCCTCGGTTTGGGGCAAGCGTGAGCACCCAGTCACATCGGGTACTCGCCACCCCTAGGCGAGCATGCCTCAAGTGGCATTGACTCACCCCTAGGGGGTACCCCATTTTTCTAGGAGACCCCATTTTTTCAAACAACGGGATTCCACTGTTGGCAAACTAATTTGTGTTGTGTTTAGTAAAACCAAAAGGTTGGATTCATCTATCCACACACCATCTTCAGAAAACTATAAATATACCCGCAAGGGTACCTTTGAAGAGCATTTCTATTTTATGCTTTCTCTCTCCTTAGGCTATTTCTGGTTAGGGAGAGCTCCAGCACTCTATTTGTCATGGTTTTTGGGATGAGAGTCTGGTGCTCTTCAGTTCCCTCTAGGGTGCCCGGCTCAGCATTGGCTTGGTAGGGGAAGTTCTCTTTGATCTTCCAAGTTTGTGGTGGGATGTCCTCACTGCAGCTCGCGGGGTCTGTTTCTAGTTTCCCACCTTCGTGAGTGAGGTTCTTCGCTCTGAGTGTCTGGCCCAGTATTCTAACTCAGGAGAAGTAAAAGCAAGCTACATCAGTCCGAACTCCTCTTGAACAATGGTTTCAAGGTTCAACAAGGGGAGTTCGAATCACCCATGCTCGCAAGCTCTCCTTCACAACAGGCATCTCATCCATAGGAGAGGCTTTCCACAAGCCTGAGCTCTCATTTCTCTCTTCTGTGTTGTCTGCGATGTTGGCTTAGCTCCTGGTTTTTGGAGGGGAAGTGACAGAAAACTTTCGGGTTAGTGGAGGGACATCCTCGCAGCAGCCTATGGGTATGTTTGTAATAATCCGTCGAATAGATAATGAAAGCTAGTTTTAGACTCGAAATACTCATTCCTTGGGATTCGATGATGAGAGAAGTAACTCAAGCTACCACCTCGGTCTGAACTCAGTTGAAAAGTTTTTCGGGTTTCAACATTTTTTGGTGCGGTGAGCACGGACCGGTAGCTTGTGAAGAAAATCTCACCCGACGATCTCATGTCTGAACATGGCGAGCATGAAACTGGCAAGAGGAACTCGCCTCGCATGGGAGAGTTCGTGACGAGAAGAGACTTTGCAGAGTTCAGGAAGTCAATGGAGGACACTCTGAGAGCCTTGTTAGCGCCTTGCGTAGAGGCGGGGAGTGCTTCCCTAGTGGTCACCGCCAGGAGATTTTGCAAGGAAAGCGCTTTGGAGGAGGATCAGACCCTCCATGCATGAGTCCTCTTCACGAGCCCGCATGATACTCGTTACTCGGAGGGCGAGTACGCCTGAGTTCGCCAAGCCTATTAAATCACACCAGTGAGTCCGTTTTGTGAGTTGGTGCAGACCGGCCATGTCCATAAAAGATTCACGGATCTGGTTATGAATTACTACTCTTGGAGGGAGGATGTCGTCCAACATCTGTAGTGGTTTGAGGACGCGGTCTCGATCAGGCAGACGACAGATGCCTTTAAATGTTGTTTGTTTGTCATCTCTTTCAAGGGAATGGTCAGGGATTGGTTTCACCAGCTACCGATCTACTCGATTTATAGCTTCGAAGACCCGTGCAGGGATTTCTTGCTCCATTTTTCCACCTCGAAGAAAGGCAAGAAGGGCCTAAAAGCCCTCTTTCTCATCAAGCAGGGACCTTAGGAGTTGTTGGGGACCTATGTAGATCGCTTTCAGGAGGAGATCATAGTGGTTTAGGAGGAGCTGGGACATACCCTCGTGATCGCTTTCAATCCGGGCTTACAAGAGGGACTCTTCAAGATAGAGTTAGCCCAGAACCCCCTTGTCATTCGAAGAACTGATCAGCAGAGTTGGGCGGTATATAGAAAGTGAGGAGAATATCTAGAGATTTATTGCCAAGTTGGCCAAGCTGGACGGAGTTGGAGAGAAGGAGGCCGCAGGAGGCAGTAGAGCAGAAGTCAAGAGAAGGGAAGGGACGAAGAGGCAGGAGAGAGGAAGACCTCGCGGGAGTCAGGATCAGCGGGATCAGGAGATGAGGTTCCAAGCCCCGCACAATAGGTTATCGTGCAGGCTAGCGGGAGGAGGCTATCAGGGCAGGCCGGGGAGAAGGTTATCTCCCGAGTGTCATGCCCACTATAATTCCCTAGAGAGGAGACAGGGCTAATGGAGGCAAAATCAGGCAGCCCTTCGAGAGGCGAATGTGATTGGGCAAGGATAGAGATGAGGTTGAGGAGCAAGAGCCCGACAACCCAGGAAGGAGGAGGAACGAAGAGTAATGCCTCACGGTGACTTCCACCAGGTGGAAGGCCACGTGACAGCGACGTACCCAGAGTTCTTGGAGGTAAGGAAAGAAGCTAGAGGAAGAGTCCCGAAAGTGCAGGAAGATCAAGGAGGAGGAAAAGTTGTGAAGAACGAGGGGTAGGGGAGGAGGAGACCCCACCCCAAGAAGGTGCGGAGATCGAACGGACCTAGGTGGTCATGAAGGAATTGGTGTCATCCACGGAGGAGTGGGGTTGGAGGAAACCTGAAAGGGGAGCCTCCATGCAGTGTATTATTGGAGCATAACATTGCCTTCCCAGAACCCTCCCCTGATGGGAGAGATTGCCTTCTCAGAATAGGACATGCTAGGGAAGTAAAACCCCTTCCATGACACGGTGGTGATCCAGGACATGGCCGAAAACTACACGGTCTCCCGCATCATCATGGACAATGGAAGATCCGTCAATGTGGTCTTCAAGAAGACGTTCGACGTGATGAAGATGGAAGACGAGAGGGTGACCGCCATGGAGGGGCCACTCTTTGGATTCTCAGGGGAATGAAAGGAGTTGGAAGGAGGAGTGATACTGGTCACGACTTTGGGAGGAACGACGAAGAGCCGCAGGTTCGTCATAGTCGATGCCCCAAGCAGCTACAATGCCATCTTTGGCAGCCCACTCATTAATGACTACTAGTGCGTGCCCTCATCCTACCAATAATGCTTGAAGTATAACCAAGGAGGGTTGCAGATCAAGATAAAGAGAAATCCCAGGGTGGTGAGACAGTGCTGCCTCAGCGCTGTCAATACCATCAGCAGGAAAGTGGAGGCCAAGGAGGCAGACAGGATGATAGAGGAGATAGCAAGTTAAGAGGCAGCCGAGGAAGTGAAGGAGAAGGAGATCCAAACTGAGGGCGGGTGGTTCGGGAAGATAAAGATCAGTGGGGAGCTGAAGGAAGAAGATAAGGAGAAAATCATGTCATGTATCTAGGAGAAGGTGAACATCTTCGCTTGGAGCACCGCTGACATGCCAGGCATCGACGTGGACATTGCTTGCCACCACCTCAACCTCGACAATGGAGTCCACCCCATCCTACAGAAGAAGAAGGGAACAACCACCACTCTGGTCGAGCCCATCCGAGAGGAGGTGGGGAAGTTGTTGGATACAGGGTTTGTGTCAGAGATCTAGTACCTAGACTGGTCTCCAATGTTATAATGGTGAAGAAAGGAGACGGAATGTGGAGAATATGTATCAAATTTTCAATCCTTAATAAAGCTTGTCTCAAGGATAGTTATCCATTACCTCAGATCGACGTGTTGGTAGACTCTGCTGTTGGTTTTCATATAATGAGTTTTTTTATGCTTTTTCTTGTTACTACCAAATCCGTATGCACCCCCCCTCCCACACGTGAAAATTGTGTCCTTCATCACCAACGATGGGTGTTACTACTATATGATGATGCTCTTTTGGAATTCGGGTGCAACATACTAGAGAAGTATGGACAGGGTGTTCTGAGATCAGAAGAGGACAAATGTTGAGGTGTGCGTCGATGATCTTACGGTAAAGAGCAAGAGCGTGGATGAACATCTCCGAGACTTGGCAGAAACCTTCACGACTCTCTGAAGGTTCAAAATGATGCTAACCCGATGAAGTTCGTGTTCGTGCCAGGGAAGGGAAAATTCCTTGGCCACCTCTTGACCCCAGCAGGAGCGGAGCCAAACCTTGATAAGGTCAAGTCCATCATGGAAATGGAGGCGCCCGGGTGCATGAACGAAGTCCAACGCTTGACAGGCGGCTTGGCAGGGTTGAGTGGATTCCTCTCTAGGTTTGGGGAAAAGTGCTCACCCTTCTTTAAGACCCTCCGATATAATAAAAAGTTTGAATGGTCGGCGGAGTGTCAGGTTGCCTTCCATAGCTTGAAACTCCAGCTGACGCAGACGCTTTTGTTATAAGGACCAAGGGATGGTGATGTAGGAACTACCGGGCGTGCACGACTGCGGATGAAGACTATTAATTTGGCTACTAAATGAAGGTTCGATAAGCCTCTTTAGATCCCTCAAGGGCTATAAAGACAATGTTCGATCAAGCGAAAGGGACCCACCCGGTCCGGACGATCCAAGAAATGCAACGAAAATAAAATTCTGAGAGTTAACAAATTTAGCCAAGCAACCCCGAGAGGTTTGCACACGATCTTCCAATGCACGCACAAGAAGATATTAAGATCAACACTTAGCATGCACTCAAGTGGTCCTTCTACAAAAATTCACCATTACAAGCAAATATCAATGTTTTCGCGGCGAATTCATGGCCGCAACATTTGAGTGCTTAGATTCTCTGGGTGAGGAATATCCCAATGAAAATTTTCAACCACGCACATTTCCTTTCCGATCAATTGAACGGGGCACGGCGACGAGCGGAACTCACTCTGATTTGTTCTCCACTTCCAGGCTTACACAATAGAAATTCACATCACAAGAACTTGAATAGAAAAGAGGTGAATCACTCGGAAGATGGTGGAGAGAAGAAGTGCGTTACCCAACCAGATGGATCCGAAAAAACCAATTGCCTCTAGCGTCGGCGCAAGGAGTCACCTTGGTGGAAGGGGAGAAGCACCACCCGACCCTGATAGCACAGATCTCACCAGAGGAGGGCGCTCGTCGCTGGGGGAGATGGAGCTCGCCGAATGGATCGCCCTTGGCCTTGTTTGTCACGCCAAAGGGAGGAGCGTCCCTGACCACGCCAACTGGATTAGGGAGGGGGAGGTTGGTATCACGTCGGGAAGGAGGAGCGAGGCCGCTGGTATCATGCCAAGCGGATGCTGCCAGTGTCGCGTCGGAGCTGAATCTGGAAGCCCGCACTGGATCACCCTTCTCAGGCTCTCACGACAAGGAAAAAAGAAATCCCCTTTCTTTTTTTAATTCCACCACACCCTAATTTCATTAAGAGGGGTATATATATACTCCTCAAAAAATAACTCATCCTAGCCATACATATGATGATCTCTAATCCTAGCCATCCAAGGTTCTAAAGCCCAAAAAAAATGCAGGAAATAAAAGGAGATAAAACGTCCGTGACTGCCTAACATTTTGGTTGATCGGGCGCGCACGATTAAATATATGTGAAACACAATAGTTTATAAAATAACGAGCTAGTTAAATGCCCAATTTAGCGGACCATGTCGCGATAAGACCTCCTCATGTTGGGTCGGAGATTATAGTGTTGCGCTATGTCATCAAGTGGTGTCGGGTCGGCGCCATCAATCCTCCCCCGCTCAATAGCACTTGTCATCGGTGAGTGGTCCAAGCGGTAACGATGTAGCATGTCCTCGTCAAGACGTTCCATCTCTGAGGCGGTCACCCATGTAGCGTTGCAAGATGGGCGATATTTCCAATGAACCAAGTAGCGGTGCACACCGCCATTTAAAGAAGCCATGATGTGGTACAATATGCAATACGGGACGGAGATTGTCGTTGGGAACTTGGGAAAAGCATTATAAGAAAATATAGGATCGACCGTACCCCCATGTAAATGTGTGGTGGGTACATCCGATGTGGCAACATTTAAGGGTGGGGGTGCTCACTATCCCATGAGAATGGCTGGAAGGAGATGAAGAAGAAGAAGGGGCAAATAGTTCTTGCGGTGCTTCATGGAAAAGTGTAAGATCGGAAACATTAAACATTGGGTGTATTCCCCAATCGTGAGGCAAGTCAAGCACGTACGCGTTATCACCCAATTTCTTTAAAATCTTGAAAGGTCCGTCACGCCGGTTGGCCAATTTCTTGACGACACCCGTGGGAAGCCGCTCGGGAATTAACTTGACCAAGACTAAATCTCCGGCGTCAAAGACTTGTGCCCGTTTGTGTATGTTCGCGTCCGATTGATAAACCTTGTAAGTAGCAATTAGTCATTGGTGGATCTCTTTGTGCAAAGCATGAAGGTGATGAGCAAAATCATGTGCAAATTGACTTGTTTTATATGTGGGAGGTAACGAAATCAAGTCAAGCGGCACACGTGCGTTTTAACCATGCACAATTTCATTTGGGGAGAGGCCCGCGGAGCGATTCTTGGAATTATTATATGCAAGTTGTGCATGGGGAAGGGTGAGATCCCATGTCCCCTTGTGGTCGCCCACAAGACATCGGAGCAACTTACCCAAACTCTGATTTACCACTTTGGTTTGACCATCCGATTGGGGATGGTAAGCCGCGAAAAATAGGAGTTTGGTGCCCAACAAGATCCACAATGTTTTCCAAAAATAAGACATAAATTTAACATCCCTACCAGAAACAATTATTTTAGGGAGCCCGCGATGACTAATGACTTCCTTAAAATAAAGTTTGGCAGTACGCGACCCGTCCTTGGTGCGGTTGCATGGAATAAAATACGCCATTTTGGAAAAAACGGTCTACAACTACGAAAATAGAATCGTGGCGGCATTGTGTCAATGGTAGACCCAAGATAAAATCTATGCTAACGTCATCCCATGGGGCGGAAGGAATGGGGAGCGGCGTGTATAAACCCGTGTTGTGCTTGGTGCCTTTTGCAAGTTGGCATGTGTTGCAACTACTCAAGACGCGATTAACCATTCGTTTCAAACAGGGCCAAAAGAACTTAATTTCTCGCTAAAGAATCCTACAGGGTGGCCTTCATGACTTAACACTCCACCTATGCCCGCATCCGAGGCGTCACAAGAGACCTCAACAATTTTATTAAAATCGGGTAACCGGAGAACTGGTGCCTCGGTCATCAAAGTTTTAATTTTATTGAAGGCGAAAGATGCGGATTTAGGCCAAGTAAAATCACCAAGTTGCATACATTCGGTAATCGGAGCCATGATGGCGCTAAAGTTGTGAATTAAACGACGATAAAAGGTGGATAAACCATGAAAGCTATGAACATCACAGATAGATTTAGGTTCCGGCTAATCTACAATCACTTGAATTTTCGCGGGATCAACCTTAATACCTTCTACACCCATAATATATCCAAAAAGGAGACAGAAGAATCCATAAAGACACATTTCTTCAAATTAATATATAATTTTTACATTCGCAAAACCTCAAATATTTGTCGTTAATGGGAGGTATGTTCATGTGTGGATGTGCTATAAACAAGTAAGTCATCGAAATAGATTACCAAGAATTTGCCCATAAAACAATTGAAGATTTGTGTCATCATGCGAAAAAATGTGCTTGGGGCATTGGAAAGTCCGATGGGCATCACTAGCCATTCATATAAACCTTCTTTCGATTTGAACATGGTTTTCCATTCATCCCCTTCTCTAATTCTTTTTTGGTGGTAGCCGCTTCGAAGATCAACCTTGGAAAAAATGGTGGCACCACTAAGCATATCCAATAAATCGTTTAAATGCGGGATGGGAAAACAGTATTTAATCGTGATTTATTTATGGCTCAGCTATCGACACACATTCTCCAAGAGCCATCCTTTTAAGGTGCAAGAAGTGTCGGCACCGCACATGGACTCAAACTATGTCGTATAAGGCCTTTGGAGAGTAAATTGGAGATTTGGGCATGAAGCTCCGCGTGGGCATTAGGATTAAGATGATAGTGCGGTAAGTTGGAAGGGAGGAGCCCGAAATAAAATCAATGGCGTGTTGGATACTCCTAAGGGGTGTAAATTTGGAGGGGAGTTCCTCAGGGTGGACATCCTTACACTCCTCAAGTAAAGACACAATATCGACGGGCAAGGATGACGTGGAGAGGGGAATGTCGTTAGCTTGAAGTAACACTAACGCATAGAGTATACCACCGAAAAAGCTATTCTTTTCAAATACTTTAGGATGCATCAAAGTGAGTGGTTGTGTGGTGGCAGGAACGGTCGTGTCCTTGGTGTTAAGGTCCTTAGGTGCGGTGGGGCGCAAAGTGATGCGTCGGTCTTTGAATTTAAATTCATATGTGTTAGCACTACTGAAGTGAGTGACGTTGTAGTCATAGAGCCAAGCGCGGCCTAGGAGGACATGTCATGCGTCCATGGCAATAACGTCGCACCAAACTTGGTCGACATAGTCCTTAATGACAAGGGGCACTAAGCAACGTTTGGTAACCGGAATAGAGGTCTTATTGACCTAAGCTACTTGGTAAGGAGCGGGGTGTGGTTCGGGAGTTAATTTCATTTGGAGAACCGCGGCTTCGGAAACTACGTTCATGCAACTCCCACTATCAATAATGAGCTTGCAAGACTTCTCACCGCTTCAGAAATACAAAGAAAATATGCTAGAGCGCTTCCAATCTTGGCTACTACCTGTGGTAGTCAAGATACAACGCATGACCGAGAGATTGTTGGAGGCATAATCCTCTTCTATATCGCTAGGAATATCGGATTCCTCAACATCAATATGCTCCTCGTATACTGTATCGTCATTATCAGTCGTGGGTTCGATTAAGGTAACTAATTTGCGACGAGTGGGACATTCAACAACATAGTGGCCGGGTTGATTACACGCGTAGCAAGGCACATGAGCTTTGCTAGTTGTGCCTATGGGTATGTGTTCGCCCGATGGGTCATTTTCTTTCCTAGCGGTGATGATAACGGATTTGGGATTATCTTGTAAGGCATTCTTCCCCTTAGAGTTATTATAGCGCGTGGAGGTGGATTTGGATTGGAAAAATAATTTGGAGGCGAGTGCCCGCAGAATGATGGTCATTGAAATATGCTTCTCAATATCAAGTGCGACACTCATGGCGGTGTTGAGTTCATGGTGATCATAGCGCGGATTTGGTTTTTGATTTCCGTGCGAAGGCCCTTACGGAAGTGCGAAACAGTAAGTTTCAGCATCTCTTGGATCTCACAATGAATCATTAACTCGTTGAGTTCTCCCATATATTCACCACCGAACGATTACCCTGGCGTAAGGAAGTGAACTCATCAAACATATTAGTTTGGTGGTAGTAGGGAATGAAGTGAGTGATGAGTAAGTTACGCATTTGGGGCCACGTGTAAGCTATTCCACCTACGCGACACTCTTCATTTAGCCAAAACACTTGATCACGCCCCTCTAATTTCATGCGAGCAACGATAACCCTTGGGTCATCATCCAACCGTTGCCACTCAAAATAGCGTTCCATTTTGATGTGCCAGTCCCGAAAATGCTTCGGGTCGCCCAAGCCATCGTAAGTCGGGGCGTCAATTTTAATGCGCCGATTGAGATCATTGTTCCAATCCGCATGCGGGGCATTGTCAGCCGCATTTGCATGTGCGCATGGAGGGTTGTTCGATGGGTTGCGAGGAGGGGGATTTTTTGGGGGCGGGTTTTGAAAACCAGTTTGAAGTATTTGCGTCAAGGTGGCAAATGCTGCGGTGAGGTGAGCGATTTGACCGGTCAAATCACATTGGACAGCCGCTAGTTGTGCTTGTGTAACCTCTCAATTATCAGGATTGTCATCCATCATATCAGACAGGGATGAGGTTCGGGAATAGTCATTCCTCGACCATGTGTGCATGCAATTAATGTGGACACAATAGGACCGGCAAAAGTTAAGAAACTTTTTGCGGCTAATCTCTGATACCAAATTGATGTAGGAAGTGCCGGGCGTGCACGACTGCGGATGATGACTATTAATTCAGCTACTAAATGAAGGTTTCGCTAAGCCTCTTTAGATCCCCCAAGGGCTATAAAGCCAATGTTCGATCAAGCGAAAGGGACCCACCCGGTCCGGACAATCCAAGAAATGCAACGAAAATAAAATTCTGAGAGTTAACAAATTTAGCCAAGCAACCCCTAGAGGATTGCACACGATCTTCCATCGCACGCACAAGAAGACATTAAGATCAACACTTAGCATGCACTCAAGTGATCCTCTTACAAAAATTCACCATTACAAGCAAATATCAATGTTTTCGCGGCGAATTTGCGGGCGCAGCGTTTGAGCTCTTAGATTCTTTCTGGTGAGGAGAAATCCCAATGAAAATTTTCAACCACGCGCGTGATGAGTAATTTATTTACTCATCTTTTAGTATAGTTTTATTATTATGTTAATATGAAATTATGTTATTTATCTAAATTATATCATATAAATCTCTCCTATTGTAATTTCATAAGCTAACTTAAGTTTATTTTGTGTTGCAAGGTTTTCTGGACACTTTGAGCAAAAATGTCAAGTACACGCCCAAGGTTACGGGCGTGACCAAGGGCGTGACATCATAGTCATGTTCGGAAGCCCACCACCAGCTGCCAGCACGCCTGCCACGTCATTTAAAGTTACACGCCCCAGGTCACGGGCGTGACCTGGGGGCGTGACCATTGGATAAGAACTGCGTTCGACGAATTAGCGGGAGATCGACGAACTACCGCCTGACGAACTCCGTTCGATGAACTGCGTTCGACGAAATTGCGGGAGATCGACGAACCACCGCCTGGCGACCTCCGTTCGACAAAATTGCGGGAGGTCGACGAACTGCCACCTGACGACCTCCGATCGACGAACGGGCGAGAGTTCGACGAATGTTCAACAACGCGCCTTCCCTCCAAAGATTTCCCGCCAGCAGCACATTTAAAGATTACACGCCCCATGTCACGGGCGTGACCTAGGCCGTGAAGCGCCCGAAATGCCTGCATTGAAGCCAGAACGCGCCCTCTCCGCCAGCACTAATCACGCCCCCTACACGCCCCTTGGTCACGGGCGTGACCAAGGGCGTGTAACATCAAATTTTTGCCTATTTAAAGGGAGCTCCTACAGAACTCAAGGGATGAAGTTTTTGGAGTTCTAGCTTATTTCTTGCACTCCTTTCCTACTCTTGTATGTCTTTTTCTTCTTGCACTTTTATTTCCCAAGCTTGTAACTTCAAATTTCTAGTTGTAGTTTCATTTGCAAATTAATAAAATAGTTACTTTTCTCTTATTCTACTCTCATTTTTAATCATGCACTTCTTTTATTTCGTTGTTTCCTCCATCTCTATGAGTAGCTAAATTTTATTAGTACTCAACCGAGATGATCCAAGGGAAATATAATTCATGATTTAATTTCTAGCTTCTCTTTCTCTTCCTTAGAATACTTAAGATTTATCCTTGAACTTATTTGGATTGAGATTATATTATCGATATATAATTCTCATTCTTGTTTTCGTAATCTAATAACCGAGAGGTTTTGAATTCGAATCGATCATTTCAAGGATAAAGAGGGTTGATTGAATGCACTCCTCAAGCGAGGATGACATAATTCTCCCGGATTGGAGTCAAATCCAATAGAGGGGTTCACTACAATAAAACGAGTTTTAGGGATTTTGATTCTAGAATGAAAGTTTAATTTATCAACCTAAACTCAGTTGAGCGTATCCTCGAGAGAGGTGTGTTCATAAATCGGGAACCTCCACGGTCAAGTAATTTCTTAGGAGAATTAGAAGTTGTTCTTATTATATTTTATTTTCCAAGGTGATTCAAGGTTGAGTACTAGTCATTAAACTCATTAATTTAAAATAAGCTATTTCTCCTTTTTGCAACCAACCAACCACAAGTTTTATTCGATAAGATAATAGAGATTTTATGAAGTAAGAGTAATCAACCGCCCCAAGGCTAATATGACCTTGGTTTTTTATAACCTATACTACATTCGATACGGTACACTTGCCGTTATCGTTTGCGGATATAGTTTTGCGCATCAAGTTTTTGGTGCCGTTGTCGGGGACTACGGTTTATATTTTGAAAAATGAAATATCTATTAATTTTATCTTTTCTTTTCTTATTTTTAAGGTGCAACTAAATTCCTGGAAAGGACGCTTTGGGCTTCAATTCCCATCACAGCCTCTAGTACCTTGCGAGCCCTTCACCGGGTTGACCTTGGGAAGTCCGGGACTAATTTTAATTCACCTAAATAAAATAAAATAAAATAAATCTTCAAAAAAAAATTATTTATATATTAAAAAAATTATAAAAAATTATAAATTTTTTTATAAAAATATTTATCTAAATTTTTATTTTATTTTATTTATCTTATTCGCATCTTTTCCTCTTTTAGTTTTGCTTTATGACCCGAGGAAACTCTTCAAATAATCTTGAATTGTGTTTTGATCCGGAAATCGAGCGCACCTTGCGGGGACGTCTCCGATTTAGTGATCTACCAATAATTCGAGAAGTGTCAATCAGAGAAACTAACGAGGGAGTAATGGTAGATCCCGACCATAATGAGGCACCGCTACGGACCATGTCCTATTATGCGAGGCCAAATTGGGAGGGAACACAATCTAGTATTATTCACCCGGCGGTGGCGAATAATAATTTTGAAATTAAAACGAGTATCATTCAAATGGTACAGCAAACCGTCATTTTTGAAGGCTTACCAGATGAAGATCCAAATTTACATTTATTAAATTTTTTGGAAATTTGCGATACGTTTAAAATCAATGGCGTCACCGATGACGCCATTCATTTGCATCTATTTGCATTCTCTTTTCGGACTAATGCCAAGCAATGGTTGGGATCTCTTCCTAGAGGTTTCATCACTACATGGGCTGAAATGACGGAGAAATTTTTAACGAAATATTTTCCTCCGGCGAAGTCCGCTAAATTACGTACGGACATTCTCTCATTTACGCAAATAGACTCGGAGTCTCTCTATGACACATGGGAGCGCTTCAAGGAATTATTGCGGAGATGTCCTCACCACGCCCTTCCTTTATGGCAAAAAGTTCAAACATTCTACAATGGTTTGAATCTCCAAACGAGGAAAATGATTGATGCGGCAGCTGGGGGAACTCTAAATAACAAAACCCCAGATGCCGCTCAAGCGCTTTTTGAGGAGATGGTCATGAATGCTTATCAGTGGAATGCACCACGGTCGCGTCCTAACAAACCGACCAGACTCTTTGAAGTCGAGGGCACCCCGAATTTAGCATATCAAGTAGAATGGCTCACTAAGCAAATGACGAAGATGTCTGCTTCCTCTGCCACTAACGGGGCTAATAACCATAATAATAATAATAATAATTTTAATCAAGAGCAAGTAGATTATGTGGGGAACTCCTATCGTCCTCCTTATAACCCAAATAATAATCTTCCTAATAGCTATAATCCGGGTTTAAGGAACCGCCCAAATTTTTCATAGAGCAACCCCAATAATGCTCAACGCCCCCCACAAGCGAATCCTCCTGGATTCGCTCCACCACAACCACCAAAGGCCCCTTCACTTGAAGAGGTCTTCACCAAATTCGTCGCCTCTACTGATTCCAATATCCGGAACCTTTCCGGATCCATAGAAAGCTTGGAAAATCAAATTGGACAGCTCGCCAAAATGTTCTCTGAACGCCAGCAAGGAGCTCTGCCGGGCAATACTGAGCCCAACCCATGGGAGAGTGCCAACGCAATTACCCTCCGTAGAGGAAAGGAGGTAACTTCTTCAAATTTGGTCGAGCCCAAGGTAAACGTTTCAACTTCTTCTACTCTATCTTCTTCTACTTTAGCTCCGCGTATTCTTAAAAATCCTTCTATTCCTTATCCTTCACAATTTAAAGATGAACGCAATGAGGAGCAATATAAGAAATTTATTGAAATTTTAAAACAAATTCAAATAAATGTATCATTTTGCGAAGCGATCGCCCAAATGCCCAAATACGCGATATATCTAAAGGATTTACTGTCTAACAAAAAGAAACTTGAAAATTTTTCGCGTATATCTCTAAACGCAGAATGCTCGGCAGTTTTATTAAATAAATTACCGCAAAAATTAAACGATCCGGGACGGTTCTCCATCCCGTGCTTGTTCGGTGATTTCTTATGAAAACACGCCTTGACATATTTGGGTGCTAGTATTAATTTGATGCCATTTTTATTATTTAAAAAGCTTGGTTTGGGCAACCCAAGCCCAACCAATATAAGCATCCAACTAGCGGACAGATCAATAAAATACCTGATAGGGGTCATTGAGGATGTGCTTGTAAAGGTTGATAAATTTATCTTCCCGGTAGATTTTGTCATCATAGACATTGAGGAAGACGCCGAAGTCCCTATTATACTCGGACGTCCTTTCCTCGCCACCTCTCGGGCAATTATTGATGTTAGTAATGACAAACTTCTCCTACGAGTTGGTGATGAAGAAGTGACTTTTAGTATAAACAACTCTATGAGAAATTCTTTTTCTAATGACGACTCTTATTTTACCTTAGAATCAAATATTGAAGAGGAAATAACGTCATTTTCTGAAATACTTTCACCTTTATTTGAAAATCCGGAAATTGAAAATTTATTTTGTCTAAAAGAAATAACTTGGCCGCTCAAATTTGAAGAAGTAAAATTAAACATTTCTAAAATAAAAACATCTTACGAGGAGCCACCGAGTTTAGAATTAAAACAATTATCGGAACATTTAAAATATTTATTTTTAGAAAAAGATTCAAAATTGCCCGTAATAATATCTTCCGCACTTAATGATTCGGAAATTTCTGAATTAATTAAAATATTAAATAATCACCGCCATGCAATTGCTTGGCAAATTTCGGATATTAAGGGGGATTAACCCCTCATTTTGCACGCACAAAATTAATTTAGAAAATAATTCTCGCAGTACTATTCAGCCTCAATGATGGCTTAATCCAAACATGAAGGACATCGTTAAGGCTGAAATTATTAAATTATTAGATGCGGGAATTATTTACCCAATTTCTGATAGCACTTGGGTTAGCCCAGTGCAAGTCGTGCCTAAAGGGTGGAATAACGGTAATCACTAATGAAAATAATGAGTTGATTCCGACCCATACTGTTACGGGTTGACGAGTATGCATCGATTACAGAAAATTAAATGATGATACCCGCAAGGATCACTTTCCGTTACCCTTTATTGACCAAATCTTAGAACGCTTATCTGGTCATTCACACTATTATTTTCTCGATGGTCTTTCTGGATATTTTCAAATCTCAATTGTGCCCGAAGACCAAGAGAAAACCACATTCACCTGTCCGTTCGGCACCTTCGCATATCAAAGAATTCCGTTTGGTCTTTGCAACGCGCCAGCTACATTTCAACGATGTATGTTGGCAATTTTTAATGAACTTGTAGAAGACGTCATGGAAGTTTTCATGGATGATTTTTCTGTTTTTGGCGATTCTTTTACAATCTGTTTAATTAATCTTGATCGTGTTCTTCAACGCTGCGAAGACACGAATTTGGCACTCAACTGAGAGAAGTGCCAGTTTATGATCCAAGAGGGATTTGTCCTTGGGCATAAAATCTCAAGTAAAGGGATCGTGGTCGATAGGGCCAAGATCAAGTTCATAGAAAAACTCCCCCCTCCAACTAATATAAAATCAATTAGGAGTTTCCTAGGACATGCGGGTTTTTATAGGCGGTTCATTAAAGATTTTTCAAAAATTACAAAACCGCTAACTCATCTTTTAGAAAAAGAATCCGCATTTAATTTTGATGACGAATGTTTAAAAGCGTTTAATAAAATTAAAAACGAAATCAATTCTCCTGTTTTTTCGCGCCAGATTGGTCTCTTCCGTTTGAAATCATGTGCGATGCGAGCGATTTTGCTATAGGTGTAGTTTTAGGCCAACGGGTGAATAAATATTTTCACCAGATTTATTACGCAAGCAAATTATACAACAACGGAAAAAGAAGTTTTGGCAATAATTTTTGCATTTGATAAATTTCGATCATATTTAACGCTTTCGAAAGTTATTGTTTTTATAGATCACTCCGCTCTCCGGTATTTACTACAAAAAGGAGATGCAAAGCCTCGACTGCTAAGGTGGATCCTCCTACTACAGGAATTCGATTTGGAGATCCAGAACAAAAGGGGAGCGGAGAATGTTGCGGTCGATCACCTCTCACGATTGGAGAACCCGGCTGCAGGAGCGCTAGTGGAGGCCGAAATTGACGACAAATTCCCCGAAGAGTGCCTCCTCGCCATCGAAAAGGTAACGACTTCATCCACCCCTTGGTACGCGGATTTGGCCAACTATTTAGTGGTCGGGGTCCTACCAAAAGATTTTTCAAGTCAGCAAAAGAATAAATTCTTTTTGGACTTGAAAAATTATTTTTGGGAGGACCCCTTTTTATTTCGTGTCTGCGCGGATCAAGTGATAAGAAGGTGTATTTCGGGCGAAGAAGGCGTCCAAATTTTGCGGCACTACCACGAAGGACCAACCGGTGGTCACTATCAAGCAAACCGGATGGCAAGGAAGGCGCTAGAGGCGGGCTTCTATTGGCCCTCCTTATTCAAAGACGCTCACAATTTTGTGAGAAATTGCGATCGGTGCCAACGGTCAGGTAACATTTCTAACCGGGACGAAATGCCCCAAAATATATTTTTAGAATGTGAAATTTCTGATTTATGAGGAATAGATTTCGTAGGTCCTTTACCCTCCTCCTTTAATAATAAATATATCCTTGTCGCGGTCGATTACGTGTCAAGGTGGGCGGAAACACAAGCTTTTCCCACCAACGACGCGAGAGTCGTCGTACAATTTTTAAAGAAATTATTTTCACAATTTGGCACACCCCGAGCACTAATTAGTGATCAGGGCACACATTTCTGTAACAAACAACTTGCTAAAATTTTAGCAAAATATGGAGTTACACACAAGTTATCAACCGCCTACCACCACAAGCAAATGGCCAAGTGGAGGTGGTAAATCGTGAACTCAAAAGAATCTTAGAAAAAACAGTGTCCGTTAATAGGAAGGATTGAGCTTTAAAATTAGACGACGCACTATGGGCCTATCGGACAGCGTACAAAACCGCCATCGGATGTACGCCGTACTAGCTAGTCTATGGTAAAGCTTGCCATTTTCCGGTAGAACTAGAACATCGCGCCTTTTGGGCGCTAAAATTTTTAAATTTGAATTTAGACTTAGCCTCCGAAAAAAGAAAAATACAAATTAATGAACTAGACGAATGGTGCGCAAACGCCTATGAAAATAATAAATTTTATAAGGAGCGAACTAAGTTCTATCATGATAAAAAAATTAAGCATCCAAAAATGTTTTCACCGGGAGATTTTGTCCTTCTTTTTAATTCATGACTTAGGCTCTTTCCGGGCAAATTAAAAACCAGATGGTCCGGTCCCTTCAGAGTAAAAGAAGTTTGGCCATACGGGATCGTGCTTATAGAACACTCGGAAAAAGGCTCTTTTATGGTTAATGGACAACATTTAAAATTATACCACCCCGGAGACCCAGCGACCGGAAACATCGAAACAATGCACTTAACAAATATTTAAGAAAAGCCACTTAGTCAAGCTACGTGACGGTAAACAAAGCGCTTTTGGGAGGCAACCCAACGTTAACCTTTTTATTTTTTATTCTTTTCTTGTTTGTTTTTCTACTTTAATTCTGCAGGTGTTTAACCGGCAACCCCGACTACCAACCAGGGAAGCCCTCTTTGCACTTTAGTCATTTATCTTTTTTTTATCTTTATTGTCATTTTTAGTTTTATCCTTCACGCTTAGTTTTAAACATTGAGGACAATGTTTAATTTTAAGTATGGGGGTGTAGCATAGCTTTCTTTGTATTATTATTATTATTTTGAAAACAAAAAAAAACAAAACAAAAAAAAAGTTTTTTATTTAAATTAAATTTCTTGGAAAGGACGCTTTGGGCTTGAATTCCCATCACAGCCTCTAGTACCTTGCGAGCCCTTCACCGGGTTGACCTTGGGAAGTCCAAGAACAAAAAAAAATCAAAAAAATATTAATGTTTATTTTTTCCTTAAAATTTTTATCAAAACGTCCAAGCTTGCTAAAATTGTAAGTTCTAAAGTATACTTAATTTTCATATGGACTAAGAATTTTTTGTGCTAGAATAGTTTTTTTAAAAATTTTGAGTAAAATTATTGACTCATGTAGTGCTCCTAGACTTATGCATGTCTTCGAGTAGTATTAGTGTAAAATTAAATTCTTGGCATATATCTAAAATTATGTTTTAATTAAATTGCGTAGTAAAACTTTATTTTACTTTTAATTCGAATCTGGACTTATCCAAAAGTAGTTTAGGTGAGTGTGTAGAAGATTGTTAGAAATCTATTACTCGAATTGAACAGAAGGTTGTCCTTTCTCGATGTGTAGAACTTGCCCTAAGCTATTTTCAAAGCATGTGCACTTTAGTCAAAATTAACCTTACGGAAATGATTTAGGCCTTTCTTTGGATAGTTTGAGCCTTTGCACCCAACCTCAATTTACTACCATTGTTCACACAATTTTGAGCTTTGCACCTTTATTTGAACTACCCTCACCATTTCGTCACCAAAACCAAAAAGCCCAAACCCAAATGAACACTTGAAATTTTGAGCTAAATTATTGAAACAAAAATATTTGGGTGATTGTTTAAAAAGAAAAAAAAATCATAGTGATATGCGGCCTAGGTGTGCTTATGCATACTTAGAATGATCCCAACTATGAAGGAAAAAAATTATGGGTATCAATTCAAGAGAAATATTCTTATATCAAATTGCAAAAATCTCATAATGATATGTGGCCTAGGTATGCGCATGTATACTTAGAATGATCCCAATTATGAAGAATTGTGATATAAATTTTGGTGAATGATAGTGTTTCCCTTAGCAAAACATGAGTATGGGGGTAAAGCTTCTTTATTTTGTGGTAGTTATTATAATTTAGCTCAAAACTTTTCGTTTAAGTGGAGTACACCTTCATATCTATCATATTTCACCTCCCCCTTAAACTCAAGCCTTAAATTACATCCTATTCAAGTCCTAAAGATCCATAGTGTTGATTTAGTTTGAAGTGTAGTGGAGAAGGTGCAAACGGGCAAGCCTATGGCCATCGACATTGATGGATTTCTTTGGAGGCCACCCCGAGCATCTACGTCTAGTAATTTAAACCTCAGCAATCACGCTATTTGCTCCCTTCTCATAACTTTTTGATTGACCGTCGACTCATTTTAAAAAGTGATAATAAATAATTATAACGCATTTTTGAATTATTTCATAAATTAGTATTTATGCCAAGAATGTCTCTTTACTAAAATATCTACACATGCCAGCATAATACTTCACATTTTACTCTCTAGTTTTCATAATTCTTTCTAGCATTAGTTTTTTCTACCCTTATGAAGAATGGTTTGCTCGGGACGAGCAACGAGCAAGTATGGGGGTGTTTGATGAGTAATTTATTTACTCATCTCTTAGTATAGTTTTATTATTTTAATATGAAATTATGTTATTTATCTAAATTATATCATATAAATCTCTCATATTGTAATTTCATATGCTAACTTAAGTTTATTTTGTGTTGCCAGGTTTTCTGGACACGTTGAGCAAAAATGTAAAGTACACGCCCAAGGTCACGGGCGTGACATCATAGTCACGGCCGGAACCCCACCACCAGCTGCCAGCACGCCTGCCACGTCATTTAAAGTTACACGCCCTAGGTCACGGGCGTGACCTGGGGGCGTGACCTGGGGGCGTGACTTGGGGGCGTGACCTGGGGGCGTGACCACTGGATAAGAACTGTGTTCGACGAATTAGCGGGAGATCGACGAACTACCGCCTGACGAACTCCGTTCGACGAAATGTGTTCGACGAAATTGCGGGAGATCGATGAACCACCACCTGGCGACCTCCGTTCGACGAAATTACGGGAGGTCGACGAACTTCCACCTGACAACCTCTGATCGACGAACGGGCGAGTGTTCGATGAACTGCGTTCGACGAATGTTCAACAGCGTGCCTTCCTACCAAAGATTTCCCACCAGCAGCACATTTAAAGATTACACGCCCCATGTCACGGGCGTGACCTAGGGCGTGAAGCTCCCGAAATGCCTGCATTGAAGCCAGAACGAGCCCTCTCCACCAGCACCGATCACGCCCCCTACACGCCCCTTGGTCACGGGCGTGACCAAGGGCGTGTAACATCAAATTTTTGCCTATTTAAAGGGAGCTCCTCCAGAACTCAAGGGACGAAGTTTTTGGAGTTCTAGCTTATTTCTTACACTGTTTTCCTACTCTTGTATATCTTTTTCATCTTGCACTTTTATTTCCCAAGCTTGTAACTTCAAATTTTTAGTTATAGTTTCATTTGCAAATTAATAAAATAGTTACTTTTCTCTTATTCTACTCTCACTTTTAATCATACACTTCTTTTATTTCGTTGTTTCCTCCATCTCTATGAGTTGCTAAATTCTATTAGTACTCAACCGAGATGATCCAAGGGAAATATAATTCATGATTTAATTTCTAGCTTCTCTTTCTCTTCCTTAGAATACTTAAGATTTATCCTTGAACTTATTTGGATTGAGATTATATTATTGATATATAATTCTTATTCTTGTTTTCGTAATCTAATAACCGAGATGTTTTGAATTCTAATCGATCATTTCAAGGATAAAGAGGGTTGAATGCACTCCTCAAGCGAGGATGACATAATTCTCCCGGATTGGAGTCAAATCCAATAGAGGGGTTCACTACGATAAAGCGAGTTTTAGGGATTTTGATTCTAGAATGAAAGTTCGATTGATCAACCTAAACTCAGTTGAGCGTATCCTCTAGAGAGGTGTGTTCATAAATCGGGAACCTCCACGGTCAAGTAATTTCTTAGGAGAATTAGAAGTTGTTCTTATTATATTTTATTTTCCAAGGTGATTCAAGGTTGAGTACTAGTCTTTAAACTCATTAATTTAAAATAAGCTATTTCTCCTTTTTGCAACCAACCAACCACAAGTTTTATTCGATAAGATAATAGAGATTTTCCGAAGTAAGAGTAATCAACTGCCCCGAGTCTAATACGACCTTGGTTTTTTATAACCTATACTACATTCGATACGGTACACTTGCCGTTATCGTTTGCAGATATAGTTTTGCGCATCAGCGTGTTTCCTTTCCGATCAATTGAACGGGGATGCGGCGATGAGCGGAACTCGCTTTGATTTGTTCTCAACTTCCGGGCTTACACAATAGCAATTCACAACAGAATAACTTGAATAGAAAAGAGGTGAATCACTCAGAAGACGGTGGAGAGAAGAAGTGTGTTACCCAACCGAATGGATCCGAAAAAACCAATCACCACTAGCGTCGGCGCAAGGAGTGACCTTGGTGGAAGGGGAGAAGCACCACCCAATCCCGATAGCATAGATCTCACCGGAGGAGGGGCGCTCGTCGCTGGGGGAGATGGAGCTCGCCGGATGGATCAACCTCGGCCTCGTTTGTCACGCCGAAGGGAGGAGGGTTGCTGACCATGCCGACTAGAGTAGGGAGGGGGAGGCCGGTGTCACGCCGGGAAGGAAGAGGGAGGTCACCGGTATCACGCCAAGCGGGCGCTGCCGGGGTCGCACCAAAGCTGGATCTGGAAGTCCTCACTGGATCGCCCTTCTCAGGCTCTCACGACAAGGAAGTAAGAAATCTCCTTTTTTTTTTTAATTCCACCGTACCCTAATTTCATTAAGAGGGGTACATGTACTCCTAAAAAACTCATCCTAGCCATACATATGATGATCTCTAATCCTATCCATCCATGGTTCTAAAGCCCAAATAAAAATGCAGGAAATAAAAAGGAGATAAAATGTCCGTGACTGTCTAACATTTTGGTCGATCGGGCGCGCACGATTAAATATAAGTGAAACACAATAGTTTATAAAATAACTAACTAGTAAAATGCCCAATTTAGCAGACCATGTCACGATAAGGCCTCCTCGTGTTGGGTCAGAGATTGTAGTGTTGCGTTGTGGCATCAAGTGGTGTCGGGTCGACGCCATCAGATGGTGAAGATCTTTTCCTTTATGTCGGGGTAGGAGCCGAGGAAGTGAGTTCATCCCTGGTCCGCGAGGAGTGTAAGAGACAACTCCCAATCTACTATGTGAGTAGAGTCTTGCGGCGGAACTGCGGTACCCTATCTTGGAGAAGCTGGTCTTTGTCTCTATCATCTTCGCATGCAAGCTCTGACCTTACTTCCAAGCTCACTCAATCAAAGTGATGATCGATCACCCCCTCCACAATATCTTGGAGGGAGTGGAGAATTTAGGGAGGTTAGTCAAGTGGTTGATGGAGATCATCGAGTTTGATGTCACATACGTCCCTCGGCTAGCAATGAAGGCTCAAGTCGTAGATGTCTTCCAAGTTGACTATATTGTGGAGGTAGACAAGAAAAAACACCCAAATGGATAACCTGAGAGATGTTCGTGGATGGAGTGTCAAGAAAGAATTCCTTGGGAGGGGCATTATTTTGGTCAACCCTCAGAAAATGGTAATAGAGCAGGCGGTCTGCATCCACTTCCCGATCACCAACAACCAAGCAGAGTATAAGGTTGTGGTCATAAGGCTTCACCTCACATGTGAATTAGGAATTCACAACATCTTGGTTTACTTGGACTCTATGGTGGTAAGCTTTCAGGTTTGGGGAGATTCCGAGTCAAGAGAACCAATACTGCAATGCTACGTGGCTAAGGTAAAGAATTCGGTCAGCACCTTCCGATCATTCTCTATAGAGCATGTGGCAAGGGAGGAGAACTCAAAAGTGGACCGGTTGGCTAAGTATGACCACAGAGTGGGGGAACGATCACAGAGCTGTTCTGACCCTCCTTCGAAGAAGGGTAAATGATGGAAATTGACCAGCAGGCCATGTGGATGGACCCTCTTGTCTTGTCCTTTACCATAGGATAAATACTTGTGGATGTTGAGGACAAGAGGAAGTTCCGATACACGTTGGCCTATTACTAATTAAACGATGGGTGCTCTATTGAAAGACTCTATCCAGTCATTTGGCAAGGTGCTTCTTACAGGCATGAGTTCCTCGGGTTCTAGAGGAGATCCACTCAGGAGAATGTTGGAGTCATTCGGGAAATCAAACCTTAGAGAAGCGGGTACTAAGGGTGGGGTACTTATGGCCTACCATTGGGAGAGATGAGACAGAATTTGCAAGGAAGTGCCAAAAAGTGTTAGCTCTATGCCTCGCTCCAACTACAGCCAGCCCAACGTCTTCGGTCGATCAAAACCCCCTGTCCATTCGCCACTTGGCGAATGGACCTCATGGGACTGTTCCCCCAAGCAAGCGGGCAGAAGAAATTTCTCCTAGAAATGATCGACTATTTCTCCAAGTGCATAAAGGTGAAGCCGCTGGCAAAGACAACCTACCAAGTAGTGAGAAACTTCATCTGGGGAGAAATCATTTGCAAGCATGACCTGCCTCTTTCCATTGGCATGTATAATGGTCCTCAATTCGCCAGCATAATGCTCAACAACTTCTACAGTCAACTGGGCATTGACCTTCGCTTTGCCTCAGTTCATCACCCAGGAGCAACAATCAGGTGGAGGCGGCCAACAGGTCATCATCAACTGAGTCCTCCATTCAAGCTATCTCACGGTTTCGAGTCCCTGCTCCCGATGGAATTCGAGGTCAGGAGTCCTAGAGTAGTGGCGGCAGAGGATGACTAGAAGTTTATGGATGTCTAATCAAACCTAAAGGGGGGTGAATATGTAATATCTACTTTTCATTTTGTAGCGGATTAAACAAAATAAATAAATAATCAACCAAGCACACACCACATAACACAAATTTATAGTAGTTCCCCAATATGGATACTCCACTTTCCCCGTTTTCCTATCTAGTAATGTGCAAGCCTCGGTAACTCCACCAATACTCAGATCGAAACATAAATCTTACAACTTAGAGTCACAACTCCTACCTCATGAACTCAAATGAGTTCCCTACCTCAGATCCCCTAACTCAGGATCCTACCTCAGATTCCCCAAAGAACCCCACCACAGGCTCACAAAGAACCCTTCCTCAGGCTCACAAAGAACCTTACGTCAGGCTCACAAAGCACCCTACCTCAGGCTCACAAAGAACTCTACCTCAGGCTCACAAAGAACCCTACAACAGTATTCTTATAAATAAGTTTACAGATTTTCTAGACTCAAAATATAGATCTTGAAGAGTATTGATTCTTCTTGAAGCTTGAATGAGAATAGCTTCAAATTGATCAGCAAATTAGATCTGAAGAGATTCTTCTCAATATATTTGGCTTCTTGAATCTGAGAGAAGAAAATAGTCTTGAAGACTGGATCTGATCTGGATCTATTTATCAGAAAACCATCTTGCTCTTAGAGAGATTGAGAATCCTTGAGCAAAACTGAGTAGGTGAATGAATCAACTTGGAATAGGGCTCCTGCACAATTCTGGTTTTCTAGACATAGAACGACAATCGGTCGCACGAAAAGAATTTATGAATGTATAGCACAATTAGGGTTCTTTGTACAAGTCTTTTCAATATATATATATAATATATATCATTGAGAGAATCAACGGTTTGATTCTTAAACAATAATGACAGAAATCCATTTCCTTAAACATCAAATATCATTGGCGCAATCGGTGAAGGCAGAGATTTGAATTTCTGAAATTTTGAACAGTCTCGATGACATAAAGGTCATCACGACGATATTTGAAGTCTTCTAGCCGATAAGAGCTTCATTTGGCTGATATTAAGCATTCTAAACGGTATAGAACATCCAATCGATATGAACTGTGTCAAGTTGATATTTAACTTCTCTAGCCGACATTAGGATTCTAGTCGATAAGTAAGACTGGGTCGATATAAGACTAATCAAGTCGATATGAACTTAAGAAGCTTCAAGTCGATAATCTTCTTGAAATGTCGAAGAGTTTTCTTGACAAAATTTCACCTTTGTCTGTGAAATGTCTCGATGACATTAGACTTAACCAAAATAATTCAAACCAAACATCAAATTGAATCCAGACTTCAAAACGATGTGAGTTAAGAATGATATACTTTTATCTGATGCTCTTGAAATAATCTGAACCTCATCAAGACGATAAGCACTCTTACTGATAAACTTCAACTCGAAACATTTCAAATAGTTGAACTTCCTCAAGACGATAGTGTTGAAATTATTGAAGTGGAGTGGAAGGTGGCCAACAGACTATATATTGGTGACCGCAGAGACCGCGCGGTCTCTGTGCTGGTGATCTGTCGGTCTGGCTCTGGCGGTCTGCTGTGTTGGCCGGTTTGTTCTAGTAATGTTCCGGTCTCTTCTCGGTCTGCTCTGCTTAGTTGGTCTATCTTCTTTGTAGAAGACCGGGCGGTCTGTTCTTGGGTAACCGTTGTGATCGGGCAGCTTATGCAGGTTGATCTGGCGACTTTTCTGAAGTCGGCTAGCGACTTGTCTGAAGTCGGCCAGATGTTCTTGGGTTGCTCTATGCGATCTAAGGAAGGAGTGATTCATGTCCGCGTGGCTTGTTCGCGGTCTGCTGATGATTTGCGGTCTTGGACAGGATGTTGTCTGAGTGGTGTGATCGCGCGGTCTGCTCTATGAGACCGCTCGCGATCTGATGGGTGGTGACTGTATCTCTTACGGCGGTGACGACATCTGTTCCCTCGCCTATAAATAGGGGTGCAGGGCTCGTCATTATTAATGAGAACTGTAAGAACTAGAGCCTGAGTTATTTTGTGCGGTCTCAACTTTGAGGTCGGGCGGTCTCGGAAGTGAGTTGATTGTTTGTTGTGTTCGCAGGTTTGCGGTCAGCAGGTTGCGGTCTCCTTCCTTGGTGATTTCCCAGTAGCTTGAATAAACAGTTCGACAGCGGCTTGTCTGTGGACTGGTTTATGTTGTTCTTGTGCTTTTCGCAGTGAGCTCGACGATCAGGCGACCTTCTGTGGTTAGGCAATCTGAGTTGTGGTCAGGCGACAGCTTCTGTTCTCTGTTCAGTTCAATAAGCTCCAGTTCGTGCGATCTGAGGTGGCGGTCTTGCAGTGCAGGTCATCTTGCCTGTATTCTGTTCGTGCAGTCTCAGGACAAGCCGGGCGGTCTCTGGAGTGCAGCGGTCTGTGCGGTCTCTGCTTTGTCAGGTCGCCAGATTTGTGTTTTTTTGGTGTGTTTTGTTCTTCTCTCCTTCGTGATTCTTATGAATCATGTCTCGCCATGTATGTCTCGAAATATAATGAAGTTTTGTGATTCATTAAAGACTATTGTGTTGTTGTTTGGCATTGTGGTTGTTTGGCTATAACTCAGTTGATGTAACTCCTACTTACTCCTAAACGGTTCATCAAAAAGTTTAACATGGTATCAAAGCTAGGTTCTTGGAGTGGATAAGCAGTGATCAACTTGAGTTGCCATCGTCTTTGTGAAGAAGAGATCACATAGTTTGTCATGGAAGATGGATACGCAAGAGGGCTTGGTATTGAACTCCTCACTTCGACTAACTTCAAGAAGTGGAAGTCGTGTATGGAGAATTACTTGCTTGGCGAGGATCCATTGGATATAGTTGGAGGAGAAGACACACAAGAAGTTCATCTAGCAGGAGACAATATGGCAGAGGTGATACTTTGGAGGAGGACTAATGCAAAGGCAGAGTTCACACTAAAGAGGGCTATTTCACCAGAGCTATTCGATCACATCATTGGATGTAAATCTGCTGCTGAGATTTGGACATCTTTGGATGGGCTGTTCAATAAGAAGAATGTAGCTCGACTACAGTTTCTTGAAAATGAGTTGGTGAAGGCCTCTCAAGTGATCTTTCCATCTCTACTTTCTTTCTCAAGATGAAGAACCTCGCAGGAGAGATTTCTGCATTGGACCCTGATGAGCCCATCTCGGAGGCAAAACTGGAGAGGCATATCATCCGCGGGTTGCGGAAGGAGTATCTTGCCTTTGTGACGTCAGTTCAGGGTTAGGCAAATCAGCCATCTCTGTTGGAGCTGGAAAACATACTTGCTTCGCAGGAAAGTTTGGCAAGTCATATGGCGGGGACTTCTATCTCTGGGGGAGATAGTGATGTGTTGTTCTCTGGAAAGAAGAAGAAGTGGGAGAAGAAGAAGCCAGGTCATGATGAACCCTCTACTTCAGGTCAGCAGGAAAGGAGTTATGCTCCTAAGTTTGATGGGAACAAGAAGGGAGAGGGACCAAAGTGCTTCAGGTGCAACCAGACCGGGCACTTCAAGAAAGATTGTCAGGTTAATCTTCAGCCGGGACATGCAACGGAGAAGGAGAAGCCAAAGTCTGATGAAGTTGGATGGGAAGGAGCCTTTGCGGTTAATATGATGGGAATGCATGTTAAGGCCTTGGCTGCCATCAACTTCGAAGAGGATTGGATTATGGATTCAGGGTATGGGCACCACCTCACCGGGGAAGAATCAAAGTTCTCTTCTTTGGCACCTTACTCAGGTAACGATGCAATCATTACGGCTGGTAATTCTATTCATTCAGTAAAATAAGAAGGTGTTGTCTCTCTGAGCAGTGATAAGGGTCCACTCACATTGAGGAGTGTTTATCACGAGCTGGGTATGAGGAAGAATCTCTTCACTGTGACCAATGTGGTCGATGCCGGTTATCATGTTCTGTTTGGCCCAACAGAAGTGAAGTTTCTTAAAACTCAACCGGAGATAAAGGGAGATGTAATTCATGTTGGAAAGCGGTAAAGGACTTGTTCGTTTTATCGACAAGTACCTATGTTGACAAGATGAGGACCAATGATAGCGCGGCTATCTGGCATGAAAGGTTGGGGCATGTAGGCATGGACAAATTGAAGGCTATGGCGGTAAGGGGCCTTGTCAAGGGCTTGCCTAGCTTGTCCTCCTATGGAGACTGACATGTTTGTGCGGGATGTCAGTTTGGTAAGTCTCATCGACTTCCATTTGATAAATCGCAAACAAGATGCAAAGCGCCGTTGGAGTGCATTCACGGTGATTTGATGGGACCGACTGCCACCCCAAGCCTTGGAGGCAACATATATATGTTGGTGTTGATCGATGATTACACCAGATATGTCTGGGTGTATTTTCTGAAAGAGAAGTCAGAAGCTTTTGCGAAGTTTGTGGAGTTCAAGGAGCTGGTGGATGGTCGGTTAGGCCTGCGGGTGAAAAAATTGAGAACTGACAATGGTGGGTAGTTCACCTCTGGTGAGTTCTCAAGTTTTTGCAGGAAGCACGACGTCCGGAGAGAGCTCACTTGTTCCCATACTCTACAGCAGAATGGCATTGCAGAGCGAAAGATCCGTCATCTGACGGAAACCTGCAAATGCTGGCTTCATGCCAAGAGTATCCCAAAGTCCTTTTGGGCGGAGGGAATGTCTTGTGCGGCATACGTCATCAACAGAATGCCTCTAAGTCCTATCAACATGAAGACCCCTAATGAACTGATGTTCAAGGAGAAGCCGAGTGTTGCACACCTTCGGGTGTTCGGGTCAACCTGCTTTGTGCATATCCCTGATGCTCTTCGGACAAAGTTAGATGTGAAAGCAAGGAAGCTAGTCTTCGTTGGATATGATGAGCGGAAGAAGGGGTGGAGATGCATGGATCCTGAAACACGGAGATCAGTGGTATCTCGGGATGTGGTGTTCGATGAGGTGAATTCCTACAAGGGGAGTTCTGGAGTTGAACTACCGGAGAGTAGGGTTAATGAAAAAGGGAAGGCTGGGGAAAATCTTCAAGTGGAGTTTCCTATTTCACCAGGAGCTCCCGCTGTGTCTAGCTCAGAGATGGAGGCTTCAGGTTCTGGAAGCAGGGGGGTGATGCTCCAAGTTCGCCTAGAAGTGGAGCTAGCACAGAAGAAGCAACCGAGGAGGTGGTTAGTCAAGTGCAACCTCTTAGGAGGTCGAAGTGGACTATCAAGCCACCAGATCGATACACAGGAGGAAACATGGTGAGCTTTATCTCATGTTTCTTTGCTAGTTCCTTGGATGAGCGGGAGCCGTCGAGCTTTGAGAAGGCCAAAGGCGTGGAATAGTGGGACATTGCTATGCAGGAGGAGATGAATGCTCTCAAGAAGAATGAGACTTGGTCTCTAGTGCCCAGGCCCAAGGGCATTACCCCTGTGACATGCAAGTGGGTCTATAAGCTCAAGAAGGAAGCTGATGGCACGATTGAGCGATATAAGGCTCGCCTTGTGGCTCGCGGGTTCTCACAGCAGTACGGAGAGGATTATGATGAGACTTTCAGTCCAGTGGCAAAGATGACTTCAGTTCGATTTGTTATTGCATTGGCGGCATCTTGTGATTGGGAGATTTGGCAGCTCGGCGTGAAGAATGCCTTCTTATACGGCGAGATTGACAAGGATATCTTCATGATCCAACTGCCGGGCTTCATCTCGGAGGATTGTCCGGACTATGTCTACAAGCTAAAGAAAGCCCTGTATGGGTTGAAGCAAGCGCCTCGGGCGTGGTATGGAAAGATCGTGGAGTATCTTCTATTCTGCGGATTCTTTGCTTCAGACTCTGACTCCAGTTTGTTCGTCAAGAAGGAGGGGGTGCTTCGATTGATTTTTCTGCTGTATGTGGATGACATGATTGTCACCGGGAACTCGAAGGAGGCAGTAGCAAGGCTGAGAGCCGAGCTTGCTATCAGATTTGAGATGAAGGATCTGGGTGAGCTTCACCATTTCCTTAGACTCAGGTGCAGAGGCGGAAGAGCAGAGTGCTCAATTCTCAGGCTGGATATACGGAGCGGATCGTTCAACGATTCGGCATGGAGGAAGGGAAGAGCAGATCTATACCTCTGGAACAACATCATAAACTTCGGAAGGATGAAGGGAGAGTTCTATCTGAACCGTTGGCGTTCCGAGCTCTGGTTGGGAGCTTGATCTACTTAACGATCACAAGGCCTGATATTGCTTATACAGTTGGCAAGGTGAGTCGGTACATGGCGGAATCACGGAAGCCTCATCTTCTGGCGGCAAAAGGAATTTTGAAGTATGTGAAGTCGACCTCTGATCTGGGTCTCCTGATGTAGGGATGAACGAGACACGTGAACGTTACGCTAACGGAAAAACATTCATCACAGAAATTAAAATAACATAGGAGGGCTCCGACCAAAAGCGAACGAAAAAGGGTCGGTTGGCTCCCAAATTCGATGGATAAAATTATGCGGGACTCGATACAACGTCCTTAGGACTTACCTCTCCAACAAGCACACAACTCACAGTTAGCCGGACTCGATACAACGTCCTTAAGACCTACCTCTCCAACAAGCACACAACTCACCGCACCTACACAAGCATATATTCCATCAATCGATTCGTTTCAAACTACAGCGGCAATTTTCTTGGAGCGGCGGTGAACAGTCAAGCGGCGATAAAGCTTTAGTTGAGATTAACTCCCTTGTTAACACCAAGTGCGCCAATCTTGGAGAGCAAACCAAGGCTAGGCCGAGTTTCGCTCCCGCAACGGATCTACCCGATCCGGACAACAAGAGATTCAATAACAACACTTATATTTCAGATTTTGCAAGCGAGAAAATTAAGATAGCGGATAAAACGATTTGACAAAACCTCCACAAAATAAAGCGTAGAAGAATCACTAGAAAGGGGGAGGGGTTACCCAACCAAGAACATGTATGCACTTAAGATAGATGTGGGAGAATCTCTCTCTCCACGGTTCCACCGGAGTCGCACCCTTTCTTCCTTGGAGTCGCACCGCAGAAGTCTCGCCGGAGTCGCACCGAAGAGGATGGAGGGGGCGGCCTTGGAGTCACACCAAGAGGGGGGCGGCGGCTAGGAGGCTTCTCCTTGTGGCCGAAATTTCCAAGGGGAAATAGGGTTTGGTTTTTTGTTCTTCAATGTCTCCTTTACTCTCATCAAGCCTCCTTTAAATAGGAGTTTACAAAATACATCAAATCTTGATGGCTAACTAATCCACCATCAAAACGGCTAAACGCACACCATTGTTCAAAATTAGGAAATGAAAAATAAGCAAGAGCAAAAATGAATATAAAAGTATTTCCAAGACATGAAATAATTTTATATCCGCAAATATGAAATAAACGATATAAAATAAATAGAAGTCTTCAAGCGGGTTTGGTATGCTGCGGGGGGAGGTTGTAGCTTCGGTTTCCGTTAGCATCTTCACGGCGCCTCAAGTCCTTGTAGCGTTGCGCTTCGGCAACCGGGTCGTCACCAGAAAGTGGTGGCGGGGTCGCGCCATCAATCCTCCCCCACTCAAAATCAAGCATCTCCGATGCGTGGTCCGAGAGGTAGCGGCAGAGAAGATCGGCATCCAGTCGTTGAAGCTCCGTCGCGAGGACCCATGAATCGTCTGAAGGAGGGCGATCACGCCAACGGATGAGGAATCGGTGAGTAGCACCCTCCGAGGTAGTAAGTGGCTCCGCAGCAAGTATCATGTCCGGGGTGAGAAAGGTCTTCGGAAACCTGGGAAACATATCAGCAGTAGGAATAAAAGTATGCGACTTACCATCCGGCGAAATACCTGTGGGGACCGACGGAGAGAGGTCATCCATACTGCCACTCCCCAACCCATTACATGATTTGGTGGAAGGAGAAGACGTCAAAGAATTCAACTCATGTGGAGGCGATACGAACATCGTTAAATCCGAGACGTTAAAAATAGGGGAGATTCCACATTCGGCAGGCAAATCCAAAACAAAAGCGTTGTCACCTATTTTCTTGATGATCCGAAAAGGGCCGGCGCGCTTAGGTGCTAACTTTTTAACGGTGCCAGATGGCAAACGCTCGGGAACTAATCGTACTAAAACCAAATCGCCAACCTTGAAGTGTGACACTCTCCGATGTATATTGGCGTGCGTCTGATAAGAATTGTACTGAGCAGTCAAGGTAGCTCGTATACGTGCATGAAGGTCGTGAATATGTTGGGTGAAGGATTGTGCAAATTGACTTGCCTTGTATGTTGGGGGCAAGGGAACCAAGTCAAGAGGCACAGGGGCCTTGTACCCGTGGACAATCTCATTTGGTGACAGACCAATGGACCGATTTTTGGAATTGTTGTAGGCTAACTGAGCGTGGGGAAGGAGAAGATCCCATGTGACTTTATGATCACTCATGAGGCATCTAAGAAGGTTCCCTAGGCTCCGGTTAACCACCTCAGTTTTCCCATCGGGTTGAGGATGATAGGCGGAGGAAAACAATAGTTTGGTACCCATTAGGATCCAAAGTGTCTTCCAGAAGTAACTCGTATACTTAACATCCCTATCCGAGACAATTGTCTTCGGCACTCCCCGGTGACTAACGACTTCCTTAAAATATAGCTTTGCAATATGAGAGGCGTCATTGGTTCTAGTGCACGGTATAAAATATGCCATTTTGGAGAACCTATCCACAACTACGAAGATGGAATCGTGACGACGAAAAGTGGTGGGTAGGCCTAAGACAAAGTCCATGCTCACGTCCTCCCAAGGTACGGATGGTATGGGCAACGGAGTATATAACCCGACGTTGGTTTTGGTGCCCTTGGAAACTTGGCAAGTACGGAAACTACTCACTACCCGTCCTACCATTGCCTTCAAATTTGGCCAATAAAACTTTTCCTCAACCAGGGTGATAGTCTTATCTCTACCGAAATGGCCACTCAACATGCCACTATGCAGTTCCCAGATGATATGGAGACGTAGAGATGACTGCGGAATACATAATTTCCCATGCCTAAATAGGTAACCATCCTTGATAACGAACGCAGTAATAGTGGTGGGGGAACTGTCCTGGGCAGATAGGTAGGAATCCTGAAAATCCGGGCACATAGCGTACTCATCTTTGATTCGCTCGAACCCGACAACGTTAACCTCCATAGTGGTGACTAAAAGGGCTAGGCGACTAAGAGCGTCTGCAACCCGATTGTCCGCTCCCTTAAGGTGTTTGAGATTAAAAGTGTAACCCTGTAGGAAGGATACCCACTTGGCGTGACGCTGGCTGATTTTATGTTGGCCATTGATAAATCGTAATGCTTCATGATTGGAGAGGATCACGAACTCCTTAGAGAGGAGATAATGCCGCCAGTGGTGCAAGCATCTAATGACCGCATAAAATTCCCTATCATAGTTGGAATAATTCAATTTAGCGCCCACCAACTTTTCACTAAAGAAACTCACAGGGTGCCCTTCCTGACTCAAGACACCTCCTATTCCCACGCCCGAAGGGTCACAAGTAAGCTCGAAGACTTTCGAGAAGTCAAGTAGACGTAAGACGGGTGCCTCAGTCATAAGCTCCTTGATGCATTGGAAAGCGAAGGTGGCGGACTTCGTCCAAGTAAACTCACCTTTTTTCATGCAGGCACTAATGGGGGCCATGATGCTGCTAAAGTCTTTTATGAAACGGCGGTAGAAAGTTGCCAACCCATGGAAGCTCCTCACCTCACGTATCGTGGTCGGCTCGGGCCAGTCCTTAATCACCTTAACCTTGCTAGGGTCAACTCTAATGCCCTCCGTTCCAACGATGTAGCCTAAAAACTCCACTTCCGTAACATGGAAAGTGCATTTCTTGAGATTCAGAAATAAAGTTTCCTTCCGTAGGGTGGAAAGAACCACTCTCATGTGGGAGACGTGCTCGGTGGTAGTAGTGTTGTAATCCAAGATGTCATCGAAGTAGACTACCACAAACTTCCCCATGAATGGCTGAAAGACATGCGTCATCATCCGGGAGAATGTGTTGGGGGCATTGGATAGCCCGAAGGGCATCACAAGCCACTCGTATAACCCATCCTTAGACTTAAACGCCGTCTTTCACTCATCTCCCTCGCGAATCCTTATCTGGTGATAGCCGCTTCGTAAATCTAACTTAGAAAATATGGTGGCGCCAGACAAGACATCTAGAAGGTCATCTAAGCGCGGTATAGGAAATCAATAATTGATGGTGATCTTGTTGATAGTGCGGCTATCAATACACATCCGCCACGTACCATCCTTCTTGGGGGCAAGAAGGGCTGGCACCGCACAAGGACTCATGCTAGTCCTGATGAATCCTTTCTTCATCAAATCCTCGATCTGAGTCTGTAGCTCTTTGTGGGCCGCAGGATGAAGCCTATAGTGGGTTTGGTTCGGCAAGGACGAACCCGGAATGAGATCTATCGCATGTTGTATGTTCCTCAATTGAGGTAACACAGAAGGCAATTCTTCTGGGTACACGTCCTTATACTCGTCCAAAAGTGCTCGTAACGCCCTAGGCAACTCATTCAACGCGCCCGTCTCTTCCTTCACACCCATAAGAACTAATGCGTACATAACTCCCTCAAGAAAAGGATCTCTCTCAAACTCTCTCCTACCAACTAGGCTCAAAGCCTTCCTCTCGGCCGGGACGGTAGTGTCCTTAGCCAAAGGTACCGGTTCCTTCGGAACGGTCGGTCTCAATGTGATGGTCTTACCGTTGAATTTGAATTCATAAGTATTGGCTCGACCGAAATGTGTGACGTCACAGTCATAAATCCAAGGGCGGCCTAATAACACGTGGCACGCGTCCATGGGGAGGACGTCACACCAGACCTCATCCGTGTAAGATTTAAAGGTAAGAGGGACCAGGCAACGCTTGCTAACCGGGACGGTAACCTTGCTAATCCAAGCTACCTGGTAGGGTGTGGGGTGTGGTTCCGTGGTCAGATTCATACATTTAACAGCGTTCTCAGAGATAACATTCACACAGCTACCGCTATCTATAATGAGCTTGCACAGCTTTTCACCACTCTTAAAGATCAGAGAGAAGATATCGTCCTCCTCCAGTCATCTAGCGAACGTGGAGTGGTCAGAATACAACGCATCACCATGAGGGGGGATCGTCTTCCAAATCGCTTGGGACCCCTTCGGGGTCGCTCTCCTCGTAGGCCTCATACACATAGTCAGTAGAATCGGCGGCCATGTCTAAGAGGGCAATGGCCTTAGTCTTAGTTGGGCATTCAAAGGCATAGTGGCCTTGAACACCGCAAGAATAATATGTGGTATTGGCCTTGCTAACTTTCCCAATGGGAACACGCTCACTCGTGGGGTTCCTAGTGTTCCTAGCAGTGATCATGACGGACTTAGACTCGGTGGTTCTAGATCTTCCTTTGTCCGGATAGGTGGAAGAAGACGCTCCAACGGTGGTCTTATTCCTCGTGTGGGAATAACGGGAGTGAGCCTTGGCAGCTAAGTGTTTTTCAATGTCTAGGGCGGCATTGAAAGTCGTGTTCAGATCTGTGTGCCCATAGCGCAAGAGCTTCCGCTGGATCTCGGGTTGAAGTCCCTTACGAAACCTGGATAATGTGACCTCTGGGAGTTCCCTAAGCTCGCAACGCACCATACGGTCTTTCAACTCTCCCATATACTTGGCCACCGACTTTGAAACTTGCCGCGGGGTGGCTAGTTCATCGAACATCTGCATTCGGTGGTAAGCGGGGACGTATTGGTCGGTGAGCAAATTTTTCATTACCGCCCATCCGATAGGTGGGACTCCCTGTCCGGCTCCCAACCTCCTTTCCTCATTCAGCCAAAAGGTTTTCGCACGATCTGTCAACTTCATGCGGGCGACTTGGACCTTTTGGAGATCCGTGAGATTGTGCCACTGGTAGTAACATTCCATATCAACTACCCAGCTAAGGAAGACCTGGGGGTCTCCCATGCCATCGTAGGTGGGGGCATCAATCTTAATGGCTCTAGTGATATCGAAACCATGCTCGGGACGGTGTTCTCGAGGGGGCACTCGGGGATGGTCTCCATCAGAGTCCGACTCATGGACCTGGTCGTGAAAGTCGGGCTGCCCAACATTAACGGGTGGTGGAGGTGGTGGTGGTGCTCCTCCTTGGTTCAGCAGGATTTGGGCTAACATGGCCCTAAGTTCAGTCATATCGTTACGCAACCCTTATATAGCCTCGGTGTTGGGATCATCATGCTGATTCGCAGCCATCCTAGACGTAGACAATATCGTGTACTCCGTTCCTAGCCTAGTGCGCATTCAGGTTCATGAAAGCTTTGTAACTAGAGTGAACATAGGATATTTTTTTATAGATTCCTGATGTGCATAATACGTAGATCGTTAAAAATTATTTTTTTTCTGAATTTCGCTGAAAAAATGACAATTTAGCCCGTTATTCGCAGACCAACTGGATAGAATTACGACGTTCCCAATTTTCAGGCCGACCTAACGAGGACGAATCGAAAAATTTCCAGTTTTAATGTTGCTGGAAATACGTGCAGAAAGCTACAGAAAAAATTTCAGACTTTTTTTGACAAGTTTTAAAATTCTGAGGTTTTACTAAACGCAGACCAATCCGAAATTTTCAGATTTTCTAATGATCCGAACGTCCAACAGGGAACGCAGCGAGGATGTTTGCAACGTGGGAGTTGAAACAACCGGCTTTGATACCAAATTGATGTAGGGATGAACGAGACACGTGAACGTTACGCTAACGGAAAAACATTCATCATAGAAATTAAAATAACATAGGAGGGCTCCGACCAAAAGCGAACGAAAAGGGGTCGGTTGGCTCCCAAATTCGATGGATAAAATTATGCGGGACTCGATACAACGTCCTTAGGACTTACCTCTCCAATAAGCACACAACTCACCGTGAGCCGGACTCGATGCAACGTCCTTAAGACCTACCTCTCCAACAAGCACACATCTCACCGCACCTACACAAGCATATATTCCATCAATCGATTCGTTTCAAACTGTAGCGGCAATTTTCTTGGAGCGGTGGTGAACAGTCAAGCGGCGATAAATCTTTAGTTGAGATTAACTCCCTTGTTAACACCAAGTGCGCCAATCTTGGAGAGCAAACCAAGGCTAGGCCGAGTTTCGCTCCCGCAATGGATCTACCCGATCCGGACAACAAAAGATTCAATAACAACACTTATATTTCAGATTTTGCAAGCGAGAAAATTAAGATCGCGGATAAAACGAGTTGACAAAACCTCCACAAAATAAAGCGTAGAAGAATCACTAGAAAGGGGAGGGGTTACCCAACCAAGAACATGTATGCACTCAAGATAGATGTGGGAGAATCTCTCTCTCCACGGTTCCATCGGCGTCGCACCCTTTCTTCCTTGGAGTCGCACCGCGGAAGTCTCGCCGGAGTCGCACCGAAGAGGATGGAGGGGGCGGCCTTGGAGTCACACCAAGAGGGGGGCGGCGGCTAGGAGGCTTCTCCTTGTAGCCGAAATTTCCAAGGGGAAATAGGGTTTGGTTTTTAGTTCTTCAATGTCTCCTTTACTCTCATCAAGCCTCCTTTAAATAGGAGTTTACAAAATACATCAAATCATGATGGCTAACTAATCCACCATCAAAACGGCTAAACGCACACCATTGTTCAAAATTAGGAAATGAAAAATAAGCAAGAGCAAAAATGAATATAAAATTATTTCCAAGACATGAAATAATTTTATATCCGCAAATATGAAATAAACGATGTAAAATAAATAGAAGTCTTCAAGCGGGTTTGGTACGCCGCGGGCGGAGGTTGTAGCTCCGGTTTCCGTTAGCATCTTCACGGCGCCTCAAGTCCTTGTAGCGTTGCGCTTCGGCAGCCAGGTCGTCATCAGAAAGTGGTGGCGGAATCGCGCCATCATCTCCTATATAGGAAAGGGTCAAGCTTGGAGTTGCATGGGTACATGGATACTGATTATGGGGGAGACGTGGATGATCGGAGATCAATGTCTGGTTATGTCTTTATGGCGGGTCCCACAACTATTTCTTGGTGCAGCAAAAAGCAAGACTCGGTGTTTGTATCTACCACAGAAGCGGAATACAAGGCTTCGGCCTTGGTAGCTCAGGAAGCCGTTTGGCTCAGGAGGTTGGTGGAGGACGTTCATGAGGAGGTTCGATGTCCCACTATGCTACGCGGGGACAATGAGATTGCTCTCAAGCTGGTTAATAATCAAGTCTGTCACGCGAGGACCAAGCACATTGAGATTGAGCACCATTTCATTCGTGAGAAGGTGTTGGGAGGATCTCTTATGGTCGAGCATGTTCGAAGTGTGGACAATGTTGCAGACATCTTCACAAAGCCGCTGGCGAAGGGACCGTTTACTCGGTTGTAGAGTTTACTTGGGCTAATTTCCACTTCCCACTTCAAGGGGGAGTGTTGAAATTATTGAAGTGGAGTGGAAGGTGGCCGGCGGTCTGTATATTGGTGATCGCAGAGACCGCGCAGTCTCTATGCTGGTGATCTGCCGGTCTGGCTCTAGCGGTCTGCTGTGTTGGCCAATTTGTTCTAGTAATGTTCCGGTCTCTTCTCGGTCTGCTCTGCTTGGTTGGTCTATCTTCTTTGTAGAAGACCGGACGGTCTGTTCTTGGGTAACCGCTGTGATCGGGCGGCTTATGCAGGTTGATCTGGCGACTTGTCTGAAGTCGGCTGGCGACTTGTCTGAAGTCGGCCAGATGTTCTTGGGTTGCTCTAGGCGATCTAAGGAAGGAGTGATCCGTGTCCGCACGGCTTGTTCGCGGTCTGCTGTTGATTTGCGGTCTTGGATAGGATGTTGTCCAAGTGGTGTGGTCGCGCGGTCTGCTCTGTGAGACCGCTCGTGATCTGATGGGTGGTGACTATATCTCTTGCGGCGGTGACGACATCTGTTCCCTCACCTATAAATAGGGGTGCAGGGCCCATCATTATTAACGAGAACTGTAAGAACTAGAGCCTGGGTTGTTTTGTGCGGTCTCAACTTTGAGTTCCGGCGGTCTCGAAAGCGAGTTGACTCTTTGTTGTGTTCGCAGGTTTGCGTTCAGCAGGTTGCGGTCTCCTTCCTTGGTGATTTCCCAGTAGCTTGAATAAACAGTTCGGTAGCGGCTTGTCTGCGGACTGGTTTATGTTGTTCTTGTGTTGTTCGCAGCGAGCTCGACGATCATGCGACCTTCTGTGGATAGGCGATCTGAGTTGCGGTCAGGCGACAGCTTCTGTTCTCTGTTCAGTTCAATAAGCTCCGGTTCATGCGGTCTGAGGTGGCGGTCTTGCAGTGCTGGTCATCTTACCTGTATTCTGTTCGTGCGGTCTCTGGAGTGTAGCTGTCTGTGCGGTCTCTGCTTTTTCAGGTCGCCAGATTTGTGTTTTTTTGGTGTTTTGTTCTTCTCTCCTTCGTGATTCTTATGAATCATGTCTCACCATGTATGTCTCGAAATGTAATGAAGTTTTGTGATTCAATAAAGACTATTATGTTTCTGTTTGGCATTGTGGTTGTTTGGCTATAACTCAGTTGATGCAACTCCTGCTTACTCCTAAATGGTTCATCAAAAAGTTTAACAGATAGAGTATTTATATCCACAACTTTAGGTTGATAAAGTCTTCAACTGATCAACATCAAGTCGACATACTACGAAATATCTGACCTTTATCAAGTCGACATGCAGATCTTTCCTTAGAGTCTTCTAATTGATTCCCTTAAGACTTAAGATGATAAAGCCTATATTCAGAGTATAAATGATAGACTAAGTATAATCTAGATGATGGGTTCTTTGTATCAGCTAGAATTCTAGTCGATATAAAGTATATCGACAAATAGTCAAGATGACATTTGAAATTTCTCTGAACCTTGTCTAGCCGATATTTGACTTAAAATATCTTTGAGATTTCTTCATAAATTCTCTAAGTCTTCTACCAAATCCAAGAGTTATTATAGATGAATTATATATTTAAATGACGGCCCTAAAAAATACAGCAACACAGATAATCATAAAATACAAGATGCATTTATCTTTGGCTTGAGAACTTCTTCAAATCAGGAATATTGTGGGCAATGTTCCCAACAATCTCCTCCTATTTGAAGAATTCAGAACCTCAAGAAATGATAAACTACACATAAAAGAAAATAAATCATAATGATGATCAACACAGAGATGAGATAACATTAAAAAATTTATATATGAATAACGATTAAATGTTCATAAGCGGATTAAACTATATTTACACAAAAACCGTATTTCATCTAATTCTCAGTTATCTTCTTCTTTCATGACACTTTTTCTTTCTACTTCTGTCTCTCAAAATAACTAAAAGACTTTGGAATATATCTGTTAGGAAGTGGAGATGCATCTTTTGGCAACAAACCTTCTTTGTGAATCTTTTTGTAGAATCTTTTTTTGGCCTCTGACTTTTGATGCTTATCCTATTTAGTTGAACTGTAGAATTTATCAATATCTTTACCAATATTTCCAAACTTTAACCATGTAGTTAGTATGATATTTTTGGAATCTGGGCTCCACGCATCATAATTTGGATCTTGGTCTCTTTCCTCTTCTCTTTCTTTTGGCAGCAGTTTCCTTAGATGACATTGTAACCCTTTGCCTTTTCTGTGGCTAGACTCAGCTACAATCTGTACATCCTCTTAAGTATACTCAGCATAAGATTATGGAGGATAATTAGGGCTTTTAGATCTTAGGTGCTCTAAAGATTGATAAGAACGTACATGATCAGAATCATCAAACATTAAAGGATGGATTCCCAGGGAATGATGAAGCTGATTTAAAATCCACACATCTTGGTCAGCCCCAACTTTCTCCCCCTTTCTGGCTTTTTCAAATAATATTTTCTGAATATCCTCTTTGCATTCATCCAGCATGTCAGATAGATATTGATTTGTGAATTCCTGACTCTCCACACATTTCTTTGTGATTTCAGTCTGATTGTCAGATATTCTTTCTGTTATCCAGCTAATATCACTCTCAAGTTACTGCACCATTTTACCATGCTCATGATGAGTGTTTTCCAACTTTTGATCCAAAGAATGTAATGATCTTATGTTTCCATCTAATGCAGTTGCGGCTCTTGTGAACTAATTGGTAATCTGGGCATTATCATGATCAACTTCTTCTTTTATCACTTTGATTTGAGCAGACACATCTTCTTTTACTTCTTTGATAGCCTTATCAACATAAGATTCAAAGTATTTTCTTTGTTCTCCTAGCAAGATCCTCATTTGGCCAATGATAGAAACATATGGTCCTTCTTGAATACTATGGCCAATGATACTTGGCATCTCTAACTCTTCTAGTCTTTCTTTGCTCTTCAAAGTTTCAAAGCTTCCAACCATTGCTTCATCATCAAACATCATATCCGGGGTATCAGATAGATGTATTGTACTTGTGTTGATCACCTTATCTTGAAGAGCTTTGCTTTTGTATAGAACCAACTTTTTGAACAGATTCTCCTTTTCAATCTCCATTGGCTCTGGATGGCCTCCACTTCTGCCATCTTCTAGCTTCTGAGCAACTTGTTAAAATTTTTAGAGGTCCAGAGTGAAGTAAAAATGCGGAACATGATGAGTCCTCATCATATACACTTTTATGGACTCATCTGGGCCGTTTAGTTAGTCATTTCACTGCACTTTAGCCCTGTTTTAGTTCATATTTGATATCCCATGCTAGGTGCACCTTTTGGCCCATTTTGGTGTGATTTCATGTTGATTTTCATTAGTAGTTTTCATGCATTGTTCGGTGCCACTTTTAGTGGCCGGATTGGTGGTTGTACGCTAGAACAGGAGTCGTGCAGGTGTTTCCGGTGCAATTCTGCACAGGAATACTGCGCACGATCACTGGTTCTATTGCGCACGACCACTGGTCGTGCGCCACTGATCGTGTGCACTTAACGCTTTTTTCATAAGTTCTGTTTGGTGTAATGCGCACGATCATCAACTCCAGCGCGCACGACCACCGGTCGTGCGCCACTGCTCGTGCGCACTGACCATTAATCTTTAAGTTCTGTTTCATCTATTGCGCACGACCACTGACGCTAGTGCGCACGACCATCGGTCGTGCGCCACTGGTCGTGCGAACATGTTATTTTGTAATTTCTGTCTTTGCAGGTTCTGTCCAGGCAGAGCGCACGATCACAGGATTCCAGTGCGCACGACCAATGGTCGTGCGCCACTGACCGTGCGCACTGTTTAATTCCAGCGCCTATAAATTCCCTGCTCGCGATTTTAGGTCATCATCTCGCTTCCAGCCGCCGTTTTCCGCCCGATTCCGCCCGATTTCGCCCCTCCACCGTCGCCCACCATATAGAGGTGCTCCGGGCTTGCTCTTCACGCCTATCTTGAGCCGGAGTTTCCTCTCGGCCTCCTCCTTCATCCAAGAGCTCCAAAGGAAGACCTAGCCGCTATCTCCATCGAGCAAGAGGAAGTTGGCAACCTCCACCGGATCGTGACACGAAGAAGACGGGTCCATTGGAGAGTCGTGACAGCTCTCTCTACCCCGGACGTAGTTGCGGACCGAGCTTGGACGCGGATTGACAACCCGGCGATTCCAACCGTGAATCTTCAACGAGCCTTCGGATTCGGTCGATTTCTTGCCTTGTTCTCCTTTTATTGATGTATTTGCAACTAGATCTAACATTATGATGAAGTGTATTTTGATTAAATAGCATTTTTACTTGATTATGTCTATGTGATTGAGTATTTTTGTTTATATTATTGAGGTGCGCCTTGTGGTGTGGTTTGTTGGTTGTCCGGTGCCGCACTAGCAATTGCTAGTGGCGTGCTTGTCGAAGAGGTGCTTGCGACCCTCATTCCACTAGCCTACTCGCCCATTCGCCTACCGAAGCGTGGCATCGCGGCCCGTAATCCATTCGCCTATCGAAGCAGCGCGCTCAAGGCCTGCATAGTTCGATTCCATTAGCCTTCTCGCCCATCCGCCCTTGCGACGCAGCGCGCTCAAGGCCTGCCTAGTTTCCATCCCGCCAAGCGAAGCTTTGCATAGCGGCATTGCATAGGAGTAGTTGTTAGCTTTTATTTTGTTTTCCAAAAGCCAACCTAACTCCCCCGCAATCCATCCGATTTAAGGACTTCGATCTCAAGTCCTGCCTCAATAGTAAACTCCACCTTATTGTGTTCCTCAAGAGACCGACACTCGGGGATTTATTCCCAACATTTATTACTTGAACGATCGGTACACTGCCGTTTCGTGTCGCAGTCAAGCTACCGCCTATAGCGGTGTGTGAGATTTGCGCCATCAAGTTTTTGGCGCCGTTGCCGGGGAGCACAGTCGTGTGAGTTTTCTGGAGAGGGAGAACCTGAGAGAAAAGCCCTTCCATTTGTAAATTGCATTTTCTGTTATTTTATTTCTGTTCTTTTTATTCCATTTTCTTGTTTTATAGTAGGTTGCTTTAGTAAATTTTTGTTAGGTGTAGTATTTCGCACAATAGTGTTTGTCTTTTTGAATCGTTTTATCTTCACACTATGTGGGCACATCTAAATTTCCGTTGCCGTTGGTGTGGAGCTACTTCCCACTCTAGTGTTGAATGCCCTACGGAGAATAGTAGGCATAATTCCTCTCGCCCAGCATATAGAGCATCGACTCCGTCTGATACTCCATATGGTGCGCGTAAGTCTTATGGCTACTCTGCTGAGCCATTACCGTCATACTTCTTTTCGGCTCCAGCCCCCGCTGTGCCAAAGAAGCCCGCTAGGCAGTGCCAGTTTTGTCGGAGCATAGATCATGCCCTGAAGGATTGTGCTGCTTTTCGTCGCCAATTGGATGAGGATGACGAGCCGGATATCCGGATCGTCCCGAATCCTAACTATGGCGGCACACCTTCAACATCCGGTTTTGTGTCTTTGCCACCTTCACATCTTGAAGGGTATGGCGTTGACACAGTCACCAGATGCGTGGCTGATCTGGGCACCGATATTGCTGAGCCCATTCTCCCAGTGCATCCACCACCTCTAGTGGATTCGATTCTTTGTGAGGAATTGGTGCTCGACTTTTATCCGAGCATTATTCCTCCCCCTGTTGTGCATACTACACTCGTCTCTGACGACATTGTTGATGATGTGTCGCAGGAGGAGGCGGTTGATCTGAGTGTTGTGCCTATTCCTATGGAGGAGGACAACCTTCTTGGTGAAGAGGAATTTTCCTCAGCACCGGTGGAGGAAGTCCAAATCCTAAGCCTGGCCACCGTTGATCCCGCCGAATCTTGTAGCATTGATGACAATGCAAACATTTTTTTACTTCCCCAACCTGATGGGAGTGAGACCGGGATCACTCCCCCGATTGATGTTTATTTATGTCATTCGTCTTCTTTATTTCTCGACCCCCCTTCTTCATTCGAGCCTGGGCAGGTTGAGTCTTCACAGGTATCCCAGGAGGACTTGGAGCTTTTTGCTCAAGTCAATGATGTGAGCATCCTCTCATGTGAGGAGGTTTATTCCCCCTCCGTAGAGGAAGCTCCACTCATTGCCTTTTCCTCCAGCTGCCTCCCTGTTGACGACGCCTTGCTAGGCAAGGATATTTTTGGTGAGTTGAGTGAGGACCAGGCCTCCTCCTCTTCTTACTTTCTCTACCCTCTACCTGTGAGGAGCAGGTATCTATATTTAGGTAGAGGGGTGACTGTTCTATCTCCGTATCGGTACCCGCTACCGACACGCATATTAGGCCAGTTACCTGTCCACTTCTCCTTCCATAGGCCCATTAGCTAGAACCTTTAAGATTTTGAATAAGTCGTGCTGGGATGACAATAACCCCAGTAGTTATCTTCCTTTTCTGCATTTCTATTTTTATCTAATCATGTTTAGTCAGTAGTATTTTCTTTTCAGTTTCCTACTTTCTTCTGTTTTTGCGGAGCTGACCCCCTGCAGGTATCTCTTCTGGATGACGGACGCTGCAGCTTAGTCCAGGTTTACACGCCAATCTTCTGGTGTGCTCATTTCTGAGCACTGGGTACTCTCTTTCCCTAGCATTATTCTGAATTTTATAGCTGCATTTTGCGCATATTGTTTAGTTTAAGTCTGGGGGGGGAGTGTACCGAGTGTTCACTACACGTGTACACGTTTTTGCATATCAGAAGTATATTTTTATCATTACACACCACTTCACCCACTTGAGCGCGCACTCATCTGTTTGCTTGCTCTGTTGTGAATTTAATTCTTTTGCTTATTTGGGAAAATCTAGGTGATGGCTTAGGATTATGTAGCAGAGTAAAATGTTGACTCTAGTAGTGCTCCTAGTCGAGTGCTCGGTTGCATAGAATTTTGTGTAGAGTAGATTTCTTTTTATGCTATGGTTTTATATTTTTCTTATTAGTGTAAATGTTGTTTACTCTACTCAAATGGTGAATCCGGTGTGAATCAAACGGTAGCATAGGGATGTGTGTAAACGATCGTTAGACTCGTATTGCTTGAGTCGTGAGAAAGGAGAATCTTTCTCGGTGGCTAGAACTTGCCCCAAGCGATTCTTGAAGCATTGGCATAGGATAGTTCTAGTGCGTGAGAATGACGTAGGCCATTATTTTGGCCCGGTTGAACTTTTTATTTCATGCCTATTGTTTACCCTTGCTAGCCCCTTTGTGCCTATCCTTTTCTTGATTCAGCTCCACATCTTTCTCGCCAAAGCCTAAAAGCCTAACCTAGTCGCACACCCAAATCTGAGCTTTAGTTGTAGTTTCATTTACATTTTGGGGGGTGTTGATTGTGGTGTTTATTATGTGAACCTGTGGATATGCTCAATTGAAAATTTGCTGAAAGAAAAAGACAAGAAAAAGAAGATTTAAAGAAAAAGAAAAAAAAATGAAAAGAAAAAGAGAAAAAGAAAGGTGTGTTTTATTGAAAATCTTGTAGAAAAATTATGTATTGGGAGTAGGCGGTGCACACACCTATGTTGCAAAAGTCCAAGTCTGGGGGTGTGGTGCACTTGCATTCGATTTTGGGTGCACGGGTAGTTATTCTTAAAGCTCATTTGGGTTAGGTGTTTTAAGCCGTCCTGTTTATCATTGTTTACCTCACCGTAACCCAAGCCCCATCTCTAACCTAAAGTCCTACTGACTCACGCTATGAACCAATCTAGTGTCGTGGAGAGAATGTGACCGGGCAAGCTTATGGTCACCGACACTGATGGATTTTAGTGGAGTTTTTCCCGCATCCCGATCTTGAGCAATGCTCGTCTCAGCGTTCAGTTTACTTTCTCCGTATGCACGACCGAATGATTCACCTTTGTTCACCATTTTGAGTAGTTGTAATATGCTTTTACTCTTTTATAAATATATAGACTGTTTATATAATCAGAAATCTTCTCTACTATTCTTCTTATGCACGTGAGCATGCGACTTCGCATGGTACTCTGTATTGTAGTTTTAAGCCATCTACTGTTCTTTCCTAGTTCGCTTAGAATTTGTTTGCTCGGGACGCGCAAACAGTTAAGTCTGGGGGTGTGATGAGTCCTCATCATATACACTTTTATGGACTCATCTGGGCCGTTTAGTTAGTCATTTCACTGCACTTTAGCCCTGTTTTAGTTCATATTTGATATCCCATGCTAGGTGCACCTTTTGGCCCATTTTGGTGTGATTTCATGTTGATTTTCATTAGTAGTTTTCATGCATTGTTCGGTGCCACTTTTAGTGGCCGGATTGGTGGTTGTACGCTAGAACAGGAGTCGTGCAGGTGTTTCCGGTGCAATTCTGCACAGGAATACTGCGCACGATCACTGGTTCTATTGCGCACGACCACTGGTCGTGCGCCACTGATCGTGTGCACTTAACGCTTTTTTCATAAGTTCTGTTTGGTGTAATGCGCACGATCATCAACTCCAGCGCGCACGACCACCGGTCGTGCGCCACTGCTCGTGCGCACTGACCATTAATCTTTAAGTTCTGTTTCATCTATTGCGCACGACCACTGACGCTAGTGCGCACGACCATCGGTCGTGCGCCACTGGTCGTGCGAACATGTTATTTTGTAATTTCTGTCTTTGCAGGTTCTGTCCAGGCAGAGCGCACGATCACAGGATTCCAGTGCGCACGACCAATGGTCGTGCGCCACTGACCGTGCGCACTGTTTAATTCCAGCGCCTATAAATTCCCTGCTCGCGATTTTAGGTCATCATCTCGCTTCCAGCCGCCGTTTTCCGCCCGATTCCGCCCGATTTCGCCCCTCCACCGTCGCCCACCATATAGAGGTGCTCCGGGCTTGCTCTTCACGCCTATCTTGAGCCGGAGTTTCCTCTCGGCCTCCTCCTTCATCCAAGAGCTCCAAAGGAAGACCTAGCCGCTATCTCCATCGAGCAAGAGGAAGTTGGCAACCTCCACCGGATCGTGACACGAAGAAGACGGGTCCATTGGAGAGTCGTGACAGCTCTCTCTACCCCGGACGTAGTTGCGGACCGAGCTTGGACGCGGATTGACAACCCGGCGATTCCAACCGTGAATCTTCAACGAGCCTTCGGATTCGGTCGATTTCTTGCCTTGTTCTCCTTTTATTGATGTATTTGCAACTAGATCTAACATTATGATGAAGTGTATTTTGATTAAATAGCATTTTTACTTGATTATGTCTATGTGATTGAGTATTTTTGTTTATATTATTGAGGTGCGCCTTGTGGTGTGGTTTGTTGGTTGTCCGGTGCCGCACTAGCAATTGCTAGTGGCGTGCTTGTCGAAGAGGTGCTTGCGACCCTCATTCCACTAGCCTACTCGCCCATTCGCCTACCGAAGCGTGGCATCGCGGCCCGTAATCCATTCGCCTATCGAAGCAGCGCGCTCAAGGCCTGCATAGTTCGATTCCATTAGCCTTCTCGCCCATCCGCCCTTGCGACGCAGCGCGCTCAAGGCCTGCCTAGTTTCCATCCCGCCAAGCGAAGCTTTGCATAGCGGCATTGCATAGGAGTAGTTGTTAGCTTTTATTTTGTTTTCCAAAAGCCAACCCAACTCCCCCGCAATCCATCCGATTTAAGGACTTCGATCTCAAGTCCTGCCTCAATAGTAAACTCCACCTTATTGTGTTCCTCAAGAGACCGACACTCGGGGATTTATTCCCAACATTTATTACTTGAACGATCGGTACACTGCCGTTTCGTGTCGCAGTCAAGCTACCGCCTATAGCGGTGTGTGAGATTTGCGCCATCAGAACACTTCACACAATCCACAAGTGTGACAATCAATGACAATGGGAAGACAGAATAGTGCTCTTGTTATTTACTATCTCTATACAGCTTGAGACAGACATGGCGAGACATGATTCATAAGAATCACAGAGGAGAGAAGCACAAGACACAAAAACAAGCCGCCAGTGAGCTGCCAAAGCAAAGACCGCCAGACTGCTCAAACAGGCAAGCCGCACGGTTATCCCTGAGACCGCTCGAACAGAGCAAAAGCCTCACCTTTCAGACCGCAACCACAGACCGCACACCTAGTTGCTTTATTCAACTGCTAAAAACTGTCTGCACTTCTAGATCGCCCAAACCGCACGATCTCAAGATCACAGAAGAACCCGGGAGCACTTGACGAAGAACTGCTTCCTGCTGCAAGACCGCAACTCAAGACCGCCCGACCACCTAAGGTCATCTGCTTTAACTGAGTCCGCTTGCACAGTTCAAGAACACCTAAACACAGTCCGCACAGACAGGCCGCTGCCGAACTGGTTTATTCAAAGCTGGAAAGAAGGGAGAAAGCTGACGGTGACTGCTAGTCGCTAACCTACGAACAAACAAGCGGGTCAGACAAACCCAAACCGCGTGACCTCAAAGTGAGACCGACACAATCAAGCCAACTTTGGCTCTTACATTTCTTGCGTATAAATGCTACTCCGACGCCCCTATTTATAGGCAAACGAACAGATGTCGTCACCACCCCAAGGGATACAGGCACCTTCCTTATTGAAGCATGCGGTCTCCAGAAATAGACCGCGCGGTCTCTTCAAGACCTTATTACACTTAAGCAAAACTGTCCAAGGACAGCTTGCCAAGACACCCCGGCAGACCGCACGGTCTAAACCAGAACATGGATACTTGGGCAAAATAAGCAGACCGAACACAGGTCGCGAACACCAGAGACACGCGACCACACCAGCCAGGTCGCCGCACTAAGCTCGCGGTTTCCAGAAGTAAACCGTAACATAAGGTCGCGCGGTCTCTGTGGTCTCCAAGAACAGACCGCCCGGACTAAACCACTTCCACTTCAAAAATTTAACACTCCCCCTTGAAGTGGGAAGTGGAAGTCAGCCCAAGTAACCTCCTCAACCGTGAGAATGGTCCCTTCGACAACGGCTTTATAAATATGTCTGCGACATTTTCCTTGATCTACACATGCTCAACCATAAGAGATCCCTCCAACACCTTCTCCCGAATGAAATGATGTTGAATCTCTATATGCTTGGTTCACGCATGATAAACTGGATTGTTTGCCAGTTTCAGGGCACTCTCATTGTCACCCCAAAGTAGAGTGGGACCATGGACCTCCCTATGAATGTCCTCCATAAGCCTCCTAAGCCAGATGGCTTCCTGATCTGCGAAAGCTGAAGCTTTATACTCTGCTTCCATGGTAGAGACAGACACAGAATCCTGCTTCTGCTGCACCATGATATAGCTGTAGAGCCCATCATAAAGACGTATCCAGAAGTCGATCTCCGATCATTTGAATCCCCTCCATAATCAGCATCCATGTATCCATGTAAGCAAAAGCCTGAGTCCTTCCCATATAAGAGACCCAAATCAGAGGTGGTCTTGACATACTTCAAAATGCTCCTCGCCGCCATCAGATGAGGTTTCCGTGGCTCTGCCATATACCGACTCACCCGGCCAACCGCATAAGCAATATCCGGCCTCGTGATCATCAAATATATCAGACTCCTGACCAAAGCCCGGAACATCAAAGGATCAGAAAGAACCTTCGCCTTATCATGTCGAAGATGAATACCAACCACCAGTGGAGTAGAGCTGCTCTTCCACCCTTCCATGCCGAATCGCTTCATAATTCGTTCTGCATACCCCTTTTGGGAAACAAGCATTCTGCTCTCTTTCCTCTACACTTCGAGTCCAAGGAAATGGTGGAGCTCACCCATGTCCTTCATTTCAAATCTGATAGCTAGCTCAGCACGAAGCCTAGCTACCTCCACTTCAGAATTCCCCGTGACGATCATATCATCAACGTACAACAACCCCAAGACCTGAAGCTCCCCGGTCTTCTTTACCAACAAGCTCGAATCAGAACCAGAAGCAAAATATCCACAGAACTGGAGGTATTCTGCTATCTTGCCATGCCACGCCCGAGGCACCTGCTTCAAGCTGTAAAGAGACTTCTTAAGCTTGCACACATATCTTGGGTGCTCTTCGGAAACATAACCAGGTGGCTGGTCTATGAAGATATCCTTGTCAATCTTGCCAAACAAGAAAGCATTCTTTACGTCGAGTTGTCAAATCTTCCATCCTTGGCAAGCTACCAATGCGATCACCAACCAAACCGAAGTCATTTTGGCAATGGGGCTGAAGGTTTCTTCATAATCCTCCCCATACTTCTGAGAGAAACCTCGAGCTACAAGGCGAGCCTTGTACCGCTCAATGCTACCATCAGGATTCTTCTTCAGCTTGAAAACCCACTTGCAAGTCACAGGAGTAATACCCTTAGCCTTAGGCACCAAGTCCCAAGTCTCATTCTTCCTTAGGGCAGCCATCTCTTCATCCATGGCCACTTCCCACTCCTTGACTCCAACGACATTTTCAAAACAAGATGGCTCTCTCTCATCCAAGGGACCTGCGAAGAAACATGAGATGAAGCTCACCAAGTTTCCCCTCGTATACCGATCTGGTGGAATAATGGTCCTCTTGAACCTCCTCAGAGCTTGACTCTGAACCACCTCTTCAACTACTTGTTTTGAACTAGCTCTCTTCTCAGGTAGACTTGGAGCATTGCTCCCCCTGTTTCCAAAACCCGAAGCACCTGAGCTAGAGCTAGAAACACCTGGAGCACCTAGAGAAACATGCAACTCCACTGGAACCTCCTTAGTAGCTTCACCTGGTCCACCATCTACCCTGCTTCCTTGTAACTCAACAGAAGAGCTTCCCTGGTATGACGTCGGTTCATCGAATATCACATCCCTTGAGACCACAGCTCTCTGTGTCTCTGGATCCATGCATCTCCAACCCTTCTTCCGGTCATCATAACCGACGAAAACTAGCTTCCTTGCTTTCGCATCTAGCTTCGTTCTGAGGGCATCAGGAACATGCACGTAGCAGGTAGAACCGAACACTCGAAGGTGTTCCACTCTAGGCTTTATCTTGAACCTCAACTCATTAGGTGTCTTCATGTTGATGGGACTGAGAGGCATCTGATTGATGACATAGGTTGCACAAGACATCCCCTCTGCCCCTAAAGACTTTGGGATACACTTGGCATGAAGCCAACATTTGTAGGTCTCCGTCTGATGACGGATCTTCCGCTCCGCAACGTCATTCTGTTGTGGAGTGTGAGCACAAGAAAGCTCTCTCTAGATGTCATGCTTCCTGCAAAAGTTAAAGAACGCTTTTGAGGTAAACTCCCCTCCATTGTTAGTTCTGAACCTCTTTACCCGCAGGTTGAGCCGACCCTCCACTTGCTCCTTGAATTCCACAAACCTCGTGAATGCTTCTGACTTCAACTTCAGAAAATATACCCAAGTATATCTAGTGAAGTCATCAATCAAAACTAGCATATACTTGCTGCCTCCAAGACTGACAGTTGCGGTAGGTCCAAACAGATCACCATGAATACACTCCAATGGTGCTTTACATCTGCTTTGTGATTTATCAAATGGAAGATGTTGAGCCTTACCATATTGACAACCTGCACAAACATGACCTTCACCGAAGGATGACAAACTAGGCAAACCTCTCACAAGGCCTCTCCCTACCAAAGCTTTCAACTTGTCCATCCCAACATGCCTGAGTCTTTCATTCCAGATAGCAGCGCTATCATTAGTCCTCATCTTATCAATATAGGAACTTGTTGATAACACAAACAAGTCCTTCACCATTCTGCCGACATGAGTGACTTCTGTAATATCCCCCAAACAACTAGACCCCCAAGTTGGTTTTGTCATGACTAGGTCATGACAAAACCATAGGAAGAGATTAAGATCATGTGAGCTTGGGTGAGAAGGAGAAAACCCAAGTGGTCTGCAAATAGCAGTTTTCAGATACCTAGCCTAGGGTTGGACTTTAGGGCCTCACCTTGAACCTTCACTACAACAAACTGCACCTATAGTAAAGACTAAATTGTAACGAAGAACAAATTTGTTACTAATAACTACATTTGGTAACGAAATTTTTCTATCGTTACAAAATATTAGTTTTTTGTAACAAGTATTTTATATTTTGTTACAATAACTAGATGTTTGTTACAATAAGTGCAGGTATTTGTAACAAAACTATTTTTACGTTACAAATAGTAAAATGTCCTCACAATAAACAACAATTGTAACAACACCATCAAAGTATTTATAACAACTAGAATTTCCTTACAATCAGTATTTTTTGTAACCAAAGTTTTGTTACAATAAAAATATTAAATTTTAAAACATGAGTGCACATTTTAGGCCCCAGAGCGAATTTTTTCGCCCGAGCACGTGCTTTTCACTTGTTTGTGCATTTTTGTCGGGTGGCGCGTTTTTGCACTAGCATGCATTTTAGCCCGGGTGCATTGTCTCCCAGGCGCGCATTTTTGCCCGGGAGTGTGTTTTCGCCCGTGAACGCATTTTCGAATCATCACTCATTTTCTCCCGAGTTCATTTTTGTCAGGGCACGTGTTTTTGACTGCGCACACTTTTTGGCTCCAGAGCACAATTTTGTTTGCGCACAAGTTATTCGCTCAGGAGCGTTTTCTTTAAAAACACATTTTTTCGGGCACGCTTTTTTTGTCCCGATGCTTTTTCTCACCCGGGCAAGTTTTAGCCTAGTTAGTTACGCATCGCATTTTCAACTGGGTGCAAGTACTGTTAGCCCAAGCATGCATTTTTCTTACGGGCGCGTGAGAGATGTCTATTAATTAAATATCGTAACATGAAAAACATCTAATGTATCTTTTAAATTTTTGTATAAATAGAAATATATTATTACTAAAAAATAGTTTTATTTATTTATTATCACCACTAATAAGGAGACGTCTACGACGCCGTTTTTTGTGGCGTTTAAAAAAACAAGAGTAAATATTTTAAATTTTGGGTATTTTCACACGGTGGGGTTTGCGAGCTACATGAGCGTCGTTGTACTGTGACACTATCGAGGCGGAGGTAATTAATGCCGTGTGGGGCACGTGCGCTTTTCCTATGCACTGTTAGTTGATCGATCGAGCGTCTGAGAGTGGGAGAGTACAATTTTAGCGAAGGTACCGTCGCTGCCGGGGTACTGTCACAGCGGAGAGTATCGACCACGGGCGTACCTTTATAATATATATATATATATATATATATATATATATATATATATATATATAACAGGTTATATATATAACATGTTATATATATAACATGTTATATATATAATAAATTTTAATTATAATTTTAATTTTATATAAACCTGTATAAAATTTTATAAAACGTTTTTATAAAAATTTCATATAAAGTTTTTATATAAAACTTTACGAGCAGCTACGCACGTGCTTCGCCCGTGATCGCTGACTCTTAGCAGGCTGCGCCCGCATTCGAGCGGGCTACGCTCGCATTCTACAGTACCCGGCAGGCGACGGCGGGCTTCGCCCACAACATATACATATGAGTACTCAAAATGACCGTAAAAAAATATACATCAATATTTTATAACTATTTTTTTCAAAAACATTTATATTTTAATAAAAAATCATTTTAATGTTTATTTATATATAGTAGTTTATTTATATAAAGCTTCTTTATATAAATTTTTTATAAAACTTTATAAAAACTGTTATATAAAGTTTGTATAAAACTTTAAAAACGTTTTTATAAAAGTTTTTCTTCCTCTCTCATTTTCTCTTACATCAATGAAATATATGGAGGTCAATTTTCCTCCATAAAATTTTGCAAAAAAAAGAAATCCAAAA